>OY740788.1:20782665-21382665 GCA_963514005.1 Raja brachyura
TTTGGAAATTAGTTTAACATTTTGAGAGACGCTGCCTCCAGCGCAGTTTCACATCTTCCCTTCCCTGTACTGGGGAGTTCCCAGCCTTCACTGGGCCATGAGGTAAGGTGCTAAATCAAGTGGCGTGTGGGGGTTTCCCTTTAGTCATCAAACCAACATATTAAGGGCCTGTCCCACTTGCATGCGATTGCGTGCGTTTGGTACGACCAAACAGAAGCAGAATTTACGCTAAGTTTACGCGTGATGTCATTTGCGTCATACTTACCAATCAGCTGGGCAGGAGGCGGGCCGACTCAATTTGGGCGTCGCACGGCGCCGGGCGGTGACGTCATCACGCAACGCCACGCCGGGCGGGAACGTCATCGCGCAACGCCACGCGCTAGGCGTACACCGTCAAGACGCTGCGTACGACTGCAATGCACCTGCGTCAGGCCGTTGGCGAGCAAAGATTTCGGACACTGTCAGATTTTTGGAGCCCCGCGCGATGTCGGCACCAGCCCCGCACAACTCCATACGTCTCCACATTCCGAAGTGGGACTTGTTCTCCCTCTGCGCTGAGGCGATCCAGGCCTCCGATGTTGTCGTCCACTAGGCCCGCCGCAGAGTCTCCGAAGCCGGGCTGCCGCCGTCGCCAGAATGCTGGAACACCGCCACAGCTCTGAAGCCGGGTCCGCCGCTGGAACGCTGGAATACCACAGCTCTAAAGCCGGGTCCACCTCCGCCGCTGGACCGCCGCCACAGCTCCGAGGCCACCAGCTCCGCCAATAGGCCTCAGCGCAGACGGAGACGGTGACGGGGGACACGGCAAGAAAGGTCACATCCCCCCCCAAAGGGAGAGACTAAAACCATGTTTCTCCCCCCCCCCCCCCCCCCCCCAATAAACTAAAATTTAACTAAAACAGACACAAGAAAACAAAAAGAAAAGAAAACACAGACGGACTGCAGGCGAGCCGCAGCTGCCAGGCAGCGCCGCCACTTCCGGAATGAAGCTTGTACACTCTGGAGTTTAGAAGGATGAGAGGGTATCTCATTGAAACACCTAAGATTGTTAAGGGTTTGGACACACTAGAGGTAGGAAACGTGTTCCCGATGTTGGGGGGAGTCCAGAACCAGGGGCCACAGTTTAAGAATAATGGGCAAGCCATTTAGAATGTGGAAACACTTTTTCTCACAAAGAGTTGTGAGTCTGTGGAATTCTCTGCCTCAGAGGGCGGTGGAGGTGGGTTCTCTGGATGCTTTCAGGAGAGAGCTAGTTGGGGCTCTTAAAAATAGCGGAGTCAGGGGATATGGGGAGAAGGCAGGAACGGGGTACTGATTGGGGATGATCAGCCATGATCACATTGAATGGCGGTGCTGGCTCGAAGGCCAAATGGTGAGGTCACAGGAAGTTCTCAATCTTTCATTGACAATTTCACTAGATAACTAGAGAGTCACTGCCTCATGTCATAGCATTGGCTGGGGCTAACCACAATCATCTCCTGTTCTGTCTGTGTTGTATTCAAAGAAAGTGCTGCTTGATTTAAAAATTTCAATGGTGTTGTCGGCCTGAAATGTATCAAATTCAGTCCCTTGTTTATTTTGCCTATTTTAACGCAAGGACACTTTTTTAAAATGAGCACCTGATACCATCAGTTGCACTGCTACTGAGAAGTGGCTTCATATAATTAATTAATTCGTGCAGATCCTTCTAGCGCCATTTTTTTTTTTTTGGTGAAACATTTTTCCTCTATGCACGTGGAAGGAAAGGATTGAGCATGAATTTAACTTTTCCAGTCCAATGCTCATGTACATGGCTGGTAGACAAAAATGCTGGCGAAACTCAGCGGGTGAGGCAGCATCTATGGAGCGAAGGAAATGGGCAAACGCTTCGACCCGAAACATTGCATATTCCCTTCGCTCCATAGATGCTTCCGCACCCGCTGGTTGGGTTTCTCATTTAGCATACACTGTTATGAGTTTAAAAAAATCTTGTTGAATTAAGTGTACAAACACAATTTGGAGTGAAAATCATGTTGCTTTTTGGTTTTTCAAGCCATTGCCTACAATAGCTAAACCCCAAAATGTTCCGTTTGAAACTAAACCTTTATAAGATATAATTTTTATCAGGAAGATATGCCTCTCTTTAGCAGTAATCAATCACTGATATTAGATTAGATTAGATTCGATTCAACTTTATTGTCATTGCACATAGTACAAGTACAGTACAACAAAATGCAGTTTTGCATCTAACCAGGGTGCAAAGTAGTGAAGTGCTGATTAAGACAATATATACAAATGAGGATATATTGGTGTATGTACATAGGCATATACATATATACAGATAGTTATTAAGGTGCAAAGGATTGACATGTGCTATATTCTGGTGAATAAGAGCATATCTATAAATTATATAAACTATAAATAAAACTGATGGGGGGGGGGCTAGCGCCAGGCCTGTGAGTTCAGCAGGGTAATGGTGTTGGGGAAGTAGCTGTTCCTTCGCCTGCTGGAGCGAGACCCGAGGCTCTTGTACCGCCTCCCTGCTGGCTCTTGGGGCCAGATGGCCTACTCCTGCACCTATTGTCTATTGTCGCTCAGTATCCATGATATTAAAAGTAAGCTGGACATAACTGCAGACAATGTTATGATGTACAAATGGATGGATGATTTGTGGAATAGAGGCAAAAGTTTAGATGCTGTACATAATTGTTATGAAAGCTATTTCTAACTATATAACAGTAACTATATAAAGTTGGAAATATTAAGCAAATTAGACCAGCTCAAATAAAATTGAGTTGAGCCTTAAGCATAACCACAAAGCTGCGATAAGTTAAATTGTCAAGAATGATCCACTCCTGTGTTTTCATTGCCACCAAAGGAGTCCCTATTTTTTTTTTTTAAGAAAAGTTTAGTTTCAGACTATTTTACAAACTATGTATTTTTTCATCTATTTCTGTCTCCTAATATTTTATGGAAATGAGAATCAGCAGGAATTCCATTCTTTGCATTGCGAGAGTTACCCCATCCGTTCTCATCTCTATATCTCCTGCATGCCTTAATTTAAAAAAAATCTGGTATACATTTTTTTCAGTATTGGGTGGGGATGGGCAATAGAATAATTTGCAAAATTCTGAATATGCTGCTCTGAACCTGTCTTGCAGCCCGTAGTTTATTTCTAACTTAAAAACAAAAAAAATCTTTCGTGAGATGTGGGAGTGTGTGTCTGATTCACCACCATTTTGTGTCCACCCATGCTTGTCCATGAGATGGTGTTGATGAATCATCTTTCCGAATTACTGCAGCTCAAATGGTGATGGCACTCCCATAAGAGTTCCAGCATCTGGTCCCCGTGAGATCGAGGGTCATTCAAAAAGTGACTTGGATGGAAATTGCAGGTTGATGCCTTCACTTTTGCAAGCTATCCTAGTTCTCCGTAGGCTGAGTTTTTATGTCATGGCAAATTAATGGACCTTCTAGATGATTCTCGCTCCAGATACAGGATGCTGGTGAAGAGAGAGATAGATCAGCCATGATTGAATGGTGGAGTAGACTTGATGGGCTGAATGGCCAAATTCTACGCCTATTCCTTATGACCTTATGATCAGGTCCTTTGCTCTGCTGATTCTGCATCAATCATCAGTTGCTTATTTATGCTGATCCCCATTTTCCAGTCAACTTTCCCCAGATTCTACCTCTTGCTATGGGCAATTAACTATAGCCAATTCAGCTACCAACCTACTCTTCTTTGGGAGCTGGGAGGTAACTGGAGCACCTGAAGGAGACCTATGTTGTCACGCAAGGAGCATGCACGCTCCACTCAAGCAGCACAGGAGATTGCAATTGAAGCCAGGTCACTGGAGCTGTGAGGTGTTGATGCTTTTAGCTGCTCCAGGGCTTAGAGATCATGGAAGTTGCTATGGAGTGTGGAGATGAGTCATTTAACGTAGAGCTCACTATCTCTGACATGCTCTTGTACCCACTGTATTCATGGGGCAAGACACACAATGCTGGAGTAACTCAGCGGGACAGGCAACATCTCTGGATAGAATGTATAGGTGATGTTTCAGGTTGAGACTCTTCTACAGATTAGAGTCGGGGGAATGTGAAACAAGAGATATACGCAAGTAAGTTTATTGGCCAAGTATTCACATACAAGGAATTTGCCTTGGTGCTCCGCCCACAAGTAACAACATGACATAGTAACAGTTACGAATGACTCGGAAAACATTAAACATTAATCCTAATAAAACATTAATGATAAAACACCATTGATCAAGCATGTGAACCAACAAAATACCAGATCAAAGTGAGGCTACAGATTTTTGGCTGTTGAGTAGAGCAACTACTCATGGATAAAAACTGTTTTTATGTCTGGCTGTGGCATCATATAGATGGTGATGTAGAGAGATATAGAACAAAGAATGAAAAATATGCAAAAAAAGTAACCGTGATAAAGGAAATGGGCCATTGTTAGCTGTTTGCTAGGTGAGAACGAGAAGCTGGTGTGACTTGGGTGGGGGAGGGAATGCAGGGGTTACTTGAAATTAGAGAAATCAATATTCATACCACTGGGCTGTAAGCTGCCGAAGCGAAATATTAGATGCTGTTCCTCCAATTTGCATTTGCACTCACTCTGACAAAGGAGGAGGCCTTGGGCAGAAAGTTGTCTGTGGGAATCAGAGGGGGAATTAAAGTGTTTGGCAAGTGGGAGATCAGGTAGGTCTGAGTGAAGGCATTCAGCGACATGATCTCCCAGTCCACATTTGGTCGTGCCGATGAATAAAAGTCCACATCTTGAACAATGGATTCAGTAGATGAGGTTGGAGGAGGTGCAAGTGAACCGGAAAGGACTGTCGGGGTCCCTGGACTGAGTGGAGGGAGGAGGTAAATGGACAGATGTTGCATCTTCTGCGGTTGCAGGGGAAGGTACTCGGGGAGGGGCTTGTTTGGGTGGGAGGGAACGAGTTAACCAGGGAATTGTGGAGGGGATGGTCTCTGCGGAAGGTGGAAAGTGGTGGAGATAGGAAGATGTGATTAGTGGCGTGGTACCGTTGGAGGTGGCGAAAATATCGGAGGGTTATGAGCTGTGTGTGACGGCTGATGAGGAGAAAGGCAAGGACTAGGGGGACTAGAGAGTGGTGGGGGGGGGGGGGGGCGGAGGAGAGAGAGCAAGGGCAGCTGTTCCTTTTCAGTTTCTACACCGACTCCCAGGATATTAGTGATGGACCGTTCAGAGATGGTGGTATCAAAGGGCCTTGGTTACATTCAATACCTTGTTGAATACATGCCTGCAGTCTTCTGGTCTGTGATGAAGCAGCAGTGCTCACTGACCTCTGAAAGATGCTCCTGCAAAGTAGTGTTGAACAATGCTGCATGGACCTTGCCTGTTCACCTGTCAACTCATGGTGGGTGTGGTGGGGGGGGGGAAGAGAGAAATCCTTAACATGAAGCAACATGATGACTTCATGGGACGTAGGCAGTCAACCAAAATGAAGGGCTCTCAACGTTGTAAACTGGAAGTAAAAGGCACAATGTTAACTAATTTTCCAGAATGTAAAGTATAAACACATTAATCGTTTAAAGTCTAAAATCAATTTTTAAATCTATCATGGGGGTTATACACACTCACCCACTTAGTTTTTATTTAGGTTGAAGAATTTGTTAAGCAGTAATTCTGTACTATATGAGGTTGTTTTAAAATATCATTTATACCTAAAATGCAAGTTTAAGGATATTTTTATAAAATAATTTGAAGGGGTATGAATATTGATTTCTCTAACTTCAAGTAACCCCTGCATTCCCTCTCTCCATCCCTACCCGTTGCAGCAGCTTCCCAATCGTCTTGCTGAGTCTCATTGTCTGTAACTCGTTCTCGCCTCACAAACGGCTAACAATGACCTTTCATTTATCGTCTTTTTTTTGCATATTTTTCATACATTTGTTCTATATCGCTCAACATCATGGTCTATATCTGTCGTTTCCCTTCCCCTGACTCTCAGTCTGAAGAAGGGTCTGGACCCGAAACGTCACCTATTCCTTTTCTCCACAGATGTGCTCTGACCCACTGAGTCAAGGGCCTGTCCCATTTGCGCGACTTTTTCAACATGTTGAAAATCCAGCGGTGACCAGAAAGACGCTGCGATTCTTTGGGCGACTGAGGAGACTACTCGCGTCCATACAGGTGACAACATGGCGACAAGTCAAAGAGTCGTACCTTGTTCTGGTCCCCGCTGGATTTTCAACATGTTGAAATTTTTTGGTGACCTGCAACGACCTATGACGGCAGTCGCCGAAAAAGTTGCGTTAGTGGGACGGGCCCATTACTCCAACTTTTTGTCTCTGTCTGGTTTAGACCAGTATCGGCAGTTCCTTCCTACAGATTATTTATCTGGTGTTTTATTTTACATTCTAATTCCCAATCTCAAGATATCTTAGTTTTCATTCATGGTATTTTAAATTACTTATATCATTATTGTTCTAATATGCAATGCATATAAATGCTTTAATTTGTCATTAGAATTTTGCTGAAGTATATTTTAAATCGGAATATTTACAAAATTATATAAAATACTTTGCATAAGATTATAAAGGTTAAATGTGACAAAATCCTTCCTGCTTAAGTGAACAAATTTACCTGGTACTTAAAAAAACAATTTTGTTAACAATTTGGATGTCCTGTTTATTATTTTCCTTCGCTGTACCGTCATAAGTTAGGCAAATGTTTTTGTCTTAATTGTAGCTAATTCCATTTTATTCCAAATTTGTGTCTTCTATGTAGAAAAATATTTAACATGCGTCTTAAGTTGAGCAAATGTAACAATTCAAGATGTTCCTATCACAAGTAGCAAATGTGAACACAAGTCTGTGTGGGACATCTCCAATAACACCACTTGATATGTTTTTTATGACTTTGCTCAATTTTCCCGCTGCCCGAGACTGCGGAATGCCTCCCTTGTTTTACCAGCGTAGCTCTGGGTGTTTGTCCTCCTCTGGGATCCCAGCTCTTCAACTGATCAGAGCAGGACTTCCCCCAGTGCAGCTAGCCAGCTGTGCTAACAACAGCTGTGCATCTCCTACCAAACCTGCCATTAAATATATGGTTAAATATATAGTACAGTTCTTCGTGACTACTACAACAATATACAACAATGCTCCATTACACGGTTATATTAGACAATCTGAAGTATCCTCAATCTGTCACCTGTTCCATGTGGAATGCATTCTATATTCAAAGCAAAGTATGGGCGGAGGTCATGCTGGCTGTGGCCAGAATCTTCTAATTTTCTTTGGATATTGGGGTGTGAGCAGAGGGCAATAACATGGGGAATGTAGAATAACGCACACCATTCCCCCCGACATTATGGTCTGTTATAATGAGGGCTTACTGTGGTTAAGTGCATTACCCGTAAAGATATATTTATTATAATGGGTGTCAATGGTTATGGGGCGAAGGCAGGCATATGGGATTGGAAGGCAGAGATCGGCCTTGATTGAATGACAGAGTAGACTCAATGGCCTAAATCTAATTGTGAGCCTGTGAATATGTACCCAAGTTCAGATCTTCTCCAAATAAAACATATTTTCAAACTTTGCAGAAGACCTGGAGCTTATAAATATGATGAACAAACAGGGTGAGAGCACAGATATGCACTCAGACTAATGCATGGAAGATGAAATTCAATACAGGGAAGTGATCTATTTATTAGGAAGTATGACAAGTGAAAATATGAACTAATTAATATCACTTTAAATAGAGGAACAAAAAGTCATGGCAGTACTTACTCAAATATGCAGGTTGCAGGGTAAGCTGCAAAAGCTGATTGAAATAGCATTCGGGATCTTTTGATTTTGTAAAAAGAGGTTTAGTGCACAGCCGCAAGGAGGTTCTGTAAAGACCCTCCCACTTTCAATAGACTCAAATCTACATCAGGCAGTGTCTGTCAGGTGATATCATATGAAAGTCACATTATTAATTTCTGGGAAGACACAAAATGCTGGAGTAATTCAGCGGGACAGGCAGCGTCTCTGGAGAGAAGAAATGGGTGACGTTTCGGGTCGAGACCCTTCTTCAGACTGATGTCAGGGGAGTGGGTGGGTCAGAGATAGAATGTAGTCGTAGACAGTAAGACTGGTGGGGAGAACTGGGGAGAGAGAGAGACCGAGAGAGAGACCGAGAGAGAGACCGAGAGAGAGACCGAGAGAGAGACCGAGAGAGAGACCGAGAGAGAGACCGAGAGAGAGACCGAGAGACCGCTGTGGTGTAAGCTACCCAAACGAAATATGAGGTGCTGTTCCTCCAATTTGTGCTGGGCCTCACTCTGACAATGGAGGAGGCCCAGGACAGAAAAGTCAGAGTGGGAATGGGAGGGGGAGTTAAATTGCTGAGCCACTGGGAGATCAGGTAGTTTAAGACGGACTGAGCGTAGGTGTTCAGCGAAACGATCGCTGAACCTGCGCCTGGTCTCGCCAATTGTAATTTCTGGAGGTCACTTTGAAAGTACTAAACAAAGAGATGAAAACTGAAATCAAGAATATCCTCTTTACTTTAGTCTGACTAATGCCAGTGTGAAGGTTATGCTTTGTCGCATGAGGCTCACAATGTCAATGAAAGTAGCAAAAAGTCATCTTATAAAAGGTAAAAGTGTTTCAACCTACAATGTATGCAGCGTGAAACCAAGCAGCAAGTGTTTATGGTTTCATTTGTCGCACATCCCTCATTAAACAGGCATCTTATTGGCCTGTAACAAAAAGCTGATGGTGATGTTGACAAACATATTATCGGGAGCATATTAATTCCTTAAGTGAAAAATTGTTGAATTATTTCAACCAGGCACTTCTAAATAGGCACTTCCCTGTTGCCATTGGTGCTACTGCAGTGACTTCATGGTTTTTCCATGTGGGAAATGTAGAGGGAAAGTCCCAAATAGTAAACTGCAGTATTATGCAAATCGGCTGAGAAATGGACTCCTGCGCATTTTTCCACACCTCGTATTTCTGTTTGGTATAAAAAATATGCTGTATCTTTGTTTCAAGAAAAGGTTAAAATAACCCCTCCCAAGATTTTTTTAACCAAAAACTCAGCTTACTTAACCTTACACGCTGTACTTGTGTGAAAATAATATTTATGTTCTTGGCTTTATTCCAGGATAATATCATTCAATAAGTCTTGTCATATTTTCTAGTTTTCAGAACTTGGGCATTCAATGCGTGAAGAGGAAAGAAGTGAAAGATGCCATTCTGTTTCGAATTCAACGGCAACTCAACCCCTTCAATGGTAATAAATTCTCCCTGTCATTCTGGAGCCACATTTAAACGTAATTGGAAAATGTACTGAAACAACCATTATTTGCAAATAGCAACCATGGCTTCCAGGGTAAATGCGCATTAATTGCTTGTGATCAATTGAGTTTGCTCCATTGCCTCTGGCAGCCAATCTAAACTGTTGGCATTTGCAAACATCGAATTTTTAGTTAATTTGAGGAACCAACTCCTCGCTATATTCTAGTAAACTGCTTGTCTAGTGCATGACTGACTTGGCAAATTAAATTCCTCGTATGTTGCTAAAGTATACTTGGCTAATAAAGTATTATTGCGATGTGCTGTTTTGATTGCTGGAGTGAAATGAGGAAGGAAAAGATGTCAGAACTTTCCCAGACGTGGTCATCTGAACAAAGAACGGAAATCACTCTTCATTTATATTTGCAATTAGCAATAAATTGCCCTACAAGTGTTTCTCTGCTGCCATGTAGATGCAACCAAATTAAGATTGACTTTAAACATGACAAAACGTCAAGTTTGGAACTACGATAATTGTGACCAATTTTGTACTTGGTAGATGGTAAATTTTGTCAAATTTAGCCTCAAGGTACTTGATGGCATTAAAATTGTGACTACTCTTACGGAAGAAGCCAAGGCAAAGAAATCAAGCTATTGAATTGCATTATCATAAGATCTTAAGTGATAGGAGCAGAATTAGGCCATTCGGCCCATCATCTACTCCACCATTCAACAATAGGAACATGCATCGCCCCTACTGTGCCAGCTTTCCTCCCCCTATTGAATTCACCCTGTTCCTCAGTCTATATATGGATGGTTCTTGAGTTGCCCCAACAGTAACAGTTCATAGTCAATCAGCATGGAAACGGGCACCTTGGCTCAACTCATCCATGTTGACAAGATGTCCGCTAGTACTCCAACCTAAACTAGTCCCATTTTCCCGCTTTGCCCCTTATACCTCAACACTTTTCCTATCCATGTACGTCTAAAAATCTTTTAAATGTTGATCATTTCAATGTTCAATCTTTTCAAAGACAAGGACTTTGGGACTTTTGCATTCCATCACAGTGAGGAGTTGTCTGGTGGACACTGTGGTGGATGTTGAATTGTGTTGAGTGTGTGTTTTGTTATTTTATTCTATGTTATGACTGCAAGGTTAAACCATTTCGTTGTTCTGTAAATGTACAATGGCAATACAATTGAATCTAATCTAAATTGTTCCTGCCTCAATTACTTCCTCAGACAGCTCTTTCCATATACCCACCCTAGGGTTTCTATTAAATCTTTCCCCTCTCACCCTAAACCTAAGCCCTCTAGTTCTTGGTTTCCCCCCCCCCCCACTCCGTTAAAAATAACATGCATTCATCCTATCCATTCCCCTCGTGACTTTATATAACTCTATAAGATCACCCCTCAGTCTCCTGTGCTCCAAGGAATAAAGTCCTAGCCTGCTATAGGTTAACCCCTCGAGTCTTGGCAACATTCTTGGAAAAATCGTTTGCGCCGTTTCCAGCTTAATACCATCTATCCTAGAGCTGGGTGACCAAAATTGAACACAATATTCCAAGTGCGGTCTCATCAAAGTCTTAAACAACTGTGACATCCCAATTCCTAAACTCGACTCCCTGTTCACCACCCTTTATACCTTCAGGGAACTATATACCTGTACTCTAAGGTCTCCCTGTTGTACAACCCTCCCCACTCACTGTGAAGATTCTGTCCTGGTTCAACTTCCCAAAATGTAATAAAGCAAACTCGGAGATCTGTTTATTTAAAATCCCTCTCTTGAATGGTGGTGCTTGCTCGGAGGACCGAAAGGCCTACACCTGCACCTATTGTCTATTGTCTATTCTCTTTTCTTCACCACTGTTTCCTTCAGCAATGCATTAAGTTCAGAAACTCTTAGCAGCTTGGTTTGAGCTCAAAATATCTTACTTGTGCTAATTAGATTATTTCTGGCCCACCGTCACTTTATCTGAACCAAGCATATGTTACTTGTATCCTCGGGTGGTTTAGGCCTGAAGTGAAACAAAGATATATTTAGTAGATGTTTCAGTTCACAGTTCTTGATAATCGGAGCCTTATGTTGGATGAAGAAATATGTTCGTTGGTGCATCGGTTTGGAAAGTGTGGTATTTAGTTTAATTTCGAGTAGCTCTCATCTGGAATTTAGTCGAGGGATGGAGAAAGCTCGTCTTGAGCTCGTTTGTGGACAAAACTGGTGGCAATTTGTTCATCCTTATTCTGTAGGATTGTAATCACAAAATGTTGTTTGCTTCAATGGTCCCATTCCTCAGGCTTCTGAAAAGGTAGAATTGAGAAATCCCGTGATAATGATATTGGTGTAAAAGCAGAAAATATTAGAAAATTCGGCGATTTTTATTTTTAGGCGATTACAGGCGACTAGGCTGTCGCCACATGGTCGCTGGGGTGGCGCCTGTATGGTTGTGAGTAGTCTCCTCAGTTGCTCAAAGAATCGTAGCGCTTTTCTGGTTGCCACTGGATTTTGAAACGTTCAACATTTTCGACGACAGTTGGCTTGACGTCAATGAGCGTAGCTTGACTTCTCCTGACATAGGTGCTGTCGTAGGTTGTCGCCAGGATGACATAGGCTGTTGCTGGTGCTGACTTTGGCGAATTCCATTGGTGACTATCTACGTCAACCTACATCAACCGGCGACGGGTACCGGCTACTGAATTGTCTTATCTTGTCGCGGGTGGACGTAGGTGGACGTCCTAATGGGTTGCCGGTTGTCGGTAGCTTGCCGTAGCTTGACACCGACTAGGTGGTGGGTTGTTGTCGACATTGTCTTGGAATCTTTCCTCCTCCTAGGAATGAACTGATCCTGTACCTTCTGTATTATTCCTAGAAACACCTGCCATTTTTGTTCCACTGTCATCCCTGCTACGGTATCTTTCCAGTCAACATTGGCCAGCTCCCCTCTCATGGCCCCATAGTCCCCTTTATTCAACTGCAACACTGACACCTCCAATCTACCCTTCTCCCTCTCCAATTGTAGATTAAACCTGGCCATGTTATGGTCACTGCCTCCTAATGGCTCATTAACCTCAAGGTCCTTTATCAAATCCGGTTCATTACATAACAATAAATCCAGAATTACCTTCTCCCTGGTAGGCTCCAATACAAGATAGAGACAGGTATAATATAATATTTAAATAATATTTGGCCAAGTACTTGGATCAGAAAGTCATAAAGATTAAAAGGTATATGGGGCAAAGGCAGAGAAATGGAATTAGTTTCTCTGTATCAAATTTGTTAAGTTTAGAAATACAGTGCATAAACAGGCCCTTCGGCCCACCGAGTCCGCACCGACCAGCGATCCCTGCACACACTATCCTACACACACTAGGGACAATTTACAATTATACCAAACCAATTAACCTACAAACCCGTATGTCTTTGGAGTGGGGAGGAAACCAGACCAACCGAAGAAAACCCACGCTCGTCACAGGGAGAACGTACAAACTCCGTACTGACAAGCTCCTGTAGTCAGGATCGAACCCGGGTCTCTGTTGCTGTAAGGCAGCAACTCTACAGCAAGAGCTGGAATACAATACATCAGGAGGGCCGGGAGAATGTGGAATATGATGGAATGGGAAGATAAAATAAGGGAGAAATGTAAACTCGAGGAACAGCATGAGCACTGAATTCTCTAATTTCACCTATCACATCCAGCCTCTACCAGTATCTCCATCCCTCTCTCTCTAATTTCAGGTAACCTCAGTCCTTCTAACCACCTAGATCCTCCCGCAACACTGCGCCCCTTCTCACCCACTTTCTTATTCTTCCACTCCATCTGCCCATCACGCTCGCACTCCTCCCTTTGGGTCCTTAACCTCCCCTGCCCCCACCCCCCCGCCGTTCCTGTCTGCCCACCTCTCCTCCCTTATTTGATCCACACACCTCCTTCCTTTCCATCAGACCATCAAATGCAGCCCCTTATCACCTCCACCAAGCACATCCCAGCCTCTACCATAATCTCCATCCATCTCTTCCCCCCACCCAACTCCATCCACTAAATCATCCCTCGGCACCCGATACGCTACTCGTGTGCCGGCTCCAGCCTTCACTCCCCCACCTCTTTTACACCAGCTATCTCCACTCTACTCTTTCAAAACGTCATAAGTGACAGGAGCAGAATTAGACATTTCGGTCCATCAAGTCTACTCCGCCATTCAATCATGACTGATCTATCTCTGCCTCCTAACCCCATTCTCCTGCCTTCTCCCCATAACCCCTGACACCTGTACTAATCAAGGATCTATCTATCTCTGCCTTAAATATATCCACTGACTTGGCCTTCACCGCCTTCTGTAGCAAGGAAGTCCACAGATTCACCATCAGTCAAGAGGAAGGATTTTAGTTTAGCTTAGAGATACAGCGCAGAAACGGACTCTTCGGCCCACTGATCCTGGAGAAAACCCACACAGGTCATGGGGAGAAAGTCCAAGAACCCATACCAGGGTCTCTGTGAGTTGTACCGCTATGCCACCGTGCCTCCTTTTGAGTCTCGACCCAACATTTTGATTACCCCTTCATAGATACTGCATGGCCCACAGAATTCTTCCAGCAGTTTGTTTTTGCTTCCCATCAATTGCTTGTAATTAACATATCTCTTCATGGTACTATTTTAATTTGTATGGGCATATATTTTTTTAATGGCTGTAGTGACAAGGTAGTCAATAGGTAGTGTAGAACAGAGAGGAAGAGCCATTATGGTATTATTTAATAGATTTGTCAGATGTATCCATGCAACTGAGGTTTAGTGAACGAGCATTTTGTTCGTAATTGTATAATAAGCAAATATCAGGAAGCTCACGCCTGTGAAACTGTGACATTTAAACAGGAACTGAAGACAGGAAATGGGCCCCAGGTTTGAAAATATTGTCATTGCCTGCAATGTGCTAAATGTGAAATGGACTGCTTTGGGTTTAAGAGAAACCTATATCATTTTGTCATTGGCTGTGTTTTCAAGTTAAGATCTATCAATCTATCAATAAATCTTTGGCACATTTGTTTAATTAAAATGCAGTTTACAAACAATTAAATCGCTTAAAAGGATATGCTATTTAAAAATAGTACAAGAGGAAGTATAGTTTCTAACTCACTTCCTTTAAAAATGCCACGTTGTTTAAAAAAAACAGAGTTTTCAAGTTTTAAGAATAGATGAATTAAGTTAAAATTTTCCATCTGGTGAACAGCTAAAAAGTTTTCTAACAATGTTTTACAACTCATTAAGATCCCAAGTTTTTTTCAGTTTATAATGTTGCTCTTGCTTTCATTAATATAATTTTATTTTTCCATTTTAATAGTGTTTCTTTGCATCTATAGTGCATGTTTTTAATGAAGCAACCCGGTTTAAATGCAAGAACAACTGTATAAAATAAATAAATCTTACACTTGTCTTTTGTTCATCCTTGAAATAACATAACAAACCTTTTGCCTTCCATCACAGTGAGGAGGTGCCTGGAGATTCACTGTGATGGATGCTTGTGTTAAATTGTGTTTATTGTGTGTTTTGTTGCTTTGTTCTGTCATGACTGCATGGTATGAAATTTTGTTCAAACTTGTTCGAATGGCAATGAAGGAAATTCAATTCAATTCAACCATTATAAAACCCAAACACAAACATCTTGTTAAAAACATAATGCTGATTCTCTCGGAAACTCTTATTATCCTTACTGGATGCTGGTTTAAACTGAAGATGGACACAAAAAGCTGGAGTAACTGAAGGTTCCCTTCAGAAGAAGGGTCTCGACCGGAAACGTCACCCATTCCTTCACTCCACAGATGCTGTTTCCAATGAGATTACAAAGCTGCTCCAGCTTTTTGTGTCTATCTTGGGTACTCAATGTAGCTGATGTACTGGCTGTGTGAGATGATCAAATGTATGTAGTCCTTCTAGTGGCGACATTGGAACAAAATTGATTGTACAAATTTTCCATTGTCTCTGGTTGAATCTATGAGGGACAAACACTAAACTTAAAGCTTTATGCAGTCCATGATTTTGTTGTGAGATCCTTTTCGTTGCAACAGCTAACTTTGAGATCTTCTTTGTTTCTATTCCTCCTTCATTTTGGGGGTAAATCCGTTGGTTTTGATCAGCTGATTGGCAAAGCTGCTGCCTTATATGTTGCATCTTTTTAAACCCATGTGCATATTTACATTTGAAGACGCACTATTGTGCAGAAAGTCAATGCTACATCCTTCTGAAGTACATCAGAAAAAAAGCAGCAAGAAAATAGTTGTAAAATGGCTTGCTGTACTCCTAGCCAGCCTCCTATCCAGCCCTTCATTGCACACTTTTATATGTTGGAACCTAGTGACCCAGTTGCATTTTGATGAGCGGCAACATGAATTGATAACATACAGGGGGCAACATTCAAAATTGCATTTACGTGAAGCAGTTAACGTTTTCGGGCTGAAGTTTCCCTCGCCCATGTAATCTATATTTTGTGGATTTAATTGGTTTGTTTAATTTTTTAGTTTAGAGATACAGGGTGGAAACAGGCAATTCTACTGCTAGGTCGTATGAACTTATGAACCAAACAGGTCAAATCGGGATTAATTTTAGCTGTTCTCTTTCATGCCTCAGCAACGTATTGTAGCGGGTGGCATTTCCGTGATGGAAAGTATCAATTTTCCAGAGAAGTTTGCTCAAATTGACTTGAACCATGCAACTATCTAAGGTTGTCACTGCTCATACACAATTGGCATGACAACTCGTTGCACACATTTGGGTGATGGGGATGTGTAAATGGCAGGGTTGAAATGGAGGGGAAATGGATAAAAGGCTATTTTAAAGCCACTAACCAATAACTTTTGAATTGTATGCTCACAACTATATAAACAGATTTGGTTAGTTTTGTTTATTTGCCATTACATGTCGAACTAAATAACTGCAATTTCTACCTGTTGTCCATTCTGCTACCCTATACGCTGCCCATATATAGGGTAAAATTAGATGGCCAAAGTTAACCGATTTAGATCTCACACGACACGCACTACTTGATTAATATACAAAATGAATAGATAATCCTTATGTGGGGATTTTTTTGCGAAAATATGTAGTTTGTTATGCTTTAATGGATATTATATTTGGCATTTAAAATGTGGTCACACATTTCAATTCCTAAGTCTCTATTGCCCAGGCTAAATATTTGAAAAAGTAAATTTGTTTTTTTTAGGCAGCTGCACTAAATCATGAAAACATAATCTTCCAATCTGTAGTTACTGCCATTTTGTTCATTGGGGTTGATATGGAAAATAATTTAAGAAGGAACTGCAGATGCTGGAAAATCAAAAGTAGACAAAAGTGCTGGAGAAACTCAGCGGGTTCAACAGCATCTATGGAGCGAAGGAAATAGATGATGCTGCACCCGCTGAGGTTCTCCAGCACTTTTGTCTACCATATGGAAAAGAATGTCTAGTGTAAATGAACAAACTTTGTAATATTAAAGATCAGACTGGACTTTTAAAATTTGCACACAATTCTATAATCGTATTGTTGCAAGTGTTAAAAAGCTGTAAATGTCACTCGGTAAATGTCAAACATAACGGGAGAAGCAAAGATAAATGCTTCATAAGATAAATTTCTTATGCTAAACTTATTTTTCAGCTGCTAACCTTTTTTGGATTTAAAAATAATTGACATTAGCAGAAGGTGTTCCACTTCTTGCGTAGATTGGTTTGAAACAAAAACCAAAAGATACATCAGGGGTGTGTATCAACATTGCCTACTCCCAGCCGGGGGTGGAATGACTTCACTATGATAAATTGGGCATTTAGTGGATGCAGTATTTCAAAAAGGAAGTGTGACCTCATTTATGGTTTGACCTTATCAGTTGTGCTACATGCTTGTGTGGCGTAGATACGGCTGGGTAGCATTGGGTGTCAGTTGACGTCAATGAATCATGTGGCGGTGATCGCTACAGAGCTGAGGGGGTTAATGATGCTGGAGTATTATTTCTCCTTTCCGCAATTAGTTATTTTAAAAGGGCAGCTTATTAATCTTAGCAGGATAGAAAACATACAATGTTTAGTTATATTATAACATATTCATAAGTAGAATCTACTTGAAAGTCACAACGTTTTCCTTCAGTTCGCGATGTCGTGTAAGTGTTATATTTTTTGTGTCCAGTGGAGGTAGGGTGCAGGGGCTTTGTAGCCAGTTCCACCGCAAGGCTCCTGAGGGAAGTAGGAGTCAAAGGGCAGGCACAAAGGAGGGCAATAAAATAACTTGCCAATTCACCGAACGGAGCAGTCACTGGCCGTGGCTGAAGAGGAAAGATGCTGTCTGGGCTGCCACGTGACCATCTAGAGGCTAGCAATAAGACACACACCCAGGTCTGATCAACCTGTGGTGGGCCTGCCTCGACTGAGGGTGTCTTGTGATAAAAGGCTGAAACACCAAGTGACGTTGAGGTACACAACTGAAGATGTGTCTGATTGGTGGCAAAATCACCTAGTGGTCATACCCAAGAATGGCAATTGTAGTGAAATCTTAGGGATTGTAACATCCAGTCCTACTAATCAATCCGTTCAATATTTCAATATTTGAACAACGCTGCCAAGAGTATTTGATCAGATTTGTCTTGTTTCCTTTTGGGGCGGCACAGTGGCGCAGCGGTCGAGTTGCTGCCTTACAGCGCTAGAGGCCCGGGTTCCATCCTGACTACAGTTGCTGTCTGTACACCGTTTGTACTTTCTCCCCTTGACCCCATGTGTTTTCCCGGGTGCTCCGGTTTCCTCCTACATTCCAAAGCCATGCAGGTTTGTAGGTTAATTGGCTTTGGTAAAGATTGTAAATTGTCCCCAGTGGGTATTGCTGGTCAGTGTAGACTCAGTAGGCCGAAGGACCTGTATCCGCGCTGTATCTCCAAACTAAGCTGAACCAAACTTTTCTGCTAAAATTGGGCTTTTGATTCAAATGGTCCAAAATGAAACAAAACTGAAAATGACGATCTTTATTAGTCATGTAAAGGGCCTGTCCCACGATGCGAGTTCACCCAAGAGCTCTCCCGAGTTAAAAAAAAAAATGAACTCGTGGCAAGTACGTAGAATGTACGTAGCGGGTACGTCGGAGCTCGTGGATGTCTCGTAGCGGCTCGTAATGCTAACGGCAGGTACTCTGGGAAACATGGAAATTCGTGAAGTTTTTTCAACAGTGTGAAAAATTTCCAAGAATTAAAAAATATTTGTGATGAGGTACCACGAGTTTGAGAGGGAGCTCTTGAGTGAACTTGCATCGTGGGACAGGCCCTTAAGGAATTTTACTTTGTGTCAGAATATCATCACAACACCATGAAACACTTCTGATGGAGTAAACTGTATGTCAGTCAGCATCTCAGGAGGAGATGGATAGGTGATGTTTCAGGTCGGGACCGACCAGAATCATTATGTATCCATGTTCTTGAAAGATGCTGCCTAACCCGCTGAGTTACTCCAGCACTTTGTGTCCTTTTTGTGTAACTGGAGCATCTCAAGCTTCTTGTTTCTCGACCATGAACCAGTTAGCAGTTTGAGAATAATATGAAAATTAAAGTTTTTCATTCATTCAGTTCCACAGGAAGAGCTGCTTCAGATCGCAAGCTATGACCTGAACGTGGTGAGGTTGTGCTTCCAGGTGTTTCTTCCTGATGAACATGGCAGCTTCACAAGAGCTCTTCCGCCAGTCGTTTCCAACCCTATATTTGACAACAGTGAGTCTCAAACATCCAGAATGCTAACTCACCTTGCCTTTGCATTTATCATGGCATAAATATGGTAACTTTGGGATCACTTTCAGCTTTCGCATTGGTTTCTGGGATGATCTTTGGGCTAAATCTTCTGTTTCCTTTTCATAGCCCACTCATGCCAGCTTCTGCTGATCGCCTGAGGTAGACACAAAATGTTAGAGTCATTCAGCGGGACAGGCTGCATCTCTGGATCGAAGGAATGGGTGATCTTTCGGGTCGAGACCCTTCTTCAGACCGAAGAAGTTACTCCAGCATTTTGTGTCTATCATCGGTGTAAACTGGCGTCTGCAGTTCCTTCATCCAAAACTGCTCACAATATTCCAAAAGAGGTCTGACCGGCGCCTTATAGAGCCTCAGCATTACATCCTTGCATTTATACTCTAGTCCTCTCAAACTGAATGCTAACATTGCATTTGCCAGCTCAACCTGCAAATGACCCTTTTGGGAATCCAGCAACAGCACCCCTAAGTCCCTTTGCACCTTCGCTTTATGTATCCTCTCCCCATTTAGAAAATAGTCTATGCCTTTATGCCTGCTACCGAAGTGCATGACTGCACACTTTGCTATGCTGCTTTATATTGTTAAGGGCAGGAAACTTGTTCCCGATGTTGGGGGAGTCCATAACCAGGGACCACAGTTTAAGAATAAGGTGTAAGCCATTTTAAACGGAGACAAGGAAACACTTTTTCTCTGGATGCTTTCAAGAGAGAGCTAGATAGGGCTCTTAAAATAGCGGATTCAGGGGATATGGGGAGAAGGCAGGAACGGGGTACTGATCGGGGATGATCAGCCATGATCACATTGAATGCTGGCTCAAAGGGCCAAGTGGCCTACTCCTGCACCTATTGTCTATTGTCTATTTGCCACTTGTTTGCCCACTCTCTCAACCGGTCCAAGTTCTTCTGCAGACTTCCTGTTTCCTGAACCCACCTGCTCCTCCATCTATCTATCTTTGTATCATCAGGCAAGCTTGGCCACAAAGCCAACAACTCCATCATCCAGATCATTGACATATAACGTGAAAAGTAGCGGACCCAACACCGAGCCCTGCTGTGACCTCTAGCGTTGTTTTGGTGTTTGGCAACATCTATAGAGTTACTTGTTTGCCATTTGCAGTAATGCTACCTTGAAATGAAAGAAATACATTAATCTGTAAAATTCTCCTGTACATTCTTTATAATTAAGTAACCTCTGCATATTTAAATGCATTTCTGATTTACAGGGGCACCAAACACGGCAGAATTGAAAATTTGTCGTGTCAATAAGAACACTGGAACTGTAAAGGGAGGAGATGAAGTTTTTTTATTGTGTGACAAGGTTCAAAAAGGTGAATCATTATCCTTAGATTTTCATATTTTTAGTGTATTTCTGCAGTTTGTTACAAATATGATTTGCTGTAAAGAATCGTTACTCTATCACTTGAACTTACTTTTTAACTCTTCTAGGGAATTTCAAAATGTACTGTAACTGAACTGGGAGTGTCATTATGCTGGTGCATGTGGCATTGCTATTGAATAAAACCAGCTAATTTTCTTAAATTTGTTTGATGTAATTCAAATGGTTGTCATTTCTCGTTAGGTCAAAATAATTGGGTGTTGCTCAAAATTTAGAGTGTCATTCCTCTTACACAGATAAGGTCATGTGAAAGGAGTAGAATTAGGCCATTCAGCCCATCAAGTCTACTCTGCCATTCCATCATGTCTGATCTAGCTCTCCCTCCTAACCCCATTCTCCTGCCTTCTCCCCTTACCCCTGACACCCATTCTACCCAAGAATCTATCTATCTCTGCTTTAAAGTATCCATTGACTTGGCCTCCACAGCCTTCTGTGGCAAATAATCCCACAGGTTCACCACCCTCTGATTAAATAAATTCCTCCTCATCGCCTTCCTAAAGGAACATCCTTTAATCCTGAGGCTATGACCTCTGGTCCCAGGGTTTCCCACTAGTAGTTCCATCCTCTCCATATCCACTCTATCCAAGCCTTTCACTATTCGGTAAATTTCAATGTGGTCTCCACTCCTTCTAAACTCCAGCGAGTACAGACCCAGTGCTGTCAAACACTCATCATATGTTATAGCATGGGAAGAGGACATTTACAGGAGTGATTTCATGCAATAATTCTTAAAGGGGTAGATTCCGTCCAATTTACTTATACCACAGTTGCAATTGCTTGTCCTAAAAATCTCAGTAACTGATGTACTAGTGGCCAGAGGATCTGGGGTGACGGAGGAACTGAAGGCTGATAAATCCGCAGTGTTGGGTAGACTGATGGGACTGAAGGTTGATGAATCCCCAGGGCCTGATGGTCTGCATCCCAGGGTACTTAAGGAAGTGGCTCTAGAAATCGTGGATGCATTGGTGATCATTTTCCAATGTTCTATAGATTCAGGATCAGTCACTGGGGATTGGAGGGTAGCTAATGTTATCCCACTTTTTAAGAAAGGCGGGAGAGAGAAAACAGGGAATTATAGACCAGTTAACCTGACATCGGTGGTGGGGATAATGCTGGAATCAACCAAAAAAGATGAAATAGCGGCACATTTGGATAGCAGTAACCGGATCGGTCAGAGTCAGCATGGATTTATGAAGGGGAAATCATGCTTGACTAATCTTGTGGAATTTCATGAGGATGTAACTAGGAAAATGGGCAAGGGAGAGCCAGTGGATGTAATGTACCTGGACTTTCAGAAAGTATTTGATAAGGTCCCACATAGGAGATTAGTGGGCAAAATTAGGGTACATGGTATTGGGGATAGAGTGCTGACATGGATAAACAATTGATTGGCAGACAGGGAACAAAGAGTAGGGATTAACGGGTCCCTTTCAGATTAACAGGCAGTGACTAGTGGGGTACCGCAAGGCTCGGTGCTAAGACCGCAGCTATTTACAATATACATCAATGATTTAGATGAAGGGATTCAAAGTAACATTAGCAAATTTGCAGATGACACTGGGTGGCAGTGTGAACTGTCAGGAGGATGCTATGAGAATGCAGGGTGACTTGGACAGGTTAGGTGAGTGGGCAGATGCAGTTTAATGTGGATAAATGTGAGGTCGTCCACTTTGGTAGCAAAAGCAGGAAGGCAGATTGTTATTTAAATGGTGTCAAGTTGGGAAAAGGGGAAGTACAATGGGATCTGGGGGTCCTTGTTCATCAGTCAATGAAAGTAAGCATGCAGGTACAGCAGGCAGTGAAGAAAGCGAATGGCATGTTGGCCTTCATAACAAGAGGAGTTCAGTATAGGAGCAAAGAGGTCCTCTGCAGTTGTATAGGGCCCTAGTGAGACCACACCTGGAGTATTCGTGCAGTTTTGGTCCCCCAATTTGAGGAAGGACATTCTTGCTATTGATGGAGTGCAGCGTAGGTTTACAAGGTTAATTCCCGGGATGGCGGGACTGTCATGTGCTGAGAGAATGGAGTGGCTGAGCTTACATACTCTGGAATTTAGAAGGATGAGAGGTTATCTTATTGAAACGTATAGGATTATTAAGGGTTTGGACACGCTAGAGGCAGGAAACATGTTCCTGATGTTGGGAGAGACCAGAACCAGGGGCCACAGTTTAAGAATAAGGGGTAAGCCATTTAGAACGGAGACGAGGAAACACGTTTTCACACACAGTTGTGAGTCTGTGGAATTCTCTGCCTCAAGAGGGCAGTGGAGGCCGGTTCTCTGGATACTTGCAAGAGAGAGCTAGATAGGGCTCTTAAAGATAGCGGAGTCAGGGGATATGGGGAGAAGGCAGGAACGGGGTACTGATTGGGGATGATCAGCCATGATTACATTGAATGGCGGTGCTGGCTCGAAGGGCCGAATGGCCACCTCCGGCACCTATTGTCTATTGTCTTTTGTCTGTATTAACGAGGCTTATGCATTTATATCTATAGATGACATTGAAGTTCGCTTCTTTACTCCTAACTGGGAGGCTAAAGGATCGTTTTCCCAAGCTGATGTCCATCGGCAGGTTGCCATTGTTTTTCGAACACCAGCATATTGCCAAACTAATATCACCGAGCCTGTATCAGTGAAGATGCAACTTCGCAGACCTTCGGACCAAGAAGTCAGTCAGCCTATGGAGTTCCGATACCTGCCAGATGAAAGAGGTAGAGGCATAGATTCTCAGAAACTAGCATTGAAACAGGCCAAACTTATCCCTGCCAACCACAATGCCTATCCTGCATTTGCCTGCATTTGGCCCAAATGCTCCTATACCGTTCCTATCCAGGAATATGTCCAAAGGCCTTTCAGATGTTGTAATTGTACCAGCTTCCACCACCTGCTCTGGTTGTATACCCAGCACTATCTGTGGGAAAAATCTGTCCCTCAGATCCCTTCTATATCTTTTCCTTCTCATCTATTAACCTATGTCCTCTAGTTTTAGACTCTCCAATCTTGAGACCAAGGCTTCTCATAATTTTATAAGCATCTACAATGTCGCCCCTCAGCTTCCTTCACTCGAAGGAAAATATTCCATCCTATCCAATCTCTCCTTCTAACTCAAGATCTTCTGTCCAGACCACATTCATGTGAATCTTTACTCCAACCTCTCGAGCTTAACCCCATCATGTCTCCAGCATGGTAAGCGGACTAGACACAGTACTCCAAGTCTAGCCTCATCAAAGCTTTCCACAACTGTAAACATAACATTCTAATTCCAATGCTCAATACTTCGTCTGATGAAGGCACGTGGAGCATTTGTGTTCTTCACCACTCTGCCCTGCCTATTATTGTGTATGTTCAGACCTGATTTTAGTTCCCAAAAAGCACGATTTGGCGTCAATCCAAGTCACATTTCATCGGGTGTTCCTGTGCCCACCTCTGGAGTTTATCTAGATCCTATTATAACCCAGGACAACCTTCGTCACCATATCACCAGTTTTAGTGTCATCTGCAAACTTTCTAGTCATACCATCAACATTCTATTCGCTTAAGTCCCTATCGGCCACGTCCTCATCAATCCACTTGGTCACTACCTCTTTAAAAATAAAAACAACTCAATCAAATGCATGAGACATGATACTTACTAACAGGTACTTACACAGTCATTAAACTAACACGGTACAATGGGCTTTAGACTTTAGAGGTACAACATGGAAATGCCCTTCGGCCCACTGAGACTGCGCCGACCAGCGATCACCCCGTCCACTAACACTTTCCTACACAATAGGGACAATTTACAATTTTACCAAAGCCAATTAACCTACAGACCTGTTATGTCTTTGGAGTGAGGGAGGAAACCGAAGTACCCGGAGAAAACCTACACAGTCACAGAGAAAACGTACAAACTCTATACAGACAGCACCCAAAGTCAGGATCGAACCGGGGTCTCGGGCTCAGTAAGGCTGCAGCTCTACCGCTATGCCACTGTGCTGCGCTAAGTCCATATAATTCAGCTGTGGTTAAAATTTAAATGTTTGGAATCTAGGCTTTCAACTATTATTAAACTTTCAGAATGCTACAATACATGAATGTGCTCCGCTTACTCTTCCCCATCAAGTGAAGGGTTTGAACTGTGTTGAGCCAAAGAATTTTCATGCAAAGTAGGATCGCGTGTTGGCAAGTTATTTAACTTTGGAGAGCATCAAAGCTGAACCTATATACGATGGCAGATATACTTTTTTCCACTTTTCTTGCATTAGTTGATTTTACTTTGTCATTGAATCGTAACATAGGGAAACGGGCCCTTTGGCCTACTCTTCCTATGCAAATTAGATGAAACATCCCCACATTTCCATCAACTTTCCCCAGATTCAGTCATTCGGGGTCATTTACAACGTATAGCTATGGAAATAATAATTCTTTAGATAAGAGGTTATTAGGTTAGGTTATTAGGTTTATTATTCTCACATGTATTGAGGTACATTGAAAAGCTTTGCTTTGCATGTTATCCAGATAGAACAGATAATACGTTTAAGAAAGAACTGCAGAGGCCGGTTAAATGGAAGGTAGACACAAAATGCTGGAATAACTCAGTGGGTCAGGCAGCATCTCTGGAGAGAAGGAATTGGCGATGTTTCGGGTCGAGATCCTTCTTCAGACTGAAGATCATACTGAACATAAATACAATCAAGAGCAAAGGGGAAGGTACAAAGTGCAGAGTATCATTCTCAGCATTGTAGCGCGTCCGTCCCATAGACAAAGTGCGGGGATCGCTGGTCAGCGCGGACTCGGTGGACCGAAGGGCCTGTTTCCGAGCTGTATCTCTAAACTAAGCAAAGTCTGCAATGGGCAAGAGGTGAATTAGACTATACCCTAAGCTATGGAAGGACCATTCTGAAGCCTGATAACGGAGGGGAAGAAGCTGTTCCTGCGTCTGGCAGTGTGCACTTTCAAGCTGCTGAACCTTCGTGTGGACAGGAGCAGGGAGAAGAAGGAATAACCAGGGTGGGACACATCTTTGATTATGTTGCTTGCTTTTCTGAGGCAGCATGAAGTGTGGGTGGGGAGTCAGTGGTGGGGAGTCCGGTCTGTGTGATAGACCAGCGACGTCTCTAACTCACAAACATTTCTCGCAATCTGGGCAGATCTGTTCCCAAACCAAGCTGACATACAACCCTTTGCTTGACCCATTCCTTCTCTCCAGAGATGCTGCCTGTCCCGCTGAGTTACTCCAGCATTTTGTGTCTGCCTTTGCATGACTGCTTGTAACAACTTTGCTCTTGACCTCGATGCCAATTATAATGTCTGTAATTGCTGTAAACTGCTGAGAAAGATGCCGATCGTCCCTGCCTTTTCTTATTGTTATATTTTTATTTACGTATTTTATTGTGGGAATGATGGCTTTACCACAAAGACCCAGAATATTGATTAATTAATGTTTGGGTGCTAAATTTTGTGTGATGTTCATGTGAAGATGGTTTTTATGTCAAAACTACTTTATAAGGTCAACTGGGGGTTACACAAAAAGCTGGAGAAACTCAGCGGGTGCAGCAGCATCTAAGGAGCGAAGGAGATAGGCGACGTTTCGGGTCGAGACCCTTCTTCAGACTGGTCAGGGATCAGGGAAACGAGAGATATAGACAGTGATGTGGAGAGATAAGATATAAGGTCAATTGTTCAATCTAGAGAAGCCTGCAAAACGTTCTGCAATTTTACTGATGTTTCTCCATTAGTTTTAATTCCTTCAACTCCATTGTTTGTTTTCTATTTGTACAGATAACTATTTTTCTGAAAAAAGAAAGAGGACAGCAGATGTTTTCCAAAAAATAATGCAGGATTGGGCACCAGGTAAGAACATGTTAAATACATAAACCCAAGTATCTTGATTGCATTTTAGTTTGGGGATGACGCTAGGTTGTGACCTGTGGATATCACATCCCAGAAAAGCCTCACTTTTACAACCCCTTCTCAAACTGTCCTTTACCATTCAAATTTATGGTGAAAGTTCAGAACTGAACCATCGTACCACAACCACAGGTGCTGAACTACTATCTACCTCTTTGGTGACCCTTGGACTATCCTTGATCGGACTTTGTTGGCTTTGCCTTGCACTAAGGACTTTGCCTTGCAGTCGTAGAATAAAGGGGAGGTCATTTAAGACTGAGGTGAGAAAAAACTTTTTCACCCAGAGAGTTGTGACTTTATGGAATTCCCTGCCACAGAGACCAGTGGAGGCCAAGTCACTGGATGGATTTAAGAGAGAGTTAGATAGAGCTCTAGGGGCTAGTGGAGTCGAGGGATATGGGGAGAAGGCAGGCACGGGTTATTGATAGGGGACGATCAGCCATGATCGCAATGAATGGCAGTGCTGGCTCGAAAGGCCGAATGGCCTCCTCCTGCACCTATTTTCTATGTCTGTCTGTCTAAACGTTATTCCCTTATGTATCCATACACTGTAAATGGATCGATTTTAATCATGTATTGTCTTTCTGCTGCCTGGTTAGCACGCAACAAAAGCTTCTCACTGTACCTCGGTACACGTGACACTAAACTAAACAGAAACGAACTAAAGTTTCATGAACTTGTTTTGCCTTGTTCCATAATTATGTGCTGATACAAAAACCGACACGTTGCTCAGCATTCTCATGGCATTTTGCCTGATGAAAATGGCTGTGTTATTATGGTGGAGGAGGATTAAGGGGACGCACAATCCAATTAAAGAACCAATTCATTACAGATGATAAATACAAATACCTAAATTGCTGTCTATTTCAACCAGATAATGGTGAACTCAAATCGAGATACATTTATTTAACATTGACAATTGCCTATTGCAAGCTTTGATTGTTTTTAACTTGAAACAAATGTTTTTCCCATTTTATATTTGTATAATAACTATATTAATTTCATATTTTAATCCTCGTCAATGCAATTTGAGTTTTGCTAAGAAACAAATGGCTAGGGCGTTAGAACAAAATGCGCTTTATCAGCTTTTCAGAAACCACCAAGTTCTGTTGAAGCGTATTCAATTTAGTTTAGAGATACAGCGCGGAAACAGGCCCTTCGGCCCACCAAGTCTGCACCGACCAGCGATCCACAGATATTAACATTGCCCTACACACACTAGGGACCAATTTACACTTATACCAAGCCAATTAACCTACAAACCTGTACGTCTTTGGAGTGTGGGAGGAAACCGAAGATCTTGGAAAAAAACCCACGTGGTCACGGAGAGAATGTACAAACTCCGTACAGACAGCACCCATAGTCGGGCTCGAACCTGGTCTCTAGCGCTGTAAGCACTGTAAGGCAGCAACTCTACCGCTGCACCCTCGTGTCCCCCAATCTCCAATTGGTATGTTCCAAACTAAAAAAAAGGAGGCAGCTTAATTTGGGATTTTGCCTGAGGAGAACTTCATTTGCCATGCCTTCAAGCAGTGTAGCTGCTTGCAATGTAGCTGCTGCTGGCGCCGACGATGGCTGCCACGGTGTACTGCTCCTTGCTGTTTTGTATGTGTTTGTTCGTTTGTGTCACCTGTGAAAACTCTACAAAGATTACTTTCACGAGAGAGGTACTCATAAACATCGGACTATTTGGACATACTCGTCGGCGGTGCTGTGGCTGCGTTCAAGGACTTGATACAGGGGGGGGACCCGTGGGACACTGGAGCACTCACCCGACTCCCGAGCATATTCCAGGCAAACGTACGTTCTCTCAAGAACAAAGTGGACGAACTGCAGCTCCTGCACCGGACAAACAAGGACTTCACTCAAGCTGCTGCCCTGTTTCACCGAGACCTGGCTTTGTGAGTCGACCCCGGACAACGCGCTGCAACTGGCTGGCTTCCAACTTCACAGAGCGGATCGCGAAGTGGAGGCAGCGGGGAAATCGAGAGGCGGTGGAATATGCTTCTATACCAACCAGGACTGGTGCAGCGACATCATGGTACTGTCAAATTTCTGCTCTCCCACCATAGAATCCCTCTTTATAAACTGCAAACACTTCTACTCTCCGAGATAATTTAACTCCTTTATTCTCGCTGGAGTTTACATCCCCCCTCCCCCATGCCTGCGTACGTGAGGCGCAAATGCAACTCGCTGACCAGGTAATGAGAGTGGAGAGTGACTTCCTATGACCTCCATGGTCATTGTTTTGGGGGACTTTATCAAAGCTAACCTCAGCTGTGACCTTCCAAAATACAGACTTCATGTCCAAGACTCCACAGATGTGACTGTTGTGTTGTTGATGGTAGGTGGGGTGAGGGGAGGGGGAGCTCTCCAACAGACTCCAAACTTTCCGAGTTGACTGTGCCTGAACCCCTCTGTCGGTGGATCACCAGCTTCCTGACAGACAGGAAGCAGCATGTTAGGCTGGGAAAGCACATCTCGGACCAGCAAACGCTCAGCATAGGAGCACCGTACTCTCTCCTCTCCTCTACTCTCTCTACACCAACGACTGCACCTCTACAGACACCTCTGTCAATCTTCTCAAGTTTGCGGACAACACAACCCTGATTGGACTGATCCAGGATGGGGAGGAATCTGCCTACAGACAGGAAGTGTCACAGCTGGTGTCCTGGTGCTGTCGCAACAACCTAGAGCTCAATGCTCTTAAGACAGTGGAATTGATTGCAGACTTTAGGAGAGCTCCCCCTCCCATCACCCCACTCACCATCAACAACACCACAGTCACATCTGTGGAGTCTTTTAAGTTCCTGGGAACCACCATCTCCAAGGACCTCACGTGGTGGGCCACCATCGACTCCACAGTCAAAAAGGCACGACAGAGGATGTACTTCCTGCAGCAGCTGAGGAAGCACAATCTGCCACAGGCAATGATGGTCCAATTCTACACGGCCATCGTAGACACTGTTCTCACCTTCTCCATCATGGTCTGATTTGGCTCAGCCACCAAGCACGACACCTGGAGGCTGCAGCGAATCGTCCGATCAGCTGAGAAGATTATTGGCTGCAACCTTCCCTCCATTGATGAACTGTACACTGCAAGGGCCAGGAAGCGAGCGGGTAAGATCATCTCTGACTCCTCTCACCCTGGCCACAAACTCTTTGAATCACGTCCCTCTGGAAGGCAACTCCGGATTGTCAAAGCTGCCACAGCCAGACATAAAAACAGTTTTTATCCACAAGTAGTTGCTCTACTCAACAGCCAAAAATCTGTAGCCTCCCTTTGATCTGGTATTTTGTTGGTTCGCATGCTTGATCAATGGTGTTTTATCATTAATGTTTTATTATTAATGTTTAGTGTTTTCTGAGTTGTTCGTAACTGTTACTATGTCATGTTGTTACTTGTGGGCGGAGCACCAAGGCAAATTCCTTGTATGTGAATACTTGGCCAACAAACTTATTTACTTCATACCCATAAAAAGATGTCAGATGTATTCTTGGCATTATGCTTTTCAGTAGTATGACTTGCACCAGAAATATACCAGAAAGAAACTGGAACAAGGTGCAACCTACTTTAAGATGTTTTGGTGACCAACAGGATTGTTAACCAATGTGTACTGTTACTCTTAACAAAGGATACTTTAAAAATAAACTAATGTTGTGCCAATAGTGTCCTGGTTCATTTCTGCTCTCTGTTGAAAGTAACAATGGCACATGTGGCATGATCGAGTCTGTAAATATTCTGACGCAGGACGTCATTCTGATGCACAATTTGGATGTCATTCGATATCCATGAGTTATACAAAAGTGTTAACATTCTGCACGACAGGATCTACTCAGATGAATGTTAATGTCAATTCTGTAGTGTCGGCCCATTGGGGAAGTTTCTAAATCCAACTGTAACCTGATGTCTATTTTCAAATATTATAGATGTACAATTGAACCAGAACCGATCAGACAAGATCTCTGTTGGTGTACCTTCCATGAGAAGACCGTATCTACCCTCAAAGCCAATTAAACAAGGTAGGAGACACGTGTCAATAAATACACAGATTTTGACTAATCTGTAGATATTAGGTTAAGACTACTTTTACATCCTAACCGATGGTTTAAAATAGCAAATTTGGACATTTTCTGGAATTCGTAGAAAAATCAAAGTAATTGCATTTCCTGGTGACTGTAAACATGTTGACATTTTTCAATGAAACAATGTGAGAGGTCTTTTGCTATTATTCATAAAAACACAGAAGGCTGTGGAGCCCAAGTCAAGGGATATTTTTAAACCAGAGATAGATAGATTCTTGATTTGTATGGGTGTCAGGGGTTATGAGGAGAAGGCAAGAGAATGGGGTTAGGAGGGAGAGATAGGTCAGCCACGATTGAATGGCAGAGCAGACTTGATGGGCCTAATTCTGCCCCTAACACGTGATAAAGAATTCTAGAATAATATCGCCAAATCGCGTGAGATTTTGGAATGAGATTTTAATATCATGTAACAAGTCTGTAGTATAATACTATAACTTTGAGAAACAAATGCAATGGATTGAATGAAATATAACCAATACAGTTATTTGCACCTATACATTAAATTTTGAAATGGATCACTTTTTTTAAAAATCAGCATATTTTCTAGTTATTAAGGTAACCTGCAAACTTGTACTGTGCATACGGAGTGAAATTTATTTTTTAAACCATTAAGTGCTGGATATTTGAGCAATTTCAACTTATTGTCACTTGGATTGCTATAGATTTATTAAGGTGTTGGACCATTACATGTATAATTAATACTTTGGTTCCTCATTTCATAGAGCCTCACAATGTATTTTCTGGACTACAACAAATGCATGCAGCATCAACGTCACAGCAGCATTGCAAGAACCAAAATCCTAACATCTTTAACAGCACAGTTACCGCAAATTCAAACCAGATCTTCTCGTCCAGTCAGCCAGCAATATTACCTGCGATCATATCAACAGCTGGTGCTCAAAGCTGGCCTCAAATGCCTGCAGATTGCAAAATGGAATTGCACCTTCACCCAACTGGAAATAGTAACGCATTACCAGTGCTTGATGAAGATGTGCTGAAATGTTTGGAATCACCTGCCCAGAACTGTGTGTTACAATCGGTGGGCTTTAGACATGACACTGAAAGCAATGGCATCGCAACTCAACAGATCCAACAGCCTGGTGTTTTCAGCAGAGCTGATACTATCGTCAGTCAAAGCCCTCGCATTGGTATGCAGATGCTTTCCAATAACTGCATGAACCATAATGAGATGCATTTGGTAAATACAAACTGTGAGCAAGCTGTCTCCATGTCCGATCTCTGGAAATCATCAAGTCAGCAACAACCTTATTCCAATCAGGGTGTCCATTTAGCAAATAATACCATGGGAAACAACGCTGCCATCAAAACTTCTCAAGCAAATTCGCAAATGCCTGTTAGCATGCGTGTTAATGGTGTCTTTGGAGATTTGAACAAGGACCTGGCTTTGCAACTAACGGACATCATGGCAAGTGATTTGTACAGTATTGATGGAGCTGAAGGGAATGAGTGTACAACTTCAATAATCTCTGACCATGTAGACCTGGAGTTCATTGATAATGGAAACCTCTGGAGATACTGAATGGTTCTACTTCAAGCAAATTCAAAACGAACGCTTGGAAAAGCCAGTTGCTGTTTACAGCGGGGATTGAATATAAATACATTCATCAAACTCATTTGTTTATGTCGGTTATATACACTGCAGTACAAAAGAACGGGTTTATGCTTTGTCTCATGTTTAACATCTGGTTGATTCATTTTATGATTGACAGCATTTTAACTTGTGTTAATCCCACATCACGTTTTTTTAGAAAGCACAATATATCCCTTGCTCATGAAGTTCAATTTGTTGAAAGAATTGCCAGGCAGATGAATCGTGAAGCTTGTCTCGGTCAAAATGATTAGATCCAGCCACCTAGAGTACGCCAGCAGACTTAAAAATCTTACGCCTGGTTTGTGGACAATATTGGATATTGTGTGCACTTGGATTATTTCGTATCTCATGAACTGCTTCCCAGTTACCAAGGAATGGAGGTTAACCATTTGGCCGTTTAAAAAATATTATTAATATACTAGGTTGTATAATTATAAGCAAAATCTTGTTTGAAGCTTTTATCATGATCTTACCAGTTTTGTTACCAACTTTACACGCGGATCCCAATGTATTGCGGCTTGTAGGCTATGAAAGAAACTTTGATCTTCAGTAATAGTAATTATAAGAGAAAATTAACTGGAACTTTACAGAAAATGAATGTATAAAACGGGTACCATGTAATCCCGTGCTGCCTGCTCCATGGTCGGATAGTCGGCGACTAAACCGTCTCCCCCACCTGGTTTGCCAGGTGAGGACGGGGCTGTGGACCCCCAGCAGGATCACAAACAAGATCGGTCAAAGGGCGGATGAGCTTCTAGCGAGCCAACGGCCATCCACACTTCAGTAGAAGTAGCGATCACTGTCGTACACAGCATTGTAAGGAATGATGATAAAGTACATGCACACCAAAATCCTATACTTCCAGCAGCAGAAGTCCGCAGGAACTGGAGGACAGAGATGTGTTGCGCGCCCGTCACCGATCCCATTGGAAACGAGCACCACTGCGTTGCTAATGTTTTCAACGATGATGAATGAATGAAGTAGTAATGCTGCTTAATAAGCATCAAAGAAAGACCCTGACTATTGAGAAAGAGGCCTTAAGTCTTGTACTATCTTGTCAACAACTTGAGGTAAATGCCACAAGCAGTAATGGAGTAATGTGATAGTAGTTAGAGTACACATCTACCAATGTTCTTATAAAGGTGCAAAATGAATCGGCAATGGTTGTTTTAATGGAGTTTTATGCTGCAAACTTTTGCACAAAAATCTTGTATGTTGCAAGAAAAAAACATGATTGCTTATGCGGTTAAAAACAAAATACTGGACTAACTGAGATCAGGTAGAATCTCTGGAGAAAGAAGCAGTTATGCTTTCATGGTTATGACCTTTCATCAAAAAATTATTTGTCAATCATCTCATGAATTGTTTGCAGAATATATGATCCCATTTGATTTGTTCCGATGCAAGGTCATTGAACTGAAATGGTAACTATTTCTCTTTCTGTAGCTACTGCAAGATCTGTTGAGTACCTCCAGTGTTTTGTTTCTGTTCTAGATTTCGAGCATCTGTGTTTTTATTTTGCTATTATGAATGTCTGTCTATAGTATAATAATTGAAAAAATAAAAAGCGATGAATATGGTGCCTATAGATTGTACAGAATATACTGGTGAAAATGCTTTCATTAAGAACGTGATGCATGCGAGTAGGTTTTTATTACAACCTAATAAAGGGCCTGTCCTACGATGCGAGTTCACTCAAGAGCTCTCCTGAGTTTAAATAAAAAATCAGACTCGTGGTACCTCATCACGAGTATTTTTACTCTTGGAAATTTTTCACACTGTTGAAAAAAAGTCACGAGTTTCCGCGTTTCCCTAGTACCTGCCGTTAGCATTTCGAGCATAAAACATCCACGAGCTCCGATGTAGCCACTACGTACACTCTACGTACTCACCACAAGTTTGATTTTTTTTTTAACTCTGGAGAGCTCTTGGGTGGACACGCATCGTGTGACACGCCCTTAACTGTTCTCAGAAGATGTGTTGCCACCTTGTATATCCATTGAAGACGTACAGATTTCTTCCCGAATGGTGGCTTTCCCTCTACCACTGGACAGCGCCGATGACCAGGTCATTGATCATGTCTCATCAATTTCTCGCACATCTCCTCTTATCCCATGTCCTGCACAGAGCAGAGACTGAGTTTCCTTCGCCCTTGCCTTTCACCGCACTGCACTCCACATTCAATGAGTCATAATTCAGAATCTTTGCTGGCTTCAACAAGATTCCAGCACCCCCCAGTCACACATTCCCCTCTCCTTTCACAATATCAAAAGGATCACTTCCTGGTCACTAAGGAAGCATCCACACCAATTGCACGGGTATGCTCTAACAAAATCGAACATTTGTAAATCAGCAAAGCTGACATATCAAAAATCTTGTATTGGTTCATTCTTCACATGTTTAAATTATAATGTTTTATTTTTACTTGTCTACTGTATCTCATGTTACTTGCGAGCAAAGCACCAGGGCAAATTCCTTATATGTACAGTATACATACATGGCTAATAAAATGTATTCAATTCAATTCACGAAATATTTAATGAGATGCGGTGAAAAAACATTGTTTTGTGTGCGATCTTGAACTTTTTGCTGTCATTGTCCAAATCCTATTGTTTGACTGTATAAGCCTTCATTATATTACATCTCTATTGCCACTTTAACAGTGTAGTCAACACTGATTGTGGTTAGTAATAATCTTGATGAATTGTGATCTGTTCCTAGTTTTAGATTTAAGTTCTCAATTAAAGTGATAGAATGACGTTCATTAGAAAATTAGATTTTATGAATTTTGATTGTAAAGTTGTAATTGTATAAGGGGCTTCCCTTAATGTTTGTAATGACTGTGTCAGCCTAACTACTCACAAGGAAAGTTCTCAACTTAGAAACCCTGATTTTTAGTAATTTGAATGTAGAATTGTAATATTGCTTACTGTAATTACTCTTTATAGGCAGTATGGATTTTTAAACCAATACTTACCAAGCACTTGATGTTTTCCCCCTTTCCCACCACCACTCAAATCTTTTTCGTTCAAAATGCTTTAACATATAATTACTGTCATTATTAACTTTGTTTAAGAAAGAACTCCAAATGCTCGAAAAAAATCGTAAGTAGCCAAAAATGCTGGAGAAACTTACATCGGCGAGACCAAGCGTAGGCTTGGCGATCGCTTTGCCCAACACCTCCGCTCAGTTCGCAATAACCAATCTGATCTCCCGGTGGCTCAGCACTTCAGCTCCCCCTCCCAATCTGAATCTGACCCTTCTGTCCTGGGCCTCGTCCATTGTCAGAGTGAGGCCCAGCGCAAATTGGAGGAACAGCACCTCATATTTTGCTTGGGTAGTTTACACCCCAGGGGTATGAACATTGACCTCTCCAATTTCAGGTGGTCCTTCCTTCCCCTCCCCTTCCCACTGTCTCCGCCTCCGCCCCCGGCGGGTCTCGACCCGAAATGTCACCTATTCCTTCTCTCCATAGATGCTGCCTCACCCGCTGAGTTTCTCCAGCATTTTTGTCGACCTTCTGTCATTATTAACTTTATTGTTTTGTATCTTTCAAATAAAATTTGTTTGAAATTTATTTCATTGTATTCATTTTTTTTAGTTGGATAATTCCAGCTAATGTGATATTGCAGCAGGCAGCGTTAGTGAAAGTTTGAATTGGGTAAAAATAGCAATGTCTGAGCTATAAATTGTTGCGTGGATGCAACAGAAGTTCTGTTTCTAGTTCTGCCTCTTGGACTCCTGCAGCACTTGGTGTGTAGAAATGCATAGGACAGCAGTACCGACTACGATAGATTTGTCTGAATTTCTTCAGTAGTTACTAACTGCAGAAAATCTTTTATTCAACACATGGGACGGTGGTGCAGCGCCAGAGACCCGGGTACCACCCCGTCTACGGGAGCTGTCTGTATGGAGTTTGTAGGTTCTTCCCGTGAGTTTCCTCAGAGATCTTCGTTTTCCCCCACACTCCAAAGACGTACGAGTTTGTAGGTTAATTGGCTTGGTATAGATGTGAAATCGTCCTTAGTGCGTGTAGGATAGTGTTAATGTGCGGGGATCGCTGGTCGGTGTGGACCCAGTGGGCAGAATGGCCTGTTTCCACATTGTATCTCTAAACTAAACATTTATATGTGAAACACAATCAAAACCCGCTGAGCTCAGTTGGCAATTCCAACATTCACATTGATAAACTGGCAATGTTATAAATGTAACCATTTATGAAACACTATATTAGGCAACCTTAGATAGTGCCTGACCACCTTTTTATGCCACTACATGAAGTGGAAATATTCAATGAACAATGCAAAACAATTTCTTGTGACTGCAATTCATAGAAACATAGAAAATAGGTGCAGGAGTAGGCCATTCGGCCTTTGGAGCCTGCACCGCCATTCAATATAATCATGGCTGATCATCCAACTCAGTATCCTGTACCTGCCTTCTCTCCATACCCCCTGATCCCTTTAGCCACAAGGGCCACATCTAACTCCCTCTTACATACAGCCAATGAACTGGCCTCAACTACCTTCTGTGGCAGATAATTCCAGAGACTCACCACTCTGTGTGAAAAATGTTTTCCTCATCTCGGTCCTAAAGGAATTCCCCCTTATCCTTAGACTATGACCCCTTGTTCTGGACCTCCCCAACATCAGGAACAATCTTCCTGCATCTAGCCAATTTAATTCAAGGAAGGGCAATTAAATAAAATCAATGAACACACAAACTGTTATTTAACCTAGTGTGTAACTTAATGCTGCAACTTGATGAACATTTTTTGAGCAGACACTATTAACCATGATTATTATTACATTAATGCAGAGGAAACTGGTAACATTTGTAGCGTTTGGATAAAGAAAATGAGCATTTTAATAGGGTTTTAATGGAACCTCAATTGATTCAGTGACCCAGCAGATGCACTATCTGGAGAGATCAGCAAGTATAAGGTGGAGCAGAGGACGCTGGTGTCTACAAAGTAGGTATGGGTACGCCAATGAATCCTTTGGTGGGTGAAAGAGAAAATAGACTATAATAGTATCAAATCATTCTTACTGGGCTTATTCACTGGAAATTAGAAGAATGTGGGGATCATGTAGAAACATAAAATTCTTAATGGACTGGACAGGTTAGATGCAGGAAAATGGTCCCAATGTTGGGGGAGTCCAGAACCAGGAGGTCACAGTTTAAGAATATGGGGTAGGCCATTGAGGACTGAGATGAGGAAAGAAACGTTTTCACCCTGAGAGTTATGAATCTGTGGAATTTTCTGCCGCGAAAGGCAGTGGAGTCCAATTCACTGAATGTTTTCAAGGGAGAGTTAGATATAGCTCTTAGGGCTAACGGAATCAAGGGATATGGGGAGAAAGCAGGAACAGGGTACTGATTTAGGATGATCAGGCATAACTGGTACAAAGGGCCGAATGGCCTACTCCTGCACCTATTTTCTATGTTTCTATTCTCAGTATAAGCCACGTCAAACAATAATCACATTATTTGCAATGAATCAATTCTGAGTCAAAGTATAAACATCGTATTTTAATCAGAAAATAAAAACAGAGATTATCAAAACATTTAATTTACAAATATGACATGGTCAAGCAAATATTCCAGAAAAAGTACCAAAAATTAAATTCTTCAACTAAATTATTGTACAACCAGTGAATAAAAGCAGTTATTTCCTTTACAAAGCAAAGTATTACACCTAAAATATATGCATAGTAGACACAGATTGCAGTATGACAGTACAAATTAGCGTGTCTCGTGAGAAAGTATTTCAACAATGGAGATGAACTTTTTGTTATAACTGACATCTTTCTCCTGCCCTGTGCAAAGCTGCTATTGTATGTTTGCTACATTTCCTCAGGCAACATTTGCCAATATCTAAAAAAATTGTTGAAGAAATTGGTTATTCTATTTTCATTCTATTACTGCTCCATTTAAGTAACTTGCCTTACATCTACATATTTTTCAAATATTACACGGGTCCACCACCTCTTTGCCCGGTAACTGGTGTTCTGGCACTTCCTTTAGTTTAGTTTAGTTTAGAGGTACAGCACAAAAACAGGCCCTTCGGCCCATCGAGCCTGCGCCGACCAGCAATCCCCACACATTAACACAAGCCAATACACTACCCACACTGGGGACAATTTACACTTATACCAAGTATACAAACCCAAGCCAATTAACCTACAAACCTGTATGTCTTTGGAGTGTGGGGGGGAACCGAAGAACTCAGAGAAAGCCCACGCAGTAATGGGGAGAATGTCCAAACTCCATACAGACAGCACCCGTAGTCGGGATCGAACCCGGATCTCTGGCGGTGCAAGTGCTGTAAGGCAGCAACTCTACCACTGTGCTGCTCTGTAATCCAAACAAAAGCACAAGTGTTCTTGAAATTCATGGTGGCATTGTGTGCAGCACTGGTTCTTAAGGGACGTCTACTTCTGTCCCAAAAGCGTTACACCTGCAGTTGATGGTGGTGATCCCTGGTTTGTGCAATCTGTTGCCTACATTTAACCCTAACTAAGGCTTCGATTTGTGTTGTCGGCCATGGTGTAAGTGTAAGCACATTCCATGTCCATACACGGGAAGGCAGAAATGAAACAACTCGGTGGTGTTTCCACGAGGAAACTGTGCAATGTCTAGGGTATTGGTTCATCAACTGTTTACGATATAAAGCAGCAAAGAGAAAATAATGAGATTCTTTACATCCGGTGATTCCAAGAAGCAAGTGAGCGTTAGAAAAAACGATGAAAAATGTTCCCGATGTTGGAGAGTCCAGAACCAGGGGCCACAGTTTAAGAATAAGAGGCAAGCCATTTAGAACGGAGATGAGGAAAAACGTTTTCACACAGAGGGTTGTGAGTCTGTGGAATTCTCCGCCACAGAAGGCAGTGGAGGCCAATTCCCTGTATGCTTTCAAATGAGTTGGACAGAGCTCTTAAAGATAGCGGAGTCAAGAGTGAAGGATGGTTTCAAAGGTTTAACGAGCATCATGGATAAGTCATACGAATATCACTGTACCTTAATTGGTGACAATAAAAAGACCATTGAAATTGCCATGAGTAAAGTGTGTGGTGGAAAATTGCCTGCAGACCATTAAGGAGCTGCGAGTATGTGGATGAATTTTCCCAGTCATAGCTAACAAGCACCTCCGTCCCGAGCAAGTCTAGAAAGCAGATGAAACTGCATTATATTGGCAATCCATGCTGCGAAGGACACCAACGGCAGAGGATGGAGAGAGGATTCAAACAATCTAAGCAGAGTTACCATCCCAGCATGCTCAAACGCACCAGGCACATACAAATGTAAACCACTGGTGATAGGAAATAAATAAATAAATGCCCGTGACATAATGTGCAATTAAAAGTGGCTCAATTACCTCCACGATGAGAGGCAATCATTGGTAAAACATCAATATATATATTTTTTGTTAAATCTGACGAAAAAAATTGATTTTCCATTAGACAATAGGTGCAGGAGTAGGCCATTTGGCCCTTCGAGCCAGCACTGCCATTTAGGCTGATCCTCCCCAATCAGTACCCCGTTCCTGCCTTCTCCCCATATCCCCAAACTCTGCTATTTTTAAGAGCCCTATCTAACTCTCTCTTGAAAGCATCCAGAGAACCTGCCTCCACCACCCTCTGAGGCAGAGAATTCCACAGACTCACCACACTCTGTGAAAAAAAGTGTTTCGTCGTTTGATAGGATTTCAAGCCGGAATCCTAAATCCGGAAGAGTGGAGTGACGGCGTTGCCTTGGCAGTCTGCAGTCCGTCTGTTTTTCTTTTTTTGTTGTTTTCTTGTCTTGTTTTAGCGTGTTAATTTGAGTTATTATGTAGTGTATGTGTGTGGGAGGGGTGGGAGAAACGTTTGTCTCTTCCTTTGGGGGGGGATGCGACTTTTCCTGTCGTATCCCCCGTCTCCGTCTGCACTGAGGCCTAATGGCGGAGCTGACAGCCTCCAACTGCGACTGACCTCGAGGCTCTGGAAGCAGAGCCAGCCAGGACTTACTAGCGCGAGGCTGGCTGACTTCGGGGCTGTGGCGGGTTCAGGCGTTCCGGCGTCCGGACTCGGAGCTGTGGCAGCTTTCCGGTGGCGGCGGCAGCGACTTCGGAGGCCCAGCCGCGGGCCCAGTGGACGACATCGTCGGGGGCTCGCAGGTCACAGGTTGGTGACCTGTTTTTCCGGAGCTCCCGCGTCAACAGCTGCTTCCGCTGGACTGGATGGCGGCAGCTTCGACCGCCCCGGGCCGCAGAGTTGAACCGGCCCGTTCGCGGAGCGCGGTTCAGCCGCGGGACTTACATCACCCGGTGCGGTCACAACATCGGAGGCCTGGATCGCCTCAGCACAGAGGAAGAGGGAGAACAAGAAGGGAAGAGACAAAGACTTAAGGTTTTTGCCTTCCATCACAGTGAGGAGGTGTCTGGTGAACTCACTGTGGTGGATGTTAAATTTGTGTTTATTGAGTGTTTGTTATTTACTATATGTATGACTGCAAGGCAACGAAATTTCGTTCAGACTGAAAGGTCTGAATTACAATAAAGTTTCCATGATTCCATGAATTATTGTTTGACGAACTTTCAGATCCCAAAACCATCGGTAAATATTTTAAAATGCTTAACTTTTTAACCTTCAAATGGTTTGAAAAGTATTCTGTGGCCGAAGCCCAAGCACACCTGTAGGACTGCGTGAATATTGCTAAATTCTTCTTCTTGACAACTGTTCAGCTCACCCCGGAGCTAAACTCCTGTGCAAGAAAAATGTTCATGCAGTGTATTCACCAAGTGTACATCCCTTATCCAGCCCCACACCAATGCTCTATGAAGGCTATGGATCGCTCACTTTTCAGGTAACACATGTTAGATATGTTGAGGGAAAAATAAATGGTCGGCACGGACTGGAAGGGCCGAGAGGGCCTGTTTCCGTGCTGTAATTGTTATATGGTTATGGTTATATGGCCAATGCTGGCAAGCCTGGAGAAACATTTATTTATTGAACAATATAACATGAAAAACGTGTCATTGCTAGTGTCTGGGAGAAGGTGCAAACGACAACACTAAATAAACGCTTGCATTGCTTGTGGCCTGCCTTGATGTTTTATGATTCACCTGGTGAAAGTGTTGACAATTACTTTACAGGATTTAATGTATTAAAAGTGAAAGTAGTTGTTCATGAGTTGCTTGAAGTGCCGTCCTTACTACCTGCCGAGGGAATTCACCGCAACTATCCCGACGTTTGTTTTCTCGGGACTTGCCTGTGCCTCCATCTTTTACCTCGTGGATACCTGCTCCGGTTGCAGACATCCCAGTTTGGACCCTATAGGTTCCGACCTGCCGCTTTCCACAACAGTTCTCATTCCGTGCCCTGCGTTCTACACTGGCTGTGATGCGCCGGCCTCAACAGGCCCTTGCTCCGACTCTCCCACAGCTCCGGGCCTCACTCACCCACATCTGTAACGGACCCCAACTGCACTTCATTCAACGCCAGATCCACGCCCTCAACAAACGCTTCCTCGCCTACCTGGACTCTACCAAGGATCGCAAACTTGCCCGCCTCCAGACCGGTCCTTCCACCAACACTCCCGACTCGACCGCCCACCCGCAGGCCCGGGGCTCCAGCGCTGGACCGTGCCTCCAATCCGAACACCCGCGATGCCATTGCTGCCACAAGGAGCAGCACCGACATCCACCACCTTCCTGGCCCATCCCAGGCCACCGAAGTTGCTGCCGCCGCCGTCAACTTTCACCGCCTCCCCGGGGCCGCAACCGCCGACTCCAACCACCACCTCCATGGGACCGCCGGCCTTCACCGCCACCACTGCTGCCGTCGACCCTGACCGGGACTCCAGTCCCCCACGGGTCTATGACAGCGAGTCTGCCGACCAACACCTCTCCGCCGCCCACCAGCGGGCCGCATCCTTACCCCGGTCCCAGGCTCAGCACCAGGCCCACAGTCTGTTTCTATGATGCAGACTCCTACACCATGTGGTCTGACTCTGCTGGGTCCTACTGCTCCCCCCCTCCACCCCACCTACAGGGAACCGCACTGGGTCTCCCCCTTTCCCTTTTAACCAGGTGGCCCCAGCTACTCCCCACCCATACAATAGTCCCCCCTCCTCTCTGAACACCCATCACCCCCCACCCACCAGACATTGTCTCGGCCTCCATCCACCGATCCTCCGATCCCAACCCCCATCCTTGCCGTGTGGTCACCATCCTCCCTGACCTCCCCCTTTCCGATACAGAATGGTGTGTCCTCACCTTTGTTCCCCTCCGTCCCCACGTCAATGAGTTCCATGTCCGCCACGATGTGGAGCTCTTCTTCCGTCGCCTCCGTATCCAAACTTTTTTCCATGGGAAGGAGTCCTCACCTCCTAGTGATGACCCCTTCTCCCTCCTCCTGGACCCCCCCCCCCCCCCCAATAGCCATCTACCTTCTTAGGCCTGAAGAAGGGTCTCGACCCGAAACGTCGCCCATCTCCTTCGCTCCTTAGATGCTGCTGCACCCGCTGAGTTTCTCCAGCCTTTTGTGTACCCTACCTTCTTAGACCTGTTCATTTCAAACTGCCGGTGGGAACTTTTCCACTCCCCTTACTCACTCTAACCTCTCCCCCCCCCCCTCCCCCCGAGCGTACAGCCCTCCATTCACTCTGCAACAACCCCGACTGGGCAATCAAACCGGCCGACAAGGGAGGTGCCGTGGTTGTCCGGTACGCTGACCTCTACTGGGCTGAGGCCAGGCGCCAACTCTCAGACATCTCCTCCTACTTATCCTTGGACCACAATCCCACAGAGGGGGGTGGAAGATTGCACCTTCCAGTTTCGACTAATGCAATCAACTCGATGTGCACAAACGGAAAATCAAATGGAACAAGTTGTCCAACAACTTTAAGCTGTGCAGAGCCACACGAAAGAAGAAGAAGATCCCACAGACGAGCACCAGACCTCAATATCACGCACCATTTCTGATTTTATTACTTCCGACTCCCTGCCCTCTAAAGCCTCAAACCTTATCGCTCCCCAGCCTCGCACGGCCCGATTTTATCTTCTCCCCAAAATCCACAAACAGAACTGTCCTGGCATACCCATTGTATCTGCTTGTTCATGTCCCACCAAATTAATTTCCACATACCTCAACTCCATCCTATCCCCCCCCCGGTCCAATCCATTCCAACCTACGTTGTGATATTGCAAGGACTACTTAGTTTGCCCGCCTAGCAACATGTATATGTGGGAATGACGTGATATGGGCAGGGCACCCTTGTTCCAGATGGCCATGAAAGAAACAGAGCCTTGATTTGTGCTCGGCTTCAAACCCCTAAATATGTGTACTTGTGGTCATTCCAGAGTCATAACAATGGTACAACAGGCAACACCCATTGTAGTTGTACCTAAACCCGATGGTAGTGTTAGACTTTGTGGGGATTATAAGGTAACCGTAAACCAGCTACTTGAAGGTAGCATACCAGATATCCTACCAACGGCAGAGGATTTGTTTAGCACCCTCACAGGCAGCCAAATCTTCACAAAAATGGACTTGACAAATGCCTACTTGCAGTTAGATGTAGATGGCAAATCTAAATCCAAGCTGACTATCAATACACATTTGGGATTGTTTTAGTTCAATAGGCTCCCATTTGGCATATCATCAGCCCCAGGGATTTTTCAAGGGGTGATGACGCATATTCTAGAGGGAATTGAAGGTGTGGTGTGTTACTTGGATGACATCCTCATCTCAGCCCCTGACAGGCAGACACATGATGAAAGGTTGGAAGAGGTACTCAAACGCCTTGAAACACACAGTGTAAGAGTGAAGGCACAGAAGTGTGAGTTCTTTCAGAACTCGGAAGAGTACTTGGGTCATAAGATAGACAAGGATGGTCTACACCCCACCAAGGGTAAAGTTGATGCGATCACGAACACGCCCACTCCCAGAAACATCTCTGAGATCCGATCCTTTTTAGGATTAGTGATTATGGGCAGTTCGTGCCAAATCTGTCCACCTGTTTACATCCCTTGAACAAGCTCTTGAGAAAAGATGGAAGTGGACACGTGAATGTGACCAAGCTTTCAAGTCATGTAAAGCTCAATGTTTGTTCATTACGATGGCAATAAGCCAGTGAAGTTAGCATGTGATGCATCACCATACGGTGTTCGTGCAGTGATCTCTCATGTGCTAGAAAACGGAGAGGAGAGGCCAATAGCATTTGTGTCTAGAACACTCAGTGCCAGTGAGAGAAATTATGCGCAAATAGAGCGAGAGGCTCTTGCATTGATTTTTGGCGTTAGGAATTTTCACAAATACTTGTATGGTAGAAGGTTTGTAATCGAGACAGATCACAAGCCGTTGACTGATCCTAAATCCCAAAGCACACATACCAACTCTGGCAGCAGCCAGAATGCAAAGAAGGGCATTGATATTGTCTGCATACCAGTATGATATTCAGTATTGTAAGGCAGCAAGCACAGCAATGCTGATGCCATGTCTAGATTACCTTTGGAATCAGAGGTTACCCCAAACAGAGAGGACTTGTTTTATTTCTCTCATGCCGATGAGTTACCCATCACATCAGGGGACATTCAGAAGGCTAATCACACTGACAGACTTTTGTCAAGAGTGCAGGAGTATGTTACAAATGGATGGCCAAACAAATTGCCGGATTCAGAGGCAGAACTGAAACCATTCTTTGTACGTAGGAATGAACTCTCAGTAGGCCAAGGTTTTGTCATGTGGGGAGCAAGAGTTATAATTCCTGAAAAATATGGAGTGAAATTGCTAGGAGATCTTCATGATCAGCATTTGGGAATGTGTCAAACAAAGAGTCTAGCTAAAAGCTATCTGTGGTGGCCTGGTCTAGATAAGGACATAGAACGAACGGTGAAAGAGTAGCACATGTCAAGCAGTTGGAAAGATTCCACCAACAGTACCGCTACAGCCATGGAAATGGCCGGCTAGAGTGTGGCAAAGATTACACGATGACTTTGCAGAGTTAGATGGACAACAATTGTTCATTGTGATTGATAGCCACGTCAAGTGGGTTGTGTTTCCGATGAACAAAATGACATCCAGCAAAACAAGACATTTTGCAAAGATTGTTTGCGTCCTATGGATTTCCAGAGGAAATTGGGTCTGATAACGGATCTCAATTCTGTTCACAAGAGTTTGCACAATTCATGAAAGGGAATGGTGTAAAGCACACTAGAGTCACTCCATACCACCCCTCTTCAAATGGAGCAGCAGAACGCCCATTGCAAATTGTGAAGCGCGCATTAGTTAAACAATTGCTGGATCCAAATCCAAAATAAAGACAGTTGTCCCGGTCTCACAAACTGGCTAACTTTCTGATTACATATCGGAACACACCTCGCACCACTACTGGTCAAACGCCAGGTGAACTGTTCTTGAAGAGAAAACCAAGAACAAGGTTTTCACTGTTGAAACCAAACTTGGCTCAAACAGTAGAAGAGAAACAAAAAACAAATCATGACAGAAGTAAAGGAAAGGAGTGTTGAGGTGAATCAGAAAGTAAAGGTGAAAACCCATCATCACAAGTGGGTAAGGTGGTTACCTGGCAGAGAAAGTGAGAAAGTGTTTGGAAGTGGGAAGGTGAGAAAAGTACACATTGATCGTGTGATCGTGTGATGCCTATGCAAGCACAGACGGGTTTACAACACACCAATTAGACGATAATTTGGTTACCACTCCAGTACAGGTACCAACGGATGAACCAGAAATGGTACAAGAAGGAACACAAGATAGTGAGCATTTGAACCAGCCTGAAAATGGAGGTTCAAGTGTGGTTAACAGTCTAACAAAATTGACTGATGGACTGGAATCAATGAATCTAGGTCAAAAGGAAGGCTTGCCTCGATCAAAAATGAGTCCATGTGGTTCTAAACAGTCAGAAACAGGGAAGATATCCAGTAAGAAGGAGAAACCCAGTGGTTAAGTTTAATTTGTGAAATGCACATATCATTGCATATGCAACATATATGCATGATGCCCTCATTATATTCAGGTTATATACGTAAACTATCAGACAAGATTGTAATAAATTCATACCGTGTTCTGGTAACATGAAGAACATCTCATGGGTAGTGAGTTATGATTATTACACTTGTGCTATCATTAGATAACATTCCAATTTGGGATGTGATTTTATTTTAAGAAGGTATGAAACAAGCCATTACACATATTAGAAGGTGAAATTGTGTTCATCGTGACATAGTTTGAATTATATGCTGTTTGTTGGTGTATTTGTATACACCACTTGTATGATAAAAAAATGTCAACAAGGCGATAACTTTTACATTAAGGTGGGAGGAGTTGTAATAGCGCCACCGTTGTGTCTGAGCATTGTTAATGATCCTCATGAATAAACCACGGTACACTGTGCAGTCGATATCTGGTCACCAGCGTGTCAACTCGTGCTTTATGTTTTAGCATAAGATATCACACATACCATCCAAGCTCACCACAAACTAGCGGGGCTTGGAATCAGCACTCCCGACCAACAGACCCCAATCAGTGAGGATAGGGGACAAATCATCCTCTACGATAATCCGCAACACTGGGGCTCCACAAGGCTGCGTTCTCAGCCCCCTTTCCTTACTCCTTGTACACCCACGACTGTGCAGCCAGGGACAAATCTAATTCAGTTTACAAATTCACAGACGACACCACCATTGTGGGCCGGATATCAAACAATGATGAGACGGAGTACAGGGAGGAGATTGAGAACCTCGGTGTCCTGGTGTCGATACAACCACCTTTCTCTCATTGTCAGCAAGACAAAGAAGATAGTGATCAACTTCAGGAAGCAAAGCGGCACACACACCCCAGTTTGCATTGACGGCACCAAAGTAGACATGGTTGAAAACTTCAAATTCCTAGGAGTAAATATCACCAACAGCTTTTCCTGGACCACCTATTTGAAGCAACGACCAAGAAAGCACATCACGCCTCTACTTCCTTAGAGGGCTTAGGAAGTTCAGCATTTCCCCAGCAACCCTCACCAAGTCAACTCAAGTCAAGTTTATTCATCACATACACATACGAGATGTGCAGTGAAATGAAAAGTGGCAATGCTTGAGGATTGTGCAAAAACTACAAAACAGAATGGGACAGAAATACATATTCACATATTGCATATTTGTGGGAGGAAAAAAGAAAAAAACTGCAATTTTAAAAAGACACAACAGTAAAAAGGTACAGTAAAGTTAGTCCCTGGTGAGATAGGAGTTTACAGTCCTAATGGCCTCTGGGAAGAAACACCTTCTCCATTTTCACAGCATGGCAACGGAGAGCGTTTGCCTGACCAGCGTAGCAGCTGGAACAGTCCGTTGCTGGAACTTCTACAGATGTGCCGTTTAAACCATTTTATCAGGGTGCATCATTTCTTGGTTTGGGAACAGCTCCAACCAAGACCATAAGAAATTGCAGAGAATTGTGGACGTAGCCCAGAGCATCACACAAACCAATCTCCCTTCCATCTACTCCATTTATACCTCACGCTGCCTCGGCAAGGCCAGTAGCATAATCAAGGACGAGTCGCACCCTGGCCACTCCCTCTTCTCCCCTCTCCCACTGGGCAAAAGGTAAAGAAGTGTGCAAACGCACACCTCCAGATTCAGGGACAGTTTCTTCCCAGCTGTTATCAGGCAACTGAACCATCCTACCACAACCAGAGAACAGTGATCCTTGGACTATCTTTGATCAGACTTTACTAGCATTGTCTTACACTAAACATTATTCCCTTATCATGTATTTGTACACTGTGAATGGCTTGGTGGTAAAAATGACTGCTTAGCACACAACAAAAGCTTTTCACTCTACCTCGCTATACACGACAATAAACTAAAGTGAACTGAACTGAAGTGAGTATGCAAACAGTTTTACAGGACCTGCTGCAAGCGAGCTTAATGCAAGCGAGCTTAATGAGGAAAATCTGGCTGGGTGGATGAATGTCGGCAAAGAAACGCCTGTTGTTCATCACTGTACCGACTGAAATTATGGATACTGCTCTGAATCCTGATGAAAAACCAATGAGAGTGATGAAGCCAAAACAGATGTAGCTGGAAGTCCTACCATGGACAAGTTAATTGAGTTGACGGGTGAATTTATAAGAGCGCTAGATCAACGTACCTTCGTGAGGGAACAAGAGCTAATGACACTTCATTTGCCGTATGAAAAATCACACAGGGAAAGATCAAAGCACATAAAACAACTGCGCTTGGATGAAATGTTTAAACGGTAGCCAAGCAAAACGTGGGTCAGAGTAGTTGGCCCTCATCCGATAAGTCCGTGGTTTCAACTTGTGATTAGTTCTACAATTCCAGACAAATTCTAAAATTTGCCACTTTGGAAGGGGTACACTACTGTAACATGCACTGTACTAATAAACCTGTGCCAGTTATACCTGTGCTAATGCATTTCATCAATCATTTAACTCACATTTAATACCTGTTTTTATTTTGTGTTTTAAGTTTCTAGCAGTGCATGGTAATTTTCAGACACGCGAGGTATAATTAGTGGGTCAGATGTGTATTGTCCTATCGTTATCACATGATCTCTGTGGGATAAAACTGCAAGACTCTGGAACCAAGGGTGCCAGAAAATTGGTGGCATACCTATGCCTTGAAAGCATTTTTTTTTAATCAATATATAAAAGTACTCATTGCAATAACAATATTTTTCACAAATCCAAGTAGAGCTATTATTTTCAGGTAGGAAGCCAATTTGCTAGCTATTGTGCAAGGAGTGCTCAATACTACATTGCCTATAATAGATATAAATATGTAATGTGTTGGAAGGAACTGCAGATGCTGGTTTACACTGATGATAAGACTCAACATGCTGGAGTAACTCAGCCCGACAGGTAGCATCTCTGGAGAGAAGGAATGGGTGACGTTTCGGATCGAGACGTTTGACAGGTCACCAGGTTCGACCCGAAATGCCACCCATTCCTTGTCTCCATATAAATCTTTAAGACTGGGCTATTTCATATCGATACGAATGGGAAAACCTTAGCTTGGACATCACCTGTGATGAGAAATTGGCTGCTTATCTGTTCCAGAAGTCACTGTAGATTTACTTTGTAATCAATTTATGAGCTAATAAACATTTGTTTTGAAATTATGAAAACAAACCAGTTCCAATGATACATTTAATATTTTTTTGGCTGTAGCTTTAACCGGGCACGATTATCCAGCAGTTGCATAAATTTCATTCATCCAATTTAGGAGGCCAGTCAACATCTACAGACTGAAGAAATGAAAAGAGAACATGTTTCACCATAACAGTATTTAACACAATCAACATTACTGAATTTGCACAATGTAGGACTGCACCACTAATAGATTGAAGAATACCACTAATAGTCTGAAGAAGGGTTTCGGCCCGAAACGCTGCCTATTTCCTTCGCTCCTCAGATGCTGCTGCACCCGCTGAGTTTCTTCAGCACTTTTGTCTACCACTAATAGATTGTTAGCCTTTACAAATGATATGATATAAAAGTTCTCAAAGCAGCGAAGAAGGGTCTCGACCCGAAACGGTGCCCATTTCCTTCGCTCCATAGATGCTGCCTCACCCGCTGAGTTACTCCAGCATTTTTGTCCACCTTTAAAAATGGGATGTCACAACACTGTTAGCCTCTCCAAGTTTTTGCATCCAAATTTCCAAAACGGGTCTTATTATATCATCCGATGAATTGCTGAACAGAGTCTGCCCTTAAAGAGCAAAATGTTCTCAAGGAACAAACAAGACACAGGGGTGCTGCCCTTGATTGAAGCAGTATTGTTGTCAGTTAAAAAGACAGACTCCCTCCTTTGGCAAATGGCATAATATGATAGAATTCAACCTGCAATTTGAGTGGGAGAGGCTGAAATCGTACGCATCAGTATTACTGTTGAGTAAAGGCAACTACGGAGCCATGAGGGGGGAGCTGGCTAAAGCTGACTGGAAGGGACCCTAGCAGGGATTACAGTGGAACAGCAATGGCGGGAATTTCTGGAAGTCAGAAGATGCAGCATATCTTCATCCCAAAGAGGAAGATTCTAAGAGGAGGTGACCATAGCTGACATTGTATGTCAATGACAGCATAAAACTAAAAGACAAAACATATTAGCATTGCAAAGATTAGTGACAAGCTGGAGGAAAAACAATAGAAGGTAACTAAAAAGTCAATAAGGGGAGAAAAGATTAAATATGAAGGTAGGCAAACCAACAATATAAAAGTAAAAGTTTTCACAGATATAAAAGTATGCAGATATACAGAGTACAATAGAGGCAGGTGAATGATGCTGGAGAGGTAGTAATGAGGAACAAAGAAATGACAGATGAACTGAGTTAAGAAGTCAAGAACATGTTTTTTAATGTTGTTTTCACAGTAGATAACACCAGCAAACTGCCAGAAATTCAAAAGTCAGGGAGCAGAAGGGAGTTCAGTCAGTATTATGGAGCAGATGGACTACACATCAGGGTTCTGCAAGAGGCTGATGTCGAGATTGCGGAGGCATCAGCAATGATCTTTCAAGAATGGAATAGTGTCAGGAATGGTTCCAGAGGCCTGGAAAATCACAAATGTAATTCCGCTCCTCAAGGAGGAAGCCTGGCAAAAGAAAATAAATTATAGGCCAGTTAGTCTGACTCTGCGTAATTTTAGAGTCCATTATTAAGGGTGAGGTTTTTGGGTACTTGGAAGCACATGATAAAATAGGCGGAAGTCAGCATAGTCTTGTTAAGGGAGATCTTGCTTGACAAATCTGTTGGAGGTTTTTGAGGAAATAAGAAGCAGGATAGACAAAGGTGAGTCAGTGGATGGTGTTTACTTGGCTTTTCAGGTAGATGGGGGAGGGGAGAGGGAAGGGGGGAGGGGGAGGAGGATACATTTTGAAGAAGCCAGACAACTTATAATAAAGTTTAGCGGGCATTTAACCTACCGGTCGGTTTTCCTTGGTCCTGAAAACTCTAATGAGCCAATTAAAATGCCCGGTCAGCAAAGTAGATTGCCTACGGCTGTCCTCGACTGCCTGTAACTACATAGCGACCCCACTCCACTGCACTACGAGTTCAAAAGAGCCATAACGACCAATTGTTACTCGCGGAAAATTTTTCAGCATGCTGAAACATTGTCCTCAACCAAACTGAGGCCGCGAGTATGCGGGAACTTCCATCGAGCACGAGGGAGAGTTCCAGTGACCTCCCAGGACCACGTGTCGACCATGCTGCGAGCTTGAGTTGAGGGCAAACTCTTCTAAACTTGCAGATTAGGTTGCCGCAGTGGGACAGCCCCTTTTAGAACCAGATGGCGCATAATAAAAGGACATACCTGCCAAGTGGAGACGGGAAGGAATTTATTTTGCCAGAGGGTGGTGAATCTGTGGCATTCATCGCCACAGAAGGCTGTGGAGGCCAAACATTGGGCATTTTTAAGGCAGAGATCGATAGGGTCTTGATTAGTAAGGGTGTCAAAGGTTACGGGGAGAAGGCAGGGGAATTGGTGTTGAGGGGAAAAAAAAGATCAGCCATGATCGAATGGTGGAGTAGACTCTATGGGCTGAATTGCAAAATTCTGTTCCTATGCTTTATGGTCTTAGAAGCATTTGTTTCATGTGATGCCCAGTCAAATTATACCACATGGGTAAGTGTATAAAATAAACAGTTATAACTGAGAAAGTGCAGGCTAAACAAAGAGTGCAATGAGAGGTCCTTTCAAGTGTCTGCGAGCTATTATCAGACCAATAAACTAGCCGTTTGTATCACTTACCAGCCAGCCGTACATGAGCTATGGCGTTTCCTTCATAAGAACAACTACAACATCTCAAGTATATGAAGTGCCGCAATTCAACGTCTGTCCCGTACTGCCCAGCATTCGCAATTTGAACCAGCTGACCCTCATTTTGAAACATTAACAGCAATCCCCATCTCAAAAATACTCAAAAGTGTAATTCATATTAGAAATAGGGTTCCTTTTCTGGCAAAGCATTGAACTTCAAGATCATCCCCTAAATAATGCAGGCTTTTCTGATTGACTTCCAACAAAAGTACAAATAATAGTAATGATACTCACCATCACATCCAGTTCAAGAATGTCTGCTGTTGTGTTCATTAGCGTGCCAAGATTCGGCTTTGTACGTCCAAAATCTCCATGTACAAACTCTTTAACATAGCTAATGGGATAGTTGAGGAACAAATCTACTAGTCAACAGAATATGGTTACAACTACCGAATGTTAGTATTAATGTAAGCAGCATGAAATTTCCTGACTTTCAAGAGGACTCGGCAGAACCATTCAGTATTTGCCATTTGTGTCTGGTAAAGATCAAACAATTACAGTCTAAATGGAGTCAATCTTTTAGTAGTTTAGAGATACGGCGCAGAAAGCAGGCCCGTCGTCCTACCGAGTCCGCGCCAACCAGCGATCCCCATACACTTACACTATCCTGCAACACAGGGACAATTTATAACCTTTGCTGCAGCCAATTAACCTACTAACCCATACGACTTTGGAATGTGGGAGGAAACTGGAGCACCCGGGGAAAACTACAGTCATGGGGAGAATGTACAAACTCTGTACAGGCAAGCACCCGTAGTCAGGATCGAACCGGGTCTCTGGTGCAGTAAGGCAGCAACTCTACCGCTGCGCCACCGTAGTTTGAAGTGTGGGAGAAAACCAGAACTTCTGGAGAAAACACACGCAGGCGTTTGTTTTATCTAGAACATAAAATAGGTTGTGTTCAACGGAAAAGCTTTTCCAAGCAGGAAATCAGCAGGGACATACAATGTACTTGGATCAGTCCAATACAAACTTGAGAGGGGGAGGGAGAGGGAGAAGGGCATCCTTAAGGGCTTGTCCCACTTGGGCATCAGTTGCGCGTCACGCAGGTGGCACGCAAAGATTTTGTGAATCCCAAAAACCTGGGTGCCGCGCGCAACCACGCATCACTGCCTGCGCCACCACACGCCATGTGCGCATTACGCTGCATGTGTCAAGACGCGTAAATGACGCACAAATGACGCCCAAGTGGGACAGGCCCTTTACATGTTGACAGTCGTTGTCTGGCCCTGCCTGAACATTGTGGTCTTGCTGCATGCACGTGGACTGCTTTATTCTGAGGAGCAAACAGAACTGAGCATTGCACAACGGTGAGCAAAATGCACAGCGACTGTCACCATAATGACAAAACGGTCAGGCCTTGAGTGATGGTAGACAAAATGGTAGAAACCATTCGGCCTGAAACGTTGTCTAGTTCCTTCGCTCCATAGATGCTGCCGCTGAGTTTCTCCAGCACTTTTGTCTACCTTCAATTTTCCAGCATCTGCAGTTCCTTCTTGAACAAGCATTGAGTGATGCCTTGGGACGGGCATGATCAAACCTAATCACAACCAGGGAGCGACTGAAATGTTTTCCCTTGCTGTTTAGCTTTAGTTTTAGAAATACAGCACGGCCCTTAGGCCCACCAAGTTCGAGCCAACCAGCGACCATCCCATACACTGGCACTATCCTACACACTAGGGACAATTTACAATTTTACCGAAGTTAATTAACCGACAAACCTGTACGTCTTTGGAGTGTGGGAGGAAACTGGAGCAACCGGAGAAAACTCACGCGGTCACAGGGAGAATGTGCAAACTCCGTCCAGACAGCACCCGTAGGCAGGTTCGAACCTGGGGTTCTGGCACTGTAAGGCAGCATCTCTACCACTGTGCCACCATGCCACCCCCTCATGTCTGATCACATCAATCATATGCAGTCAGGCACTGCCTTGGAATGTAATTTCACTGGAATTTGGCTACTTAGTCCATGTTTGGACCATGGCTGTTCAGCTGTGGAGCTAAACAGTCCTGACAAATCCCAAATTGGACATTGGCCAGGTTTTTCAAGCACTGTTGGTTTTTGCACTGCCCAGTTGCATAGCTAGGGACTAAAACTATACTGGACCAGCATGGCTAATTCTGAACCACTAGTCTTTAGCCAGAACGTTGTTCAGTTCCATAATCATTGCTGGATCCAATACGCTTAGCCTTTACTTGATGTCACATACATTGCATGAACTGGACCAAACACTGCCTAGAGTGATGATAGGGAGGTTTGACAAGGAAGCTGAGATGGATCAAACAATGTTTGCAAAGGCTTCAGTCTAGTTATCAGCAGTGACATGCTGGCCCATGCCATTGTTGAGGCTGGGGATGTTCTTGGAGCCTCCTGCTCCGGTTAGCTGTTTAATTATCCACGATCATTCACAGTTGACTGCGATTCTGTTGGGTGTGGGATCAGTTTGCTCTGTCTATTGCAAGGCTTTTTGTTGTTTAGGTTCGATTAGCTTCATCAGTTTGGCTCCTCAATTAGAGGTGTTCTGGTGCTGTTCACAGCCTACCTTCAATACTTGTGTTAAAGAAGGAACGGCAGATCTGTCTGAAGAAGGGTTTTGGCCCGAAACGTTGCCTATCTCCTTTGCTCCTTAGATGCTGCTGCACCCACTGAGTTTCTCCAGCCTTTTGTGTACCCTCACTCGTAGAACCAAGGCAATTTTTCCTTTACAATCAAGCCATTGGATTACAGATTAAGATAGACACAAAATGCTGGAGTTACTCAGCAGGACAGGCAGCATTTCTGAATAGAAAGAATGGGTGACATTTTGGGTTGAGACCCTCTTCTTTACGATCAAGCCATTGGATAAGAGACTACAGTATTGTACAGAGTAGGAAGGAAATGCAGATGCTGGTTTACACTGAAGATAAACACAAAATGTTGGAACAACTAAGATAGACACAAAAAGATAGACACAAAACTCCAGCATTTTGTGCCTATTTACAGTATAGTACATGGCGGTCACGGTGGCGCAGCGGTAGAGTTACAGCCTTACAGCGAATACAGCACCAGAGACCCAGGTTTGATCCTGACTACAGGTCCTGTCTGTACGGAGTTTGTACGTTCTCCCCGTAACCTGCATGGGTTTTCTCCGAGAACTTTGGTTTCCTCCCACACTCCAAAGAGGTACAGGTTTGTAGGTTAATTGGCTTGGTAAATGTAAAAAAAATCCCTGGTGCGTGTAGGCTAGTGTTAATGTACAGAGATCGCTGGTCGTTGCGGACTCGGTGGGCCGAAGGGCCTGTTTCTGCGCTGTATCTCTAAACTAAACTAACATTTCTGCTGTTGTTGATGATCCACAGTGCCTCACAGTTGTCCAGCTATACTTTGCTAGATCGGTTCTGATCGGTGTGGACTAATACAGCACTGTCTTGCGTTCTCACAGGGAAAACAATCAGTTTCGAAAAAGTTTTGCTTTATTATTATGTAAACAGATAAAAAAGATACGATCCAGCCTGAGTCTTCAAATAAAGACGGAAATGATGTTGATCTACATACTCTACTTTCATGTTGTGTATGACCCGTATTCTTACAACCAGAGGTCTTCGGTGAAGAACTCGCAGTGGCGTCTTCTGATCAATCTTTAGGTCCTATAGACATGCAAAAAATTGCTACATTTCATATCTTAGAAGCTGTTTAAATGTTTAAAACCAGACAATAGAGTCATAGAGCGATACAGTGTGGAAACAGGCCCTTCGGCCCAACTTGCCCACACCAGCCAACATTTCCCAGCCAAATCAGTCCCACCTGCCTACGTTTGGTCCACATCCCTCCAAACCTGTCCGATTCATGTACCTGTCTAACGGTTTCTTAAACGTTGGGATTGTCCCAGCCTCAATTACCTCCTCTGGCAGCTTGTTCCATACACCCACCACATTTTGTGTGAAAAAGTTACCCCTCTGATTCCTATCAAATCTTTTCCCCTTCACCTTGAACCTATGTCCACAGATCCTCAATTCCCCTACTCTGGGCAAGGGATTCTGTGCATCTACCCGATCTATTCCTCTCAGGATCTTATACACCTGGATAAGATCACCCCTCATCCTCCTGCGCTCCATGGAATAGAGACCCAGCCTACTCATCCTCTCCCTACAGCTCACACCCTCTAGTCCTGGCAACATCCTCGTAACTTTTCTCAGAACCCGTTCAAGCTTGATAATATCTTTCCCATAACATGGTACCCAGAACTGAACAAAATACTCTAAATACGGCCTCGCCAACGTCTTATACAACTGCAACATGACCTCCCAACTTCTATACTCAATACTCTGACTGATAAAGGCCAATGTGGTCAAAGCCTTTTTGACCACCTTATCTACCTGTGACTCGACCTTCAAGGAACCATGCACCTGCACTCCTAGATCCAATCTAGGATAATCAATAACCATTGCAAGAAACTGTCCTTTAGAAAATAAACCTTGCAAAATTTATGAATATATTTTAAATTTTAAAAGATTAACAATTGCTTGGTTTGACAGATCAAGCTAATTTATCTATCCATTGCCACACAGTTCAATTCATTTTGCACATTAGGAATACTTTCAATCAAACCCATTTTTACAACTGAAATCTCCATTGTGCCCGGATAATTTGATCTGCTGGGATTAAAGTTTCAGGCTGATTTGTTCCCATTTAATAACAACCCGAGTCCCTTGATACCTGATGGATTGATTCTGAAGTTTACATGTCAGCAAAAAAACCAGACTAGCTTTCGAAACAATTAAATGGCGCTCCCTCGTTAAGGGAATAAAGGTGTGTGCACTTGAACAATTTACAGAGATGACAACATTTACAATTTACAAAGCAAAACAGAAATATGCATCTCCTAGAAACTCTGAGACTGACAGACATTCATGACCTGCTAGACCATTCCCATTTGTCAGTCCTGTATTCTGAACGATCATGTTTCTGAAAGACTGTACAGAATATATCAAGCATTGCAGATAGGGGATCTGACTAATTTCATTTTTACAGCAATTTGCTAATCATACTATTAGAAGATAGTACCCCATCCTGCAATGCAATTTTAGATGTCCTATGAAATCACAAATGGCTAATGTAATAAGTGGATATCTATTATGGTTACAACTACCAAAAGCTGTTCTACCTATCCCTCTCTTTTGGATTTTTCTCATTGAAATATCATAAATGACCAGTTATCCCTCCAGACCTGATGGCATTATCAATTATGTAGGAAGGAACTACAGATGCTGTTTTACACCAAAGATAAGACGCAAAATGCTGGAGTAACTCAGCGGGACAGGCAGCATCTCCGGAGAGAAGGAATGGCCATTCCTTCTATCCAAAAATGCTGCCTGTCCCGCTGAGTTGCTTAGGAATTAACGGGTCCCTTTCAGAATGGCAGGCAGTGACTAGTGCGGTACCGCAAGGCTCGGCGCTGGGACCGCAGCTATTTACAATATACATCAATGATTTAGATGAAGGGATTCAAAGTAACATTGCAGATGACACAAAGCTGGGTGGCAGAGTGAACTGTAAGGAGGATGCTATGAGAATGCAGGTTGACATGGACAGGTTGGGGGAGTGGGCAGATGCATGGCAGATATAGTTTATTGTGGATAAATGTGAGGTTATCCACTTTGGTAGCAAAAACAGGAAGGCAGATTACTATCTAAATGGTATCAGGTTGGGAAAAGTGGAAGTGCAATGGGATCTGGGGGGGTCCTTGTTCACCAGTCAATGAAAGTAAGCATGCAGGTACAGCAGGCAGTGAAGAAAGCGAATGGCATGATGGCCTTTATAACAAGAGGAGTTGAGCATGGGAGCAAAGAGGTCGTCCTGCAGTTGTACACAGCCCTAGTGAGACCACACCTGGAGAATTGTGTGTAGTTTTGATCCCCTAATTTGAGGAAGGACATTCTTGCTATTGAGGGATTACAGCGTAGGTTTGCAAGGTAAATTCCTGGGATGGCGGGACTGTCATATGCTGAGAGAATGGAGCGGCTGGACTTGTATACTCTGGAGTTTAGAAGGATGAGGGGGGATCTTATTGAAACATATAAGATTATTAAAGGTTGGACACGCTAGAGGCAGGAAACATATTCCCGATGTTGGGGGAGTCCAGAACCAGGGGCCACAGTTTAAGAATAAGGGGTAAGCCATTTGGAATGGAGACGAGGAAGCACTTTCTCACAGAGAGTTGCGAGCCTGTGGAATTCTCTGCCTCAGAGAGCGGTGGAGGAAGGTTCTCTGCGCTCACATTGGAAATTTGATTTCCGGTAGAACAAGTAATTCTGAAATTAAGTGCCAATTTTGTTTTGCAGTACCTGTATATCCTGGAGAAATGTGATGTCATTTCTTTCAATGAGCTTCTCTGTCCAAATTAGCGCACTATAGGACTTTGTGTTCCCTTCTTCACCTTCTTTCAAGAGAGAGCTAGATATGGCTCTTGAAGATAGCGGAGTCAGGGATATGGGGAGAAGGCAGAAACGGGGTACTGATTGGGGATGATCAGCGATGATCACATTGAATGGCGGTGCTGGCTCGAAGGGCCGAACGGCCTACTCCTGCACCCATTGTCATTGTGTGTCTATCTTCGACATTATCTATTATTTCATCATATTAATTTGGAAATGTGCTATTTGACAGCCACATTTAATTCATCTATCAATGCAGACTTTATTCCCTTTTCTAAACCATGATTCCACTGACCCTAGGGGTTCTGCAAGTGCCCATTTCAAATTCCTAATGAGGGCGCAAATATAATGTGCTAACATCTTCTCAACATTATAATAAACACTCAGGAATTTTAACCAGAGTGGATATACAGTTATTACATTAGCCATTTGTGTTTTCAGAGGACATCTCAATGCGGCAATCAGCATTTTAGAACCGGCATCTGGAGCCCCCTCCTCCAAGCCAAAATACAGATTACTGGATATAATTAATTAGCTGGAGATAGACACAAAATGCTGGAGTAACTCAGCAGGACAGGCAGCATCTCTGGGCAGAAAGAATGGGTGACGTTTCTGGTCGAGACCCTTCTTCAGACTGAGAATCAGGGGGTGATGGTGTTGCCTGTCCTGCTCAGTTTACACTTTGGTGTAAACCAGCATCTGTCATTCCTTCCAACACATTAATTAACTGATACACATTGAATAACTGAACCTTTATTGTACTGCCTGCCTGCCTGCCTGAGAAAAATGGCTTAAACTGGGGGCTCAATTTAAAAATAAATATATATTTTTAAAGTTTGCTATTCGTTCAAACACTCAATTTCACACCAACATTAACACAATGTTTTCAGAGTTGATTGGCACTGCATTTACTCTGCTAGAGACACAAAGTTGTACTTACAGATTTCACACTATACAGCAAAAAAATACTAGGTCTTACTTTACTGGTTCCACTAATAGAAAAAAAATTCACACAGATGCATAAATCATACGGGTCTGTCCCACTTACGCGACTTTTTCGGCAACTGCCGGCACCCGTCATAGGTCGCCGAAAAATTTCAACATGTTGAATATTCATCGTCGACCAGAAAGACGCTACGACTCTTTGGGTGACTGAGGAGACTACACACGACCATACAGGCGACACCCTGGCGACATGTCGCGGGGTGAAGCCTGTATGGTCGTGAGTAGTCGCCGAAAGAGCCGTACCTTGTTCTGGTCGCCGCTGGATTTTCAACATGTTGAACATTTTCAGCGACCAGTAACGACCTATGACGGGTGCCAGCAGTCACCGAAAAAGTTGCGTAAGTGGGACAGGCCCGATAGCCTCAGACACACACGGTAAAATGCTGTGAACCAGTATCATAGCACACACATTGGAAATTTGATTTCCGGTAGAACAAGTAATTCTGAAATTAAGTGCCAATTTTGTTTTGCAGTACCTTTATATCCTGGAGAAATGTGATGTCATTTCTTTCAATGGGCTTCTCTGTCCAAATGAGCGCACTATAGGACTTTGTCTTCTCTTCTTCGCCTTCCTTCATATGTCCTATTGCTTCCCTAAAGGAACATATATTGGGAACGAGTTACTTGTCGATAACATTAATTAAGGAAATAAATGCCAAGATATTGACTCTGTGAAGGACCCCATTGGACAATTGAATCTACATCAATGGGTGCTCAAATGTAGCCACATTGGTTAATAAATAGGTTTCTTCCCAGCTGTTATCAGGCAAGTGAACTATCCTACCACAACTAGAGAGCGATCCTGAACTACTATCTACCTCATAGGAGACCCTCCGACTATCTCTGATCAGAGTTTACTGGACTTTATCTTGCACTAAATGTTATTCATGTTATTTCCTTATCATGTATCTATACACTGTGAATGGGTCGATTGTAATCGTGTATTATCGTTTTGCTGACTGGGTAGCACGCAACAAAAGCTTTTCACTGTACCTCGGTACACGTGACAATAAACTAAACTGAACTCAGACTGCATTCAACATCCGTTAAACTGCTGCGTAGGAAGGAACTGCAGATGCTGGTTTTAACCGAAGGTAGATGGAAAATGCTGGAGTAACTCAGTGGATCAGGCAGCATTTCTGGAGAGAAGGAATGGGTGACGTTTCGGGTCGAGACCTTTCATCAGACTGAAAGTCACGGGAAAGGGAAACGAGAGGTATAGACGATGATGTAGAGAGATATAGAACAAATTAACAAATTATATGCAAAAAAGTAACAATGATAAAGGAAACAGGTCATTGTCAGAAAATTCTTAAGGGGTTGGACAGGCTAGATGCAGGAAGATTGTTCCCGATGTTGGGGAGGTCCAGAACAAGGGGTCACAGTCTAAGGATAAGGGGGAATTCCTTTAGGACCGAGATGAGGAAAACATTTTTTACACAGAGAGTGGCGAGTCTCTGGAATTCTCTGCCACAGAAGGTAGTTGAGGCCAGTTCATTGGCGAAATTTAAGAGGGAGTTAGATGTGGCCCTTGTGGCTAAAGGGATCAGGGGGTGTGGAGAGAAGGCAGGTACAGGATACTGAGTTGGATGATCAGCCATGATCATATTGAATGGCGGTGCAGGCTCGAAGGGCCGAATGGCCTGCTCCTGCACCTATTTTCTATGTTTCACAGCTTACAATGGCCTGTTTCCTTTATCATCGATACTTTTTTGCATATCTTTCATTCATTGTTCTTTATCTCTCCACATCACCGTCTATATCTCTCGTTTCCCTGATCCCTGACCAGTCTGAAGAAGGGTCTCGGCCCAAAACGTCGCCTATCTCCTTTGCTCCTTAGATGCTGCTGCACCCGCTGAGTTTCTCCAGCTTTTTGTGTAACCTTCTATGTTTCTATGTCAGCGGTAGCTAGGTGAGAAAGAAAAGCTGGTGTGACTTGGGTGGGGGAGGGCTGGAGAGAGAGGGAATGCAAGGGTTACTTACACTTAGAGAAATCAATATTCATACCCCTGGGTATGCTGCCTATCCTGCTGAGATACTCCAGCATTCTGTGTCTATCTTTAGTTAGTCTACTGTCTGAACAATGCACATAGTCTGGTCAGCACAATACAGGAACGTTGCAATTTTACAGGAGGGGGGTACAAAGGAGGTTGCAAAGAATGAAAAGAAATATGTGACTATGTGGAAATGGATATATGATAGGGGACAAAGTGGTGGAGTCTGAAGAAAGGTCCCAACCAGAAACTTCACCTATCCATGTTGCCTGACCCACTGAGTTACTCCAGCACTTTGTGTCCTTGTTTGTAAACCAGCATCAGCAGCTCCTTGTTTCTACCGTGGATATATTATAGTTTAGTTTGGAGATACAGCATGCAAACAGGCCCTTCAGCCCACCGAGTCCACATCGACCAGCGATCCCTGCACATCAACACTATCCTACACACACTCGGGACAATTTACACGTATACCAAGCCAATTAGCCTACAAACCTGTCCGTCTTTGGAGCGTGGGGGGAAAGCGAAGATCTTGGAAAAAACCCACGCGGTCGCGGGGAGAACGCACAAACTCCGTACAGACAGCACCCATAGTCTGGATGGAACCCGGGTCTCCGGCGCTGCAAGGCAGCAACTCTACTGCTGTGCCACCGTGCCGCCTGTTGTTTTCTTAGGCACGGGGAGGCCGAGGGGGGAACCTCAAATGAGATGAGGATCCTAGAAAGGTACAAAAGAAAAATCTAATCCCCTTTGCAGAAGGGCAAGTTTCTTTCACCCACAAGATGGTAGGCGTCTGGAACTCACTGCCTGAAAGGATGGTAAAAGCAGAAACCCTCATCGCATTTAAAAAAGAGTTGGATATAGACTTGAAGATCCTAGATTTGTAGAACACAGTCTAAGTGTTGAAATTTGAGATTAAGCTGGGTAACTCTTTTTTGAGTAGTATATTCATGTTAGTTAGTTAGTGAATTTGTTTATTGTCACATGTACTGAGGTACAGTGAAAAGCTTTTGTTGCATGCTAACCAGTCAGTGGAAAGACAATACATGATTACACGGTACAGGGCAAAGCTTTTGTTGCGTGCTAACCAGTCAGCGGAAAGACAATACATGATTACAATCAAGCCATTTGCAGTGTGTAGATACATGATAAGGGAATAACGTTTAGTGCAAGTATAGAGCCAGTAAAGTCCGATCAAAGACAGTCCGAGGATCACCAATGATGAGCCACATAAACTCCTTCTGCGATCTATTTTAAATTTACATTTGGATACTAACGTAAATGGTTGTGCTTACCTGGTTACTATCTGTAAATCCCGAACTCGAATTTTATCAGTAGAGTTATTAATTTTCTATAAAGAGCACAAAAATTATACGCATAAGCAAACCAACTACAGGTGCCGAGAAAATTAATGTTCTTTAGCTCAATCACCTGCTGAAGTTCTTTTATCTCTTTTTGAAGAAAGGATGTCCTATGTGGGTTAAGCAGCTCAATCGCAAAGGGTCTACCTGCAAAAAGCACAATTGAAATATTCAGTACACAATCATTCATTGCAGATGAAATATCCAAGTTACAAATTACGATACAATAGAACTTTATTTCACCAAGGAGGGAAATTGATCTGCCAACAGTCATAAAATCACAAAATACATGAAATGTGAAATTAAAGTGACGAGTGGAAAGGTTTTTGGCGGGGGGGGGGGGAGAGTCAGTCTCAGTCTACCCCACGACAGAAGGGGAAGGAGTGATAACGTTTGATGGCCACAGGGAGGACGGATCTCCTGTGGTGTCCCAATCAAGAAATGATGCAAAAGGTGAGTAACTCAAGGTATCACTCACATCCATCACCCACATCTCCTATGATGGGCAAGTAATCTAGGCCAACCTTCCAGCGCAGCTCTAAAGCAGCATTGCCCGATTAGAGTAGTTTCCTTTCAGATGAGATAGTAAGTTGATAGTGCATCCACACACCAAATAACACTACTTGAACAGGAGTCTGTGGCATTCTCTGCCTCAGAGGGCGGTGCAGGCCGGTTCTCTGGTTACTTTCAAGAGAGAGCTAGATAGGGCTCTTAAAGATAGTGGAGTCAGGGGATATGGGGAGAAGGCAGGAACGGGGTACTGATTGGGGATGGTCAGCCATGATCACGTGGAATGGCGGTGCTGGCTCGAAGGGCCGAATGGCCTACTCCTGCACCTATTGTCAGGCATCGAGTAATACAGCGTGGAAACAGGCCCTTCGGCCCAACTTGCCCACACCAGCCAACATGTCCCAGCTGCACTAGTCCCACCTACTTGCATTTGGCCCATATCCCTCCAAACGTGTCCTATCCATGTACCTGTCTAACTGTTTCTTAAACGTTGGGATAGTCCCAGCACAACTACCTCCTCTGGCAGCTTGTTCCATACACCCACCACCCTTTGTGTTAAACTGTTACCCCTTAGATTCCCATTAAATCTTATCCCCTTCACTTTAAAACTGCATTTAAAAACCATAAAGTTTTAGTTATGCTCTCCTGGCTAACTGCTATCACTAAAATAGTCATTCACTATTTGTGGATTTTCCCCTTATCCAACTCAGCTGCTTAAACTGCCAACGAAACACCAGCAAACAATACTCTCACAATAGCTCACTGGCTTCCAGTCATAACTAATGTATTAATGCCAAACCTATTATTTTCATCAAACTGTGAAATCTTCTTAGAGTAGCTCTGTGGTATATAAAGCTTATATAAATATAAATAAATGAGCAGCATGAGAGTCGTGTTTTTTTTACTTCTCCAGTGCTTTTAACAACATTCGGCCTGTACTGCTAGGGATCAAACTGACGAAGATGCAGGTGGATGCTCCATTGGTGTCCTGGACTGGACGAGCACAGTATGTCAGGCTACAGAACTGTGTCTTGGACATGGTAGTGAGCAACGAAGGGTCCCCACAGGTGCCGATCCTCTCTCCTTTCCTGCTCAACATCTACACCTCGGACTTCAGATATAACTCCGTCTCCTGACACCTGCAGAGGTTTTCAGATGACTCTGCAATTGTGAGCTGCATCAGTGTGGGAGGGAAGCTGAATACAGAGGCGCAGTCAATGGCTTTGTTGAGTGTGGGCTGAATCACCTACAGCTCAATACCATCAAGACTAAGGAGTTAATGGTGGACTTTAGTAGGAGAGGAACACACTTGTCCCCCGTCTCCATCAATAGTGTGGATGTGCAGTTTACCAGCGAGTACAAATACCTTGGAGTGTACATGGACTGTAAACTGGACTGGTCCAGGAACGCTGAGGCCCTGTCCAAGAAGGGACAGAACCGGCTGTACTTTTTGAGGAGGCTCCGCTCCTTCAACATCTGCAGTAAAGGACCTGTCCTACTGACGCGACCTTTCAGCGACTGGCTTCGACCTTCAAGCTCGAGGGCACTGGCCTGGAAAACCTCGAGCGGGATCGACCGTCAGCGATGAAACCGCGAGCTGGATCGACCGACCGATCGCACGCATGCACACATCACAAAGGCGGGGGCCAGGGAAAGCGGGGGAGCCCTGACTGAAATTCACACCCGCGATGAACAGCAAGGGAAAAGACGGCTGCACAGTGTACGGTAAGTCCTTTAGAGAGCGTGGGGGGTGGGGTGGGAGGAGAGAAGAGCGGAGAGGTGGAGAGGTGGAGAGAAGGGAGGGGAGAAGGAGTGGAGACACTTTTAAGAAGCCAGACAACTTATAATAAAGTTTAGCGGGCATTATACATTACTGGTCGGTTTTCCTTGGTCCTGAAAACTCCAATGAGCCAATTAAAATGCCTGGTCAGCGAAGGAGATTGCCTACGGCTGCCCTCGACTGCCTGTAACTAAATAGCGACCCCACTTCACTGCACTACGGGTTCAAAAGAACCATGCTGACCAATTGTTACTCGCAGAAAATTTTTCAACATGCTGAAATATTTTCTTTGACCAAACTGAGGCCGCGAGTATGCTGGAACTTCCCTCAAGCATGAAGGAGAGTTCCAGTGACCTCCCAGGACCTCCTAGGACCAGGCGTCGACCATGCTGCCAGTTTGAGTCGAGGGCAAACTCTTCTAAACTCGCAGATTAGGTCACCGCAGTGGGACAGGGCCCTTAGTTCCTATGAGGTCACTGGAACTCTCCTTCATGCTCGAAGGGCTGAATGGCCTACTCCAGCACCTTTTTTCTATGTTTCTATGTATAATTATATATACTAGCAGCTCTTGAAAATATTTTTTAAGCTTAGTCACAAGCATTTAACGTCTTCCAATTTTCATTTTACATTATTACACCTCATTTTAGGAATAGGAGCAAGCCACTGCCCCTAAAACACAAAAGTCCACATGATTAGCTAAAAACTGAGTTGCACTTTCTATCTCATCTCTATTCTGATTGTGAAAAGCATGTCTTCTGTTTTAACAATAGACCACATGCCTGGTTGCAAATACAGCTCTGTGGTTAATGCTAACTATGCCATCATGCTTGATAAAATAGCACAAAATATTAACGTGCATGTGCAGAATAAAAACATCACACTAGCAAATTGCCAAGCACCACCTTCAGCGAAACATGCAAATTCTTTCCTCTAGCTTGCTCGGACACAGACGGAAAACTAGATTGTATCTAATGTGTGCCTACGATATGAAACGATAAAACTTTATTCAACCCCGGAGGGAAATTGGTCTGCTGACAGTCACAACACACAAGTTACACAAAAAAAACGTGAAATTAAAAGTGAAACCAAAAAGAAAAAGACAATCGACTGTTGTCTGGCTGCCATTGGCACAGCGACTTCACCGGAACAAATGAATAACCAAACAAACACGGGTTTCTCCCCTGGGCAGAGGATTCTAAACTAGAGTGCCCCCCCCCCCCCCCCTTGTTCTCCCACCGCCCCTCATGGTTGCCGCCAAAGCTCTCGTTACCGCTGAGGCTCCCACAGCCACCGCGTCTCCCTCAACCCCCCCCCCCCCACCTCCCCCCAGTCTGAAGAAGGGTCTCGACCCGAAACGTCACCCATTCCCTCTCTCCCGAGATGCAGCCAGTCCCGCCGAGTGAGTTACTCCAGCATTTTGTGTCCATCTTGTGTTTACCTGTCTCCGTTTCAGACCTCAGGGACATATACCAAACCAAAATCTGTTTCAATGTTGAAAGTTTCAATTAAAGTCTTTTGAGGAAAGGAATTCCAAATTTCCACTGGCCTGTGTGATTTTCCCAAATTTCAATCCGAAAAGGACCTTTACAATTCTTTTTTACAACTCGCGAGTCTAATCCAGTGAGAAATAATTTCTGTACATTTTCCCAATCAAATTAATTTACCATTTCAAATAGCTAGATTAGATCAACGAAAAGTGAAAGGCTTGGATCGAGTGGATGTGGAGAAGATGTTTCCACTAGTGGGAGAGTCCAGGAATAGAGGTCACAGCCTCAGAATGAAAGGACATTTCTTTAAAATGGAGATGTGGAGGAATTTCTTTAGTCAGAGGGTGGTGAAACGGTGGAATTCTTTGCCACAGAAGGGTGTGGAGGCCAAGTCATTGGATATTTCTAAAGCAGAGATAGATAGATTATTGATTAGTACAGGTGTCAGGGGTTATGGGGAATGGGGTTAGGAGGGAGAGATAGATCAGCCATCTTTGAATGGCGGAGTAGACTTGATGGACCGAATGGCCTAATCCTGCTCCTAACACGTATGACCCCATGACCTTATAACCTTTGAGTTTTTAATCTCAAGGGGTCACAAACCACGCTTATGCAACCTGTCCTTAAATTCCTGGTACCATTCCAATTGCCAGCACAGAGGTGCCCAAAACTGAAAGCCCAATTTCAAAACTGAAGAGCACTTCATCCACATTGTAATGTCACCCTCCTGGTAGTAACGTTCTTATTCCATTTATAACTTTAATTACATTTTGTATGATCTGTGAACATTAAATCACTTTATTTCAATTTTTTCCTGTCAAAAGCACCAACATATATTTTAAAATATTTAGTCTTTAGGTAATATTTTTTGCCAATCTGGATTGCTGTCTAATCCAAAACTTGCAGCAAAATGGAAAGTAGAGATATGAAGCCAAAATATATTTACCATTTCCCAAGGCTCTGACATCGACATCTTCCCTCCCGGAAGAAGAAAAATTAAAATCTGCAGGGGCAAAAGTTTTACAAAATCGCAACGTTTTAAAAAGGATATCAATAAGATAATTATTCATCCAAAACATAAATAGATATTAAAACAATAAGCAAACAAAAAATGAAAATATTCACCAATATATATAGAAAAATTAAAAAGGGCTGAAGAGGCGGCCTAAGTATGTTTTTGGCTTATTTTTAATTGTGTATATGTGGGGTGTGGGGGTGAGGGAAACGTTTTAATCTCTTCCCTGAACGGGGACGTGACCTTTTCCTTGTCATGTCTCCGTTTCGCTGGGGCCTAACATCGTGGAGGTGGCGGCCTCCAACTGGAATCGATCTGAGGGCTCCGGTCGTAGAGCCTGAGGACTTACCATCACGGAGCTGGCTGACTTCGGAGGCTGTGGTGGCGCTGCGGCTGCGACCCGACTTCGGAGCTTCGGAGGCTTCGGCCGCAGGCCCTGCGGACGTTAACATCGGGAGCTCGCAGGCCCCTTGTAGGAGACTGATTTTCGGTAGCTCCCGCAACGGCAACTTCACCCGCCCCGAATTGCGGGGTTTGAATCGGCCCGCCGCAGCGCCTTACATCACCCGACGCTGCTTAAACGCCCGCCGGCGGCTTTAACATCAAGAGCCTCGACGCAGCAGTTTGACTGCCTGACCGCGGGAGAAGAACAGGCAAGAGATAAGACTTTTGCCTTCCATCACAGTGAGGAGGTGAGGAGTGTGTTTGGAGATTCACTGTGATGGATGTTTGTGTGAAACTGTGCTAATTGTGTGTTTTGATTTGTTTTTGCTGTTGTGACTGCAGGGAATAAAATTTTGTTCAAACCTTTGTTTGTTTGAATGACAATAAAAGCATTCTATTCTAAAATTAAATAAGATTCTAAAGCAAAATAATTAAGATTTCTTTTACCATATTCCAGCCTACCACTTGAGCAGAACCTCGACTCTATGCTTCTGTGAACCTTAAGTTTTAATTTGTATTCAATTTTCAGGATTTGATTTCAACATTCCGGATTGACGATGGAATCAGCGGATCAACAGCTAGCAGCTCTGGAGAACATGGAGAGGTGATCCTTCTTCAGATGACTTGTGGGGTTGGGGGGGGGATTGTGAGGGGAGGAAAGCAGGAAGAGAGGAGGGGTAACACAAAGTCTGGTGGGTCATAGGTGGATAGAGTTTAGGGGTTGTTTGGTAGGAGATGGTTGGACGAAGACCAGAGATGAAAAGACACAAAGTTCTTATGACCAAAAGGTCATTATGGGAATGGGAAGAGGAGTTAAAACGTTAGGAACCAAGAGAACCAATAGGCCTGAGACCAAGTGCTCAACAAAATGGTCGTCAAGTCTACGCTTGGTTTCACCGGTGTACAGGCCACATCAGGACCACCAGATGCAGTAGAGGGCGTGGTGTAGATGAGGTTGCTGCCTGCCTCAAGGTGGATGCCTTACCAGAGTCTCCTCTGTGTCCCAGAGTTCTGCTCTCCCCCCTCCCCCCCCACCTTGACAGATCAAGGATAGAGTCCCCCTGGTCCTCACCTGCCACCCCACCAGCCTCTGTATCCAACACATCATCCTCAACAATTCCGTCACCTTCAACATGATCCCACCACCAATCACATCTTCCCATCCCCACCCCTTCCCGTCTTCACAGAAATCATTCCCTCCCCAACCCCTTGGCTCACTCATCCCTTCCCACTCCCTCCCCAGGTACTTTCTTCCCCTGCAACTCCAGATGTAACTCCCGTCCCTATACTTCATCCAGGGACCCAACAATTCTTCCATGCGAGACAGACGTTCGCATGGACCTCCTCCAACTTAATTTACTATGTTCCTGATGCGCCCCCCCCCCCCCCCACACATCAGCGAGACCAAGCACAGGGTTGGCAAACATTTTGCCAAAAACTTGAGCTTGTCCGGCAAAGTCTACTGGATCTCCCTGTTATAACTCCCATTCCCATTCCCATACTGAATGTACTGTCCTGAGCCTCCTTCCATGAATTCCTGAACATTGAATTCTCCAAATTTTAAGTAACTTCAATCCCCCCTCCCTTTCTTCCCCTACCCCACCTTTTTCTCGGCCCACCTCTTCTCTCTCCTGCACCCCACCTGGACTCATACCCAATTCCTCCTTCGACCACCTACATTCCTTCCTCTAGCATCTCAATTTACAACTCTTTAATCCCCTCATTTTGCACCGTCCGTCTTATCATCTGCCCAACTATGGAACCTCACCTCACCTGTATCCACCCATTACCTGCCAGGCTTTGTCCTGCCCCTCTACTCTTCCCGCTTTTTTGCCCCTCCTACAAACAGTCTGGCGAAAGGTCCCGAGCCAAAACACCACCTAGCCATGTCCTCCAGAGACGATGCCTGACCCGCTGAGTTACCCCAGCACTTTGTGTCTTTTCCAGGTTAGCCGCGTGTGACCATGAAAACAATTTACCAAAAACGTGGAATAAAGATAAAATCATGTATTTTTGTGGTGTGTGGTGCAAATGCATAGTCAGTATGGGCCAGCACCTCTCTGCTTGTGAGAGGTTGTACTTTAGAAGCCTAGGAAGGAACTCCGGATGCTGATTTACACTGAAGATAGACACAAAATGCTGTAGTAACTCAACGGGACAGGCAGCATCTCTGGATAGAAGGAATGGATGACGTTTCGGGTCGAGACCCTTCTTCAGACTGAGAGTCACCTTCACCCCTGACCGTCTGAGGAAGGGTCTCGACCCAAAACCTCACCCATTCCTTCCATGTAGAAATGCAGCCTGTTCCGCTGAGTTACTCCAGCATCTTGTACTTTAAAAGTTTGAACAGAAAAACATGCGTCGTTTAAGCATTTCGCCGAGGTAGGTCGCTTACTGTCCACTTCAAACAGCTTCTTCAGTGGCTCTCCGATAAGTTCTTCGACTGAGGATTCCATTTTTCTCTCCCCATCAATTATCCAAGGAGTCTGTGGCAGAGTTCTGGAGTACTTGTTATATCTGCCTGGGGAGAGAAAAAAAAAAAACCCCATGGAAATACATTCACTAATCTCCAGAAATAACACTCATGGGGAATAGAAGAATTGATTTATTCGGCACATTCCAGTTCCGATGCTCAGGGTGACAAATTCAAAATGATGGTACTTGGGTTAACGAAATACAAAACTGAGCAGATAAAGCTTTAACTTTTTTCCACTGCTACAGGTAGAAAATGATTCCATGTTTTGGAGCAACACTGGGCACCTCTGGTCCAATATTGAGCAAGTTGTCCCTGAACCACCTGGGACTAATTTTACGTGGACTTCAGTTTGGTTACAGTCAAGTGCAAGAGCTTTCCAATAATAAAAGTGTTTTGAATAGTGCGACGTATAATAGTTATATTATTATCTTTCTATCAATAGAACCAAAGAAAAATCTAATTTCTGACTGGATTTATAGACCTGTTATAGACCTAGCAATTATAGACCTGTTAGTTTGACGTCAGTGGTGGGGAAATTAATGGAAAGGATACTTAGAGATAATATATATAAGCATCTGGATAAACATGGTCTGATCAGGAACAGTCAACATAGATTTGTGCCTGGAAGGTCATGTTTGACAAACCTTCTTGAATTTTTTGAAGAGGTTACCAGGGAAATTGATGAGGGTAAAGCAGTGGATGTTGTCTATATGGATTTCAGTAAGGCCTTTGACAAGGTTCCCCATGGAAGGTTGGTTAAGAAAGTTCAATCTTTGGGTGTTAATGGCGGAGTAGCAAGATGGATTCAACAGTGGCTGAATGGGAGATGCCAGAGAGTAATGGTGGATGGCTGCTTGTCAGGTTGGAAGCCGGTGGCCAATGGGGTGCCTCGGGGATCTGTGTTGGGTCCACTGTTGTTTGTCATGTACATCAATGATCGGGATGATGGGGTGGAAAATTGGATAGTGCAGATGATACCACGATAGGTGGTGTTGTGGATAATGAAGTTGATTTTCAAAGTCTACAGAGATTTGGGCCATTTGGAAGAGTGGGCTGAAAGTTGGCAGATGGAGTTTAATGCTGATAAGTGTGAGGTGCTACATCTAGGCAGGACAAATCAAAATAGGATGTACATGGTAAATGGTAGGGAATTGAGGAATGCTGTGGAGCAGAGGGACCTAGGAATAACTGTGCATAGTTCCCTGAAGGTGGAATCGCAGGTAGATAGGGTGGTAAAGAAAGCTTTTGGTGTGCTGGCCTTTATAAATCAGAGCATTGACTATAGGAGTAGGGAAGTAATGTTAAAATTGTACAAGGCATTGGTGAGACCAATTCTGGAGTATGGTGTACAATTTTGGTCGCCTAATTATAGGAAGGATGTCAACAAAATAGAGAGAGTACAGAGGAGATTTACTAGAATGTTGCCTGGATTCCAGCAACTAAGTTACAGAGAAAGGTTGAACAAGTTAGGTCTTTATTCTTTGGAGCGCAGAAGGTTGAGGGGGGACTTGATTGAGGTCTTTAAAATTATGAAAGGGATAGACAGAGTTGACGTAGATAAGCTTTTCCCATCGAGGGTAGGAAAGATTCAAACAAGAGGGCATGACATGAGAATTAAGGGACAGAAGTTTAGGGGTAACATGAGGGGGAACCTCTTTACTCAGAGAGTGGTGGCTGTGTGGAATGAGCTTCCAGCAGAAGTGGTGGAGGCAGGATCTATTTTAACATTTAAAAGTAAAGTGGATAGGTATATGGACGGGAAGGGAATGGAGGGGTATGGTCTGAGTGCAGGTAGATGGGACTAGGGGAAATAAATGTTTGGCAAGGACTGGAAGGGCCGAGAGGGCCTGTTTCCGTGCTGTAATTGTTATATGGTTATATGATTACAAAGGACGAGGAGGATGAAAATGCTTTAAACTGGTAATGATGAGCAGAGCTTCAATGTCCTCGATGTTTAAAAACGTAAGGTGGCACAGTGGTGCAGCTGGTAGAGCTGCTGCCTCACAGTGCCAGAGACCCGGGTTTGATCCCGACCTCGGTTGCTGTCTGTGTGGAGCTTGCATGTTCTTCCTGTGACTGCGTGGCTTTCCTCTGGGCGCTCCGGTTTCCTCCCACATTCCAAAGACGTGCAGGTTTGTAGGTGCCCTGTAAATTGCCCCTGGTGTGTGTGTGTGGGGGGAGGGGGGGGGGGGGGGGGGGGGGAGTGGGGGGGGGGGGGGGTGCATGAGAAAGTGGGATAACATAGAACTAGTGTGCGTACAGTTTTGGTCTCCTATTCTGAGGAAATACATTCCATAGAGGGAGTACAGAATACTTGCCATAGAGGGAGTACAGAAAAGGGTCACCAGACTGATTCCTGGGATGTCAGGACTTTCATATGAAGAAAGACTGGATAGACTCGGCTTGTACTCGCTAGAATTTAGAAGATTGAGGGGGGGATCTTATAGAAATTTACAAAATTCTTCAGGGGTTGGACAGGCTAGATGCAGGAAGATTGTTTCCAATGTTGGGGAAGTCCAGAACAAGGGGTCACAATTTAAGGATAAAGGGGAAGTCTTTTAGGACCAAGATGAGAAAAACATTTTTCACACAGAGAGTGGTGAATCTGTGTAATTCTCTGCCACAGAAGGTAGTTGAGGCCAGTTCATTGGCTATATTTAAGAGGGAGTTAGATGTGGCCCTTGTGGCTAAAGGGATCACGGGGTATGGAGAGAAGGCAGGTACAGGATACTGAGTTGGATGATCAGCCATGATCATATTGAATGGCGGTGCAGGCTCGAAGTGCCGAATGGCCTACTCCTGCACCTATTTTCTATGTCTATGTTTTTGTATCGATGGCCGGTGTGGACTGAGTGGGTGAAAGGGCATGTTTCCTTGCTGCATCTCTAAAACTAAAAACTATTTCCATGCTGTATATGTACAATTGAAGGGTACTGATTTACACATGACGTAAATCAAGAGATCAAGGAGGAAATTCAAGAGATAACTGCGGCAATCTTCTACCTGCCACGTAGACCGAGTTGTGGGTGCAGTGAATTTCCTGAACCGTACAGGAGCCTTTGGGTGCTACAAGCTGATGAGGAAACTGCCTGCAAAGATAAAACAAATACTGAATCAGAGATCTAAAACACACAAAATGCAGATCAGCATTCATTAAACCTACGGTTAAATTAATTTACCCTCATAAGGCACTTTGCAATCTTATTTCAAATGTCAGTTTTGAAAGTAAGAAGGTAGACAAAAAATGCTGGAGAAACTCATTGGGTGAGGCAGCATCCATGGAGAGAAGAAATTGGGGACGTTTCGGGTCGAGCCCCTTCTTCAGACTGATGTCGGTGGGGGGGGGGGGGGGGCGGAAAAAAACAAAAAATTGACCCTGCAGACAAGCACCAGGCCTTAATCGCAAGCCACCTCATTGCCTTCATCATTTCCGGCTCCCTGCCCGCCCAAGCCTCCAACCTCATCGTTCCCCAGCCCCGCACGGCCCTATTTTATCTTCTCCCTAAAATCCATAAACATAACTGTCCTGTTTCTGCTTTTTCTTTTCCTACCAAACTAATTTCCACATACCTCAACTCCATCCTATCCCCCCTGCTCCAATCCCTCCCCACCTATGTAAAGCTTTTTTTTCTCCCCCCCCCCCGCCACCAGTCTGAAGAAAGGTCTCGACCCAAAACGTCATCTATTCCTTCTCTTCATAGATGCTGCCTCACTTGCTGAGTTTGTCCAGCATTTTTTGTCTACCTTGGATTTTTCCAGCATCTGCAGTTCTTTCTTGAAAGTTTAGAAAGTAACCTGGGTTTTGCACAAATTTAAATCAATGTTGATTATTTGCAAATATTTTACAGTATCTGTTTAAAACGATTACTTTGTAGCACCAAATATAAACTCCCTTCTATTTAGTTTAGTTCAGTTCAGAGATACAGCGCGGAAACAGGTCCTTCAGCCCACCGAGTCCGCACCATACAGCGATCCTCACAATTTAACACTATCCTGCACACACAAGGGGCAATTTACATTTATACCAAGCCAATTAATCGACAAACCTTTGGAGTGTGGGAGGAAACCGAAGATCTCGGAGAAAACCCACGTGGTCACGGGGAGAACATACAAACTCCGTACAGACGGCACCCATAGTCGCGATCGAACCAGGGTCTCTGGCGATGCAAGCGCTGTAAGGCAGCAACTCTACTGCTGCACCACCGTGCCACCATTTCTGTTAAAATATCTTTAATATCCAAAGTGAAAGCTTCTCTCAGATTTCTGAACTTTTCCGTTTCGCTGCTTAATCCTTTCATTTGAGTTGGTTGCAAGGAAACGAGTCTTCGCTGGCATAGATCCATAATCAATTGCAGAGCTTTAGGGACTCTTGCACTCCATTGCTGTTCCTTCTTCCCACTCTCCATGGTCTGCTTTTCAACTATGCATAATCGCAGGGCTGATAGACACAAAATGGGGCCACAGTCTTAGAATAATGGGGAGGCCATTTAAGACTGAAGTGAGAAAAAAAATGTTTTCACCCAGAGAGTTGTGAATTTGTGGAATTCCTTGCCACAGAGTGCAGTGAAGGCCAAGTCACTGGATGGATTTAAGAGAGAGTTAGATAGAGCTCTAAGGGCTAGTGGAATCAAGGGATATGGGGAGAAGGCAGGCATGGGTTATTGATTGAGGATGGTCAGCCATGATCACAATGAATGTCGGTGCTGGCTCGAAGGGCTGAATGGCCTCCTCCTGCACCTATTTTCTATGTTTCTATGTAAAATGCTGGAGCAACTCAGCGGGACAGGCAGCATCACTGGAGAGAAGGAATGGGTGACATTTTGGGTCGAGACCCTTCTTCAGACTGAGTCAGGGAAGAGGGAGACACCGATATAAGTGCAAGGTGTGTAAGTGTATATGTGTAAGGACTGATGTGTAGGAGGAAACTACAGATGCTGGTTTAAACTGAAGAGAGACACAAAAAGCTGGAGTAACTCAGCGGGTCAGAAAGCATCTCTGGAGAAAAGGAATAGGTGACGTTTCGGGCCGAGACCCTTCTTCAGACTATGGACTGATAACAACGTTTCAAATTGTGGGAACCCAGTGCATTGCATTTGACCTGTTCTTTGACCAAGGGGAAAAAAGAAACTACCCAAGCCAAAGAAAGAATAAATGGAAGCTTGTGCCAATGAAGCTGCATAGTGGTGCATTTTAAGGAGGGCTTTAAAAGGACTTGTGCAGAGGCAGAATGATTTAGTGTTCCAGTGTGAGACAGAGTGAAGGCACAGCCACAGTGGTGGGACAAGAGTGGCAGAGGATGAAGCGTTTTGGGATGCACAGATGGCAAGGAGATCGATATCGACTTTGGTATTGGTTTATTATTGTTATCTGACTGTGATACCATGAAAAAGCTATCCAGTCACATTACAGCAAACACGAGTACAATCAAACCATACGCTAGTGCAACAGGCAGTGCAAACAGAAAAAGATACAGAGAGCAGAACAGTATTACCTCTACTGAGAAAGTGCAGGTTAAAGAAGTGCAACTGCTCCAATGAGGTTGGCTGGTGGATTGGTACCACACCTTTAGCTTATGAGAAAACTGTTCAATAATCCGATAACGATGGGCAAGAAGCTAGCCATGAATCCGGTGAAAGGTGCTCTCAAGCTATATCTTCTACCAGATAGGAATGACTGAGGTGCAAGCAGTCCTTGATTATGTTGGCTGCTTTCTAGAGGTGGCATGAAGTGTGGATGGAGTTGATGGGGAGGGGGGGGTGGAGGCTGGTTTGTGTGATGGACTGGGCTGCATCCACAATACAGTTTTTTGTAGTCTATGATGAAGTAGTTGCCATGAAAAATTGTGATGCATCCCAATCCCGAGCGTCTGAAGAAGGGTCTCGACCCGAAACGTCACCCGTTCCTTCTCTCCAGAGATCCTGCCGCCCCGCAGAATTACTCCAGCAGTTTGTGTCTATCTAGAGTTTGAACAGCATGGATGTTCAAAGGCTAGGGTTGTTTTAAAGAGATATAAGTGTTTAAGGTAGCTGGTGCTACATCAGGTCTAATGTTACAGAGATGATGAGCGAGTGGACCATGTAAAGAATAAAATGCAAGGAGCAACAATTTGGATACCAGAGCAAATGAGGGGAGAAGGATGAAAAAATATTTATTAAAACAGGCGATGATGTACAATATATTTTGTGATTAAAAAAAAAAAAAAAATTCATCTTAGAGCGTGAGCTACTGAACAGATTGTGAGCAGTTGCAAAGAAGAGGAATAAAATCAAGTGCAAGAAAATGGAGTTGATGGCAATAGCTTCAGTCTCCCCAGGATTTAGCTGAAAGTCATTACCAGATCAATACTGAAGATAGAAACAAAAAGCTGGAGTAACTCAGCGGGACAGGCAGCATCTCTGGAGAGAAGGAATGGGTGACTTTTCGGGTCGAGACTCTTCTTCAGACCAAGACTGGTGGCTGTCAAAATAACATGACACCAACTTTAATCAACAGTCCTTCAGAAAATTGTTGAAATTGTAATGATCTTGTATTTGAGCACCACTGCTGTAATTATCATCTAATGCAAACTTTTAAGAATATAACATTTATGGAGTGGGTTCATCTACTTTGTACTAATTAAATCTCTGCGTCCTTCTGGTTTTTTAGTTAGTTTAGTTTGGAGATACAGCGCGGAAACAGACGTTTCGGCCCACCTAGTCCGCATTGACCAGCGATCCCTGCATATTAACACTGTCCTACACACATTAGGGACAATTTTTACATTTATACCAAGCCATTTTAACTACATACCTGTACGTCTTTGGAAAGTGGGAGGAAACTGAAGTTCTCGGAAGTGTTTTCTAGTTGTCTCAGGGATTTTCCTCAGAATACTGGTTAATTGTTCAATGTACATCATTAACTTATCTTTGATATCTCCTTGGCATATAAATTCCCCAATTCCTCAGAAATACAAAATAAAATGTCACGTTCGCACTGAACAAACAAACAACTGGCCAATACTCACTCAAGGAACTCATCATCTTTTATCTTCTCCAAAGCTTTTACCACTGCCATTCGTGTGAAAATAGACTGGAAAGAGAAACTTCCGTTACAATTGGTTCTCAGAACCTCTGCATGTGCACAGGATGTGGCGAAGTTAATTACCTCAAGTTCACCTCCAGCACAACATTGCTAACAAGTCACTTGACTTTAGCAATCAGTCTAATTCACATTTATTCTGTTTTCCAAAAAAACACCTGACTGAGATTTTCATGGGAACCCAAATTCTCAGAGACAGTCTAAAAAAAAAGCAATTACATCCTCTATCCTTCGATTGTTCCCAAGGCTGCTCAATTCACATATAATAATGATTAAATTACTTAATTGCAGACAACAAAAATCTATGTGCAGGGACAAAGTGCAGATGCTGGTTTAAACCGTCGACACAAAAAGTTGCTCAGCGGAAATCCATGTTCCATTTAAAGTTCTAATACTATTGCAAGTAATTAAGAAGAATAGAGTGTTTGACCATATAGAGATAAGAGTTTAAACATGTAGAGGTTCTAGATACATAGAGGTTTCATGAGACTGCACATGGAGTGTTGCATGTAGTTTTGGTCCTATTATTGAAAGGGTGTTTATTTATTCTTCCTCACTACATGCTATGTAGGTATGTTACAAAACTTACCTTGAGCAGCGCTGCAGTTCTGCCGCTCCACGTGTGCATGACTTTGGTGCCTTTCAGAGGGGGGCGGGCTTAAAGTGCCGTTTTTCTGCAGACTGGGAAAATCGATCCATGTCGGGCGATTTCGTTGCGGAAGAAAAATCGCTCCGACATTTCATTCATGAAGGTATTTTTAAATTACGCTAGATTATTTATTAACTAGAGTAATTTAAAAATCACCTTCAAAAGCCGTGAGCGCCGACAACGGGAAGGATTTTGCGTAGGGGAGAAAAAAAGGTACACAGTTTATTTTTATATTAAAAGTTGGTTTTTAGGGAGGCTTTAATCACATTTTCATGTTGCGAAATGGGGTCCAAAAAAAATGTATGAACCAACAGTATTTTTCCTCCCGACTTCACCGCAACGTTCCAATCCACCGCATTCCACTAAAACCCACTCGCTAGTTGATTTAAATGGCCATTAATTTACAGGCATTAAACACTAAATTCCTTTCATTTGGCCTAGAAATTCATGAAAATGAGGTTTAAAAATTATGTGGATTATTGTGTGAATGTTATTTGGACACTTAGGCAATTAAAAAAAAGTTTATCTTTTCTTAAGAAATGGATAGATGTTTAGATCTACTCATTGAATTTTGTAATTAGCTACAATTAGATAACTAACTAATTATATGCTTTAATTTCAGGTCATCCAAGTAAGATTGTTTCATATTTGTTTCAGAATGCTTCAATCTATAATAACTGAAAATTTCATTGAGCTCTTAATTTTTAAGAAAGTTATGGGCTTTTAACTGTTCTAGATCACAGCTTTTGAGTTAAGGCAATGGGGAACAAGATGCTAATTTCCGAGTATGAAAATGGTCATAACTTTAATACTGAAGATATGAAAGTGAATTAGGTGTCAAATTAAACTTCTTTTTATGCTTTATCTGATGGGATAAATTGCAGACTTGATTTTTAAAATCTCAAAATTTTGTAACATTGCTATGCTGTGCTGTATGTTGTGTTCTTTGGATCTTCCAATGTTCAGGCCCACTGCTAGATTTTATATGCACAAGATATTTTTCCATTCAGTTTCTAATCATTAATAGACATCTGTGGATTTTCTTTATAAAATGAAGCACTTCCTCTTAGGTAGTGTAAGCTAGTCCTATCAAAAAACGACACTGAATTGCCAGTTCACTGTTTATAATCAAACACTTAAATTTGTTCCAAGTTCATTATCATACGCTTTCAAAATAATCTACTTTCCACTCTGGTATACTTTTGGGGAGGTAACAATTATAACCAAATTAAATGCCAGGGAAGTAGTTTACAAAATAAATTTAGAGCCACGGGCACTTTTCATGCACTGTTGCTTCTGTTACTCCTTCTGCATAAAAATGGCATGTAGAATTACCTGCTTGTTTTTTGTTGGTCTGAAGCAGTCACGACACACTGTGGCCCTAGATTAGCACAAAGAGCACAATTAGACAATCTGAACAATATTACAGTTTTAAAGCTTATTGCTATTTTTTTGCTCCACAATACATAAAGCAAACGTTCAAAGCACAAATGCCAGAAGCAAAAAAAATTGCGAACTAATGGGCCTGGTGAACTTTTTCTGCGACTGCCGGCACCCGTCAAAGAAAATTTAAAGTCCGGGGCTCCCGCAGCTGCGGGAGATCGCGAAATTGCCAGCGGGTTCAGCTGCCCAAGCAGCCTGTCTGAAACGGCACCGATTACTGCCGTTTCCCTGATGCAGGTGAGTTGATAGAAGTTGTAGGTAATTCTTTCCGTTCTGGTGCTCTGCAAGAGTCGCCGCAGGCAGGCGCCATCTTTACACTTCTATATACAACATAACATTGCAGCTGGCACCCCGTGTCACTTTGCTGATGAGACTAAACACAGCACAGAAACAGGCCCTTTGGCACACCAAGGACTAGCGGTCCCCGTACATTAACACTATCCTACACACCCGAGGGACAGTTTACATTTATACCAAGCCGATTACCCGACAAACCTGGAGGAACCCGAAGATCTCGGAGAAAGCCCACAGAGAAACTCTGTACAGGCAGCACCCGTTGTCGGGATCGAACCAGGGTCTCTGGCGCTGAAAGCACTGTAAGGCAGCAACTCTACCGCTGTGCCACCCAATTAGCTGGATTAATTTCTCCTATTTTGCTGTGGGCAGTTTTCCACACTGTTGGGCGACGCCAATGTTCTAACCGTGATGAAGCAGATGGCGAGAGGTGGGGCAACAGCATTGGATGGAGACTCTTCAGTCCCACAGTGAACATGTTGACTGGTCCCATCACCATTGTTGCGTCCAGCACATCCAGACCTTCCTGGTTATCATGCGGAGCAAACTGAACCGACCCAAGACCGGTTCCCATAAAAGTGGGGAGCTTAGTGGGGCGGCACAGTGGTAGAGTTGCTGCCTTGCAGCACCAGGTCCGGTTTCCTCTCACACTCCGAAGATGGACAGGTTTGTTAGTTCATTTGCTTTGGTGCAATTGCAAATTGTCTCCAGTAAGTGGGGGGTGGTGCTGATGTGCGGGGATCGCTGGTTGATGCGGACTCGGTGGGCCGTAGGGCCTGTATCCGCGCCGAATCTGTAAACTAAACTTAGGATGTATTCCAGACGGATCATCCACTTGACACTTCGGGCTGAAGATGGTTAGGAATGCTTCAGCTGTGTCTCCGGCACTCACATCCCACACACACCCTGCCAGAGTTGAGGGTGGGATGTCCTGTTAGCTGCTTAATGGTCCTCCATTCACAGTCAGACATCTTAGTTTTAGAAATACAGCGAGGAAACAGGCCCTTCGGCCCACCGAGTCCGCGCCGACCAGCGATCCTCGCACTTACATATTGCGATCCATCGCACTAACACCATCCTACATATTAGGGACAATTTATATTTATACGTAGCCAATTAACCTATTGTATGTCTTTGGAGTGTGGGAGGAAACTGAAGATCTTGGAGGAAACCCACATGATCACAGGCGGACCTACAAACTCCGTACAGACAGCATCTGTAGTCAGGATCGAACCCTGGTCTCCGGCACAGTAAGGCAGCAACACTAATTGCGCCACTGTGCCGCCCAATGCTAGATGTGAGATCTACTGCATGTTGCTCAGCATGTAATCCTGTGATGAAGCTTCACAAGATGCTGCTCCTGTCATGCCCTTCACTGCTCACTAAAGCATTGAGGAATTGGTGGAGAGTAGCGGCAAGTACTCGATGCATTAGAGACACAAGAAACCCTAGATGCTCGAGTCCGCAGCAGGAAAAAAAACAACTGCTGGAGGAACTCAGCAGGACAAGTAACACCTGTGGAGGCAAAGAGATAGTTGACATTTCAGGTCGAGGTCTTGCATCAGGATAACATTAACTTTGTGATGTGTAGGAAGGAACTGGTTTAAACCAAAGATAGACACAAAAAGCTGGAGTAACTCAGCGGGACAGGCAGCATCTCTAGAGAGAAGGAATGGGTGACGTTTCGGGTGGAGACCCTTCTTCAGACTGGTTAGGGAAACAAGAGAAAAAGACGATGTAGAGAGATAAAGAATGAAAGATATGCAAAAAAGTAACAATGATAAAGAAAACAGACCATTGTTAGCTGTTTGTAGGGTGAAAATGTGAAGCTATTGCGACGTGGGTGGGAGAGGGATAGAGAAAGAGGGAATGCCGGGTCTACCTGAAGTGAGAGAAATCAATATTCATACCACTGGGCTGTAAGCTGCCCAAGCGAAATATGGGATGCTGTTCCTCCAATTTGTGTTAGGCCTCACTCTGACAATGGAGGCGACCAAGGACAGAAAGGTCTGTGTATGAATGGGAAGGAGAATTAAAGTGTCCAGCAACCGGGAGATCAGGTTGGTTCACACGGGCTGAGCGAAGGTGTTCAGCAAAACGATCGCCTGGTCTGCGTTTGGCCTCGCCGATGTATAAGAGTCCACATCTTGAACAACGGATACAGTAGATGAGGTTGGAGGAGGTGCAAGTGAAACTCTGCCTAACCTGAAAGGACTGTTGGCGTCGCTGGACATAGTCGAGGGAGGAGGTAAAGGGACAGGTGTTGCATCTCCTGCAGTTGCAGGGGAAGGAACCTGGGGAGGGGGTGGTTTGGGTGGGAAGGGATGAGTAAACCAGGGAGTTGCGGAGGGAATGGTCTCTGCGGAAGGCTAAAGGGGTGGAGATGGGAAAATGTGGCTAGTGGTGGGGTCCCGTTGGAGGTGGCGGAAATTTTGGAAGATTATGTGTTGCATGCGATGGCTGATGGGGTGTAAGGCAAGGACAAGGGGGACTGTGTCTCTGTTGCGACTAGGAGGATGGGGAGCAAGGGCGGAGCACCGAGGAGATGAGTGAGGGCCTCATCTATGATGGGAGAAGGGAACCCCCGTTCCTAAAGAATAAGGACATGTCGGAAATTCCTGGTATGGAACACCTCATCTAGGTCGCAGATGCGACGTAGACGGAGGAATTGGTAGAGGCGGGTAGTCTTTCCAGGAAGCAGGATGGGAAGAAGTGTAGTCGAGATAGTTGTGGGAGTCAGTGGGTTTGTAATAGACGTCAGTCGATAGTCTATTTCCTGTGATGGAGACTGTGAGATTATTAACTTTGAGATGTTGCCTGACCTGCATTTTCTATTTTATGTCAGATTTCCAGCATACGCTGTATTTAATTTTAAAATACTCGCAGGTTGAGATAGGCTGATGGAAGATCAGGAGATTTACATAGGACATAAAACCAGCACAAACTAGCCAAGCTGAGCAGCCTGTTCTATCATTATAATGATATGAAAGAATGGGTTGACTGGCCTTATATTTACTGGAATTTGGAAGGATGAGAGGGGATCTTATAGAAACATATAAAATTCTTGGATTGGACAGGCTAGATGCAGGAAACATGTTCCCGATGTTGGGGGAGTCCAGAACCAGAGGTCACAGTTTAAGAATAAGGTGTAGGCCGAGATGAGGAAAGACTTCTTCACCCAGAGAGTTGTGAATCTGTGGAATTCTTTGCCACAGAAGGCATTCTGCCACAGAAATTCACTGGATGTATTCAAGATAGTTAGATTTAGCTCTTAGGGCTAAAGGAATCATGGGATATGGGGAAAAAGCAGAAACGGGGTACTGATTTTAGATGATCAGCCATGATCATATTGAATTGTGGCGCTGGCTTGAAGGGCCAAATGGCCTACTCCTGCACCTATTTTTCAACGTTCCTATAATGTTCTTTGTGGCATCCATCAGTTGTGAGCATGCATGTAGGAAAGTATACTTTTAAATGATTGGTTCATGTAAGCAAATACTTTATGTAGATGTCAAACCAAATTTACTACATACAATGTGATTTTCATTACAGTGTTAACTTTACACATAATATTCACGCAGCCCTGTCTGTTTAAGCAAGAATTAAAAGTAACATTATGTGTTAGCAAATTAAAAGTTCATTTTGATGGAGAAGGAATATGAAAATTAATTCTTACATATAATTTTGCAGTTAGACGTTCTAAATACTCTATACAAATGGTTCCAACGTTTTTGAATCAAACCCCGACTTACTCAGAAGCGGTAAAATATAATCACTCCAATAAAGACCTGACAACATCACAGTTCGCTCCTTTTAAAGACCAGGGGCAGCGAGAAAGCTGGATTTGCACATTGTTCATTTTCTAAATTGCAAAGTTTAGAAGCGGTGGGCGGCACAGTGGTAAAGTTGCTGCCTCACTGCGCCAGAGACCCGGGTTCGATCCTGACTATGGCTACTGTCTGTAGGGAGTTTGTGCGTTCTCCCCGTGGGTTTTCTCCGAGATCTTCAGTTTCCTCCCACACTCCAAAGACATGCCGGTTTGTAGGTTAATGAGCTTGGTATAAGTGTAAATTGTCCTCAGTGTGTGTCAGATAGTGTTAATGTGCGGGGATCAATGGGTCGGTACGGACTTGGTGGGCCGAAGGGTCTGTTTCCACGCTGTATCTCTAAACTAAACTAAACTAAAATGTTAAAGTGTCAAGAAATCGCTAAAATCTTTGGTGCCCTTACCCCTCCCTAAAAGGGCAACGTGGTCAATGCTGGGAAACTCTTCTCTAAAACTCTTCTCCAGGCAACTAAGTTGCTATCACCATGAATTTATGCAATCAGAATTATTTAACAACAAGATTTTTTGTGAATAGTCATGTTAATCGATATAAGACATACATGTTGATCAATCAGTCGCGAACATCACTATAGCCTTTAATACACAGGCAAGAGAATTGTTTACTCTTTAATGCAACATTTTTGGAATGGGACAAAGATGTTCTTCTTGCTTAGTCTGTCAATCATCTAATCTCAGCCGTAGCCAACTTTATTTTGTTCTTATCAAATCCAAATTGAAAGCTATTTAGTGTTCATTTCTATCTAAGTATTGCCATTCACATCACCCTTAAGACTGTCTAAACTCATTCCATCCCTATCTGGGGTGGCACAGTGGTAAAGTTGCTGCCTTCCAGCTCTCGCAGCACCGGAGACCCGGGTTCGAACCAGACTACGGGTGCCGTCTATAAAAGTGTACGTTCTCCCCGTGACTACGTGGGTTTTCTCAGAGATCTCCGGTTTTTTCCAACACTCCAAAGACGTACAAGTTTGCTGGTTAATTGGCTTTGTATAACTGTACATTGCCCCTAGTTTGTGTAGGATAGTGTTAGTGTACGGGGATCGCTGGTTTGTGCGGACTCGGTGGGCCGAAGCGCCTGTTTCCGCGCTGTATCTCAAAACTAAACCAAACTAAACTCAAGTATATGCTTTGACAGTATTATATCCCATTTAAAAATATCCTTAAATCATTTTTTAAAACTTAAGCAATCCAACAACAAAAAAGTCATGGCAGAATGTTATGGGTCTTAATATGAACCGCGGGAGCTCTAAATAAGAAAAGTAATTTATGTGGAATAAATTGCACTCGGTGTGAATTTTCTGCTGTGTTAAACATTTAAATAAACTATAAAATACATGTGTTGAGCAACATGCAAGAAAAATGACAAATAAGGCAACTTACAGAAAATGGCAATCTCCATCTGTTTCAGGATGAGCAAAGACCACACTCACTTCAAATAAGCTCTAATTATTGAAAGAAACAAGTTGTCATTAAGCATAAAATATTCTTTATAACCAGATTGTCATTATTGTTCCAATATGATAATCATTAGATCAAATATAAAAAGCCTATTTAGTCATATATTAAAAATATTACTGAAAGCATATCATTTCATTTACACTCATTTCTTTTGAAAAACTGCATAGCTCTATTCTATTACCTTTGATGAGGTATTAGTCCTCAGCAAGTCGAACAGATTTAACATTCCAACAGTTCAAGTTCAGCTATTCCAGTTCTGCAACGTATTTCACTTCATTTTCACATTCTAACACGTTAAACTTTGAACATTTGCCAAATCTAACATTTTAGAGATTATAATACCTTTGCATCCACAGGAACACCCAGTTCTTCAGAAAGCAGAGGGTGGGTTATCCACTTAAAAACTTCTTTTATTTGTAAAAAATCACCCTTTGTTAAGAAACTTCCTTGTTGCCTGTCAAACAGAGATATCACTCAAGTCTTGTTTGGGTGTAAAAAGCACGGAAAGACCAAAGTTACGAGAGAGCTTGGAGAACTGAGATTACTTGGCTTCCTGTTAGGAACACTTACATCAAACCCGATTGTATAGAAACTGATGCAAATGCCTTAAGGCGAGATTTTATTTATTAGACTGAAGTGATAATTAGACGGTTTTTGCAGAGTAAAGTCGGCCGCGTTGCAAAGATTATATCTAAAGGAGGCAGCCAATTTCAACTCAGAAATAGCAGCAGCTAATATTTCAAATTATAGAGAAGATACACAATTAGGATTGCACAGCAATCATAATACTCAAAAATTCTGAACACAAGCCATGAGTAGTTCACAGTTATCCAAGCCTCCTGATTATTATTAATGTAATTAATGCAAGCTTATGTGAAAATGGTATTAAAAAAATTAATTGTAATGCATATTCAAAGTATCATCCAAACTACAAGGCGCGATTTCTTTAAAAAGTGTGTTTTCATAAACTCTTGCACCTTAAGCTCCATTCCAAATATGCAAGCACTTGATTGGACATTTTGATTTAATATTTCAAAATAACTGAAAAGGGAATTTAAAAAATATCTATATTTGTAACTATATTTGTAACAGAACCTGGCAATTCCTGCTCTTGTAGCACAACATGTCATAATCATAATAATCACACTACATAAAAAATGGACATAAACATCCATCACAACGGCTCCTCCCCATTCCCCACAGTGATGGCAGGCAATAAAGTCCTATCTTCTTTCCTCCTTTTCTCCCGCGGTCGGTGGACTCGAACCATCCGCAATCAGAGCAAATGAAGCTCCCACGTCGGGGTGGTCAAAGCACCCGGCGGCTTGGAGCTCCCGATGTCGATCCCAAGGGACCGCGAGCTTCACGTTGTTAACTCCGCAGGCTCCTACGGTTGGAGCTCTGAGGTCCATCCCTGACAAAGGGATCGTCACCTCCACGATGTTAAGCCGCAGTGCAGACAGTGACAAGACGCGGAAAAAAATTGCATCTCCGTCGAGGAAAGAGATTAAATAAAGTTTCCCCCACCCCCCACATAATACAAAGCTAAAGATAAACTAAAACATACATTTTACAACAAACTAAAAACACAAAGAAGGAAAAAGACGAGACAGACCGGTGGTGAGGCAGCCGTCGTACAGCGCCCCCTGGTGGTGTTCTCATCAGACTAAAGGTGTCAAGAAGTGTTAAAATGTTGAGTAAGAATGGATAAGCTAATTATTATCACCCTCTCTCTCCTTCACACCTTCTGAACAATAGTTTACAGATACTCATGTAAAGCAGTTAATAATTCGACAGTTAGGAAGTGTAAGTGAGGCAAGGCATAAACATTGTGAGCAGAATAGAGAAAAAAAAACAATGTCTTTGGAGAAGGTAGGAGTTGATATGTGCCATAAGCAACCTCTCAAAGTATTTCATCACCATGGAAGTTCATGCCACCAGTTGGTGGTCATTGAGGCATGTCACCTTACTCTTCTTGGGCATACCGGTATTATTAATGCCCTTTTAAAAGCAGATGAGAATGAAGTTTGAAGATGTCAACAAAAACTCCAACTAGTTGGTCCACGCAGGTAAACCAGCAAGTCCAGATACCTTGAGGGTTCACCCCACCTGAAGGATCTTTTGTCATCAGCCTCGGTGATTGAGCTTACAATGCCATGGGAGGCCTATGATGGGCCGGGAAGGCAAATCAGTGTTTCGCATTGAGCTCGACCATGCCTTGCTGTCATTTGCTTTTGCTTTTAGTTTAGTTTAGAGATGCAGCGCGGAATCAGTCATGCAGAATGAAAGACCTTTTGGCCCATCTAGACCAATGCCAACCAAGATGCCCCATCTAAACTAATTCCATCTGCCCACGTTTCAACCGTATCTCTCTAAACCTTTCCAATTTATGTACCATTCCAGATGTCCTTTCAATGTTATTGTACATGCATCAATCACTTCCTCTAGCAACTTGTTCCATGTACATACCACCCACTGAATGAGAAAATTGCCCCTCAGATTCCTACTAAATCTGTCCCCTCTCAACTTAAATATACGTCCATCAGTTGATTCTTCAATTCTGGGGGAAAAGACTCTGTGCATTCACTGTCTCTGTGCCCCTTGTGATTTTCCCGTCAGTCTCCTATGGTCCAATGCACAAAGTCCTCATCTGCCCAGTCTCTCTGCTGTAACTCAGTCCCTCAGGTCCTGGCAACATCCGCGCAAGTCTTCTCTGCACTCTTTCCACTTTAATTGGCATCTTCCCTATAGCAAGGTGACTGAAAGTGAACACAGTAGACAGTTTTGTTTTTTTTAATTTCAATTAATAGCTTTGTTGAAAATGAAAGCAGTGGCAAATACTGTTAATTGCAGAGAGAGAGCAAAAAACAACAATTCCCTGCAATGATTACTTACCCAGCTTCCTGTTTTACCAGCAACCAAGCGGCATGCTAATAGGTATGTCACCACACCCAAAGATAAAAGAAAAAAGCGTAAACAATTTTAAAAAATGAGGTAACATTTCCTGCCTTACGTGATTGTCTAAGCACATCATCACAAGAGATAAAGTTAGTCCTCAGAAGTGCAGCCCACTTGAGTAACAAGTGAGGAAGTTAACACAATATTTGTTATGCAGCAGTTTAAATTCCACAACTAGCTCTTACAAGAAGTTTAGAAATCCCCTTTACACGACACAGCCTTGAACATTCTTCTTTAGAATGTTTACAGTTCTAGTTACAATTAACACTTTTTTTCCTTTGTTAAATATTGCTGATAGCGTCATTTCTTTCCTCCCCTCACAAAAGAATAATTGTAGTCAGTGTTTGATTCTGAAACACTTGCATGTTTCCCTTTGACAGTCACTGCCAGCATTAAGAAACTACAGGTCAGGCGCAAGATAATAGACAATAGACAATAGGTGCAGGAGTAGGCCATTTGGCCCTTCGAGCCAGCACCACCATTCAATGTGATCATGGCTGATCAGCCCCAATCAGTACCCCGTTCCTGCCTTCTCCCCATATCTCCTGACTCTGCTATTTTCTAAAGAGCCCTATCTAGCTCTCTCTTGAAAGCATCCAGAGAACCTGCCTCCACCACGCTCTGAGGCAGAGAATTTCACAGCCTCACCACTCTCTGCGAGAAAAAGTGTTTCCTCGTCTCCGTTCTAAATGGCTTCCTCCTTATTCTTAAACTGTGGCCCCTGGTTCTGGACTCCCCTAACATCGGGAACACATTTCCGGCCTCTAGTATGTCCAAGCCCTTAACAATCTTATATGTTTCAATGAGATCACCTCTGATCCTTCTAAACTCCTGAGTGTAGAAGATCAGCTGCTTCATTCTCTCAGCATATCACAGTCCCGCCATCCCAGGAATTAATCTTGTAAACCTACGCTGCACTCCCTCAATAGCAAGAATGTCCTTCATCAAAATAGGGGACCAAAACTGCACACAATACTCCAGGTGTGGTCTCACTAGGGTTCTGTACAACTGCAGGAGGACCTCTGCTCCTATATTCGATTCCGCTTGTTATAAAAGCCAGCATGCCATTCGCTTTCTTCACTGCCTGCTGTACCCGCATGCTTACTTTCATAGATGTACAAGGACCCCCAGATCCCGTTGTACTTCCCCTTTTCCCAACTTGACGCCATTTAGATAGTAATCTGCCTTCCTGTTTTTGCTACCAAAGTGGATAACCTCACATTTATCCGCATTAAACTTCATCTGCCATGCATCTGCCCACTCCCCCAACCTGTCCAAATCACCCTGCATTCTCATAGCATCCTCCTCACAGTTCACACTGCCACCCAGCTTTGTGTCATCTGAAAATTTGCTAATGTTACTTTGAATCCCTTCATCCAAATCATTGAGGTATATTGTAAATAGCTGCGGTCCAAGCACCGAGCCTTGCGGTACCCCACTAGTCACTGCCTGCCATTCTGAAAGTGACCCGTTAATCCCTACTCTTTGTTTCCTGTCTGCCAACCACTTCTCTATCCATGTCAGCACTCTACCACCAATACCATGTGCCCTAATTTTGCCCACTAATCTCCTATGTGGGACCTTATCAAATGTTTTTCTGAAAGTCCAGGTACACTACATCCATTGGCTCTCCCTTGTCCATTTTCCAAGTTACATCTTCAAAAAATTCCAGAAGATTAGTCAAGCATGATTTCCCCTTTGTAAATCCATGCCGATCCTGCTACTGCAATCCAAATGTGCGGCTATCTCCTCTTTTATAATTGAGACCAGCATCTTCCCCACCACCGATGTCAGGCTAACTAATCGGGCAGCAGCAAAATAGTTTTTTCCTCTACCCCAACAGTACACCAAATGACAGGCACTAGTGTACTAACTAGTGTACTAACATATGATGGTAAACACTTCTATTTTTACTGCAACCAAAGAGTCAATGAGACTTTATTGTCCCATGTACCTAGGTACAGTGAAATGCTTTGTTTGGGGTACAACCCAGTAAAATCATGTAGCAGACCTCACCTACTCAGTACAGAAGTGTTGCCATGTTTTGGAGCCAACAAAGTTACAAAAGTTCACAGAACAGTCCTATCTACTTGACCCACTAAACCTTTCCCATCCATGTATCTATCAGGTGTCTTTTAAATGTTGTTATCTATCGTCCCCGTCTCAAATACCTCCTTTTGGCAGCTTATTCCATATATAGGGTTGCCAACTTTCCCGTATTAGCCTGGACATTCCGGGTTTTTTGGGCTAAATTGGTTTGTCTTGTATTTGACTGCTACTACTCGGGTCGAGGGGACTGTCGGGTCGGAGTGCCGTGTCCGGCCCCGCCTCACCCGCGCCTCGCCCATGGCCCCGTCGGTCGGCAGCCCGACCAGCTGTCCGACCTTCGGACCTTCGTCTACCTCCGACACCACCACCACACCTCCTTCTCATGGCCGATCATCGTTTCAGGAGTTGGATGGGCGCTGGACTTTGTATGTGATGTGCCAAAACTCCTCAGCTGGCCCGCAGGCTGGGCTTTGTGTGCAGTCCAGCACCTGGGCCAACTCGTCATTCACCCAGCCACGGCCGAGTCGGTCAACGAATTGCCGTCGGGAATTTGTCCGTATTTTGACCCTTTGTCCCTTATTTGAGAGAGAGAAAGTTGGCGACCCTATCCATATGCCCACCACCCTCAGTGTGAAAAAGTTGCTCCTCGGGTTTCTAATCAATCTTTCCCCTTTCACTTCAAACCTATGTCCTCTGGTTTTTGATTCCCCCATTCTGGGCGAAGGACTGTGCATTCACCCTATCACTTCCCCTTGCGATTTTATACAAATCCATAAGATCACCCCTTAGCCTCCTGCACTCCAAGGAATAAAGTCCTAGCCTGCCAAATCTCCCCCTACAGCATGCAACAAAAAAGCTTTTCACTATACTTTTGTGATCCAAGTGGTTGATCCAATTAATACCTGTGCTGAATTCAGGCTAGTTTTGAGAATTAGGAACTAGGCTGAGGTGATAGTAACTTGGACTTAGGATATATGGGAGAATGAGCACATCAGTAGTATGGTGTTAGATTCAAAACTCAGGATAGTAACAGAGTCATCGGTTGATACTGCAGATGGAGGGTGTGCTTAGTACAAAACATATTATTAAAAATTAAACATACACAAATGAAAACGTTTTTCCTTACCATTTTAAGCACTTAAAAGATACTCCTCCTCCCCCCCCCCCCCCCGATTAAAATCATATACCAGTGCTCATTTGATGCAACACAGATTTGAGAGCCACATTTTTCACACACTGTACAAGCTCGCTGTGAAAAGTTGAGCACAATTACATTGACCTGTTGCTTGCTACTTCACAGGGGACAGAAGGATCACAGATTAATGAAATGAATGAAGTGTAGAGGGATCTATGTGTTCTGATGCATGAAACACAAAGTTAGCAGGCAGAGGCAGCGAGGGGTAGTAAGATGAATGGTATTTTGGCTTTTTATTGCAAAGGGGTTGGGTTTGGAAATGGGGAAATATTGTTACAATTGTACAGACTGTTGGGAAGACACACATGGATTACTGTGTGGTTTGTGTTTCCCCCTTCATTTAAGAATGGGTATACTAGCATTAGCTGTAGTCTTAGTTGAGGTTAGTTTAAGAACACAGCAAATAAACAGGCCCTTTGGCCCACCGAGTTCGCTCCGACCAGCGATCCGCGCACACTAACACTATCCTACACAAACTAGGGACTATTTACAATTTCACCAAGCCGATTAACCTACAACCTCTACGTCTTTGGAGAGTGGGAGGAAACAGGAACTCCCAGAGAAAACCCAAGCAGGTCACGGGGAGAAGGTACAGACTCCATACAGACAGCACCCGTAGCCAGGATCTAACCAGAGTCTCTGAAGCTGCAAGACAGCAACTCTTGCGCTGCGCCACTGTGCCGCCCTAGTCAACAGAGATTTGCTCAACTCATTTCAAGGATGAGAAGAAGTTCCGATCACATGTGGCTGAAGAAGCTGGCTCCATGTTCTCTGGACGTTTGAAGAATGAAGGGCTGTCCCACTGAAACAGATAAAAGAGGGCAGCATAGCACAGATGTTTGAATGTTTCCTTTCGGGGTCAAGTCTCCTTTTGTGGTTGTGAATAAGACATAATAAAAGATAAGAATTCCTTCTCGGGAATTTTCCATCTCAGATGGCTGTGTGGACTCAATCAGTGCAAGGAGAAGGTATATACATTTTCAAAAGATCAGAGAATTCAAGGACTATAAAAAGAGGAGCTGTTGTCTGGCACAAATCAGCGAAAGGAGCAGAATTAGGCCATTTGGCCCATCAAGTCTACTCCGCCACTCAATCGTGGCTGATCTATGTCTCCCACCTAACCCCTTTCGCCTGCCTTCTCCGCAAAACCCCTGACACACTGACTAATCAAAATTCTGTTAATCTCCGCCTTGACTTAGCTTCCACAGCCGTCTGTGGCAATGAATTCCACAGATTCGCCACCCTCTGGCTGAAGAAATTCCACCTCATCGTCTTTCTAAAGGTACGTCCTATTATTCTGAGGCTAAGGCCTCTGGTCCTGGACTCTCCCACTAGTAGGAATATCCTCTCCACATCCACTCTATCCAGACCTGATTGTGTTGAATGGCAGTGCAAGCTTGATGGGCCAGGGTACTATCTCCTATGTCCTTGCACAAATACGTCTTGCATTTTCAAGCAGGACTCTTGGACCTCATCACAACATCAACAGGGTGTTTCTTTACAAGAAATATGATGCGTTTTGAGGCAGAGGGATGAAGGATAATAATTCCAAATTGGGCTAAAAGCATTTAATTGCAATTTTAATTAGAAATTTATATTCGGGAACAAAAAAAAACTACCCACTAAATTTAAAAATATAACTTCATTAGGAATGCTGTATCGTTACATGCAATAATCCCCATGGATCTGTTCTTGCCACCTCCTTCACCAACCACCGATTTTCTATCTGCCTGCGGCCATTTAACATCAGCCAGTGGCAGGTTGTATCCGTATGCTGATTACACCTAGCTCTCTTAACTCATTAAAATGTTGGGCTATTTGTTCAATATTCCGTACGGGATGAGCAGACATTTCCTCTCAACTTATGTTGCAATGACTGAAACCATGATCAGTTCTTGCAACAATCTCGTTGCCGACTCCAAACCTCGCACTGGGAAGTCAGAGTCATAGAGTGATACAGCGTGGAAACAGGCACTTCGGCCCAACTGGCCAACACCAGCCAACATGTCCCAGCTACACTAGTCCCACCACCCCGCGTTTGGTCCATATCCCTCCAAACTTGTCCGATCCATCTACCTGGCTAACTGTTTCTTAAACGTTGGGATAGTCCCAGCTTCAACTACCTCCTCTGGCAGCTTGTTCCATACACCCACCACCCTTCAGATTCCTATTAAATATTATATTAAAAGGGTATGTACCCTTCAGATTCCTATTAAATATTTTCCCTTTCACCTTAAACCCTTGTCCTCTGTTCCCCTACTCTGGGCAAGAGATTCTGTGCATCTACCCGATGTATTCCTCTCATGATAAATCTCAAAATTCACACTCCTGGTGTTAACTTTGGCCTCAACATGCCAGCATGTTGAATTCTCTGGAATTCTCTGCCTCAAAGGGTGGTGGAGGCCAGTTCTCTGGATACTTTCAAGGGAGAGCTAGACAGGGCTCTTAAAGATAGGGGAGTCAGGGGATATGGGGAGAAGGCAGGAACAGGGTACTGATTGGGGATGATCAACTGTGATCATATTGAATGGCGGTGCTGTCATGAAGGGCCGAATGGCCTACTCCTGCACCTATTGTCTATTCCATTGTTCAACCATTTGTAAATATACAGAAACTCAAAATGCTGTTGCTTATTTCCTAACTCACAGAAAGTTGTCATAGAATCATAAAGCACAGAACCAGGCCCTTCAGCCCAAATTGTCCATGCCCACCAGGTGTCCATCTCTGCTGGTCCCATTTGCCCATGTTTGACCCTGATCCCACTCCTATATACTATTCACATCTATCCCTCTGCACACTGACCTACATTAGAAGAACTAGCAGCAGGCAGCATGACAGGCATAAAATCATGTCCGGTTTTTTACCTCTGCGCTACTTCTCTGCACTAAACTTGTTTGGCATAATTGACCCAGAGGTTCCCTGAATCTATTGACCTCTGGTTATAAGGGTGTTGGTTAAATCGAGACTCAGGGATTCCCAAGCCTCTCTGTATATTTCATTTTTAGGAAAATCCTCAATCTAACTATGCCACAAAGCTTTTAGTCATCTTCCCTTACATCTTCCTGTGGCTCAGCACTAACTCTCCTTGAGAACATTCCTGGGATGTTTTTACATTAATGATACATGGATTATTGTAACTACAGATAAAAGCAATAAAAACTAATTGTGTATGTTTATACAAAAGACTCATTTTATACAGAACTGTGTGGATACAAGTAATTAAATGGATTAATTAAATCAACCACATTTCTAAATTACAAAAAACACATGCATTGCTGTCTCCTACTGGATAGCCCTGGTATTACATGTAATATGGTTTCAGAACAACAAGTTCCTTGATCAATGCCTTAATTGTAATCTAATTTAACAGATAGCTGAACTTGGCAAAATAGTTGATGAACAATGCTCGCACTATAAAATTAAAAAGAGAAAAATTAATTAAAATAAATCTTCAGGGTTATCCTCGGGAATCTTGCACATTATACCTGGACAAAGTTATGGGGGCATATCCTGCCATCTCAAGAATCAAACTGACGGAGGAACTAGTTCGAAGGGCTGGAATTAGTTATTACACTCATACTTATATAATTGAAAAATGACTTGCAATTATTTTTAGGTTTATTTATTAATTGTTACAAGTCTAAACTAGGGTGATAACATTAAGATCACCTTTAACTTTCCCAGAAACAACAATTACTCAGGTAATAATTTTTGACTTAAGTAAAAATATAAAATTCTCCTCAGCCTTTTAATGGTCCCCCGGGTTCTAAATTGCAAAGGGAAAAAATGCTGGTAAAATGATACCATGTTAATTTTTTATAATTCTAATAATTTGCATAAATTATGCTTTATAAATTGCTTGATGAAATGCACTGTCTTTTCACTAACCTTGCCGAAATCATAAATTTACCTCACCAGAAGGCTGTATTCTTTCAAGCTGATTGCAATCATGAAATTGCTTAATATGTTAATGCAAGAATCCCACCAAGGAGTCTGCTTATGAAGACAAGATACACAAACATTGCAAACTCTACAAGCAATGAAACTGTGCACTTTCAGTCCAGCACATTATAAATTTTCTTGAGTTTTTAAATTAAATATTTTATGCACCCAAGTAGTATGTTTGCGCCAGCCTTCAAGTTCAGAGTGTTTGTTGTTCGAGCTGGAAGATAACTCAAGATGCAAAATCATTTCTCATGGTCCAATGTTCCAGTTGGTAGAGCTGCTGCTGCTGCCTCACAGTGCCAGAGACCCAGGTTCAATTCTGACTTTGGGTGAAAAGTGAGATGTGCGAGTTTATAGGGTAATTTGGCCTCGGTAAATTGCCCGGAGAGCGGAATTACTGTAAACGGGTGATCAATAGTCAGTTTGGACTCGGTGGCCTGATGGAGCCGTTTCCAACAAAAATCTCTACACCATTCATTGAATATAGAGAGTAGCTTTTGTTAAATTGTTTTTTATCTATAGTTACAGTCATCTCTATGGAATTCCCCCACAAATTATTTTTTTTGTATACAATCCATGAGTAACAAGGTGCACAATATGGAAGCTGCAGCATGCCTTGAAGGAAAACGTTGACTATAGTTCCAATATTTTTCACAAATTATAACCAACAAAAATCTGCAGCTGCTAAGGTCAGTGGCTGAAGATAGACACGAAATGTTGGAGTAACTCAGCGAGTCATGCAGCATCTCTGGATATAAGGAACGGGTGACGTTTAGGGTCGAGACCCTCCTTCAGACAGAGTCGGGGGAGAGGGAGACACAGAGATAAGGACGGGTAAGTGTGTAAACAAAACATCAGCTCCAGCATTGTGTAATTGATGTCTCATTTTCACACCTTACCCTTCCTTATCTCCGTGTGTCCCTCTCCCCTGACTCTTATGGGCCTGTCCCACTGTACGAGTTCACCCAAGAGCTCTCCCGAGTTTAAAAAAAAATCAAACTCGTGGAAGCACGTAGAATGTACGTAGCGGGTACGTCGGAGCTCGGGATGTCTCTTAGCGGCTCGTAATGCTAACGGCAGGTACTCGGGAAATGCGGTAAGCTCGGGAAGACTCGTGAAGATTTTTCAACATCTTGATAAATGTCCACGAGAGCCCCGAGTACCTACAAGCGGCTATTACCGTAATTCTCCGAGTTCGAATCAGAGGAAACTCGGGAGAACTCTTGAATTAACTTGTACAGTGGGACAGCCCCATTAGTCTGAAGAAGGATCTCGACCCGAAATGTCAGCCATTCCTTCTATCCAGAGATGCTGCCTGACCCGCTGAGTTACTCCAGCATTTTGTGTCATTTAACCCGTAGTCAGTGTCTGGTTTGAGATAAGATATGAAGTAGGAATAACTGAAGTCATGCATTTATAATCTGCACCACAGAATTCAGTCTCTATAACAGCACTAAAAATAAAGGAATCTTGCGAATTAAGAAAATAATTAAATTTTCTTATTAGTCACAGTTATGACAATGGCCCAGTAACTGTCTATTACATAGCACAAAATCCTTAAAGCAGAAAACCACAGAGGCTGCAAATCTGAAATATGGTCATAAGATCGTAAGTGATAGGTACAGAATTAGGCCATTTGGCCTGTCAGTCAGGCACGTGCCGTGAGTAATTACTCAGGGTAGGCACTCAGTCCGCTTTAAAAAAAATGTAAACCGCGCATGCGCAGATTGTTCTCCCTGTTAAATAAATAAATAAATAAAAACGGTGACATTTCAATTTGTCCAAGGCTTCCTAGTCCATTTGTGGGGATAGTTCCTTTCACAGCTTGTGGAGAGTCTGTGACAGGGGTAAAGTTGTGGGGAGGGCACGAGCGTTGAGAAGGAGGGTGTCGGGGATACTGCCAGCGCTGGAAAAGACACAGAGAACATTCACGAGGAAGGTGCCAGGACTAGAGGTTCTGAGTGATATATAGAGGTTGTAGGCTGGACATGTGAGGAACAATGGTAAAAATCGCAAGAAAGTACTTATCACAAAGTGCTGGAATCTTCACTCCCTCACCGCTGCCGCAGCTCTCCGGGTGCGAAGCCACGGACTGTAGCTGGGGATCGAAGCAACTCGGGGAGCGGCCACCGGGACCCGACAGCTGAACTGGCCACCACTTCAGCACCTTCTGACGGCCCGCTCACCTTTGGCAGTGCTCTCCGTCTGAACACCTGTCACCTGCCGTTCGCCGACTTCGCTCATGTCAGCGACTTCCTGCAAATCCTTAAATTCCCACAGCCGAGTAACCTCAATCGCGCTGTCGGAATTTAAGGACATGAGTGAGGCCAGCGAGCGGCAGGAGAGAGGTTTTTAGATGGAGAGCTGCCAAGGTGGGCGGGTGGTGCTGGAGCTAAGGTGGCGGCTGGTTCCGCTGTCCGGCCCGGCGGCCGCTCGAGCTACTTCTCTCTCTCTATCCCCCCCCCCCCCCCCCCGGCCTCAGAGCAGTGTCATGCCCCGGCAAATACGATATTTAAAAAAAAAAAATCACAAAATGTACTTACCGCATCATTGGTACACGACAAACCATGGTTGAAAACCCCGCCAATAAACTTGCGCTGCGCATGCGCAGTAGACTGACGCGCATGCGCAGTGCTACAAAGGCAGGATTTCTGCTGCCTTCAGCCCCGATTAAGATTGACGGCTTCAGGCAGCGCTGACGGCTCGGGGGCTGCACAGAGCTTCCCGTGTCACAAGCGCTGCGGGTGAAAGGCACGGGGAATTATGCCTACCTAAGAGATCAGTCTCTTACATAGGCATAATTCTCCCATGCCTTTACTATTTATATTTAATAATTCCCATTTCATAATTTTAGTCAGGGTAGGCAGTGCCTACCTTGCCTACCCTGACGGCACGTGCCTGCTGTCAGTCTACTCCGCCATTCAATCATGGCTGATCTATCTCTCCCTCCTAACCCCATTCCCCTGCCTTCTTCCCATAACCCCTGACACCCACACTAATCAAGAATCTTTCTATCTCTGCCTTAAAAATATCCATTGACTTGGCCTCCACAGCCTCCTGTGGCAAATTATTACATAGATTCACCATCCTCTAAAGAAACACTTCTTCATCATCTTTCTAAAGGAACATCCTTCAATTCTGAGGCTATGACCTCTAGTCCTAGATTCCTCCACTCATGGAAACATCCTCTCCACATCCACTGTCCAATCCTTTCACTATTTGGTAAGATTCAATGAAGTCCACCCTGATTCTTCTAAACTCCAGCGAGTGCAGGCCCAGTGCCGCTCATATCTTAACCCACTCATTTCTGGAATCAGTCTCGTAAACCCCCTCTGGACCCTCTCCAGAGCCAGCATATCCTTCCTCAGATATGGTGCCCAAAATTGCTCACAATGCTCCAAATGTGGCCTGATCAGCAGCTGAAAGAGCCTCAGCATTTCATCCCTGTTTTTGTATTCTAGCCCTCTTGAAATAAATACTCATAAAAATGTTAATAAAATGAATGAAATTGCCCTCTTGAAACAAATGCTAATTAAAATAATGGTAATAAAATAAAAACAGAAAATGCCGATTTATGCAGCATTATCTCCAAGGTCTTTTCAAATCTGCCCCATACTAAGTTTCAGATGCGTTCAAACAGCAAGCATTTTGACTCTCCGAAAGTACCTATAAGTTTTAGCGACGGCATTAACAACATGACTTTAATGGATTGGAAAAAGTAGCCAAGCACTTTCCTTACGTGTGTGTCACTAAACAGTTAATTTCAAACACAATGTAGGGATAGCAGCTACGAGGAATTTCACACTGGGAAGTGACTAAGGTTAAAATATTTAGCTACAGTTTAATGCAAATTTACATCTGACCCAAGTAATGCACAATTCTGACACAAGGACACAGTAGCAAACCAGCATATTCTTATGTATCACACTTTGCTCACATTTAAACCTGGCAAATATCAAAAGACTTATAAAACTGTAAATGTATCTATGCATGTACAAGTTTATGTATGCAAAGAAGAACAGTTGTTGAATTAAGTCATGGTTTTAACTGTGCTCCATTTTTTGATTTTTGATCATATTTGCTTCAGTAAAAATAAACCTCAACAGCTACAGGTGAAAGGACATGAGAAACTGAGATATAATTTGGTAAACTTAGTTCCAAATCATCTGGGGTTACACAAAAAGCTGGAGAAACTCAGCGGGTGCAGCAGCATCTAAGGAGCGAAGGAGATAGGCGACGTTTCGGGTCGAGACCCTTCTTCAGACCCTTCTGTTGTCTAAAAGCAGAGGAGGAAATAAGTCCACTGTCGTCACTTTAAAAAGTCAATACATCATGTGATAAATCATGAGAGGAATAGATCGGGTAGACGCACATAATCTTCTGCCCAGAGCAGGTGAATCGCGGACCAGAGGACATAGGTTTAAGGTGAAGGGTAAAAGATTTAATAGGAATCTGAGGGGTAACCTTTTCACACATGGTGGGTGTATGGAACAAGCTGCCAGTTGAGGCTGGGACTATCCCAACATTTAAGAAGCAGTTAGACGGGTACATGGATAGGACAGGTTTGGAGGGATATCGACCAAGTGCAGGCAGGTGGGCGCAACAGTGTAGCTGAGACATGTTGGCCAGTGTGGGTAAGTTGGGCCAAAAAGCCTGTTCCCACGCTGTATCACTCATGGGATGAAATCAAAAAACATGGGAAAAACAAAAGATTATAATTAGCTAAATAGACTGATTGACATAGATCATTGCAGGGGTATTTATCAAGTAAAGCAAAATATTAAGATACACATTTTATTCAATAGAACAATTCTGTTTAATCATTAGATACTGGAACACTCACCTCTCTAACCAGGAGCTGTGGTGGCAGCGAAACTGAAAATACAAGGCTACTAAAATGATATCCAGCAGATTCCACTTTACCACACACCTGAAAAACAATGAAAAATTTACATTCACAGCAGAATATAAATTAAAACAAGTGACACAAAAAAATGCAGATGCCTGAATCTCGATCAAAACACAGCACTGGGGTTCCTCAGCAGGCCACACATCAGATGGGAAGAGAATGGACAGGTGATATTTCAGGTCAGGACCCTTCTTCATACTGTGTAGGAAAGAACTGCAGATGCTGGATTAAATCGAAGGTAGACACAAAATGCTGGAGTATCTCAGCGGGTCAGGCAGCATCTCTGGAGAGAAGGAATGGGCGACGTTTCGGGTCGAGACCCTTCTTCGGACTTCTTCTTCTTCTTGCTTATGGCGTGCACAGCCTAAAGTTGTAGGATACCTTGTTCTATTTGATCTTATTTGATTGTGCACGCCGGGTTGATTGCATTCGTCGAAACAGGGCAGACCACGTGAAGGTTGCAATCTTCCACCCCCTTCTTCAGACTGATGAAGGGTCTCGACCCGAAACGTCGCCCATTCCTTCTCTCCAGAAATGCTGCCTGACCTGCTGAGTTACTCGATTATTTTGTGTCTCCCTTCTGCATGCTGTTGGGAGCAAGGTGGAGAAAATCTGAAAAGAGTTAGGGTCAGGACAAATCAAGTGAAAGGTGGAGTCTGTGTCTGTCTGTCTGTGTATGTATATAGCAGATGGTCAGAGAAAGTGACAAAGGTTAGAGGTAAAATAGAGCCGGAATGGTGTTAGATAAGGAGAGTGAAAGCGACAGGGTGGAGTGGAACGAGGGGGAATCAAACGGAACTGGAGGACTTGGGGGATGCGAGATGTGTGGACAAAGGTGCAGGGTAACTGGGACGTAGGGGTTGGGAGAAGATGGGAGATGTGGGAGCATCATGGAGTGAACTTGGAGAGCATGGGAAAGAAATAGGAGTATTACTTGAAGTTGGAGTACGCCGTTCATCACGTAAGCTGCACAAGTGGAATAAGAGGTGCTGTTCCTCCAGTTTGAACGTGGCCTCACTCTGTTAACGGTGGCAGCCCGGGACAGAAAGGTCAGCGTGAGAATGGGAAGGGGAGTTAAAATGAACAGCGACTGGGAGAACCAGTAGACCTTACCAAGCAGCTAGGCTCGCCTAATCCGTGAGAGATGAGACGGGATCTTATGGAAACATAAAATACTTAAGGGATTGGACAGACCCGCTGCAGGAAAAATTTTCCCGGTGTTGTGAGAGTCCAGAACCAGGGGTCACAGTTTAAGAATAATGGGTAGGCCATTTAGGACAGAGATGAGGAAAAATCTTTTTCCTCCCAGAGAGTTGTGAATGTGTGAAATTCTCTGCCACAGAAGGCAGTGGAGGCCAATTCACTGGATGTTTAAGAGAGAGTTGGATATAACTCAAGAACGAAATCAAGGGATATGGGGAAAATGCAGGAACGTGGTACTGATTCTGGATGATCAGCCATGAACATATTGAATGGCGGTGCTGGCTCAAAGGGCCGAATGGCCTACTCCTGCACCTATTTTCTATGTTTCTATCCCTAATTGGTTGTAAGCTGACCAAGTGGAATAAGAGGTGCTGTTCCTCCAGTGCGAAGGTGGGCTCACTCTGATAACGCTGGCAGCCCGGGACAGAAAGGTCAGTGTGAGAATGGGAAGAGGAGTTAAAATGAACAGCGACTGGGAGATCCAGTCGACCTCAGTAAGCAACAAGTGCTCAGTGAAACGGTGACCTCGTCTAAGCTTGCAATGTGGAGGTGGTTACATCGGGAGCACCAAATACAGTAGATGAGGTTTGAAGAGGCGAACATAAACCTCTGTCTTACAGTCTGAAGAAGGGTCTTGACCCAAAACATCCTCCCAGACGCTGCCACACCAGTTGAGTTCTTCCAGCACTACGGGTTTTGGTAGATTTAAACAACATTCTGCTATCAAAATCAATTATTTTAGTGAAGTCGCTATTCCAGTCTGACTGCATCTGGTTTACTGCCAGATACAGCATGGAATTACCATTTCCATTATTGCACATAATGATTCTCTATAAAAATGAATAGATAGTTCCAATATTTGTGATCAGTTTTGGTTTTGGAGTTCAATGTCATTAAGTAGCATTTCCAAAAATGGTGACCCGCGGACTATCCTTGATTGGACTTTGCTGGCTTTAAAGCCCTGTCCCACTGTACGAGTTCATTCAAGAGTTCTCCCGAGTTTGTTCTGATTTGAACTCGGAGAATTACGGTAATAGCAGCTCATGGGCTCTCATGGACATTTTTCAACATGTTGAAAAAACATGTTGAAAAATCTTCACGAGTCTTCCCGAGCTTACCACGTTTCCCCGAGAATCTGCCATTAGTGTTACGAGCTGCTAAGAGACGTCCCCGAGCTCTGACGTACCCGCTATGTTAATTCTACATGCTTGCCACGAGTTTGATTATTTTTAAAACTCGGGAGAGCACTTGAATGAACTCGTACAGTGGGACAGGGCTATTAGTTTGCACTAAACGATATTCCCTCATCATGTATCTATACACTGTAAATGGTTCAATTGTAATCATGTATTGTCTCTCAACTGACTGCGTGGCACACAACAAAAGCTTTTCACTGCACCTCGGTACATATGACAATAAACTAAACTGAAAAGAGTGTTGTTCGTGGACCTAGATCGAGCTTCAAATCATCACGTGGCTGTGGTAAAATAATTAAAAACATACTTTCAACAAATTAGATTCAGGAAGAGGTTCACAGGGAACATTTACATAATTGATTTGGTCAGATCTCCCAGACCTGTTCTTGGGAGTTTTCTGTACACCATGCTACATGGAAGCCAACTGATAGGAATATTGCAGAGTTGAAAGTTTGACGCTTTTGCAATGGAAAAGATTTGAGATACAAAACCAATGCAAGGTCAAAAGGATATTAGGAATAGAAAATATTTGGTTGAGATGATGTGGGTCAAAGGAACAGAGAGAAGGTTGTAAGAATAAAGAGATGGTTGGAGGTGCAATTGGTCTTCAGCTATATAAACAGCAAAAGAATAACGAGGGATAAAATTGGTCCATTAGAGAGTGGACAGCTATCTGCAGAGCCAAAAGAGATGGGGGAGATATTGAACAATCTATTTTCTTTGGTATTCACCAAGGAGAAGGATATTGAATTATGTCAGGTAAGGGAAACAAGTAGAGTAGCTATGGAAACTATGAGGATCAAAGACGAGGAAGTACTGACACTTTTGAAAAATATGAAAGTGGATAAGTCTCCAGGTCCTGACAGGATATTCCCTAGGACATTGAGGGAAGTTAGTGTAGAAACAGCAGGGGCTATGACAGAAATATTTCAAATGTCATTAGAAACGGGAATGGTGCCGGATGATTGGCGTACTGCGCATGTTGTTCCATTGTTTAAAAAGGGTTCTAAGAGTAAACCTAGCAATTATATACCTGTTAGTTTGACGTCAGTGGTCGGCAAATTAATGGAAAGGATACTTAGAGATAATATATATAAGCATCTGGATAAACAGGGTCTGATTAGGAACAGTCAACATGGATTTGTGCCTGGAAGGTCATGTTTGACTAATCTTCTTGAATTTTTTGAAGAGGTTACTAGGGGAATTGATGAGGGTAAAGCGGTGGATGGTGTCTATATGGACTTCAGTAAGGCCTTTGACAAGGTTCCACATGGAAGGTTGGTTAAGAAGGTTCAATTGTTGGGTATTAATGGTGGAGTAGCAAGATGGATTCAACAGTGGCTGAATGGGAGATGCCAGAGAGTAATGGTGGATGGCTGTTTGTCAGGTTGGAGGCCGGTGACTAGTGGGGTGCCTCAGGGATCTGTGTTGGGTCCACTGTTGTTTGTCATATACATCAATGATCTGGATGATGGTGTGGTAAATTGGATTAGTAAGCATGCAGATGATACTAAGATAGGTGGTGTTGTGGATAATGAAGTAGATTTTCAAAGTCCACAGAGAGATTTAGGCCATTTGGAAGAGTGGGCTGAAAGATGGCAGATGGAATTTAATGCTGATAAGTGTGAGGTGCTACATCTTGGCAGGACAAATCAAAATAGGACGTACATGGTAAATCGTAGTGAGGAATGTAGTTGAATAGAGGGATCTAGGAATAACTGTGCATAGTTCCCGGAAGGTGGAATCTCATGTAGATTGAGTGGTAAAGAAAGCTTTTGGTGTGCTTCTTTACTCAGAGATTGGTAGCTGTGTGGAATGAGCTTCCAGTGGAAGTGGTGGCGGCAGGTTCGATTTTATCATTTAAAAATAAATTGGATAGGTATATGGACGGGAAAGGAATGGAGGGTTATGGTCTGAGTGCAGGTAGATGGGACTAGGTGAGAGTAAGTGTTTGGCACGGACTAGAAGGGCCGAGATGGCCTGTTTCCGTGCTGTAATTGTTATATTATATGGTCTTGCGAATGTTCAGTTTGAGATCATGACTTATCTCGGACTAAAATTTAAACACTCGGGCAGCACGGTGGCGCAGCGGTAGAGTTGCTGCCTTACATCGCTGGAGACCCGGGTTCGATCCCGACTACGATCCCGACTACGGGTGCTGTCTGCACGGATTTTGTATGTTCTCCCTGCGACCGTGCGGCTCCGAGATCTTCGGTTTCCTCCCACACTCCAAAGACGTACAAGTTTGTTGGGTAATTGGCTTGGTGTCTGTGTAAATTGTCCCTAGTGGGTGTAGGATAGTGTTGGTGTGCGGGGATTGCTGGTCGGTGCGGACTCGGTGGGCTGAAGGGCCTGTTTCTGCGCTGTATCTCTAAACTAAACATAGCCCAAAACTAAAAGAGTTGCCACATGAGATGGAGACAGCTCACCTTTGTCCCTATCATACCCTTGGTTTTGCCCCATCAGACACAGGCCTCTTCCCCACCCTCTCTGCAGCTTAACAAAGGGCTATTGTCATTCCCAGTTCTGTCTAAGGGTCTTCGAATTGAACAATTTTAACTGTTTCTCTTCCTACATTTGCAACCTGACAAGCTACTGTAAGTGTTTCCAGCATTCTCGGTTTTTATTTTACCTTTCTTCCATCTGCAGGCCTTTTGGTTTTATTTCTGCTGACTTCCTGAACTACTGCAGTATCGTTAATGAAGGTGTTCCTGCAATGCTGTTGTGGGGGACATTCTAGGACTTAGACCCAGTGGCGATGAAGAATCAGCAACTCATTGCCTAATCAGGGTGTGCCGAAGGGCCTGTTTCTGTGCTGTATCTCTAAACTAAACTAAACCTCCACCAGAGCGAGTCTAACTACCTAATTCCAATATTCAATGGCATTAACATTGTTGAGATCTACTCCACCAAAATCTCGGGATCATCGCAGATGATGAACTCATCTTGGCCATTTCCTGGGGCTAGAAACGTAGATCAGAGGCTTGTTCCCCACAGGAAATGACTCTCTTCCCATTCTCAAAACCATCCCCCATCCACAAGGCACGTCAGGAATACAATTAAATACTCTTCACTTCGCTGGATGCGTGCAACTCCCAATAACGTTCAAGAATCTCCGAGTTTCTCCAGGATTTTTTGTCTACCTTCGATTTTTCCCGCATCTTGTGTCCCACCCACAGACTCCGTACACAGTGACCCATGTGTAGACCACACCGTCCTGGATCAGCCCTGGAGGAGCACGGATTGTTCCAATGGCCAATGGAAGTCTGATAAAAACCTTGCTGAAGGATGGTACAGATTCAACAGGTAATGTGAGGATATAATTCCATCAAACTCAGTCAGTGAGGGAGGAGGAGGGGTGAGGACATGATGGAAGATGTATTTTCAAAATGGCGGCGGCGCGGGCACACCGCGACGCCCTGTGTCTCCCAGGAATGAAAAATACAGCAACGATCCCCTTACCTGTTTCAAGGCTGCTCACTCGGAGCAGTCTTGTATTCAAATCATTTGCTGTGTCGCTCTTCCAGGGAGATGCTAAATGCATTTCGTTGTCTCTGTACTGTACACTGACAATTAAAATTGAATGTGAATCTGATCTGCAGTTCTTTCTGAAACTGAAAGTGTTCTAGTTTAGTTTAACTGGACTAAGTCTTTAACCTATGATGAGCGTTTGTCGGCACCGGGCCTGTACTCGCTGGAGTTTAGAAAAATGGGTGGGGGGGAGGGGGGGTCATCATTGAAATGTACAGAATAGTAAAAGGCTTGGATGGAGTGCGTGTGGAGAGGATGTTTCCACTAGTGGGAGAGTCTAGGACTGGAGTTCATAGACGCAGAATTAAAGGACGTTCCTTTAGGAAGGAGATGAGGAGACATTTCTTTAGTCAGAGGATGGTGAATCTGTGGAATTCTTTGCCACAGAAGGCTGTGGAGGACTCAGTTGATATTTTTAAGGCAGAGATAGATAGATTTTTGATTAATACAGGTGTCAGAGGTTATGGGAAACATAGAAATTAGGTGCAGGAGTAGGCCATTCAGCCCTTCGAGCCTGCACCGTCATTTAATATGATCATGGCTGATCATCCAACTCAGTATCCCGTACCTGCCTTCTCTCCATACCCTCTGATCCCCTTAGCCACATCTAACTCCCTCTTAAATATAGCCAATGAACTGGCCTCAACTACCTTCTGTGGCAGAGAGTTCCAGAGACTCACCACTCTCTGTGTGAAAAAAGTCTTTCTCATCTCAGTCTTAAAGGATTTTCCCCTTATCCTTAAGAAAGCAGAAGAATGGGGTTAGGAGGGTGAGATCGATCAGCCATGATTGAATGGCGGAGGAGATTTGCGAGGCCAAATGGCCTAATTCTACTCCTATCCCTTATGATCTTATGACCTTATTAAACTGTCGGGTACTCTGACATCCTCTCCCAAAGCCACCACCTCAGCCGTAAAGGTCAAGCCACCACAGGCAAACACCACCACTGCAGGTTCCCCTCTGAGTCGCACTCAACCCAGACTTGGAAACATATCAACAAATCCTCCTTCACTAGTGGATCCAAATCTTGTCATTGTTCACAGAATGAAAGAGTTGTGCAGCACCGGAAACAGGCCCTTCATCCCAACTCATTCATGCGGACCAATATGCCGTCCTAAGCTGGTCCAATATGGCTGCAAGAGAGGATCATGGAAGAGACGATGGGCGTGTGAGGTATCTTGGACATAGGTCGGGAGAGATTGGACCAGTGGGGATCGGGTATGCATTTGGCACATACTCCTCCAAACCGTCCTGTCCATGAACCTGTCCAAAATATTTTGCAAATATTCATTGTAACCACTTCTACCATTTCCTCTGGCAGCTCATTTCATACACCCACTACCCGGGGCTGTCTTAACAGCATTATAGGCCCCCGGGCAACGCAGTGCACTGGGGCTCCTACACTTCCAGTTTCTTCATGCCAAATCAAATATGCCGTCATGCACTTGCGATGTACTTCTCCGTTTTCATGTTCTACAATAACATTCTACAATACATAGATTAGCATGGGGCCCCGGGCAACTGCCCACGCGATATGAGGGCCCTGCCACTGCCTTTGGTGTGAAAAACCTGACTCACCTTGAAATCTTCCCCTCTGTGGCCTTAAATATATATATACCCACTAGTTTTAGACTTCCCTACACTGGGAAAGTGCGTTATTTCGTCTTATCTATGCCACCTCACGATTTATTTATCTCTTTAAAAGGTCACTCATCATCCTCCTTTGCTCCCCCCCCCCCCCCCCCACCGTCTGCCCAGAATAGCTCGAGAATTCAACGCCTCCAGCTCCAACAGCCATCTGGTGGTTCTATTCTGCACCCACTCTCTCTTAGTCAGCTCCTTCTGATAATAAGGCAACCAAAATTGCACACAATATTCCAAGTGAGATTTCACCAACACATGCACAGTTGCAATGCAATATCCCAACTCTTGTACTGATTACCCTGTCAATAAAAAACATCTGGCTCAAAATACAAATTATCTACACATTCAAATTTTCTAAAATGATTTTTTTTTTATCTATTTTTTTTTTAAGAACCATGTTTGTGACAGATTTTGATTTGCACTGATTTCATTCCGTTAATAAAAAATTTCTTCGTCGGTTTTCATTAGGGAGAATTTTTTTTAATTTTTTTAAACGAGATGGACCTCTTAACCAACTTGTTGACTTCATAGTTGTTGGGTACCTTGGGGCCTCATTGAACTAACATCAGACAACAGCATTGAGTCATTCATTGATACAGTGTGGAAACAGGCCCTTCAGCCCAACGTGTCCACACCGCCCAGCTACGCTAGTCCCACCTGCCTGCGCTTGGTCCATATCCCTCCAAACCGGTCCTATCCATGTACCTATCTGTTTCTTAAATGATGGGACAGTCCCCGCCTCAACTACCTTCTCTGGCAGCTTGTTCCACACTCTGTGTGGGGAAAAAGTTACCCCGCAGGTTCCTACTAAATCTTTCCCGCTTAACATTAAACCGATGTCCTCTGGTCCCCTACTCTGGGCAAGAGATTCAGTGCATCTAGGCAAGAGATTATGTGCAGGTATACAAATGTTGTCATTATGGTCAATAGTAAATCTTCATGACGAACCCATCTCATGTTCACTTGAGAGCTCCGGTCTCATTGTTGATCCCAAATTCTGGGTCACTACAGTTTGTTGGACTTTACTGGCTTTAGCTTGCAATAAAACCTTAATATCATGTATCGATACACTGTACATGGATCGATTGTAATCGTGTATTGTCTTTCTGCTGTATTTTTGGAACGCAACAAAAGCTTTTCGCTGTACCTCGCTACACGTGACAATAAACTACACTGAAACTGTTGTGCAACATGATCCCGCTCAACCAGACTCAAAATTGCAAGTGCAAAACTTCTCACATCAAAGATTTAGATTGATGAATATATTTGTCAGGTGAGAATGGCCAGTCAATTTTCATTCATAGGTAACCTATGTCCAGCATGACTCCACCTGGTCTGCCCCAATCCACTCTTCGTGAAGACTTTCCAAGATACCAGTGAGAATTTGCCATCAAAGCAGCTGTGCTAGCACATTTACCAATATAGCCAAGATGTAGGATCAAGGCAAATTCCTTGTATGTGAATACTTGGCCAATAAACGTATTCATTCACGCAACTCATTGACCCAGACCACTTTTTGTAACTCACCGTGCAAAACAGTCACTTCAACCTCGATAAATTTACCCATCCCAAAAGTTGTTAATGCTCTAGTATCCGAGTTTGCCACCGAGACGTGTGATCTCCAAGTTAACTGTTAAAGCCATTATGTCACCGAGTAAATGATTATTGCAAGTTTTCAGCTGGCAATTAACATCCTTGCTATCAAATCCCACTCAACCACACAGTTTGGAAGACGTATTTTTAGCTATAATTATTCAGGAAGGAGCGAAACATCCATCAATGATTAATCACTATAAAACCTGAAAAAGAAAATTCACTAAGAATTGCCACTTTGATCAATCTACAAAAACATCTACACTCCAAATCTAACGTAACATTTAACTAAGTAATCAGAGACATAACATTAATTGGTATATTTTAACTTAGAAAACCAATAGTCATTCATCATCCAATATTCTGAAAATATAATAAGCCCGCTAATGACAGAAAATTAGACAAAAACAAATAAGGCACTGAATTAATGCGTGAACTTGATGTCTGATTTTATTTTAAATTCTGTTCTAATTAGGATAATTTATGACTTAATTAATCATGCAAAACCTGAACTGTAATTATCAGCATCTTACACCTGAAAAAGGCTTACACAGATCAGGGCTTAATTTGTGAGACAAAGTTTGGGAAATGTTACCTTCTTCACAAAATCGTTTTCACCAAGGTCCTGCAGAACACCCAGACACACGGTGCAAGTCCGAACACCAACATCAGCAATCAACGCTTCATTTGATGGCACTTTGGCTGCTCCATTTTTGTCCAAATCCATATCTTTATTCTCACAATCCTCCAATCTTAGTTTCTTACAAAGTGGTTGATCATTTGCCATAGGTTCAGATTTATATTCATTGTCATTCAAGAATTTGTAGAGTTCAGTGGACAGATCCTGAAACACAAGTAAGTTCTTGAAATTACTGTCCATGACTGCCTAATAGTGTGGCAAAAAGACATTCCTTGCCGATGTATGTATATATGCCGATATATGAAGGGCCAAATGGCCTCCTCCTGCACCTATTTTCTATGTTTCTATGGGTTATTGATTGGGGACGATCAGCCATGATCACAATGAATGGCGGTGCTGGCTCGAAGGGCCGAATGGCCTCCTACTGCACCTGTTATCTATGTTTTCTATGCACGATGGCAGAATTTGATTAGTGGAATACGTTTCACCGCAGGAAAATGTTACCACAGTGAAATTAAATACTCTCAACAAGCGAGACCGAGAAATGCAGAAAAAAGTGGTATTTTGAGTGAGATAAAGCTATGCACAAGTCTCATCTGCTTCAAAAATGAATCATGCCCTACAAAATTGTGAAAGATGTTGAGTCAATGAAATCTCTCCACGAGTTAAGAATGAGTAATAAAAAAAAACACCTTTCCACTGGATGCTTCTGTTTACCTCATTCAAACTGAGCAAGATTAGTGGTAACAAATCTATCTATAGGATAAATGGGGTTTCTGGTTGGTCAAAGTAGCAGTGTGACAACGGGCCGCAGGGGAGAGGAAAGGGGGCGACCGAGGGGGAATACATGAGCAGGGAGAGAATTTTCAAATGTCCAAGGAAGAATCCATCATTACCACTGAAAAGAGAAGCAGAAGATAATGTTAAACAGATCACCTTTAAAAGGCCAGCAATTCAGCTGACTCGTGTACTGTCTCTGCTATGGCTGTCTACGTGGGTGTCTCTAAGTTTAGCTATTGGGTACAATGTATTTGAAGCTTGCTGCTGTCATAGACCCTAAAAAAGCACTCCCGAACCTAGTCATCTATCTATCTATACAGAACTAAAACTCTGATCTTGTTATCTTCCGGTTTGGCGGTCTTTCTATTTGCGCAAAAACGGTTTGTGATAGCGCTACGATTTTTCGCCAGTTCACTCGCCATTCTCCTGTCCTGCGAATGCACCAAGTTTCGTTCCGAATGTCGTAAAAGTTAACGAGGTTTAAAAATCTGAAAAAACGCGCGTGCGCAGATCGATCTCTTCTCCACATGTAGTGTGGCGGCTCGACTACAGTCCGTCTGTCTTTTTTTTAAATTTTCGTCTCGTTAAATGGCTTGATTCTAGTTTTTATTATTTTTCTTTAGCTGTGTAGATGTGGGGGGTGGGGGAGGGACCGTTAGTCTCTTCCCTGTACGGGGACTCGATTTTTTCCCTGTCGGGTCCCTGATGTCGTTGGGCCTAACATCGTGGAGCCGGCGGTGGCCTCTGGCCGGGACTATCCTGAGGGCTCCAGTCGCGGAGCCTGCGGACCCGTCATCGCGGAGCTGGCCGACTTCGGAACGGGAAGAGCTGTGGTGGCGCGCAGCTACGACCCGACTTCGGAGCTTCCGGCCGCAGTAACATCGGGAGCTCGCAGGTCCATGGTGGGAGACCACTTTTCGGAGCTCCTGCAACGGCAACTTCTCCTGCTGGAGTCGTGGGGTTTAAAGGACTCGAAGCAGGGCCTAACATCGCCCAGCGCGGCTTAACGGCCACGGGACTTACCATCGCCCGCCGGGGGCTTTAACATCTTGAGGCCCCAGTCGCCTCGATGCTGCGTTGGACTGCTGGACCGCAGGAGAAGAACAAAGGGAAGAGATAAGACTTTTGCCTTCCATCACAGTGAGGAGGTGTTGGAGATTCACTGTGATGGATGTTTGTGTACACTGTGTTAAGTGTGGATCTTGTAATGCAAGACTGTAACGACAACGACAATGCAAATTCGTTCAAACCAAGCTGATTGAATAACAATAAAAGGCATTCTATTCTATTCTATTCTATTCCTGCCAGTCAAGCCATGCAGATTAGTCTCTTCCCCTGTCACTCCCAGGACGGTCCGCCCCTTCCTGTGCCATCGCATCTTTACTGGAGCTGAGGATGGCCGGTGGAGGTTTCCAACCGGACTTTTGGAGGTACTCGAAGCAGCCCAGCCCCAAGCAGCAGCCCAGCCCCAAGCAGCCGCCCACCCTCGCCCCAAGCAGCCGCCCAGCGTCGGAGACCCGACCCAGCCCAGCGTCGGAGATGTCGCCGATGTCACCAAACGGAAAGCGGAGACTCTGATCCCGGCGGAGGTGAACGACCAGCGACCTGTGAGTCCCCATCGCACCGCCAATTCCAGCCACTACCCCTCTGGTCCCCCTTGCTAGCTCCTTCCCCCCTCCCACGTGATGCCCCCCCTCTCCCCCATGGCTCTTCCCCCATCTTTTCTCCGAGCTCACTCCCTCCCCGCGCACAAATCCCTGTTCCCCCCACAAGCCCCTCCCCGCCCCTCTCCCCCCACAATCCCTCCTCGCCCCCACATACCCCTCCCCCTCGCAAGCCCTCCGCCAAACACCCCTCTCCGCCCATACACACCCCGCCCACACATACCCCCCCCCGCCCACACACACCCCCACACCCACACCCCCCCGCCCATGCCCACACACCCCCACCCCCCCCGCCCACACACACACCCCCCCGCCCACACACACACACCCCCCCGCCCACACACACACACCCCCCCCGCCCACACACACCCCCACACCCCCTGCCCACACACACCCCCACACCCCCTGCCCACACCCCCGCCCACACACACACCTCCCCACCCCATCCCCCAACAACCTCCCCCACAACCCCCCTCACCATCCTTTGCAGCCTTAAATACATAATGACATTGTTAAATAAATCCAGTTAAGGGCCTGTCCCACAGACAATTTTTTCAGCGACTACAGGCGACTAGGCTGTCGCCACATGGTCGCAGGGTGAAGCCTTTATGGTCGTGAGTAGTTTCCTCAAGTCGCCTAAAGAGTCGTAACCTTTTTCTGGTCGCCGGTGGATTTTGAAATGTTCTAAACTTGTTGGCGACTGTGGGCTTGACGTAGCTCGTCTTCTTCTGTCATGGGTGCTGTCGTAGGTTGGCTGCACACTAACTCTGCAGTTGGCTCTGCTCCACATCCTGTGCCTCAACGGCATTAAGGGAAAACGTGCCAAGTTCTACGTGCACTGACATAATTCCACTTTACCGCCAACTCACTTCGTCCTCCACTACTTCAAATTTCCCGTGCTGCTTCTCTGGCATTCACTATTTGATGGTCTGAACTTTATGTCAAGTATACATGAGGAAGACCAAGTCCGTGACTAGATCTCTTGCTGCCACAGTCACCAGTCTGTTACTAACCTTGGCATTCTATGTGACTCCAAGCTGTGATTCCAAGCCCAGAAGTCATGCTGACTTTCTGTTTCCGCCTCTGTGGATATTTACCTTTAATCACCCAGGACATTCATCCGTGTTTTTATCATTTTAAAGGAACATTTGGGCAGGTACATGGATAGGAAAGGTTTAGGGGGATATGGGTCAAATGTGACTAGCGTAAATAGGCATCTTGGTTGGCATGAACGATTTGCACCAAAGGGCCTTTTTCACGATGTATGAAATCTCCATTAGAGATGTATCTATCTTCAAACTCTAATCCTTTCCAGACTTCCCATCCTCCATTAACTCGAGCTCATCCCAAACACTGATGTATCCAACTCACATCAGCCCATTTATCCATCGTCCCTGATCTGCAATGTGCCCTGCTCTAGCAAGAGGTTAGTTTTAAAATTCTCATCTTCATGTTCCTTTCAATAACCTTGCCCCACCCCCTGTATTTTACGCTAGCTCCATTCCCATGATGCCAAGTTCTCTCCCCTTTTCTGATCCATAGCTCGCTCCAAATTTAAAATAATTGTCTCACTGTGGCCTCTGTTCCATGCTACCTGCTGACTAGACCTTTCAGATTGCCATCTCTCTATCGTCCTTTAAGATGCATCTTCAAACTGTGTCAACCATGGTCCATTTACCAAAGTAGAGCATTTGAATCATTTGAAGCAGGACATGGTAAGGGCAGCATGCTCAGACGAGACGAATGGTTTTGAACTAGAATTGTCCCTGCAATCCAATAATGAGCATTTGACGGCACTGGGCCTGTACTCGCTGGAGTTTAGAACAATGAGGGGGGACCTCATTGAGAGATACAAAATAGTGAAAGGCTTGGATAGAGTGGACGTGGAGAGGCTATTTCCACTAGTGGGAGAGGTTAGGACTATAGCCTCAGAATTAATGGACGTTCCATTAGGAAGAAGAAGAGGAAGAATGTATTTAGTCAGAGGGTGGTGAACCTGTGGAATTCTTTGCCACAGAAGGCTGTGAAGGCCATGTCAATGGATACTTTTAAGGCAGAGATAGATAGATTATTTATTTGTACAGATTGTCAGGGGTTACGAGGAGAAGGCAGGGGAATGGGGTTAGGAGGGAGAGATAGATCAGCCATGATTGAATGGTGTAGTTGACGTGATTGGCCGAATGACCTAATTCTGCTTCAATCGCTTATGACCTTAAATCAAAGGTGGGGCCACAAACTCCTACTGTACAAAATATGTCCTGTAACTGTGAAAATGGTACAAATTAAAATCAAATAAATGAACAAATAAAATAGAATAATAGACTCTGCCAGTTAACCCATTCTTGAAAACCTGATAGAAGTATCTAAAACTATCAGATGCATTGTTAGGAAAGACAGTCAGAACCTATTTCCCAGGATGGAGATATTAAACACTATTAAACACTCCTTAGATGCTGCTGCACCCGCTGAGTTTCTCCAGCTTTTTGTGTAACCCTCGATTCTCCAGCATCTGCAGTTCCTTCTTTAACAAACACTAGAGGGCATAGCTTTAAGGTGAGAGGGGGAAAGTTTCAAGGCGACGTGCGAGGGTGTTGAGTGCATGGAACATGTTGACAGGGGTGAGGGTTAAGGCAGATATGATAGTGGCATTGAAGAGACTTTTGGAAAGGCATATCGACATGCAGTGAATGGAGGGATATGGATTATGTACAGGCAGATAAGGGTCAGGCAGAAATTTTTAGGAGAGGCAGACGTTCACTTGCACCTCCTCCAAGCTCATCTACTGTATCCGCTGTTCCAGGTGTCAACTTCTCTACATCGGGGAGACCAAGCGCAGGCTCTGCGATCGTTTCGCTGAACACCTCCGCTCAGTCTGTCTTAACCTACCTGATCTCCCGGTGGCTCAGCACTTCAACTCCCCCTCCCATTCCCAATCTGACCTTTCATTCCTGGGCCTCCTCCATTGTCAGAGTGAGGCCCAGTGCAAATTGCAGGAACAGCACCTCATATTTTGCTTGGGTAGTTTACACCCCAGTGGTAAGAACATTGATTTCTATAACTTCAGATAGCCCTTGCTTTCTCTCTCCATCACCTTCCCAGGTCTCCCACTAGTCTTACTGTCTCCGCCTACATTCTATCTTTGTCCCGCCCCCTCCCCTGACATCAGTCTGAAGAAGGGTCTCGACCCGAAACGTCACTCATTCCTTCTCTCCAGAGACGCTGCCTCACCCGCTGAGTTACTCCAGCATTTTGTGTCTACCTTCGATTTAAACCAGCATCTGCAGTTCTTTCTTACACAGATAAGGGGCAGACTTGACATCATGTTTGGCACAGACATTGTGGGCCAAAAGGCTTATTCTTGTGCAATACTGCTCTATGTTCTATTAACAATCCGTTTAGCAGTGTATCGAGAAAGTGATCCGATGGAACTTTGCATTCATCCACAAATTACCAGGTTCAGGACCCTCTGGTTTAAACATCTGGCCTTGTGAGGGGAGGGGCAACTAACAGAAGTCCCACATTCCTTACATGGAATAAGCAGTACTTTCACAACTGCTAATAACTATGTTATAGCAGAGCTACAAATAATTGTCATTATTCAAAGACAATGGTCTATCATTTTGTTTCTCACAATGACAGTCACTGCAAATGGATTAATTCAGTCCAGTTTATTCACGTATGTTAAATAAATAAACATGGTGCTAATTTGAGTATGATAAACAAGATTTTTTTTAAAAGGAACTGCTGGAGGAACTCAGCGATCGGCAGCATCAGTGGAGAATGATGGTCGGTGCTTTGGGACTGGACCCTGCATCAAGAGTAGGCGAATCGAGGACCAGAGGACATAGGTTTATGGTGAAGGGGAAAAGATCTAATAGGAATCCGAGGGGTATCTTTTTTGCACAAAGTATGGTGGTGTATGAAACAAGCTGCCAGAGGAGGTGGTTGAGGCAGGGATTATACCAACATTTAACAAACAGTTAGACAGGTACATAGATAGGACAATAGACAAAAAATGCTGGAAAAACTCAACGGATGAGGCAGCATCTATGGATAAAAGGAGTAGGCGACGTTTCGGGTCAAGACCCTTCTTCAGACTGATGTCGGGGGGGGGGGGAGAAGAAAGGAAGAGAAGGAGATAGTAGGCTATGTTGGAGAGCTGGGAAGGGGAGGGGATGGAGGGAGAAAGCAAGGACTTAAACATAGAAAGGACAGGTTTGGAGGGGTATGGGTGAAACGTGGGTGGGACTAGTGTAGCTGGGACATGTTGGCCAGTGTGGGCAAGTTAGGCCGACGTGCCTGTTTCCACGCTGTATCACTCTATGACACAGGGTATAGAGGGAAAACAGCCAGTGTAAAGAAATGAGTAAGAGAACTGAAGCAGGGGCAGGCAATAAATGGAACCAAGTAAGAAGGGGCTGGAGTACAACAGGTGGAACCAGCAAGGAGGGGCAGATGGATCCAGATGAGGGAATGGGAGGGGTGAGCTGGTCGATAGCGACTGATGGGAGAAAGGGAGAGATAGATAAGAGGAGAGGGGGGTTGCAGATGGAGCCAAGTGCGGGAGAGAGAGGGTGGAAAAAGAGGCAGGAAGGTGATAAGTGAGAACACGAGGTTGAAGATGCTGGAATTTGAGAAACAAAGAAGGAGCCCGGTGCAATCACATAAGGGGGGAGGGGAAGATGATGGGCATGTGAAACCAGTGGGGAGGGGAACCAAACTGGGTAATTGGAATAGAGAGGGGTGGGCAAATCTTGGTGGATCACAAGGGGAAAGAGGAACATGGGGGAGCAAGTTACCTGAAATTAGTAAGTTCAACATTCATACCATTGGGTGGTAGATTACTCAGGCAGCAGACGGGGGTTGTTCTTCCAGCCTGGCAATGGGGAAGGCCGAGGGAAGACAGTGGAATCTGTGGAATTCTTTGCCACAGAAGGCTGTGGAGGCCAAGTCAATGGATATTTTTAAGGCAGAGATAGATAGATTCTTGATTAGTACGGGTGTTGGGGGTTATGGGGAGAACGCAGGGGTTAGGATAGATCAGCCAGGATTGAATGGCAGAGTAGACTTGATGGGTCGAATGGCCTAATTCTGCTCCTACAACTTATGACAGGTTGGTGTGGGAATGGAAGGGGAACGGAAATAGCTTACAAGATGGCCACAGCAGATAGCTTTGTCTTTCATAAAGTGAAGGTGACAGAGTCACATCTAAATGGGGTTAAAAATATGGAGGCAAAATAGACTCAAACAAAAGTACACGGGATCCACGTGGAGAGTATTCTGTAACATCCTGTCAGATTAATATCTCACACAAAAGAAGAACTGTGCCAATTTTCATGAAAGGACTCAGAATTCAAAGAGAAATCAGGTCAACAGACATAATGATGCAGGTCCTCCTCTGTTAAAGAACTATTCCAAATATTCAAAAATTCCAAAGCAGGGAAAGCAAAGGGATGAAGGTCATGAAGGAGGAACATCATAAAAGGAATCAAACAGAGATGGATGTTTTTGCACTGAACCAGAGTCAGAATGGTTTGAAATCTTCCAAATCAAAATCTGCGAACATAGCAAAGATCTCATGACATACAAAACTGGTTCTCTGCTGCTCAAGAGATACAAAAGCATTTGTGAATATCTAAGAAAGAAATGCAGGAACAGTTTTATAGTAAAATAAGGAATAGCCGGTAAAGGGCCTGTCCCACCATATTAGTTTACCCAAGATCTCTCCCGAGTTATAAAAAAAAAATCAAACTCGTGGTAAGTACGTACAATGTACGTAGCGAGTACGTCGGAGCTCGGGACGTCTCTGAGCGGCTCGTACTGCTAACGGCAGGTACTCGGGAAACGCGGTCAGCTTGTGAAGTTTTTTCAACATGTTGAAAAATGTCCACAAGAGCCCCGAGTACCTACAAGCGGCTATTACCGTAATTCTACGAGTTCAAAACAGGGGAATCTCGGGAGAACTCTTGAATTACCTCGTACAGTGGGACAGGCCCTTACATCTACAGCTGTTTCTCAGGTGGTGGTGGTTGAGAGCAAAGTAAGAAGGGGGAAAGAAAAAGGGGAGGGGGGAGGACCGATAAGAAGAAAGAAGAGAAAAGGGAAATTATGGCTTTCCCGTTTGGACACATGGAACGTTGTTTTTTTAATATCCCAAAACGATTTTTCCCACCCTTTACATTTCACAAATGTATACAAAAGTTCAGAAACCTTGGAAGAACGTTTGTACGAAGCTTGGTTTCCCACACAACAGAATCGTAGCACACATCGAGGGCAGGACCCTGCCTTCAGCAGTGCCCGTACCACTGCCTTGTCCTTCTCCATCAACGGAAACATGACTTCGGATCCTAATCAACACAGGGCAAAAACATTAGCAAATGTCAAAGAACTTCACTATAATAGCCACATTCATTTATATTTTTTTAAAGCCAATTAAGTTTCACCTAAACATTTAAAACAAATATTTTTAAAACCTAATTTTAATTCATTGTGTTCTTCATTTGCATTTTTTGTTAGTTTTGAACAAGGGATGCTTATGCAATTGTCATTCTTACATCTTCCATCCTGGTAGCCTCTCAAATACATGTCTATGTTCTTGCACTGTGTTCATGTATCTACCAAATCTGGCATGAAATTGCACAACACTATTCTCATGACCGATTTTATTTTCTAATCAGTGGCGAGGGGGAACCATTTTGCACATGGCATTCTCTCTAACTAAAAGGAGGTTCCATTTTGCTCCAATTATATTTATTCATTTGCAGCAAGTACCTTCACTAGTAGGGCCACCATTTATTAAGCACAGAGTGCAGGAGGAACTCAGCAGATCAGGCACCATCTGAAGGGAATGGACAAACAGGACTCCTCTTCAGTCTGAAGGGTCCTGATCCAAAACAATGTCTATCCATTCCTTTCACAGATGCGGCCTAACACAGCTGCCAATACTTTATGGTTTGATCAAGATTCCAGCAGCTGCAGTTTCTTGTCTCCATTTATTGACCATTTCCAATTGTCCTGGAGAAACTGACAGTGGCAAGTTGTTTTCATTGTAATTCATGCGACAAAGGTACCCTCGCTATGCTTTTGGCTTGTGTTCATGTTATAGGAGCAGAATTAGGCCCTTCATCCCATCAAGTCCATTCCGCCATTCAATCATGGCTTATCTCTTAGCCTCTCAACCCTATTGGGCGCTCAGCATCGCCAAGGACCTCTCTCACCCCAACCATGGACTGTTTACCCTCCTACAATCCGGGAGGCGCTACAGGTCTCTCCGTTGCCGAACCAGCAGGTCCAGGAACAGCTTCTTTCCGGCGGCTGTCACGCTACTCAACAACGTACCTCGGTGACTGCCAATCACCCCCCCCCGGACACTTATTATTATTTATTCAAATCATTTGCTGTGTCGTTCTTCCAGGGAGATGCTAAATGCATTTCGTTGTCTCTGTACTGTACACTGACAATGACAATTAAAATTGAATCTGAATTCTGCTGTCTTCTTGCCATAACCCAACACCCTTACTAATCAAGATTCTGTCAATATCCGCCTTAAAAATATCCATTGACTTGGCCTCCACACCCTGCGGAAAATAATTCCATTTTCACCATCTCCGACTAAAGAAATTCCTCATCTTTCTAAAATGTACCTTTTTATTCTGAGGCTAGAGCCTCTGGTCCTAGACTCTCCCACAAGTGGAAACATTCGCTCCACATCCACTCTATCCAGGCCTTTCACTATTCGTTTCTATGGCTCGTGGATTTATTATACAGACCCAGCTTCAATGAAGGAACATCAATATTAATCACAACAGGAATGTGTTGAAAGTATAGGAGAAACAATGAACTGGAAACACAGACATTACAGCACTTTGCGAACCGCAGCATTAGCAGATGTTGATGTTTTTTTAAAAAGTGTTGAAGTAACTCAGCGGGTCGGGCAGTATCACTGAAAAACATCTCTGGAAGACTTTTCCTTTTAATTTGTGTTTTTGTAACGGCCGGTCAGAAATACAATTGTAGCTGGTTAATCTTACAGCTACTTATTTGCTCAATAACGTCCTGAAATTCTTGAGCAGTCTGAAGAAGGGTCTCGACCCGAAACGTCGCCGATCTCCTTCGCTCCTTAGATGCTGCTGCACTCGCTGAGTTTCTCCAGCTTTTTGTGTACCTGAAATTCTTCACTCGTGGCAAAACACCACGTGCTTTGCGTATTTTTATACTAGATTGGAAACCGTCAGTCGAACGCATAAACCCATCAAGGCAAATAACATTTCATGAAAGGACACCACTGAACTCACAATACCTCAACTATTTGCCACCTGCAGCATCCGAATAACCATGTTCCCGGAAGTGATTGCTCACAACTAGCAAGTGACTCCGATTTTTCAGAAGCCTGCCTTTCAGTAAGTTGCAGTCTCCATGTAACGTCAAATCCCATTGACTTCGCATCGCCCCGCACGGCTATGTTCCGTTCTTCTATTGGATAAGGTAGGTTATCGTTTGTGTTTTCCTATATCATTGGACATTGGGTTCGGTCGGATGTGTCTCCGCGTTCCATTGGATAAACAATGTCTCCGCGTTCCATTGGGCGGTGTCTGCACGTTCTATTGGCTGTAGCGGAAGTCTGGTGGAGAGGTCGCATTGAACTAATGTTTTTGGAGCAAAAAAAAACGATGATGGGATCACAGCCGCCTCCTAAACCCTGGGAACGACGAATCCCGGGACATATCAGTGTCCCATCCTTCCAGTAAGTGTGTTCCACTGAGTGCCGGGTAACAGGAGGACATTATCTCCATGGTGTACTCTGGCTCTTGGTGCAGTTGCAGGCTCCATGTTAGTGTGGTTGAGTTTGGACACCGAAAGCTTGTATGACATGACATGTTGTAAATCGTCCCCGGGGGCTTCACAGATATGAGGACAAATCACATACAGATATTAGGCCAGGTGTCCAAAATCCTGATCAAGGGGGGTAATTTTAAGGAAAGTTTTGAAAGAGAAATACAGGGCAGGCAAATCTGTTCGGGAAATTCAAGGGGTTAGGGCCGAAGAAACTGAAGGCATAACAACCCGCGAAAGTGCTGTTCAAATTATTGATAATCTAGCGGTCAAATTGGTGGTATGTACAGTTCCCTCCATAAACGACGATGTTTTAGTATTAATGTTTAACGTTTTATGTGTCGTTCTTAATTATTATTGTATGTCATGTTATTTGCGAGTGGAGCACCAAGGCAAATTCCTTGTATGTGTACATACTTGGCCAATAAACGTATTCATTCATTCATAATGTTTGGGACAGGGACCCATCATTTATTTATTTGCCTCTGTTCTACACAATTTAAGATTTGTAATAGGAAAAAAAATCACGTGTGGTTAAAGTGCAAATTGTCAGATTTTATTAAAGGGTATTTTTTAATATTTTGGTTTCACCATGTAGAAATTACCGCTGTGTTTATACATAGTCATTTTCATTTCATTTCATGGTACCATAATGTTTGCGACACATGGCTTCACAGGTGTTTGTAATTGCTCAGGTGTGTTTAATTTCCTCCTTAATGTAGCTATTCGAGAGCTCTCAGCACCTAGTCTTTCCTCTAGTCTTTCCATCATCTTTGGAAACTTTTATTGCTGTCTATCAACATGAGGACCAAAGTTGTGCCAATTAATGTCAAATAAGCCATTGTGAGACTGAGAAACAATAAAACTGTTGGAGACATTAGCCAAACCTTAGGAGTACCAAAATCAACTGTTTGGAACATCATTAAGAAGAAAGAGAGCACTGGTGAGCTTGCTAATCGCAAAGGGACTGGCACGCCAAGGAAGACCTCCACAGCTGATGACAGAAGAATTCTCTCTATAATATAGAAAAATCCCCACACACCTGTTCGACAGATCAGAAACACTCTTCAGGAATCAGGTGTGGATTTGTCAATTACCACTGTCTGCAGAAGACTTAATGAATAGAAATACAGAGGCTACACTGCAAGATGCAAACCACTGGTTAGCTGCAAAAATAGGATGGCCAGGTAGGTTTGCCAAGAAGTACTTAAAAGAGCAACCACAGTTCAGGAAAAAGGTCTTGTGGACAGATGAGACAACTATTAACATATCAGAGTGATGGCAAGAGCAATGTATGGAGGAGAGAAGAAACTGCCCAAGATACAAAGCATACCACCTCATCTGAGAAATACTGTGGTGGGGGTGTTATGGCCTGGGCATGTATGGCTGCTGAAAGTACTGGCTCACTTATCTTCATTGATGATACAACTGCTGATGGTAGTAGCATAATGAATTCTGAAGTGTATAGACACATCCTATCTGCTCAAGTTCAAACAAATGCCTCAAAACATTGGCTGGCCAACGGTTCATTCTATAGCAAGACAATGATCCCAAACATACTGCCAAAGCAACAAAGGAGTTTTTCAAAACTATAAAATGGTCAATTCTTGTGGTCAAGTCAATCACCCGATCTGAACCCAATTGAGCATGTCTTTTGTATGCTGAAGAGAAAATTGAAGGGGACTAGCCCCCAAAACAAGCATAAGCTGAAGATGGCTGCAATACAGGCCTGACAGAGCATCACCAGAGAAGACACCCAGCAACTGGTGATGTCCAGGAATCGCAGACTTCAAGCAGTCATTGCATGTAAAGGATATGCAACAAAATACTAAACATAACTACCTTCATTTACATGACATTGCTGTGTCCCAAACATTAAGGTGCCGTGAAATGGGGGCACTATGTATAAACACTGCTGTAATTTCTACATGGTGAAACTAAAATGTATAAAAATGGCCTTTATTAAAATGTGACAATGTGCATTTTAACCTTTTTTTCTTTTACAAATCTCAAATTATGGAGTACAGAGGCAAAAAAATGATGGGTCTTTGTCACAAACATTGTGGAGGGCTCTGTATATATTTGGGAGAATATTGCAGCAATAGTGACTGTCACAGCTATAGGAAAGATTTAAAATTGGAAATCATATTTAAATCAATCTCCTGATGGATCAGGATTTGATGTAAATGGGTAAGTACTGTGCTGATGTGTGAATAGGACGACACAGTTCGGGGGCACAGTAGATCTTTAGATAACCTTCAGTTACCTTGGCAGATAGAATTGGACTTTAAGACAGGATCACATTTGAATAGGCAGGTCGAGGGGTATTGTGCTTCCAGTGGAAAAAGTTCACTTAAAAAGATAGACAAAGCACAAATTCTTAAGACCATACAAAGCTTTAATTTAACGTCTGACGGGTGTGGACCTAGAGACCCAGAGGCTACAGTTTCACGTCTGAATCTCCAGCAGCACGCACAAAGAAATACCAGAGCACTCAAGCTAATATACGTACAGATATAAAACAAATTGCATGACGGAAATGTACAAAAAATCATCATCCACCTCCAAATATGGAGTTATTTTTCACTCTTTGCCAAAAGCCAGACACCCCAATGGCATCTTCTGGGCCCCTTCTTATCTAACTTACTTCTCTTCAACTTACCTAAACAAAATTTGTAAAAAACTGTACTTTTCAACTTGCATAAAAACCCTTGTCATGATGTGAGTTGTCCAAATCCAATCATGCATTACAATTGGCCTTTTACAACAGGAAAGCTTAAATATGACAACAATCAATTAATAACTAACTCTTTCGCTAGACGTGCTCTCCTGGGCTTTTTACTATTAAAGAGGCACATGGTTATCTGCGGAAAAGCATTGTGTTTTTTTTTAACTGAGCAACATTTCATCATAATGTATTAGTCTTTCACAATGTTCATACAGATTAGATCAGGTGGTGACCTGGGTGAAGTATTTGTACAAAGTTCAGAGGTTATTTTCAAAATTCAAAATACTTATGTGTGCTCAACTATTTTATCTCGTAATATTTTGCCCTGCAATTGTGTGCCTTTAGGACCTTCTCAAGTGAAAGCAATAAACAGTAGACAAGTGCATTCTTTGGATGGAGAAATGGTTGAAAGTCCTGATACAAACTCTGCCAGATGCAAGCTTACAGCCTGTGACATAACTTGTTTTAAAGCAGGAAATGTGCCCAGTAACAGTTGTTCTTGCTGAAGCACCTTTGCTTCACAACAATAACATTTGACAGAACCTTGGTCATCCTTTTTATGAGTGTAATTTTTGACTTGTAGAAGTTTTAAAATTTGATTTAAACATATATGAAGGATATTTGTTGAGAACAATCATTCGTATCTTGGGCTACTTTGTATTCAAGTTTGTTTAAAAAGTGTAGTGCATAATGGAAAGTATTTTTAAAAACTGCATAAACCGATAATGAATGCTGTAAAATCACTATTTAATAAGTGTTTTAAACTTGCATAAATACTCAGCATCAGAAAATTACACGCCATTTAAAGTATTCAATTTTATTGTTGGTATTCTTGATAACAGCACAGTTAACCAGGATTACATTAATCTTGGTGAGTGCTGCAGTATTTATAGACCGTGGGCCGAGCATCGAAAATGTGTCTAGAATTTAACTTACGTGACCCATGTCGGGTATCTACTTGAAATCTGGCACAGATTTAGATAAAATATAATTGAGAAGGAATTCATATCTCATCAGTGCCAAAAGTTGCTCACTAATTAATTAAGCTAATTAGAAAATTAGATTGAAAAAGTAACAGCGCCATCTAGTGCGCAATGCTAATATCACTCTATGGGGAGCCTAATTCTGTGCTGCGGTCTATTTAAACCATATGACTTGTGAATATAACTGGAGTTATATATAGTTATATTATTAAAATAATATAGTGAATATAATTGTGTTTGACTGGAGTTGATGTTGAGTGAGTGAGACTGCCGCAGAGGTCCTGGGTTTCACCAGCTCCTGAACCCGCCTAATTAATGGGTGAGGGCAGATCCTGTGCATTCCCCAGTTCACTGAACTCCACTGACTGCCAGTGTACAGAGTGGGGGTCACGGCCATAGTGGGACTGGGGCAGTGCCAGGCGGGGGGAAAGCCAAGGCACCTTCCAGAGCTGCCCACGGCTGGAGCTGGAGCCACTTTGGGACCGGCTGCGGGCTCCGTACGTGTGGCCGCTCAACATGTCCACATCGGCCAGCATGCCCTTCATCATCATCAGCAGCAGCCCACGATTACACCGAATGTCAACATAGTGTGGAGCAGCACTGCCCTACATGCCGCCCGGGTCGCCTTCAGCACAGCCATTGCGCCCGCTCGCTCCAATACCGCCGTGGCTCGACCGACCCCACACTGTAGGAACGTTACATAATTTTGAGATTTAAAAAAATTAAGCCTGTAATTTATCCCATCTGATAAAGCATAAAGAGAACTTTAATTTGATACCTAATTTATTTTCAAATCTTCAGTATTTAAAAAAAGGTATGGCCATTTTCATACTCGGAAATTAGCATCTTGTTCCCTATCGCTTTTCCATTGACTTAACACAAAAGCTGAGGACAGTCAAAAGCCCATAACTTTCTTAAAAATTAAGAGAACTGAATGAAGTTTTCAGTTATTATAGATTGAAGCATTCTGAAAGAAATATGAAATGTCTTACTTGAATGATCTGAAATTAAAGCATATAATTAGTTAGTTACCTAATTGTAGCTAATTACAAAATTGACCGTTGTGACAGAAATAGTAATAAACCCCCAGACTGCCTTGAAAATTCAAAAATGTGATATTTTTGATCAGAACTTTAATATTATTGTATTATATGCTGTAAGTCCGTAACAGACAGGTGAGGTTACAATTTCTAGCAAAAGACCAAGTCTTTATGGAGAAGATCAGTTGCTAGTTGGTACATTGGCATATCATAGTCAGTCGCATCATCATACTCCTCAGATTGTAACCAATAAGCAACTCTGTGCACCTTGTTTTTCCTCAACTTTTAAATTTTGGCATTGTAAACTACAGGTTTTTGCTCTTCAAACTATGCATGACATGCCTTTCTGCCCACTACGTTCCCATTAAGAATGCCCTGTAGATCATCACATTTGGAATAGTCCAAATTCGGATAATCTCTGCGAATGCTGTCTAAATCAGTCTCTTTTGCTGGGCATCTGGATTGACAATTTTGCATTTCTTCTTCAGAGACATCTGTTTAAAATGTAAAGGGAAAAAACACTGAACAGCAATAACAGAAAAGGTCATTATTTGCAGTTTTAGAAAAAAAAGGTACAATTGATAAAGTTAAACGCAAAAACAAATAATAAATACCCAACAAAAAAATATTCATCAGTTTCATCTAATCAATTAAATTAATCTCAATTCAATTACTAATCTAAACATCTATCCATTTCTTAAGAAAATGCTACAATTTTTAAATAGCCTAAGTATCCAAATAACAAATAACAAACTGATCCCATTCACACAAGAATTCATAATATAACATGATTTTTTAATCTCACTCTGTCATGAATTTACATGCCAAATGGAAGGAATTTAATGTTTAATGTCCCTAAATTCATCCAGAAACATCTACTCTCAAGTTAATCAAAATCATTATTTTTTGCACAATACATCTGACTACAACTGTACAGTGGGTATTTAGTATTAAAATATTGATCATGGATAGACAATAACAAAAAATATAAATGATTTGGATGTTCTTATGACATGATTGTGCAAAATAATAATGAATTTAATTATCTTGAGAGTGGATGTTTCTGGAATGTGATCGTTTGGAATGTTGCCGTTTCCATAAATATTAAGCCCATATCGGCAGGCTATACACTTCCAATTCATAACATGCCAAAATAACATTTTTCGCATCATAATGAAGCCACACCAAAAAGCAAGATAATATGTTAAATAAATGACATACCTTTTGTTTTGTTCTTATATTGTGATCCGTGATGTTGAAGGCGTTGAAGCAGTTTTTACTCGCGTTTAAGTTTAATTCAGCGACGCAATCGTCCAGCAATTTTTTTTTTTTTTTACCCAATTTTAGCAACTATTTGACAACATTTAAAATGGACCGGCTATATCTCATCTAAATTTTATTTGTTTTCCAATCTAAATCACTGCTAATCCCTTCAGACATTAACATAAAATATTGTATGCAGTTTTTTAAGTACAGAATTGATTTAAGGTTACTGAAACAAAGCAATAATAGCTGCTCCAACCAGGTATATACTGAAAAGACAAACTACAGAAGACAATTTTTTTGTTTTAATTGCCTTGTCTGTGCTTTTCTGCATCGGTTAATTTAGTAAGAGAAAAAAAATAACATAACCTTAAACCCTATCTGGTCCATTCCACATATGGTTAAATACATGTATTTGTGCACCGTGAACAGACATTCATCAGTTTGCATTTACCCAGTACACAATACCCTGTAATGCACTTAATGAAGATCATTACATTTAGGGGAACTATGTTTACAGCAAACAGAATGTGAAAAGATATTCTTCCAATGTCTGTCAATGTTATTATCGGTCTCAACCTGAAACGTCGCCCATTCCTTCTCCCCAGAGATGCTGCCTGTCCCACTGACTTACTCTAGCATTTTATGTCTATCTTTGGCTTAAACCAGCATCTGCAGTTCCTTCCTACACATTATTATCCAGAGTCTGTTTCATGTTGCTTGTAACCATTCAGTCTCTACCAAGAGCAAAGCCAAACAAATCATTGTACTGTGGAATATTTCTCGTTCAGATTTATTCCTGAAGACAATGCAATTTGGTGAACAGCGGTCATTGATCTGAAACATCAGTCCTGTTTTCTCACAACTGATGCAGCTTCAACTATTGAGTATTGCCTGCATTTTCTGTATCTTAAACTTTTAAACCACAAAAATGAATTGATCTATTGGCATACAAAACTAATGTGGATCCCATGTGTCTTAATCTTCTGGATTAACCTGTCATGAAGCACCTTGTCAAATGCTTTACTAAAGTCCATGCAGCCAACCCTCATGGCCACTACACTCATCAGTCATCTTTGTTACCTCAAAAAGTAGTCCAGCAAATTTGTAAGATGTGACTTCCCCTGCACAAAACCCACGCTGATCATCCGTGATTAGTTTTATTTTGCTTTAAATGAAGCGTAACACACTCTTCCAACAAACAAGTTGGTAAACATTTTTTATAGTATTATTGGTTTTCTATTGCTGAAATTATATTTGTACTTCTTGTATTTCAGATCTGCTGATTTGGTATCTGGCTTGCCTTCTAGACAAGGACAGACTGTGGTCACACGGATTCCGCCTCCTGTTCCGCCAAGGTCAACACAACAGTCTGGAGTTAGCAATCTCAACACCTACAGATCTCCTTATAGCAGCTTCTCTCCAGCACACACACCATATGGGAGCTCTTTGTATGGAGGCTATAGCCCTTACAGTTATGGATATGGAGGTCTGGGCTACAATAGATTTCGAACAGATGATGTACGTCCCAGCAGATTTGTACGCGACGCTGAAGAAAGCAGTAGAGGAGCCTTTCAGTCTATAGAGAGCATCGTTCATGCATTTGCTTCTGTCAGTATGATGCTTGAGGCTACTTTTTCAGCAGTTTACAATAGTTTCAGAGCCGTCTTGGATGTTGCTAATCACTTTTCCAGACTCCGAGTACATTTCACCAAAGTTCTGTCAGCATTTGCGTTGATCCGAACTTTTAAATATATGTGCAGGAAGCTGCAAAGATTACTTGGCCTGCGGAACTACTCTGAGGTTGAAGATTTATGGGCAGACAGTGCTGGTTCCGTGGTCCCACCTGGAGCTGAAGACAAGATACCTGGGTCAGGCAAATCCTGGCCCATATTTTTATTTTTTGCAGTGGTTCTGGGCGGCCCTTATCTCATATGGAAATTATTAAGCTCCGCTACTTCTGAGCCAGGTGAGAAGAACTCTTGCAAATTTAAACAACTGCAGTAAACCATTGTTTTAACGGACCCCTTTATAATGTATTTTGGTTGTAGCGGACGGACCTGCCACGCCATCCCCAACACGCACTGCCTCCCCTTCGCTTGCAGCCCGAGCTTCAGACTCCACTCTGGGTTCGCAAGGTGCGCCAGTGAGCCCTACTTCACCCACCGCATGGTTCGGTTGACACTGCTCATGGTTCGGTTGTTGCGGCTCACGTTGTAGCCCCTGGGGACAATGCTTTCTTCAGGGCGCCACCACCTACAGGACGCGGTGGGGCATCGTCGCTGCTCCCTCTCCTCTCACCAGCTGCTGCTTCTTCCTGTTGGCCATTGCTTTGTCTGCTCTCTGTTCCACCACCACTCGTTCTGTCCACTCAGCCTGTATGCCTCCATCCCTCCAACCCCCCCCCTCCCCCCCCATCCCCTTCCCTCAGACCACCTTCCAAGATAGTCACATTACGTCGGAGTCGCCGGCGGTGGGGCGGGAAGCAGATGGCTGACAGGAAGAAACGACAGCAGATGAGAGGGGAGGGAGCTCCAATGGTGACCCAGCGCATTCTTTCGGTGGTGACGGCCTGAAGAAAGAACTGACGGCCACTGGCTGCGACGTGAGCCGAAAGAACAGCCGAACAACCACGAGCTGGTGACGAAGGGCTCACTGGTGCTGACCAGGGGCACCGGCGCCTCATTTAAGTTGAGAGGACACAAGTTGTTGGAGTAACTCAGCAGACAGAATCAGTGTGAAGAAGGTCCCAATGTCACTTTTCCATGTTCTCCAGAGTTGCTGAGTTACTCCAGCGCTTTGTGTCCTGTGTACTACACAATCATCTGCAGTTCTTAGTTTCAAATACATACAAGGATAATATCCTACTTGGATTATAGTGGACAATCGGCAGTAATGGATGCCATTTCCCCGTCTCCTCCCACCCTCCTTCCCCTCCTCCCCATCCTCCCCCTCCACCCCTCCTCCTCCCACCCCCACCCCCAAACAGTCTGTTATAATGAGGGTTATTGTTTTTTTGCATTTATGAAAATTCAGGGCCTGAATTTGAAGGGGTTTGCAGAAACGAAGCTAAAGAAATATAATTGTAATGTTCTTTAAGAATGATGTATAGCAATGGTGATTATCGAAATGGAGCAAAAGAGAGCAGATGCTGGAAATATGAAACAAAGAATGCTGGAAGCCTTTTGAGTCAAACAACTTTCACAGGGACTCGATAAGTGCTCAAAACAAGCATGTTGTATGTTGCAGAGAGGGAGGAAACTGCAGGTGACACAACCCCTGTCTCCGCTTATAAGCTGTCCCCTGATGTTCTGGATCCCAACTCTGGATGCGTACCTAAGATGGACACAAAAAGCTGGAGTAACTCTGCGGGTCAGACAGCATCTCCGGAGAAAAGGAATGGGTGATGTTTTGGTCAAGACCCTTCTTCGGACCTAGTTGGGGGAAAGAGAAATAAGAGATGTAGACCATGTTATAGAGAGATATAGAACAAATGAATGAAAGACATGCCATAAAGGTATCTCTCTATCACCATCTATATCGCTCGTATTCCCCGACTGTCTGACACGCTGAGGTACTCCAGCTTTATGTGTGTATCTTTAAAGCAGCATCTACAGTCCCTTCCTACACATTCTAGCTGCATTCCTGGCCTACGGTCTGGATACTGGCCACGGTTTACATTTTGGTTCTTGCTGCACACCATAATGTACACTCTGCATCCCCAGCTTGCATTCTAGAGAAATGTGTGAGCCAGATTCCAGATCAGCAGGGTTTCCAAATATTTAGATGCTGGATTATCAGAGTTTTAATGTTGCTCTAATTTCCATGTACCTGGATTCCCTTGAGTAATTTGGTTTAAAATTCAACAGGGAACATTTGAATATAGATTGTCCAGACAAAGAGGCATCTTAGCCCCATTGATTGGGGTGTTTTCTGGTGTGGACTCGAGGCTGAAGTGGTGGACTCAATACACGGAGTACATAATGTGGTTGAAGAAGCTTTGGTCTTGTCAATTATAGCTGCATTCTAGGTTCCAGCTTTGTTCATGACTCAATGTGACAGGATTATGGAGTTTTGATAGGGTAATTTGCTCCTGGGGTTGTCTTTTGCATGCTTTTGTACTGTTTGACGCTCCTTTAGGGTGACGACTGATTCAGGTAGAGATCAAGTTAACTGAAGTTTAGATTTCAACGTTGAGTCCAAAAGACTACAAAGTGCTCGGATGGAAGATGAGGTGCTATTCCTATTGTAACAATACTGGAGGTCATAGATGGATAGGTCAGGATGGGAGATCGGGGAAGTTCCCCCACGGATTAAACAATAGTGCTTCACAATGTGGTCACTTACACTGGAGAAACAATATTCAGATTAAGGGAGATTACATTGTGAATGCCAAATGCTTGTTAGGAGAAGTGCTAGTGATTTGATGCTTCATCTGGAAATACTGCCTGGGTCTCTGGATGCTGGGAAGAGAAGAGGCAAAAGAACAAGTGTTGAAAAGCCTGCATTTGCAAAGGAAAATATCATAAGAAGTGGGAGGTAGTTGGTGAGCACATGGGGATTGGACCAGGAAGTTACAAAGAGAATGGTGTCAGTGAAATGCTGAAAGGGGAGAGGGGATGATGACTGGTGGTGGATTCTCTTTGATTCTGGTGGAAATTGTGGATAATGTAGGATTCGGATGGGATGGAGGCAAGGTTTAGGGGAACTCTATTGTTGTTCTTTCCCAGAAAGACGGGGTGAGAGCAGACACATGGGGAAAGGATGAGATGCGTTGAGTTGCTTTCTTAACAATTGTAGAGCAGCTGCCACGATTCATGAGGATGTAAGACATTTCGGAGGCGCCTGCACAGAAAGTTTAATATTTGGAGCTTATACTTGGAAACAGAGGAACTAGGAGAATTGATGAAATCCTGAAAGGAAGCGGGGGGGGGGTGAAGAATAATCATGATAGCTGTAGGAGTAAAGCCTCTGTCCCACAATGTGAGTTTAACTCTCTCGAGTTTAATTAAAAAAATCAAACTAGTGGTTCTTCATCACGAGTATTTATTTACTCTTGGACATTTTTCACAGTATTGAAAAAACTTCACGAGTTACTGCTTTTCCCGAGTACCTGCCGTTAGCATTACGAGTCGCTACGAGACATCCATGAGCTCCGACGTACCCGCTACGTACATTCCACAAGTTTGATTTTTTTTAAACTCGGGAGATGTTTTTTTACACTCGTTAAACTCGCATCATGGGACAGGGGCTTAAGCAAGATTGTAATGGAGTGTTAGTAGCTAGCTTATCTTCAGAGATTGAGACAAAGAGATTTAGAAAAGGAAGGGACACATCAGATTGACTATGTGAACGTGAGAGCATGATGAAAACTGACAGCAAAAAGTAAATCAATTATCAGGTTCAGCAGGGAAGGAAAGAAAAAGTTGAGGTTGGGGCCTGGGTAGGACTGAAACAAAGAGTTACACATATATCTCCCACAAAAGGTCAGGCTTAGCTTGGGCCTATGATAATGGAATTCATTTCTTGTACTTTATCCAGATTGTTTGATTTCGGAGGTGGTTCAAAATTCACACCTTACTATTCCAAATACTGAGATTTAATGATGCAATCCTTGAGCAGTTTCATATGGATTTACCAATATAGGCTTCAAACAAACTGTCTTGCAGATATTTGTGTTATTTTTCGTAACAAACAAGATTAGATTGCTGTAGTTGTGGTTAATTGTTGGTGACATCAATTCCTATGTGCATTTTACGCTGAGTAGGTTGATGATGGATAGTATTCTTTCTGAACATTAATAAGTGCCTTTCTCCATTTTCAACAAAGAATCAACCAGTTGGGCAAACGGAGAAGATGATCATATTGTTGCAAGAGCAGAGTATGATTTCACTGCTGGCTCAGAAGAAGAGATCTCATTCCGTTTGGGTGATATGATCAACCTGGCTCCTAAAGGTGAGTCATATGACCATTTAATCAAAACAACAAAAAGTATAAAATGTAGTATATTAAAACTGTATAATTCAAATATTGCTATAAACTGTGTGAGTGTGGGGGTGTGAGTGTGGGGGTGTGAGTGTGGGGGTGTGAGTGTGGGGGTGTGAGTGTGGGGGTGTGGGTGTGGGTGTGTGGGTGTGTCTCGACCCACCAAACAGATGTGCCCTTTGATAGCACGGTTCGCCAAAATCACACTTTCAAACCCCCAGATATTTTCCATTTTGCCACACATTACACTTTACATTCACAAATGCACTCCTCATTACGTTTAGACATTTTTATGTACACTTTTTAACATAAAATCCTTCACACACACCCCCCCCCCCCCCCCCCCCCAACACACTCATTTTGTGGCCTCCTACTGGCCAGACACCATAACTGCAGCTGCTGCAGTTCGGTCTCTTTCCAAAAACGCCGCCATTTTATTTTGCCGATTTTCCCTGCGGATTCGGCTCCCGATTTCACTTCCTCCCCCCCTCCCCTGAAGCTCGTTCGGGGACCAGACCCAACGGGCCTGCACTTGGTCTAGTATATCTATAAAAGTCTCTTGTGTGCATATGTGTTTTTGTATTTTCGTCGAAACGTTACGTGGTAGGTCTTAAATTTTTACATATTCTGACTCACATTTTTTTGTTCCATGCAGTATTCAGGTTCACTTAAGATTTGATACTATATTTCACAAGTTATTGGTGAATAAAAATATTTTAAAGACAAATTTTTTACCGACTTTCACACACAGATTCTTCAAACAACTTCAACTGATGACGTCACAATGAGGGGGGCGGGCTCGGGTCAGCGCCCGTTTGACACGGGCCCGCCCGTGGCCTCGCTCGGGTCCACGTTCGCCCATTACCTCGCACGGGTGCGCGACTGCGCACACCTCGCTCGGGCCCACGCCCACCCGCGGCCTCACTCAGGGCCCATGCCCGCTCGCGGCCCCCCTTGGGTCCGCCCCTGTCCGTGGCCCCCCTCAGGCCCTCGCCCGTCCGCGGTCCCCTCAGGCCCTCACCGCCCCTCCCTCCCGCACACTTCCCATGGCAGACCAAATATGATTTGAATGTAATACTGTTGTGGTTCATTTCACTTCAAACAGACAAAAACACAATAAAATTAGTAATCAAGCAGTAAAATCTTTATTTTGCCAGGTATGGTAGTAACTCTTACAGTATGTAGATACAGACTATACAGAGAAACTCTATCCCCACACAAAGGGGTAATGTTTAATCAGATATATTTATACCCCAATAATCAGCGATTCAACAATACCTTATCTCACAGAGCATTGTAGCAATGTTACAAAATTTTGAGATTTTAAAAATCAAGTCTGCAATTTATCCCATCAGATAAAGCATAACAAGAAGTTTAATTTGACACCTAATTTACTTTCATATCTTCAGTATTAAGAAAGTTATGGCCATTTTCATAATCGGAAATGAGCATCTTGCTTCCCATTGCCTTTCAATTGACTTAACTCAAAAGCTGTGATCTGGAAAAGTTAAAAGTCCATAACATTCTTAAAAATTAAGATAACTCAATGAAATTTTCAGTTATTATAGATTGAAGCATTCTGAAACAAATATTAAACAATCTTACTTGGATTACCTGAAATTAAAGCATATAATTAGTTAGTTATCTAATTGTAGCTAATTACAAAATTCAATGAGTAGATCTAAACATCTATCAATTTCTTAAGAAAAGATAAACTTTTTTAAAATTGCCTAAGTTTCCAAATAACATTCACACAATAATCCACAATATAACATAATTTTTATATCTAATTTTCATGAATTTCTGGGACAAATGGAAGGAATTTAGTGTTTTATGCCTGTAAATTAATGGCCATTTAAATCAACTGGCGAGTGGGTTTTAGTGGAATGCGGTGGATTGGAACGTTGCGGTTAGCAGTGAAGTCGGGGGGAAAAAATACTGGGGGTTCATACATTTTTTGGGGACCCCATTTCGCAACGTAAAAATATTATTAATGCCTCCCGAAAAACCAACTTTTAATATAAAAATAAAGTATTTACCTTTTTTTCTCCCCTACGCAAAATGCTTCCGGTTGTCTGCGCTCACGGCTTTTGAAGGTGATTTTTAAATTACTCTAGTTAATAAATAATCTAGAGTAATTTAAAAATACCACCATTCATTAAATGTCGGAGCGATTTTTCTTCAGCAACCAAATCGCCCGACATTCATCGATTATCCAGGCCTGTGGAAAAACGGCACTTTAAGCCCGCCCCCCTCTGCAAGGCGCGAAAGTTGCGCACACGGGGAGCGGCAGAAGTGCAGCGCCGCTAAAGGTAAGTTTTGTAACATACCTAAGCATTGTACATTCCTTTTGCTTCTTAACATTGACAGGTTCTTCCAAGAGAGGAATGGTTAGCCCATATATGGTCATGATGAGGAGGCTATTTTTCTGCAGATCAAGCATTTTGTTTTTTTACTTTATTGATGCACATTATAATCTTATAGAGCAAGGGTAGGATCCAAGAGACTGAACATTCCCTTGATTGTTTTGCTCTATGTTATAAACATTCAAGTACATGTGGTGTTATCTTTCTAGTGTTATGGAAGAATGGCGTAAACATATTTGTTAGCTTTGCTAGTATAATTGGAGAAAGGTGAAAGCCTGTCTTTGCTTCTAATCTTACAGCTGAATCCATTTTTGTAACTTTTCAAATCTTTTAAGCTTTCTCACCACGAGCAACTCTCAACACCGTAGTAAAGGAATTCAATCCCACATACGGACCAGCTTCTAAAGTTATTCAGGGTCATTCTCCAACTTCACATTCCTGACAACAGCTCAGAAACCATAGAGACGTCAATGCACGTAGTTCTGAAATTTGCTCTGAGCAAGAGAAGGACCAAAATTGTAAAGCCATAAAGTTATCCCTTCCACCCCACACCTCCCCCCCTCCCAGAACTGCTGTTTCAGTGTTTAATGTTTATAATTTCTCCATCTCGCAGTAAAGGTAGGTCCCAAAAATTGAGATCTGAGACTAAATTTACAATTTTGAAAATTACTACAAAGTAATCTTAGAATTGTTTTCTTCCTTCTCTAAAGTCAACCGTGTAATTTGGGCATGAAGATGTTTCTTCCATGCAGGCCTTTAGAGCTGGACGTGTCAAAATACTAAAAGCATTGAGAGATATTTTCTATTTGAAATTTGAAGAATTCTTTTGAATATGTTTCTCGAGTTCTTGAACCCAATCTGAATCGGTGCTTTTGGTGAATTTTGATACCAATTCAAAATATACTTACTGTAATTGTTTTGCTTCTCTCTCCAGAGCAACAGCCAAAAGTACGTGGGTGGTTGCTGGCCTGTTTAGATGGCCAAACAACTGGATTAGTGCCAGCCAATTATGTCAGAATTTTAGGTAAAAGGCGAGGCAGAAGGCAAGTGGAGCAGGAACACATTGCAAAGCAGCAGCCACAGACACAAGATAATTCAACAGGTGAAGGAACCTCATTCAAGGAAGAAGAGGCCATCTTTGAAGCTGCTTTTACTGAAACTTCCAAGCAACATACAGAGTCTGACACAATGGAATCCATAATTGCTGGGAAAGATATAATAAATGTCTGAAATTACTCCTAGAATCGAAAGATAGAACCTTCCTCTTCTGCTCTTCTGATCTATAAAATTGTATCAATAGTTTTTATGCTTCTAGTGTACCATATTCTTTCATTCGCAACCTAGCAAAAGATTATTTGATGAAGGAATTGGGTGCAAAAAGTATACTTTATTTGCCACCCACCTGAACGGATCCATGTACTTGGTCTCCGTGTACCTGATAAATAATATCTGTGAGAACAATAATTAACTAAAATTGTTATCTTGGCTTGAGATTTCAACAACTCCGATGGGGTTTTCTGTTTGAATGAGTTGTTTCTCCAGGGAGATGTGGAGCTGAATCAATTGGCAACAATCTGTGATATTAGTATCATTCAAAGCTTACTGAATGTGTAAAATTGGAACACTCAGGGTTTTTGGTGTTTGTGTAATTGGTAACGTTGTGATCATTTTTGGATTAAATACCGGTTGTGATGCGCAGGTCTGTAATAATTATACTACATTGCCCATAAACTCATAAATTAATGGACAAAAGCAAACATCTGAAGTAATCATATATTCTTAAACTTGACTAATTTCGTTATTGAAATGAATATGCCTGAGGTTATGTATCCAGTTAATTGAATAACCATAAACTTGTATTAACTTACTGGAATGTTATGATTTTCAACTATTATAACAAGGATTTTTTCTTTCAAACTAATTATGGTGGCTAAGTAAGATTGTATAATCTTCTTGCTTTAAAAACTCATACGAAGTGAAGTTAATGTTCAATCCAGTGTCGTAGATGATTGAATGTAAGGAGTAAATTATGAAACATAATTATAAAGTAATATGATGGAAGCGCATCGACAAGTAGAACAAATGGAGCAGATCATCGTGTAACAAGAGCAGTATATGATTTCACTGCTGGGGCAGAAGAAAAGATTGTATTAAGTTCAGGTGCTTTGCTCAGCCTATTAAGATCTGGTTTATTCATATCAATATGTAATTTCTGAACTAAGTTCCATAATCCAAACTTTATTACTATAATATTAGCCAATAACATGTGTACGGTGTTTGAATTGTGCAAATTTACACATATTTAATGGCTTGTCCCTCATCCTTTTGCATTTTCCAGAGATTGGTGAGTGTGGCAATGCCCAAAATATGTGCAACAGAGGTAAAAGCCTCCATTTAAATTAGGCCTGTGCAATTATTTAAATCATTGCAGTTGTATACATTTCTTGTATATAATGTTTTTCCTAGCTTATTATCACCATGACACGGAATAATTGTACCTGTAGACAGTCTGATGTAGTGCATGTAGATTAGGAGGATCCTAGGCCTGATGTTAACGCCGCAGTGGTGGAATTGACCTCTGAGCCCCTATGTCACCGCACAAGTGAACAATAGACCAAAATTATGAGGCCTGATTTGAATGTAAGAGGTAATTCTGATGTGTAGGAAGGAACTGCAGATGCTGTTTTACACCGAAGATAGATACAAAAAGCTGGAGTAACTCAGTGTGACAAGCAGCGTATCTTGAGAGAAGAATGGGTGACTTTTCAGGTCAAGACCCTTCTTCAGACTGAAATAATTCTGTTATAAAGACATCTGTCCAAGATTTTGGCAAAACAAGACAGCACTTGCAAGCTGAAATGGTGGTGTTTTGTCTACGTATGTGTGAATATTTCTGGGTCTACAGCCACAGAAACTTGATAAGTTAATTGTTCGGCAATACTTGATTCTTACAGTTCTCTACTCGAGGGTGAACTTACTGCAGATTCCCAGCAGTAATGCTTGGAAATTGGTTTGTCGATTGTATAGTACTTGGAGTCTGGTTCAACTTGCAGTGCATTCAGAAAGTATTCAGACCCCTTCACTTTTTCCACATTTTGTTACGTTACAGCCTTATTCTAAAATGGATTGAAAAAATTGTTTTTAAATCATCAATCTACACACAATAAACAAAAACAGGTGTTTAGAAATGTTTGCAAAGTAATTAACAATATATAACTGAAGTATCACATTTACATAAGTATTCAGACATTGTTGAGGCACCTTTGGCAATGATTACAGTCTCCTCTTCTTGGGTATGACGCTACAAGCTTGTCACACCTGCATTTGGAGCAGGTTTTCATCAAGGATCTCGCTGTACTTTGCTCTTTTCATCTTTCCCTCAATTCTGACTAGTCTCCCAGTTCCTGCCACTGAAAAACATCCCCACAGCATGATGCTGCCACCACCATGCTTCACGAAGTATGGTATTGGCCAGGTGATGAGTGGTGCCTGGTTTCCTCCAGACATGGCGTTTGGCATTCAGGCCAAAGAGTTCAATTTTGGTTTCATCGGAGCAGAGAATCTTGTTTTGCATGGTCTGAAAGTCCTTTAGGTGCCTTTTGGCAAACTCCAAGGTGAATGCACTGTCATGTGCCTTTTACTGAGGAGTGGCTTCCGCCTGGCCACTCTTACCATAAAGGCCTGATTGGTGGAGTGCCGCAGATATAGTTGTCCTTCTGAAAGTTTCTCCCATTTCGACAAAGGAACTCTGGAGTTCTGTCAGAGTGACCATCGGGTTCTTGGTCACCTCCCTGACCAAGGCCCTTCTCCCCCGATTGCTCAGTTTAGCCAGGCAGCCAGCTCTATGAAGAGTCCTGGTGGTTCAAAAGCTCTTCCATTTAAGAATGAAGGAGAGCACTATGCTCTTTGGGACCTGCAATGCTGCAGAAATTGTTTTATACCCTTCCCTGGAGGTCTACAAACAATTCCTTTGTCATCATGGCTTGGGTTTTGGTCTGACATGCACTGTCAACTGTGGGACCTTTATATAGACAGGTGTGTGCCTTTCTAAATCATGTCCAATTAATTTAATTTGCCACTGGTGGACTCCAAGTTGTAGAAACATCTCAAGCATAATCAATGGAAACAGGATGAACCTAAGCTCAATTTTGAGTGTCATAGCAAAAGGTCTGAATACTTATGTAAATGTGATATTTCAGTTAATTTTAATTGCTTTGCAAAAATTTCTAAACCTGTTTTTGCTTCTTCATTCTGGGCTATTGTGTGTAGATTACTGATTTTTTAAAAAATGTAATCAATTTAAAAATAAGGCTGTAACGTATCAAAATGTGGAAAAATTGAAGGGGTCTGAATACTTTTTGAATGCACTGTAAGTGACTATTCATTTCAATAGAGATGATTAGCTGCAAGGGAGCAGGTGATATTTTTTGTCTTGAATTGAGATTATTTAAATGTATTTAATTGTTTAGGGTTTTTTGATGTCCAATTTTTAAAATCTTAATTTTAATGTAACATTTTAAAGTTTGAACGTCAGATGTATTATGCTTGACAGATGGTGATGCCTGGAGTGAAGATTTTTGATTGGAGGGTTTGGCAGTGGATGGTCGGTGAACTGCTAAGGAAAGATATATAGCCCTTGGAAATTAGTATTTTGACTAGATCAGTGAGCCTAGTTGTGAAACAATTGAATATTTATAATTCAATTTAGTTTTACTTGTGAAGAAGATAATCAGCAATATTTGTGTTGCGAGATCCACTTTTACCTTTATTTCCAGTTCAGAAGATATATATATGCTGGTGTGCAAAAATAACATTTTTCAAATAACAAATAATTTTCTTCCCTATAGTGCAGATATGCATTAGAAATATTGAGGCATGACAAATTCAGAATCAGTACATGAAATATCTGTTAATGCATGACGTTATGGCTATTCTAAAAGGGTTAAAAGTAAGATTGTTTTCTTTTTTCCCCAAAAATCCTGTCGTATAAATGGAGAGTATTAATTTGTGTTTTCCTGCATCTCCTTACTAAATATTTCAATGGTACTTGTCAACAGTTCCATGTGTTAATTTTAACTATGCTTTGAACTGATGTATAACACAAGTGTTCATTAACGCATGATTGACATGCAGATTATCTGGAACCCATTTTTGAAAACACTGCAATTATTTTTGTAATAAAATTAATTTTGCCACAAAAATGAAGGTTTTATGAATTACAAACTTTCAAAGAACTACAGTCCAGTTAATTGATTTGCAGTCGTTTCATTTGATTTTTTGAAGATAAAGGTTTTATAATTTGCGGATAAATCAATATCTTCTGCAAAGATGATAATTATTCGGTGTGTAAGAAAGAACTGCAGATGCTGGTTTAAATCGAAGGTAGACAAGGCTGGAGTAACTCAGCGAGTGAGGCAGCATCTCTGCAGAGAATGAATGGGTGACGTTTCGGGTCGAGACCCTTCAGACTGATGTCAAGGAAGGGGGTGGGACAAAGATAGAATGTAGGCAGAGACAATAAGACTGGTGGGAAAACTGGAAAGGGGATGGGATAGAAAGAGAAAGCAAGGGCTATCTGAAGTTGGGGAAGTCAATATTCATACTGCTGGGGCGTAAACTACCCAAGCGAAATATGAGGTGCCGTTCCTCCAATTTGCGCTGGGCCTCACTGACAATGGAGGAGACAGGACAGAAAGGTTAGAATGGGAATTGGAGGGGGAGTTGAAGTGCTGAGCCACCGGGAGGTAGGTTAAGACGGACCGAATGGAAGTGTTCAGCAAAACGATCGCCGAGCCTGCGCTTGGTCTCGCCGATGTACAGAAGTTGACACCTGGAACAGTGGATATTTGCAACGGATTGCAACACAAATTAAATGATCTTTACATTATTCAAATTATAGTTTAACCTTAGCTGTTAAAATCAAGAAGAGTTAATAAATTGAAGAATAGATATTTTTTGGTAGTTGATACTATTTATTACAATAATTTGAATATTTTAAAGTTTAGAGACACAGCATGGCACCAGGTCCTTTAACCCACTGAGTCCGCGCCTGCCATCCATCACCTGTTCACACTAATTCTGTTATCCCACTTTCACGTCCATTCCTACACACTGGGGGGCAATTTAGAGGCCAATCAACCTATGAACCTGCGTATCTTTGGGCGTGGGATGAAACTGGAACGTCTGGGGGAAACTTATGCAGCCACAAAGAGAACGTGCAAACTCCACCTGGACAGCAGCTGAGGTTGGGATCAAACCCAGATATCTGGCGCTGTGAGGCAGTAGCTCTACGAGCCACACTAAGTTCCAGCAAACGTAGAAGTAACAGATACATTTTGAATTCACAGGAAAGATCTTGAGGTTGTATTTAAAATCATTGTTTTATTGATGTTAGTAGGAATTGTACAAAACTTTCTCAAATGTTACTGAAGATTATTACAACTTCAATAATAAAAGCTCAGTTATCACTTCACAATTGCATCAGAGGAGAGCGTGTCCCAAAAACATGTAATAACAGCAATGGATAAATGTATTATAATGCATGTACATAGCTTTGTTTTGCTTGCTGAACTATTGTAATGTTATCAACTATTTCATATTAATGAGCATCTAAACTGTAGTGGATGTTATGAATGATTTTTTTGTACAAATATTTCTCAGATCATTTTCTCAATTCAAATCTTAACTTGCTGTGGCATGAAATGATACGATAAAACTTTATTCATCCTCAGAGGAAAATTGGTCTGCCGACACTCACGACACACAAGGTACACAAACTTGAAATTAAAAGTGAAAACAACAAGAAAAAGATAAGCGAGTGTTTGGCTGCCGTGTGCACAGCGCCTTCCAATGAACAACCAAACAGTCTTATCCCCTGGGCAGTGGATTCTAAACTAGAGTGCCCCACCACAGGCCCCCCTTTGTTCTCTCATATTCCCTCACATTCCCTCACGGTGGTCCCACGCCGGGTCCCCTTTGTTTTAACCTCCCCTCTCATGCTCATCAACCGCTGCCGAGGCCCACACTGCCGCCACCCGCCAAGGCACCCGTCGGTGAGGCTCCTTCGGCCCAGACAGGCCTCGCCTCCCGGCTTCACTACAGTCCCCTGAATGGTCTGTTGGGCGGGTCTGGCCTACCAGGTCGTTGTTCTGGTCACAATGAATGGACTAAGGGTTTTCACATCTGCACTGATAATACTCAACTTCATGTCAACCCAATCTCTCCTGATCCTTCCTCCGTCTCTAAATTTTGTCCCTCCAATGTATCAGATTTAATGAATAGACATTTCCTCCAATTAGATACTGGAAAGACTAAAGCCAATGACTTCACTCTCCATCTCAAATTTAACTTCCTAGAAATAGATTCCATCCTTCTTTCAACCATGGATGTGAAAATAAACCAGACTGTATGCCACATTTGGCCCTTTTTAATCAGATTGGCTTGAGACTACACTATTACTTAAGACTACAACTTGCACATCTACACTAGTTGACTCCACAATTGCCTTACTTTTAATGTTCTCCCATGTCTTTGCTGCCTCTCGATTCAACGATTCCATTTTATTCCTTGCCTGCCTCCCTTAATAAGAATATACATGGACACTTAGAACTCAATGGCCTATGTCCCGACTCACTGCCTCATTCGTCATATTCACTGAATACCTCTTTACTCTTGCAATTGGATTGAGTAGCCAAGCCTCCATTTTGAAGTTTTCAGACCTCTCAAAGGCCTTGTTCCTTCCAATTAATTTTCTCCAGACTTAAAATCATTAAGATCCTTCTACTCCATTCTGTCATCCAAAAATAGCTCCATCATGAGTGTCTATGAAGGAACTGCAGATGATGATTTACACCGAAGATAGACAGAAAGTGCTGGAGTGACTCAGCGGGACAGGCAGTATCTCTGGATAGAAGGAATGTGAGCTGTTTCGGGTCAAGACTTCTAAGGGTTACTCCAGCATTTTCTGTCTATCTTCCAGCACATGCGTCTGTGGCTTCAGCTGCCAAGACCTCAGCTCTGGGCTACTCCACCTCTTAATTTTAAGATGGTCCTTCAAGAATTTAAATTTAACTACTTTGAGGGGCAAGTTAAATGTATATCAATACATGTGCATACTTATTGTGGATTATGGTGGGGTCGAGGCGTTGTTCCTTTACTTGTCTTCCACCTTATGCATACCTCTAGCCTTTTAACCTACCTTTTATGGCCTAACCTTGGGTCTTCTACTCTAAGATCTGGTTGTGCCTTGGTGTCACATTTTGCTCTATATATATTTTAAGTGCCTCAGAACATGTTACAGTTCTGTAGATAAAAACAAGTTGTTTAGTTTTATCACGTGATAAATTAAGTGCCCTCAACAGCAAAGTAAGATCAATATAATTTAGTGGTGTGGACATTCACTTTGGTTTGAAAATAAGGTGACAATGTAAGACAATTTACTCATTTGTGTTCCAATGTACTTGCTGCAAACTCTGCTCTTCAAAGCTTTGGAAGATTTTGTGAAGTTCGTCATATTTTTCTTTGAATCTTACTGGTAAGGTTGTCTCCAAGTTTCAAAGTCAATCACCTGCAGTTTTTACAATCCTAAAGAAAACCAACAACCTGCATAATTATTTACAACTTGATGCAGTAGGAACATTACAGTTTCACTGATTTGCAAAACATACAAGCAACAAACTATTTATCTAATTTTCTCTTTTCCATCATTATTACTGTTCAATCCTAGCTCACTTTTTGGCCATTCATGCACAAGACTACAACAGGCTTGTGGCATTAACTCCAGTCCTTGGTGCATTGCAGTTGATCCTTTTCCTATCATATATATTTTCCCGTAGGATTTTTAAAAACTTATTGTGCTATTTTGTACAATTTTCTGACTGCTTTCATTCTTTCTATCCCATTGTGTATGCCCCCCAGTGAGAGTCACAATTGTTCTCTATTAACACCTTCCATTCACTTCATTGTTATATTCTTCATTACTATTTGGTAGTATACATGGAATACACAAAGATTATAAATCATGTTAAAAATTAAAGATAAAACTGGAAAAAACACAGCAGTCAGGTAGCATATGTTTTAACCAGAAACATTACCTGGAGGCAAGAGGGATATTGGTGTTACTGACAAGGCCAGCATTTAATGCCCATCCATCCCTCAAACATAGGTAAACAGAAAGGACTACTTTAATTTGCCATCATCTGTCACAGATATTGTGGCTTGAAGGGCTGTTCCTTTAGACACTGTTCCATGTTCGTCACCTGTTGCGAAGAGCATACACCTGCTTATCCTGCTTTTTTTCCCCCGAGATCCTTTATCTGAAATTCCAAGACCTTGAGATTTCAGGAACATCCTCAACTTCACTGAAGGCAAAGCTGACCATGTGTGGATGAAACCTTATGCATTTCAACTGTCTTAAGCAGCCCTGATTAAAGGTTTGACATTACAGGATCAACATTAAGACCCATTTTGAAAAATACAATAAAAGAGCTGATAATATCCATCATTAAAGTTACCTTCTTGAATGATTGGTGCAACTTAAGTTTTTTCTGAAGTGCACTTGCTTCCTCTGTTAACCGTATTACTTCCTTTTTTAGTTCATGCAATTGTTGCTGACGTTCCCTTCAGTGATCAGGAAAACATTGCAGTAAATATTTACAATTTACTTAATTAGGCCAGTATCTCATTCAAAACGTCTCTAAGTGACCCAAACAGAAATAGAGCCCAAAGCTGTGGAAGAGCTAATATGATTGGTGCAAAACAGTATATCCCACATATCCCTTTTCCAAATCTCCACGATATTATTGTGCAGCTTTTCCTTTTCCATTTTTTTTACTAAAAGCCACACACTATAGCTGCAAAGTGTATATCCTGCTTTTTCCGATGTCCTTATAATGAAATTCATAGCCATCAAGATGCCGCACTGCATTCATCACAAAAACATTAGGTGGCAAGCCCAACTAGCAGTTAAGAAGGCAAATGGCATTTAGGCCTCCATTGCAAAGTGTTTAGAATTTGAGAATAGGGAGGTTTTGGTGCAGTTGTATGGATTATTGGTGAGGCCACATTTGGAATTCTTTGCACAAACAAATGTAGTGTCATGGAAAGCAGACCAAAGGAATTTCACCAGGCTAATTCCTGGGATGAGAAGTTCTAACAAGAGAGGCTGTATAGTTTGGGGTCATTTTGCTTGAAGTTTGGAAGAATGAAGAGTGGCCTTATTCACATACGAGGTCCTCACACAGGCATCGCAGGATAGATATTGTACTTTACAGTAGGGAAAGAATTGTAAACAAGTGGATATTGCAGCAAAACAAGGGCCATTCATGTAAAACGGAGGCCCTTAGTAACCCCGCTCCCCCCAGGTGGTGGAGGCCAGATTATTAGATAATTTGAAACCAGAGATGGTTAAAACTTTGAAAGATCATAGAATTCAAAGTTCGGGGGAAGTGGCACAAAAACCACATAACTCAACTAGGACCATTCAGCCCATTGAGAGCCCATCGTGTTGAATGATGGAGTTGACTTGTTGGGTATGATGGCCTAATCAGCTCTGATTTTCTTGTGTTAAATTTCATAAAACGAACCATGAGATTCGATTCCATTGAAGTATTCTTTACTCTTGACTTCCTTCTTGCTATCTCTAATGATTGTCTTACGTTTACGTTCCACTTCTCTCTGGTTCACGTTCTTCGTGTAGTAGTTTTAACCACCTCCCTAAATCTCATAATAAATCCATACCCATCTCTGCAATTTTCATCTATAATTAATAATCTACCATTACTGGACAGCCTTGGGAAAATTAATGTTTAATACCTTATATGTGAGTCCAACCTCTCAAGGAATATTTGCCGCAGCAAACACATTTCTCCCTATCCTGATTCCATCCTTTCTCCCCAGGTTTGGTCTGGTCCCTTCCCAGTTGCATCCATGACACCTCTAATGCCCTCCATCATTTTGACAGTTGCCAATTTCCTGGTCTCAACTGGTTCATTTTAAGCATGGACACAACCTCCCTCCGTATTTCCATCCCACACGAGATTGAAGGTCCTCCATTTTTTCCCTGAACAGACACTCTTCCTCTCTGTCAACACACTCATTCTCCTGGGTAAACCTATTCCCACATTAAAGAATTTCTACTCTTCACATTTTCTATTTTAAAGATGTAACTATGGGAATCCCATAGACACAAACTAGGCCCACATTTATATGGAACCTGTTTCAGGCCACTTCTCTCAACTCTTTCTGATACATTGAGGATTGTTTTTGTGCTACTTCTTGCACTTGTAAAGATCTTTTTTAATCATCACGTATGCCTTATCTACTACCCTGCACCTTCCCATGGTCCATCAAATGTTTCCCTTCTCTTTCTGGATCCCTCTGCTGTGTCTTGGGTGAAAGATAAACAAATATTCATTCCTTGATCATCCTTCCACACAAAGATTTTCCCGTCTCTCCCACCACCTTGGTCTCTGTCTCATCTGTTCCTACAATAAGACTTTCCACATGGGTGACTCTGAGATGTCTTCCTTTGCCCACATCTCTGGCTTCTCCTGTCATGATTGTCAGGGTCTTTAACTATGTTTCATCTATTTCACACATCTCTGCTCTGAGTTTTTTTACTCAGAGCTCCCATGGATTTGGAAGCAACAGCAACAAAGAGAAGCAGGAGAAAACACTGATTTACTCTAGCCCAAGTGGGAGGAGAGTTAGAAGTGAGTCAGAGGGGGAAAACACTTGAAAAGGAGAGGCAAAGCACAGGCAGACTTTACTCGGAGCTCCTGTGGATTTGGAAGCAACAGCAACAAAGAGAAGCAGGAGAAAACACTGATTGGCTCTAGCCCGAGTGGGAGGAGAGTTAGAAGTGAGTCAGAGGGGGAAAACAGTTGAAAACTGAGGAATTTGGTTTGTAAATTGGTAAATTAGGCAATTTATCAGTCAATATAAGCAGGGCGGCTCTTAGGGAGCGGCAGTGTGAGAAAAGTGTGAGTCTTTGGCTCGAGAGTCTTAGGGGAGGAGAGAGAGAGACGAAAGAAGGAGATGTCAAGCAAGCTGATTCAGTGTGATGCTTGCAGTATGTGGGAGGTCAAGGACACTGCTGGTGCCTCTGGCTACTACAAATGTGAGAAGTGCATCCAGGTACAGCTCCTGAAGGATCGTGTTGGGGAACTGGAGAAGCAAGTGGATGACCTCAGGTTTGTCCGAGAAACTGAGTCGTTCCTCGACAAGTCCTACAGTGAGATTGTTACACCTAAGGTACTGGAAGAGAGAAAATGGGTGACGGTGAGAAAGGGAGGGAAACTTGGAATGCAAAGGTCCACAGGTGTTGTACCTCTCGTGAACAGGTTCACCCACTTAGAAGCTGTCGGGACAGATTACGTTAAAACACTGAGCGGCGGACTGGCTTGCGAAGCAAAAAGGGTTGTTGAGCCAAAACCAAAGAGGCCAACGTCAGGCAACGCCATTGTAGTTGGAGACTCCATTGTGAGATGTACGGACAGGGGTTTCGGCGGCTACAGGCAGGATTCGAGGATGGTGTGCTGCCTTCCTGGTGCCAGGATCCAGGATGTCATGGACAGAGTGCACAAAATCCTCAAAGGCGAAGGTGAACAGCCGGAAGTGGTAGTGCATGTTGGCACAAACAATGTCGGAAAGAAGGGGATGAATATTCTGCAGCGTGACTTTAGAGAGCTCGGAATAATGTGGAAAAGAAGGACCTCCAGGGTTGTTATCTCCGGTTTGCTTCCAGTTCCTCGTGCTGGCGAGAGCAGGAACAGGGAGATACGGGACCTGAATGTGTGGCTGAGTAACTGGTGCAGGGGGCAGGGATTTAGATTCTTAGATCACTGGGATCTGTTTTGGAGTAAGGGGGAACTGTACAAAAGGGATGGATTGCATCTTAACAGGTAGGGGACTAGCATTCTGGCAGGCAGATTTGCCACTGCTACACAGGTGGATTTAAACTGAATAAGGGGGGTGGGGGTGTCAAATGGGATAGTTGAGGATGTAGTTAAAGGGAAAGAGAGTAAAGGAATGGTTAATGACCCCAGAATTAATGGGAAAGGAAGCTCACAAAGGGATAGGAGAGTATGGCCAAGTGTAATAGGGATCGATGTGAAAGGTGAGATGCGTAAGGAATTAAAAGTATTGTATATCAATGCGCGAAGTATAAGTAAAGTAGATGAGCTTGAGGCTCAGTTAGAGGTTGGTAGATATGACATTGTGGGGATTACTGAGACGTGGCTGCAAGAGGATCGGGCCTGGGAACGTAATATTCAGGGTTATACATCCTATAGAAAGGACAGGCAGGTAGGCAGAGGAGTGGGGGTAGCTCTGCTGGTGAGGGATGGAATTCAGTCCCTTGCGAGGGAAGACATAGGGACTGACGAGGTAGAGTCACTGTGGATTGAGTTGAGGAATTGTAAAGGCAAGACGACACTAATTGGTGTTAATAGTAGCCCGGATGTAGGGTGTAAATTGCAGCAGGAGTTAAAACTGGCATGTAACAAAGGTAATGCCACTGTGGTGATGGGGGATTTCAATATGCAGGTAGACTGGGAAAATCAGGTTGGTTCAGGACCCCAAGAAAGAGAGTTTGTAGAATGCCTTCGAGAGGGATTCTTGGAGCAGCTTGTAATGGAGCCGACCAGAGAAAAGGCAATTCTGTATTTAGTGTTGTCCAATGAACCGGATATGATAAGAGAACTCGAGGTAAAGGAACTGCTTGGAGGTAGTGATCATAATATGATTAGTTTTAATCTGCAATTTGAGAAGGAGAACGTTAAATCGGAAGTGGCAGTGATGCAGTTGAACAAAGGGGACTATGAAGGCATGAGAGGGGAGCTGGCCAAAGTAGACTGGAAAGGGATCCTAGCAGGAATGCCGGTGGTACAGCAATGGCAGGAATTTCTGGGCATAATACGGAAGTCGCAGGATCATTTCATTCCAAAAAGGAAGAAAGATTCTAAGGGGAGTAGGAGGCAACCATGGCTGACAAGAGAAGTTAGGGATAGAATAAAACTAAAAGATGTATAACACAGCAAAGAGTAGCCAGAAGCCTGAGGATTGGGAAATTTTCATAGGACAACAGAAGGAAACAAAACGGGCAATACGGGCTGAAAAGTTGAAGTACTAGGGGAAGCTGGCTAGGAATATAAAGAAGGACAGTAAAAGCTTCTTTAGATATATTGAGGAAAAAAGAGTAGCAAAGTCAAATGTGGGTCCCTTGAAGGCAGACACGGGTGAAATTATTATGGGCAACAAGGAAATGGCAGAAGAGTGGAATAGGTACTTCGGATCGGTCTTCACTAAGGAGGACACAAACAATCTCCCAGATGTACTGGAGGACAGAGGATCTAAGGGGGTAGAGGAACTGAAAGAAATTTTCATTAGGCGAGAAATAGTATTGGGTAGGCTAATGGGACTGAAGGATGATAAATCCCCTGGGCCTGATGGTCTGCATCCCAGGGTCCTCAGGGAAGTGACTCTAGAAATAGTGGACGCATTGGTGATCATTTTCCAATGTTCAATAGATTCAGGGTCAGTTCCTGTGGATTGGAGGATAGCTAATGTTATCCCACTTTTCAAGAAAGGAACGAGAGAGAAAACAGGCAATTACAGACCAGTTAGCCTGACTTCGGTGGTGGGAAAGATGCTGGAGTCAATTATTAAAGAGGTAATAATGGGGCATTTGGATAGCAGTAAAAGGATTATTCCAAGTCAACATGGATTTATGAAAGGGAAATCATGCTTGACTAATCTGGAATTTTTTGAGAATGTGACAAGTAAAATGGATGAAGGGGTGCCAGTGGATGTAGTGTATCTAGACTTTCAGAAAGCCTTTGATAAGGTCCTGCATGGGAGACTGGTGACTAAAATTAGAGCACATGGTATTAGAAACATAGAAATTAGGTGCAGGAGTAGGCCATTCGGCCCTTCGAGCCTGCACCGCCATTCAATATGATCATGGCTGATCATCCAACTCAGTATCCCGTACCTGCCTTCTCTCCCTACCCACTGATCCCCTTAGCCACAAGGGCCACATCTAACTCCCTCTTAAATATAGCCAATGAACTGGCCTCAACTACCCTCTGTGGCAGAGAGTTCCAGAGACCCACCACTCTCTGTGTGAAAAAATTCCTTCTCATCTCGGTCCTAAAGGATTTCCCCCTTATCCTTAAGCTGTGACCCCTTGTCCTGGACCTCCCCAACATCGGGAACAATCTTCCTGCATCTAGCCTGTCCAACCCCTTAAGAATTTTGTACGTTTCTATAAGATCCCCTCTCAATCTCCTAAATTCTAGAGAGTATAAACTGAGTCTATGCAGTCTTTGTTCATAAGACAGTCCTGACATCCCAGGAATCAGTCTGGTGAACCTTCTCTGCACTCCCTCTATGGCAATAATGTCCTTCCTCAGATTTGGAGACCAGAACTGTACGCAATACTCCAGGTGTGGCCTCACCAAGACCCTATACAACTGAAGTAGAACCTCCCTGCTCCTATACTCAAATCCTTTTGCTATGAAAGCTAACATACCATTCGCTTTCTTCACTGCCTGCTGTACCTGCATGCCTACTTTCAATGACTGGTGTACCATGACACCCAGGTCGCGCTGCATCTCCCCTTTTCCTAATCGGCCTCCATTTAGATAATAGTCTGTTTTCCTATTTTTGCCACCAAAGTGGATAACCTCACATTTATCCACATTATACTGCATCTGCCAAACATTTGCCCACTCACCCAGCCTATCCAAGTCACCTTGCAGTCTCCTAGCATCCTCCTCACAGCTAACACTGCCCCCCAGCTTAGTGTTATCTGAAAACTTGGAGATATTGCCTTCAATTCCCTCATCCAGATCATTTATGTATATTGTAAATAGCTGGGGTCCCAGCACTGAGCCTTGCGGTACCCCACTAGTCACTGCCTGCCATTGTGAAAACGACCCGTTTACTCCTACTCTTTGCTTCCTGTTGGGGGTAGGGTGTTGACATGGATAGAAAATTGGTTGGCAGGCCGGAAGCAAAGAGTAAATCCTTTTCAGAATGGCAGGCGTGGTGTGCCGCAAGGCTCGGTGTTGGGGCCGCAACTGTTTACCATATATATTAATGATTTGGAAGAGGGAATTAGGAGCAACACTAGCAAGTTTGCGGATGATGCAAAGCTGGGTGGCAGTGTGAACTGTGAAGAGGATGTTAGGAGGTTGCAGGGGGACCTGGACAGGTTGAGTGAGTGGGCAGATGTGTGGCAGATGCAGTATAATATAGATAAATGTGAGGTTATCCACTTTAGCGGCAAAAACAAGGGGGCAGATTATTATCTCAATGGGGTTAGATTAGGTAAGGGGGAGATGCAGAGAGACCTGGGCGTCCTTGTACACCGGTCACTGAAAGTTGGCTTACAGGTACAGCAGACAGTGAAGAAAGCTAATGGAATGTTGGCCTTCATAACAAGAGGATTTCAGTATCGGAGTAAAGAGGTTCTTCTGCAGTTGTATAGGGCTCTGGTGAGACCACATCTGGAGTATTGTGTACAGTTTTGGTCTCCTAATTTGAGGAAGGACATCCTTGTGATTGAGGCAGTGCAGCGTAGGTTCATGAGATGGATCTCTGGGATGATGGGACTGTCATATGAGGAAAGATTGAAAACACTAGGCTTGTATTCACTGAAGTTTAGAAGGATGAGGGGGGATCTTATAGAAACATATACAATTATAAAAGGACTGGACAAGCTAGATGCAGGAAAAATGTTCCCAATGTTGGGTGAGTCAAGAACCAAGGGCCACAGTCTTAGAATAAAGGGGAGGTCATTTAAGACTGAGGTGAGAAAAAATGTTTTTACCCAGAGAGTTGTGAATTTATGGAATTCCCTGCCACAGAGGGCAGTGGAGGCCAAATCACTGGATGGATGTAAGAGAGAGTTGGATAGAGCTCTAGGGGCTAGTGGAGTCAAGGGATATGGGGAGAAGGCAGGCACGGATTATTGATAGCGGACGATCAGCCATGATCACAATGAATGGCGGTGCTGGCTCGAAGGGCCAAATGGCCTCCTCCTGCACCTATTTTCTATGTTTCTATACCTTCAGGGATGGAGACCTCGGTCCTCAGTTCCCCCACAGCTTTTAGACAAACAGATTTTCTTTCGTAGTATTTGCAAACTTCAATGAGATTCCATCATCAGCCACATCTTTCCTATTCCTCCCCTCTCAGTGGGTCTGTTTCCTCCAAAACCCCTTGATCGGCTCTTCCATTACCACCAACTACTTCCACCTCGTATTACTTTCCCATACAACCATGGAAACTTCAACAACTACTATTTCATCCATAGTGCAGACACCCAAGCAGTCCTCTCAGTTGAAGTATCAATTCACTTGCACTTCATCAAATCCATTGTATTACATTTGATGATGTCTACATTGTGGAAACTAAACTCAGAGTATCCAGTCTGCAGGGCCAATACTGAGCTTCCAGTTGTCTGTTCCTTTAATTCTTCATTCTTTCCACTCGAACCTGTATGCCTGTTGACTCCTGCATTGTTCTTACAAAGCCTATTGTGTACTAGGAAAAAATGAATCCATGTTTCAGCCTTCAGGACTAAAATGAAATTCAACGATTTTTGGTAACCCTCTTTTGCTATTTCTGCAAGAACTGATCAGGTGTACCATAAGATTATCCATCTACAAAATTTACTCAGAGTTTCCCCCTAAACAAATCTGTGGCCATTTCCAGTATTCTACCTTTCAATTCAATTCTCTGACATGCATCTCATAGATTTTACACATCCTTTATCAATCTATCATTGTATCACTTCAGCAATCCTGGCCTCACTTTATCAGAGGTATTCCTTTGTCCTATCCATCCCTCCACACCCTCTTGTTTTCTTATGCTCCTGTTCTGATTTCTTATGCTCCTGTTCTGATGGGTCATCAACCTGGAACATTAACTCTGCTTGTCTTGTCACAGAAGCTGCCTGACCTACTAGATGTATACAGCATTTTCTGTTTTCATTACTGAAAAATCTCAATTGTTTTTGTACAAACGTTGCTAAAATTTATCAGTCAGTTTATTTATTAAAACTACCAGTTGTAAAAGGAGTGCATAAAGCAAGGGCTGGGCATTTTATGCAAAAAAACCTAAGGTGGCAAAACATATGAACAAAGCACTTGGGATTTGGGATTTTATAAACAGAGATTTAGTGTATTAAATTGAAGCCTATATAAAACTAAAGATAGACATAAAGTGCTGGAGTGATTCAGCGGGTCAGGAGAGAAAGGATGGGTGACGTTTTGAGTCAGAATCGTTCTTCAGATTGAAGAAGGATTCCGACCCGAAACATCATCCAACTTTTTCTCCAGAGACCTGTTGAGTTACTCCAGCACTTCGGTATAAACCAGCACCTGCAGTTGATTTCTACACACCTATATACAATTAAGTTGCCTGATATAGTGTATCCAGTTCTGGTCACCACACTTTAGGAAGGCTTGAATATTCTAAAGAGATTTAACTCCAATAATTTCATGAAGAAGAAACCAGATAGGTTTACAAAACAAAACAGGACTACTTCCACACCTCTACTCGTGATTGGGTAATTCAAAGGAAGTAAAAACTGACATCAGGGTATTTCTGATGTGTTTTTACCAGTGGGCCTATGTCTGAAGTAATAGTTGGCACGCTGTCCAATGACCATATAGTGCACCCATTAGAATTTATTATGCAAAACAAGGGGCAGTCATCTTGCACCTGTTTAGCAATGGTAAAAGTCTTGATGAACTAAGTTCTCAATGTAACTTGCTAATCTTTGACTACTGTAGGAAGAAATATTTAAAAATATAGCCAAACATTGATTAAATAGAGTGAACATGTGTTAAACGGACCATAGGGTGGTGTCCGTTATTGCCGATTGTTGCTATACACAAAAAGACACAAAGTGCTAAAGTCACTCAGTGGGTCAGGCAGCATCTCTAGAGACCAAGGATAGGTAATGTAGGCCTGATTCAGTCTGAGTTACTCCAGCACTTTGTGTCATTTCACGTTAAAACTAGGCGCCGATTCCGATGGTCTGCACCAGCGAGCCCTTCACAAGCTATTGCATGTCCAGTTGACGCGGCTGTTGTTGTGGCTCATGTTGTAGCCCCTGACTATCAGCTCTTTCTTCAGGCAGCTCCCTGCTCCACCGCTGCCTCCTCCTCCACCTTCCCGCCATGCTTTGACCATGCTCTGCTGTTCCATCCTCCACTGCCACCTCCTCATTCTCCCCCGTAGGCACTGACATCTTCCAAGGTCGCGTATATCAGTGACTCCGATGGAGCAGGGTGGGGGAAGCGGCCGACTGGACAGAGTGATGGGAGAAAGTTAAGGAGGCGTTGGTCGACTGGGAGCAAACAAAGCGATGGTCGACAGGAAGAGCTGGTGGCTGCTGAGAGGAGAAGGAGCTCCACAGTAACCAAGTGCGTCCTGTCGATGACGGCAGCCTGAAGAAAATGCTGTCCTTAGGGCCTACAAAGTGAGCTGCAACAATAACTGCGTCAACCATGCAGTAGGTGAAGAAGGGCTTGCATGCACCTTGTGAGCCAGTGTTGGTGTTGGAAGCAGGGGTGGTAAACAGCTGGGGAAGGCAAGCCAGGGATGGCATCGGCAGGTCCGTCCGCTATAACCAAAATCAGTTATAAAGAGGTCCGTTAAAACGAGGGTTTACTGTATATCACGTGATACAAGTACACAAACTTAAAAGAGTCTTAATCAAATTCTGAACTTTGTTGGTATTATTGGGGAGATGTTACAACTGTTGGTATCTATCTATCTATACACAACAAAAACTCTGATCTTTTGCTCTTCCGGTTTGCGCGCTTTTCTATTTGCGCAAAAACGGTACACGATAGCACTACGATTTTTCATCAGCTCCCTCGCTGTTCTCCTGTGCTGCGAGTGCAACAAGTTTCGATCCGATCGGTAGTATATTGTAAAAGTTAGCGAGGTTTAAAATTCGTAAAAACCGCGCATGCGCAGATCGATCTCTTCTCCTGCCAGTCAGCGCCGCGCGGATTGGTCTCTTCACCTGTCACTCCCCGGGATGGTCCGCCCCTTCATGTACCATTGCATCTTTACAGGAGCTGAGGGACACTCCGGAGGTCTCCAACCGGACACAATTTTCGGAGGGACTGGAAGCAGCCCGGCGCGGAGTCGGAGATGTCGCCAAACGGAAAGCGGAGAGTTTGATCGCGGTGGAGGAGAGTGTCCAGCGCCCGCTGTGAGTCCCAAACGCAGCGCCATCACAACGCCCCGCAGCTCTAGCCCCTTCCCCTCTGGTCCCCCTCGCAGGCTCCTAGCCCCCTCCCCAGACTCTCCCGCATGGCTCATCCCCTGTCTTTTCACCAAGCTGTCCCACCACCCTCACCACCCCCCCCCCCCCCGCCCCCAAGCACGCCAATGTGGCCATAGCTGCTGGTGCGTCCGGGCTAAGCCAAGGATCCAAGGCCTGGCTCTAAGGGCGCCGACGGCTGATCCTCCTCCGGGGCATGCAAGAAGGGAGAGGAGCGGCAAACTCAAGATCCTGAGGAGGGAGAGTGGGGGAGGAGAGGGAATAGAGGGAGGGGAGTAGGGAAGGGGACAGAGTTATAGAGGGAGGGAGTGACTGGGGGTAGGGAAAAGGAGAGGCGAGGGAGGGATTTGGGGATAGTAGGAGGCGGTGGGAAAAAAAGAGGGAGGAGGTGAGGATGGAGAGTGGGGAAGGGGGGGGATAGAGGGGGGAGTAGAGGAGGGGGGATTGGGGGAGGTAGGAAGTGGGGAATAGAGGGAGGGGGCAGTGGGGAAAGTGAGGAGGGATAGTGGGGGGGATATGGATAGGAGGGGGTAGGGAGGGGAGAGGAGTTATGGAGGGAGGGAGGGAGTGACTATGGGTAGGGGAAAGGAGAGGGAGAGAGCTGAGGGAGGGATTGGGGAGGGGAGGAGACCAGGGGAAAGAAGAGGGAAGGTGAAGAGGAGGGGGACAGAGTGCTTGGGATGAAAGGAAATGTGCTGCACCTGTGCAGTTGGGGGCTATGGGTGAGTGGTGCGATATTGCGTTTGGGGACCAAGGCTCCTGTGTGACAGGGACCCAACGGGTCCCACTTAGTCTAGTCTGTGACTATATACACACTATGAGCAAAAGTAGCATTAAATTCAATAGCTATATATACAACTTTATTACCCTGCTGTAATTTATTGTATAGTCGTGCATACTTAGGGCAGCTATCCAAGGATTGTTAGCTGGAGTGCAGATGAATCCTGCAGCATCTATAAGTATAAATGGGAACATTTACACATGAATAAATACCAAGATTTTCCTTCTAGAATTTCCGAAACCTGGTGCTTCAATTTTCTGATCTTCTCGTCTCTGCATGTGATTTCTGATGCATTTTCTTTTATCACTGTAGCTAATTTTTCTTCATGCTGTATGAAGCAAAACAAAAGCTTAGCAAGTTTGGGATGAACTGGATCTTGCATATACTTTTTTTTTAAGCTGCTGTTTAAATTACTAACCAACTTATTGAGATGTTCCGTTTTTTCTCCAAATTCCTTTCTAGACTCATAAAGAATCTGCAACTTTTCTGCTGCCAATGATTCAGCTTGTTTTAATCTTTCTTCTGTCTGTTCATGGGATTGTTGTTCCTTTTTAACTAACTGACTATATTCAGAATCCTGTGGAAAAAATATATTCACAGACATTTATTTCTAAAGAATATCTCCACAAAAGTTAATAACCACTAGTAAGCATTACTATTTGTATATTATGTCTGCAGAATGCAAATGATACTTATAGTTTCTTTATTGTGATTTTTGTTTAAATGGTCCGTTGATTTTATCCTTTAATTCTTCCCAGTTCCCTGGATAATGATTCATTTCTGCCAGTACCTCTACAAATGACAATAGACAACAGACAATAGGTGCAGGAGTAGGCCATTTGGCCCATTCGAGCCAGCACCGCCATTCAATGTGATCATGGCTGATCATTCCCAATCAGTACCCCGTTCCTGCCTTCTCCCCATATTCCCTGACTCCGCTATTTTTAAGAGCACTATCTAGCTCTCTCTTGAAAGCATCCAGAGAACCTGCCTCCACCGCCCTCAAAGGCAGAGAATTCCACAGACTCACCACTCTCTGTGAGAAAAAGTGTTCCCTCGTCTTCGTTCTAAATGGCTTATTCCTTAGTCTTAAACTGTGGCCCCTGGTTCTGGACTCCCCCAACATCGGGAACATGTTTCCTGCCTCTAGCGTGTCCAAGCCGTTAACAATCTTAAATCAAATGACCATTCTGCTCTCTAGTGTTTTGATGAATATTGGCAGCTGAAGATTAGAGACATCACAATTGAGTCCGACTTAACCTTACACATACTTCACCAAGAGGGATTAACTGCTAATAATGAACACTGGAAATCCTGGCCCATTTAACCTATTCTGACTAGCGTAAAATCCCCAAATCAATAATACCCTATAATGAACAAGAGCTTTGATTTATTAAATATACATTTTAAAAAAATTAACCCACAATTCTTCAGAGTCTAATTGAATTTGTACATACTACAGCACTCTGTGCATTTACATATTAAACCATCAGGAGAAACCTCAATGCTGCTTGTATTTGTCTAATTAAAATGACAACAGAACAACAAGAAGAGCTTTCTTCTTTACTATCAGATAACCTTCTATCTCCATCAAATTAAGTCAACGTAGGAATAGAGTTCATGATAATGCACCAATATCACAGCAGCCCTTCCTGAAATCCTCTTCAACTGTGGATTCTTTGCATCCTTCTACATTCTGTAGAGTTTAACAGAATGAGAGTTAACCTCTATGAAGCATATCTGGCAGGTTTTACAGTATTGGTGCAAGAAGGATGTTCATCTTGACTAAAGAATTGAGATCTGTATCAAAATAATTAGTTCTTAATTCAGCGGTGAATCATTAGAATTCTCTAACCTGGAAGGCTGCAGATTTTGAGCCATTGAATACATTCGAAACAGAGTTCAATAGATTTCGACATTTCAAAGAAATCCGGGAATATAGATTATTGAAGAGAAATGGTGTTTAGGTGAATGGTACTACCAAGCTTGAGAGGCCAATTGATCTACCACTGTTCTTATTTCTTGTGTTCTTAATTAGACAAGAATCTGAAAAGTAGGAGCTTTAGGCCATATTGCTCTCCATAAGACATGCATATCTCTGAAGATCTGTCCTGGGTCCAGCACATCGATGCAACCACATGGAAAGCATTTCAAGAAATACTTTCTTTGAAGATTGAGGAGATTTGGTGTGCTGACAATACTCCATCAAATTTCTCCAGGTGTACGGTAGAGAGAATTCTGACTGGTTGCCTGGCTTGGCAACTCAAACGCTCAAAGGAGACTACAAAAAGTGGTAGACACTGCTCAATCATAGGTACTGACCTCCCCTCCATCAAAGGGATTTATTGGAGGTATAGACTCAAAAAAGTAGTCAATATCATCAAAGACCCACACCACCCTGGCCATGCTCTCATTTTGGTACTACTATCAGGAAAAAGATACAGGAAATTAAAAACAATGTCCACCAAGAATAGTTTCTTTCCAGCAACCATCATGCTCTTGACACTATGCAACACTAACCTTAGCAACTATGATCTTCTATGGACTGTCTTGGATTATAATATGGACTTCAGTTTCTTCACTTTTATGGTTACTACTTTATTGTATTTTACTTCGGAGTCACACGAGTGACTTCGTGAAGACCCCGCCAGCACGCATGCGCGACATATCGTCGCTCGCAGTTGCAGTCAACAGCTGGAGGGGGGAGTGCGCTCCTCCACCGGCGCTTCAAAAAGGCCCTCAGGTAAGTTACACTAACCTTGAGCTGGTTAGTTCCTGTAGGAATTTTTGTGCTTACAGGAACGAAGGAGAAGACTAAAGTAAAGGCATCGAAGCATGCCTCCAAGGACCGCGGGACTTCGGACAGGAGTCAGCGGCCGCAATCCCTGGAACTGCTCGCTACACCAGCTGCACCTGCACCGCAGGCCGGGAAAAGAACGCGTAAGTCGGGGAGTCCAGTTTAGCCGGCACGACCCAACTCTCCAACACAGCAGGCCAGTGAGCTGCATGTTGGTAGGAGATCCACGCAGGAGCAAGGTAGGCAAGACCCTGACTACCTACGCTTTCACCGGGACACTGGGCCAGCGGAAAGAAGGTGCGTAAAACTGTGCCTCCTTCAAAGGCACGTTCCATTTCCCCTCTGTTACAGGTCACCAGAGGGCGGACCAGGGGGAAAACCGCACCGAGGTCGACTAGCCCCGCTGCAGCGGCCGGCATCGACTTACCAACGTCACAGTCTGCCAGATCACGGACCGATGATGAAGCAACATGAAAGTCGGGGAGCCTCGCAGGTGCGGCCGGCACCAACTCACCACCGGCGCAGTCCGCGGGCCGGTGGTTGTACATACCGGTCGTGTGGCCCTGCAGTAGCGGCTGTCAGCGACCCTGCGTCGCAGTCCCGTATAACCGAGACTGGCGGCAAGCCCGCGCAGATGTCGGGGAGTCCCGCTGAGGTGGCTGGCACCGACTCATCGCCGCTGCTGTCGTACCAGACAGGCGGTCCGCTTCAGTCCAGAAGACCGCGGACTACTGGCAAATCCATGTGGGAGTCGTGTAGCCCTGCAGGAGTGGTAGGCAGCGGTTATCTACCTAGGTTCCCAAGACATCACCTCAACGAGGTGCGGACTGATGGTAGAAGCCCCAGTAGTTTACCAGAACTTGGGGGTCAACTTGCTGTCCGCAGATAGCGGCGGCAGTCGCATGGCTCGAATGGAGCGTATGGTGGAGCAGCTGCTCGAACGGGATCTCCTCCAACAAGAGCAGGTGTCCCTAGGATCTAGGAGACACTCAGCAGCACCAAGTATCTCTCCCTCATCAATACCCTATCTGGGGTAACATCAGTCCCAGGATCAGGGCTCAGGAATTGAAAATTCAGAAAATCCTGAAATTGTTGACCTCAGGGATTACTGCCTTTGCCAGATCCATTGACGGGACGGACATGACCGAGGAGCAGCAGGATGCACTAGCGTTGCTGTGCAACACACAGTATGAAATCAACTGTTTCCGCAAGAGCTCCATCCGGCCAACTCTCAACCCGAAATTCGCTGGTTTGTGCAAAGCTTCTGCTACGCCGCCACCGAGACAGCTGTTCGGTGAAGACCAGCCGTTAGCTGACTTTGAAGAGGGGTTGGCGCAAGAACTGGTGTTGCCCAACGTGCCTGAAGAGGAACTACTGGAGGTAGTATCAAAATTTGCCCAACCAGGGCAGTCAGGGCAACCTCTTCAGCCCAAACTAGCGGCCAGCATAAATTACTTGACCACACACCAGCTGCAGGAACAGGTGCTTACAGAGGCAATGAACAAATACAAAGCCCCGGGTAATTGTGTGTCACTTAATGTCCTGACCATCAACACGCCTATCTGGGGTAACATCAGTCCCAGGATCAGGGCTCAGGAATTGAAAATTCAGAAAATCCTGAAATTGTTGACCTCAGGGATTACTGCCTTTGCCAGATCCATTGACGGGACGGACATGACCGAGGAGCAGCAGGATGCACTAGCGTTGCTGTGCAACACACAGTATGAAATCAACTGTTTCCGCAAGAGCTCCATCCGGCCAACTCTCAACCCGAAATTCGCTGGTTTGTGCAAAGCTTCTGCTACGCCGCCACCGAGACAGCTGTTCGGTGAAGACCTGCCAAAGCAGGTTAAAGACCTGGACGAGGAGGCAAAACCGGTCGGGTTAATGAAACCACCATCCTCAAACAGGCCACCGGCGTATCGCAGACACCATCCCTACGTATCTACGTATCTACTAGGGCTCGGGGACAACCCGACAGGGCAACGAGAACCTATCCACCGGCCGCACCCTACCAGCAAAAGCCTTTTTTAGGGCAGGGCCAACAGCGACCAGCGTGGAAGATGCACCAACCCCCCACCCCAGCAACACAACGAGCAACAAAAGCCCAGAACATCAAGCCCCCGCCGGTAACCATGGAGGTAAGGGGGTCTGGTTCCCTTGGAGTGCTGCATGTATAATCTCACAAATAGGAGGGAGATTCTATGCATTCTGGGAAGCATGGGGTACTATAACTTCGGATTTCTTTATATTACAAAGTATTTAGGGTTATGAGATTGAATTCATAAATGGACATCTTCCCCTGACCGGAAATTTGCACTTTCTCACAAAGAGAAAGTGGAAGGACATGCGGAATTATTAAGGCTATACGCCAAGGGGGTAACAGAAAAAAACGACACATGAACCTCTTGAGTTTGTATCTAACATCTTTACCAAAACCAAAAAAGATGATGGATGTCGTATCATAATTGATTTAACCCATGTCATGGCATATCTAGATGACATCTTAATTGTGGGAAGAACTTTGGAATTAGCTAAATTAGGAGTAACAGCTACCAAAACATTATTCTAGAAACTAGGATTTGTCATCCATCCAGACAAATATAAGTTCGACCCTTCTGTGGTTATGGACTATCTGGGATTCACAATTAACACCAATCATATGATTGTCACTATCCCAGGGAGCAAAGCAATAGACATAATAGAGGCATGTAACAGCCTTGCTTGCACCAGGAAACCATTAGACATGCTGCTAAGGTAATTGGAAAGCTTGTAGCTATATTTCCAGCTGCACAATTTGGCCCATTACACTATCAAAACTTGCAAAGAGCAAAAATCTCAGCATTAAAAGCAAATGCTGGACATTTTGACAGGCCTATGCAGCTGCCAAACAAGGCGCAAATTGAGCTACAATGGTGGATCAGCAATGTTTGTGATTGTTTTAAACCCATCATTATATCAAACCCATCAGTCATGTTACAAACCGACGCAAGCGCCCAGGGCTGGGGAGATACCGACACTACTTCCAGTTGTGGCGGCAGATGGGATTTGCATGAGTCTACTTTTCTTCCATCACACGGTATAAACTATTTGGAAATGCTGGGAACATTTCACGGGCAGTGGGCTTACTGCACCAATCTGCATCATACGCATGTCCGTCTTCAAATAGATAATACCACTGTGGTGGCATATTTAAACCATAAGGGTGGTATCGTCAATATCTTGTGATGAATTGGCAAATTTAATTTGGCTCTGGTGTATTGAAATAAATATTTAATATTCAGCTACGTACCTTCCGGGTAAGCTCAATACTGTGGCAGACACCAGGTCACGAGTATTTAATGATAACATCGAGTGGATGTTGAACCCCCAAATATTTGCTAAAATTATAGCCAAATATGGAACACCAGATATCGAGCTCTTGGCGTCCAGGTTGAACCATCAGATACCAACATATGTCTCTTGGGATCCAGATCCTGGGGCAGTGGCGATGGACGCATTCTCGCTACATTGGGGGAAAATGGTTTTTCTACGCATTTCCCCATTCTGCCTCATCAGTCGGGTATTGCAGAAAATACAACTAGATTCTGCAGCAGGTATAATGATAATACCCGACTGGCCCACACAACCATGGTACCCGGTGTCCCTCAACATGATAAAGGACCATGGGCACAGGTTACCAAATGTCCGAATTTGGTGACCAATCCCATAACAGGGGAATATCATCCGTGCCATGGTCATCTGAACCTGTTGGCTTACAGGTTCTGAGGAGACCACAACTGGAATTCGGTCTGTTATCCAGAACCATGGACATCATAACAGGACAAGGAAGCAGTACCTCACCCACATCAAGAAATGGGAGGCCTTCTGTAGTCTGACCAAGACCACCTACAACTCTGCAACAATCTCCAATGTGCTAGAATTCCTTGCGGGCCTTCATTATGATGAGTGCCTCGGTTACAGTGCCATAAACAGTGCCAGGAGTGCGCTGTCATCCTATCTCAACATTGGAGTGGGATCTCACCAGCTGGTATCCAAACTAATGAGGGGTATATTTAGTTCCAACTCTCCTCGACCACGATATAAGGTCACCTGGATATAGGGGTGGTGTTGACCCTACTCAGGAGCTGGTCGCCTATGACAGGATTACCTCTGGACAAACTCACCTTCAAAATGATGATGTTAATGGCACTGACCAATGCACAACGGGTCCAGACTCTTCAGAAACTAAAACTGGATAGAATGGTCTTGACCCCTAATGAAGTGACTTTCTTTATTGATGAGTTGCTTAAACAGCAAAGACCTGGGTCTACAGGACTAAAATTGGAATTCCCAGCATACCCCGTTGATGAAAGACTCTGTATAGCCACCCATATCCGACATTATATTAATGTCACACATACCATCAGGAATATGGAGACGGGTCTGTTGATCAGCCATAAGAACCCACATCACAGGGTGACGGTGCAGACTATCTCCAGGTGGCTCAGGATGGTATTGGATGCAGCAGGTACCGACACTAACGTTTTAAAATCTAATTCTACCAGGGCTGCATCCACATCAGTGGCGTGGACCATGGAGGTACCCATGGATCATGTCCTCGCAACAGCGGGCTGGGCCAGTGAAGCTACTTTTCAGTGGTTTTTATAATAAACCTGTGGCCACTCCCACAACGTTTGCGGAGTCAGTTTTAAGTGCTGTTCCCTAAAACGTTTATCCCCGACTGAGGGGTTTATTGTTTGTATTAATAAATACGTTATTATTTTTCAGCTTGTTCAAGTCTGAAATACATTAACATACTTCCTCCATCAGTAATTATGGCAGTATGTGAGCATGGACGTGGTCCAGGGCATGAAATCACAGAGCTTTGAAATCTTCACAAAGTCACTCATGTGACTCCAAAGTAAAATAGTAAGATTAAATGAGAACTTACCAGTTTGAAGTTTGATCCTTATTTTATGAGGAGTTACGATGAGGGATTTCGTGCCTTCCGCTCCTAACCCTCTATCATAAGGTCAACTGGTATATAGAGTCTCTTAAATCTTACTATCTTCAGTCATTGTTGTTATCTGTGATTCCACACCACTGCTTTGAAGAATGTCGCGCATGCGTGCTGGCGGGGTCTTCACGAAATCCCTCATCGCAACTCCTCATAAAATAAGGATCAAACTTCAAACTGGTCAGTTCTCGTTTAATCTTACTATTTTTGATTATTATATATTATCTCTGCGTTATTGCATTTATGGGCCTGTTAAGCTGCAGCAAGTAAGAATTCCATTGTTCTGTTGAACACTCTTGACAATTGAAACCTGGTCTGCCATTCATGTCTGTTCTTCCATTTCAATGCAATCTTCTTGTCCTATTCCCATATTCTTTGATTCTTTAATATTCAGCAATCCATCAATCTGTTCTGATTGAACCGCCACAATCCCCTGCGTTAAGCTCCTCTTGAAGCTTCTAATTTATTACTCATAATCTCATCTAATTTAGAATCATCAGCAAAACTGGATACATGACATTTGCTCTTCTCAGACAAATCCTTGAAAGGACATGGGTAAAGCTGTACACACATCAATGAAAGTTAACGTGCAGGTACAGCGAACAACAGTTTGTTCATCTTGATTGCAAAAGGATTGCGAACAAGTCTAAAGATGTCTAACTGCACTTAAATAGGGCCCTGGAACAAATGCACTTGGAATAATGTGTACAGGTTTAGCACCCCTACCATTGGAGGCAATGTAACACAGCTTCAGTCAATTTATACCCGAGGAGAGCAGGTGGTTGAGTTGGGGGTGTCCTATAGAGCAGGAATAAGAATCCTGGGATATACTCTCTGGAGTTTAGAGAATGAAAAATGACCTTATTAAAACATAGAACTTTTACAAGACTTAACGGAGCAGTTTTGGGAGTGATGTTTCCACTGGTTGGGGTGTCTAGAGCAAGGGAGTCATCATTTCAAAATATGAAGTTGGGTCAGTGAATGAAAGAAATGTTTTATAACCATATGGCAGTGACATGCTCTATTCTAAGGGGCTATGGAGATTCAACTGCTAAGCAAATTCATGGCAGTGATGAATTGACATAATCAAGAAGGAAAATACAAGAACACATGGGGACATGATTGATATATATAAAATTATGAAGGATGTAAGTTGGGAAATATTTCCCCTTATCAAAGATGAATAAAACTACACAACAATATTTAGGGTAAGGGTTAAGAAATTCACAAAGGATCTGAGGGGAATCTATTCACCCAAAGCATGATGAGTACTTGGAATGCACTGGTGGATAGAATGATAGAAGCAGAGTCACAGACAACATTCAAAAAGTATCCAGACAATCACATTGATTCACTTAGAAGACTCATAGAAGACTCTGGGCAAGGCATAGAAGACTCTGGGCAAAGTGCTGTAAAATGAGACTAATACATAAGAGTGTTCACTGATCAGCATTGAAGTGGTGGGCCAAATGACTCAATTCCATGTTGTATGATTCAATTACTCTTATTATAAGGGAAAATAGAGATCCTTAATAAATGTTTCAGTCTGTCTTTTGTAGATAAAGCAAAAGTGTACAAAGCATTGGACAGATAGACAAAAATGCTGGAGAAACTCAGCGGGTGAGACAGCATCTATGGAGCGAAGGAAATAGGCAACGTTTTGGGCAGAAACCCTTTTTTGGCCCGAAACGTCTACCAGCATCTGCAGTTCCTTCTTAAACAAAGAAGTGGACGGCATCTTTGTCACTTTTGAGGTAGATAAAATACTAGGTCCAGATGAAATGCACCCCAGGGCTATTAAAGGATACAAGGAAGGTTAATGGAAGCTGTGACTAGGTTTCCCATTGTTTCTAGCATTGATAATGTTACTATTTGGCACTTACCTTCTGTTGCATTAGTTTATTGATACTGTTTATGGTTCCTTCTTTTTCTTTTAGTTGAGTTTTTAGCTGTGCGTTTTCTTTTTCCAGCATACGGATTCTTTCCGTCAATTGTTTTTGATCATACATGGGAGCCTGCCAATACATACATGACTGGTTCACAATTTTCAGATGATCAGGATTTTTGAACGAAAATATTTCTGAATAAACATATATAAGGTTTATAGATATAACCCAGGTTAATAATTATGCGCTACTGAAGTCATGTTGATGTTTTCCCAAATAATACTTGGTACATTTCACAGAATTGTCAGTACTGAATCAATTAATTCCACTGACCATTATATTATTTCATATTTAAAAATTGCAAATGTTTATCTAGTTAACCTCAAACTTTGACGGTGTTTCATAAGGCATGTGCTGTAAGTGAAGCATTCATGTCCCACTAAATGTTATTGAAAAAGTATTTCTCTATCCTGCTTAGTGGTAATTCCCGATACTTCCCATTGAAATTAATTCACCGACAATTTTTCAGTAGCTTTTCAAAACTTGTCATAGCATTAAGAGCCATTGGTATGGGAGAAAATCTGATACCGGCTATTTAGACTGCCCATGTGGACTCGTATCCATTTCTCCTCTTCCACCTATATTCCTTTCTAGAGTCATAGTCATACAGCATGGAAACAGGCCCTTTGGCCCAACTTGCCCACACTGACCAACATGCCCCATATACACTAGTCCCACCTGCCTGTGTTTTGCCCATATCCCTCCAAACCTATCCTATCCATGGACCTGTCTAAATGTTTCTTAAACATTGCGGTAGTACCCGTCTCAACCACCTCCTCCAGTAGCTCATTCCATACACCCACCACCCTTTGTGTAAAAAAAGTTACCCCTCTTGATCCTATTAAATCTTTTCCCCCCTCACCTTAAACCTATGCCCTCTGGTTCTCAATTCCCCAACTCTCAGCAAAAGACTGTGCGTTTACCCGATCTATTCCTCTCATGATTTTGTATACTATAAGATCACCCCTCATCCTCCTGCGCTTCAAGGAATAAAGTCCTAGTCTTCAAGGAATAAAGTCCCTATAGCTCAGGCTGTCATGTCCTGACATCCTCATAAATCTTCGCTGCACCCTTTCCAGCTTGACAACATCTTTCCTATAAGATGGTTACCAAAACTGAACACAATACTCTAATTACAGCCTTGCTAACATCTTATATAACTGTAACATGACCTCTCATCTTCTACACTCAACATTCTGACTGATGTAGGCCAACGTGCGGAAAGCCATTTTGACCACCCCATCTACCTGTGACGCCACATTCAAGGAACTATGTACCTGCACTCGTAGATCCGTCTGCTCTACAATACTACTCGGATCCCTACGCATGTTAGACTTTCCAAAATGCAACACCTCACATTTCTCTGTATTAAATTCCATCAAGCATTCCTCAGCCTACCTGGACAACCGATGAAGATCCTGCTCCAATTTTTGACTGCCATCTTCACTATATGCAATACCACCCACTTTCTCTGGCTTCACAATTCTTTATCGCACACCTCCCACTTTTTGCCTTTCATCTGTCCTTTGTCCAACCTTCTGCTTGATTCTGTCAGTGCTTGATTGATTTTAGCAAATGCAGTAAACCTTCGCTATTACAGATCTCCACCAAAATCTTTTATATATGGAGGTCTGCAACAGCGAAGGTTTAGTGCATTTGCTAAAATCAATCAAGCATTGACATCCTCTCAGCTCTAAGATTCCCAGATTTGAATTAACCCTTCCACATGCTATAATAATGAGAGAGGGTAATAGACAGCAGTAGTAACATAAAAACCTCCTGTAAACTCATCTATTGCTCCCGATGTAGCCTCCTTTACATCGGTGAGACCAAGCGTAGATGAGGCAGCCATTTCACTGAACACACGCTCAGTCTGCCAAGGCCTGCTGGATCTCCCAGATGCTAACCGTTTAACCTCCCCACTCCCATACTGACATGGGCCTCCTCCATTGCCAGAGGCCACACATAAACTGGAGGAACAGCACCTCATATTCCACATGGGTAGCTTTCAAACCAGTGCTATGAACAATGAATTCTCCAATTTTAGGTAATTAATATACAAACACCAACCCCCTTTACCGTCACGTTTTCCCCCTCTCTTTGCTGTGTCCCACATGGATGCACACTCACTTCACCTTTTCCCTTTTCCCCTTTCCCCATGGATCCCGCCCCCATCCCGTCCCGAACGGCAGGCATCAAATCACGTGTTCACAGAAGGTAGGCAAAAATGCTGGAGAAACTCAGCGGGTGAGGCAGCCTCATGCAATCCTTGCATGTCTCACCCGCTGAGTTTTTCCAGCACCTGCAGTTCTTTCTTAAGCGTGTTCACAGAAGGTGCGCGGCCGTGCCGGTGGCATTGCGCAGGATGCCGTACAGCCAGAGCTCGGCAGGCCGGATGATTACGGGAGCCGGATGATTTTGGGTTACGGGCCTCATTCTGCCCGGGGGCCGTAGGTTGCCGACCCACTGATAGCCAAGCTGCATTGATGTGCTCATGCACTCAACTGTGGGACAAGGAAAGTGAAAGTCTCAGAACCCATCACACTGATGAAGACTATAGTTATAGTATGCACCGCAAGGCTGCGTACTCTCTCCTCGCCTCTACACCAACGACTGCACCTCCACAGACATCTGTCAAGCTTCTCAAGTTTGCGGATGACACAACCCTGATTGGACTGATCCAGGATGGGGAGGAATCTGCCTACAGACAGGAAGTGTAACAGCTGGCGTCCTGGTTGCGTAGCAACAAACTAGAGCTCAATGCTCTAAAGACAGTGGAATTGATTGTAGACTTTAGGAGAGCTCCCCCTCCCCTCACCCCACTCACCATCAACAACCACAGTCACATCTGTGGAGTCTTTTAAGTTCCTGGGAACCATCATCTCCAAGGACCTTAAGTGATGGGCTACCATTGACTTCACAGTCAAAAAGACACAACAGAGGATATACTTCCTGCGGCAGCTGAGGAAGCACAATCGGCCACAGGCAATGATGGTCCAGTTCTACATGGCCATCGTAGAGTCTGTTCTCACCTTCTCCATCATGGTCTGGTTTGGCTCAGCCACCAAGCACAACACCTGGAGGCTGCAGCAAATCGTCCGATCAGCAGAGATAGTTATTGGCTGCAACCTTCCCTCCATTGATGAACTGTACACTGCAAGGGCCAGGAAGCGAGCAGGCAAGATCATCTCTGACCCCTCTCACACTGGCCACACTCTTTGAATCACTTCCCTCTGGAAGGCAACTCCGGATTGTCAAAGCTGCCACAGCCAGACATAAAAATTGTTTTATGCACGAGTAGTTGCTCTAATCAACAGCCAATAATCTGTAGCCTCCCTTTGGTCTGGTATTTTGTTGGTTCACATGCTTGATCAATGGTGTTTTATCATTAATGTTTTATTATTATTATTAATGTTTAGTGTTTTCTGAACCATTCGTAACTGTCACTGTATGTCATATTGTTACTTGTGGGCGGAGCACCAAGGCAAATTCCTTGTATGTGATTACTTGGCCAATAGACGTACCTACTTACATTCTAACCACAATATAATGCAACTCTTAGAAACAGATAAGTGACGAGCAGTATCAGATAATTGACGAGTGAAATGGCAGAGTTATCTATTGCCTGCTGACGAGCAAATACAATTAAGGATGGTGTTATGAATCCAGCCTCACTGATGAAGGGAAAACATGAGTGTATGGAAGAAGCAGACACAGAAGAGAGTGGCAAGACGGCAAAAGTACTTTGGAGGGGCCAGATGTAGAGTAATTTTACGTGGATGGATCAAAAATATATTATAATGGAGAAGGAAGAGTGCTAAAAGGAGAACAAATCCCAGGAACAATATTGGTGCAGGTGGAAGAATTAATAACCTTGACCGAGGCCCTCGTTAGGAGAGAACAGAGAGTAAATATTTATACTGACAGCAGATATGCCTTTGGGGTTGTATATGATTATATAACAGTATGACCATGAAGGAGATATGTCACCTCATACAAATTGAGGAATATGTTAAAAACCTGGTAACAGCTGCTACCCTCCCTCAGTTGGGCTGTGACAAAAAGTAAGTGGGCACAAAAAGATTCAAACAGAAAGTAAATGACTATGCAGTTAGAGCAGCTAGAGCAGTAACAGAAAACGGATGGGAATAGACAAGGGAAGGAGTGTTGCCTCCATAAGTAGAATAACCAATATGTCAGAGAATATAAAGAACATCCAGCAGTCTGCTCCAGGGAAAGAACAAGTGGGAACATCAGGGACAATCTTTAGGGAATATTTTTTCAAAATTATAAATAATATCCGCATTAACAAATGTAACAACAATAATGTAATAGTCAGAAAAATAGATGGGAAGGTTGATCCTGAGCTCAAGAGCAAATATTCTAGAAGACATACTGGCAGATACTAATGAAACAGCACTCAACAGAATGTTTGCAAACGAACATCTTGAGGACAATTGAAGGCAATAGTGTTAACAAGTAAGGATATAATGATAATTTAAGCTTACTTTACTTGTAGCATCTTTGGCAGAATATTCATGTGTTTCACTTCCATATGGAATTCTCTTTAATTGCCCTTTATGTACTTTTATGGCATCCAAATGGGTGGTCACTGATTTTGTTTCTGGAATGGGCATGCTTACGCCTGATATTCCTGTAAAATCCAGAGGCTCCTTGATTGATATATTAGGTTCTCCGTGCGTATTTTTGTGTTTCAGGCTACCAGTTGATCTTGTTGCACCCAATTTCACTTTGGACATTGTGAATTTAGTGATGGATATTTGTTCCCTATTTGCCAAAATAACACCATCAGGCAACGTGCATCATTATTGATTCTTCCTAAATTGCAAAAAGCATCAGGACAATGGACAATAAAGTAATAGTAATTATTCTCTGATTTTAACCAGCATTTTGTATTTGAGAAATTATGAAGCTTAACCAAAATACACATGGACTATTTTGAGGCAACAACAATAAAATTAACTTGGAAACCGGGCAACTGGTGTTAATTAAAAGTTCCAGAATATCTTGTTTTCATTTATCCCAATTTTCGGTTCAAGTGAGGTTCCATGGAAATGCGCGAACATTTAAATTAGTAGCTGATGACCATTTTTACACCATTGGCAAAGCTGCCATGGTGATGAAGCCACTTAAAATGAATAAGTATGCTTATCAAAATTGAAAAGGTTAACAGAGACAAATTAATACACATTTTATTTTCAAAAAAATCTTTTGGTTTACAGATGCCATCATTCAAATCATCAATACAAATGGTTAAGAGTGCTGGTTCTAAAATGAAGGCAGATTACAAAAGAGTGGAGTATCAAACTATCTCGGTGTTCTTGTGCAGGAACCGCAAAAAAAAGTTAACAGGCAGGAGAAGCAAGTAGTTAAGACAACCATGTGGCGCATTGGCCTGTAATTCAAGAGGTTGAAATTTGGTAATCGGGATTTATAAGTACAGCTGCACAGGATTAGGTGAGGCTACATCTGGAGTACTGTGCACTGTTTGGGTGCTCTTAATTAAGAAAGGACTTAATAGCATTATTGAACCAGGAACCAATGTAGATCGACAAGCAGAATTTTGAACACCTCCACGTTCACAAGGGTGAAAGTGAGAAGGCTGCAATGTCAGTGTTGAAACTGTTAAATCATGATTGTGACTTTTAGCAAAATAGGAGCTGTGACATTTAAAAATTGTGATAATTAGTCTTGGTAATGCAATCAAAGCAAAGCACATGAATTAACAATGTGTCATGGGTACAGTGACTTGCAAACGTTTTCATACCCCTTGAACCTTTCCACATTTTGTCACGTTACAACCACAAACGTAAATGTATTTTATTGGGATTTTATATGATAGACCAACACAAACTGGCGCATAATTGTGAAGTGGAAGGAAAATGATACATGGTTTAAATTTTTTTACAAATAAAAAACTGAAAAGTGTGGCGTGCAAAAGTATTCAGCCCCCTTTACTCTGATACCCCCAAATAAAATCCAATGCAACCAATTGCCTTCAGAAGTCACCTAATTAGTAAATAGAGTCCACTTGGGTGTAATCTAATCTCAGTATAAATACAGCTGTTATGTGAAGACCTCAGAGGTTTGTTAGAGAACAAACAGCATCATGAAGCCCAAGGAACACACCAGACATGTCAGTGATAAAGTTGTGGAGAAGTTTAAAGGAGGCTTAGGTTATAAAAAAATATCCCAAGCTTTGAACATCCCACGGAGCACTGTTCAATCCATCATCCGAAAATGGAAAGCGTATGGCACAACTGCAAACCTACCAAGACATGGCCGTCCACCTAAACTGACAGGCCAGGCAAGGAGAGCATTGATCAGAGAAGCAGCCAAGAGGCCCATGGTAACTCTGGAGGAGCTGCGGAGATCCACAGCTCAGGTGGGAGAATCTGTCCACAGGACAACTATTAGTCGTGCACTCCACAAATCGGGCCTTTATGGAAGTGTGGCAAGAAGAAAGCCATTGTTGAAACAAAGCCATAAGAAGTCCCGTTTGCAGTTTGCCACAAGCCATGTGGGGGACACAGCAAACATGTGGAGGAAGGTGCTCTGGTCTGATGAGACCAAAATTAAAGTTTTTGGCCTAAATGCAAAACGCTATGTGTGGCGGAAAACTACACTGCAAATCACCCTGAACACACCATCCCCACTGTGAAACATGGTGGTGGCAGCATCATGCTGTGGGGATGCTTTTCTTCAGCAGGGACAGAGAAGCTGGTCAGAGTTGATGGGAAGATGGATGGAGCGAAATACAGGGCAATCTTGGAAGAAAACCTGTCTGCAAAAGACTTGAGACTGGGGCGGAGGTTCACCTTCCAGCAGGACAATGTCCCTAAACATATAGCCAGAGCTACAATGGAATGGTTTAGGTCAACGCATATTCACGTGTTAGAATGGCCCAGTCAAAGTCCAGACCTAAATCCAATTGAGAATCTCTGGCAAGAATTGAAAATTGCTGTTCACAGACGCTCTCCATCCAATCTGACTGAGCTTGAGCTATTTTTCAAAGAAGAACGGGCAAACATTTCAGTCTCTAGATGTGCAAAGCTGGTAGAGACATACCCCAAAAGACTTGCAGCTGTAATTGCAGCGAAAGGTGGTTCTACAAAGTATTGACTCAGGGGGACAGAATACTTTTGCACGCCACACTTTTCAGTTTTTTTATTTGTAATAACATTTGGAAACCATGTATCATTTTCCTTCCACTTCACAATTGTGCACCACTTTGTGTTGGCCTATCATATAAAATCCCAATAAAATACATTTACGTTTGTGGTTGTAACATGACAAAATGTGGAAAAGTTCAAGGGGTATGAAAACTTTTGCAAGCCACTGTTTGTCTGGTCTGATTCAATCTCAGCCAGTTACTTCTGAAAGATGGATTTGCTGCTTAGGAAGTAGAGTTTGTAATGGGGACTGAAGACTGTGGATTAAAGCTACTCAGTATTTGCGAGAAAATGTCTGCGCTTTCAATACTGGATGTTGCATCGAGGCACACTTAAGACAATAGAGAAGTTGCGATTGTGAATGAGGTGAGTGTCTTCAGCATACATACAGAAACTAGTTAACTGATTTCCAATGATGTTGCTAAGGGCCTTGCTGTATTTGATGAGTAAGGGAGAATCAAGAGTTAGATTTTTGGATGTCTCCAGTGTTAATAAAGTGCAAAGAAATATCATTGAGTATTACTCTCTGACTGACTGGAGACAGAGCATGGGAACCAAATGAATGAATCCATTGTTCCTGGATTACAAATGGAAGCCATGGGAGCCATGGATCCACCATATTGAAGTCTGAGATTTATGAAAAAGGAGAGAAGGTCAAATAGGATGTTATGTGTTACTTAGGTAGCGGTTCAAAATCTATTTGAAGAGATTCAACCGTGGTGTTGAAAGAAAGATGGCAGTAGACTTGGGAGCCAATTATATTTACATTTGCAGGATGTGGGTGTGGGAACAGGTCGTGTTATATTTTCAGAGGGGTGATGATGACAAATTAAGAAGGAGAATGTATTCGAGGGGAGTGAAATATTACTAATATCAGCTAACATAGGAGCCAGGAATATCAGGATTATTGATTCACTCCCTCAATAGCAAGAATGTCCTTCCTCATACTAGGAGACCAAAACTGCACACAATACTCCAGATGTGTTCTCACCAGGGCATGTTTACTTTCAGTGACTGATGTACAAGGACACCAAGGACTCGTTACACCTCCCCTTTTCCTAATCTGACACCATTCAGCTAATAATCTGCCTTCTTGTTCTTGCACACCAAAGTGGCTAACATCACATGTATTCACATTATACTGCATGCACTATGCATCTTCCCACTCACCCAACCTATCCAAGTCACCCTGCTGCCTCATAGAATCCTCCTTGCAGCTCACGTTGCCACCCAGCTTTGTGTCATTGGCAGTTGGAGATGTTACATTTAATTCCTTAGTCTAAATCGTTAATATATATTGTAAATAACTGGGGTCCCAGCACTGTGCCTTGCGGCACCCCACTAGTCACTGCCTGCCATTCTGAAAAGGACCTGTAAATTCCTACACTTTGCTTCCTGTCTGGCAACCAGTTCTCTATCCATGTCAATACCATACCCCCAATCCCATGTGTTCTAATTTTGCACAATAATCTCTTGTGTGGGAACTTGTCAAAGGCTTTTCAAAAGTCCAGATACACCACATCCACTGACTCTCGCTTATCCATTCTACTTGTTACATCCTCAAAAAATTCCAGAAGATTAGTCAAGCATGATTTCCCCTTCATAGATCCATGCTGACTTTGACTGATCCTGTCACTGCTTTCCAAATGCGCTGCTATTACATCTTTAATAATCGACTCAAGCATCTTCCCCACTACCAATGTCAGGCTAACGTCTATAATTCCATGTTTTCTCGCTCCTCCTTTCTTAAAAAGTGGGGTTACATTAGCTACCCTCCAATCCACAGGAACTGATCCAGTCTATAGAACATTGGAAAATTATTACCAAAGCGTCCACAATTTCTAGGGCCACCTAGAGTACTCTGCAGACCATCAGGCCCTGGGGATTTATCTGCCTTCAGTCCCAACAGTTCATCTAACACCAAAAGAAAAGCTGGAAAGTCATTTTGCAGTAGTTTAAAAGTTTGATTAGGCCACATTTGGAGCATTGTGTGCCATTCTCATTGCTGCATTACAGGAAGATCGTTGAGGCGTTGGAAAAATTATTCACACGGATTAAGCATGGATTAGAAGGTTTTAGCTACAATGTTGTACAGTTACATTGTTTTTGGAGTGTTGGAGGTTAATTCTGCAATTTTTATATTAATGTCCCAACTGATAAAGGTAAACCAGTTTGCTTTTGTTTTAAAACCACCTATAGAATTTAGAACAGTACAGCATAGGAACGGGCCCTGCAGCTCCGTTTTTACCAAACATGATACCAAGTTGCCTGTCCCACTGAGTTACTCCAGCATTTTGTGTCTATCTTGTGTAAATCAGCATCTGCAGTTCCCTCCTACACATATCAAGTTAGTTGTCAACTTGTACAATCCGAAAGAAGTGTGTAAAATAATGAGAGGCATAGCGGGGTAGATGGGTTCCCCAGGATGGAAATGTCGAATACCAGTGGGGACAGATTTTAGGTGAAAGGATGAAAATTTAAAAGGAGATTTGTGAGACAAGTTTAATTTTACAGGGAGTGGTAGGTGCCTGCGACACGCTGCAAGTGGAAATGGTGGATGCGGATACAGTTGTAACATTTAAAAGGCATTCAGGCAGCGCATGAACAAGCACGGATGGAGAGACACAGACCCCGTGCAGGCAAATATGATTAGTTTGAATTGGCATCATGGCGAGCACAAATATTGTGGGTTCAGTCCTGTCCCTATGCTGTACAATTTTGTGTTTCAGAGAGAGATGAAAAAAAACAAAATAATCGTTAGTCAATATCACTGATGACTGATAGAGACAGGAAAATCAAGTTATCTGGATGAGTATAATGCAATGTCGAGTCGAGAAGGCTGCAATGAGTCTGCAAAGAAAATGAGATGTTGTTCCCCCATCTTGTGTTATTGTCTCTTTATAACATTGCAGGAGCAATAAAGGACGTGGGATGGAGAATTAAAGTGCAGAAAACAAGTCACTCGGGTTGCAAGGCAAGTGTCTCATCATCTTTGTTCGCAAGGAAAAGTATAATAAGGGGGTGACTGGGGAAATGGAAGAGTGGGAACGTCCTTTCACCTCTCCCCTTCCTACCTTTCAGTGGCACAAATAGACGTGTGTAGGAAAGAACTGCAGATGTCCCAGGTGCAGTAGCCATTCACTTACACTTCTTCCTATCTAGCATACCGAGTTTAGTGATCACAATGTGGTCTCTACACTGAAGACACCAAACACAAACTAGCTATTCACTTTGCAAAGCACCACCCACATTCAGTCTATGCAGGCAACCCTGAGCTCAGGGCCACATTAATTATCCATCCCACTCAGAGCTGCTTTTGCTGATCTTGGATTGTTCCAACATGGCCCAACACATGCTTGAAGGATAGCACCTCACCTTCCATTCTGGTACGTTGCAGCCTTCTGGATTCAATTAAAAAACTACAGCTTCAGGTAATCTGATTTCTTTGTCTAGGTCAGCCGCCCATCTATGACACTGCCACTGGCTCTTTTTTTTCTCAATTTTTCTCTTTGAAATTAGATATGCCCAACCTGGCCTGCCGGTCATGTCTTCCTGCTCTGCATTCTTTTGTTTGTTTCTCATCCTCTGACTTTGTTGACCAAGTAACATTCTTTACATAACATAACAAATACTTTATTAATTCCCTTATTCAGGGGAAATTCAGATGTCCTTGCAGCACACTAATAAAAATACAACATAGCATTAAAGAAATTTAACATTAAAACATACAGCATAGCCATCCCATGTTTATTCCGTCCACTCTGCCTCTGTACCTTGAAGAACTCCTTCTGAATACAAGGCTCTGCAAACTTAAATGTTAATTATATTTCCCTTCGAATAAATTAGCATGTCCTACATGTTCAGTTTTTTTAATTTTAGATTTCTAACAATTGCACATTTAACACTGCTGCTCTTCACTTCCTCGTTGCTGAGATTGCGCAGTCTGGTGTCTGTTGTTAACGTCGCAAAATCTAAAAGTGAAGAAATTTAAAGAGAGCGAAACACTGTTTAAAAATAATAATTTTAGTAACAGTTAGCGGAATATGAATATATAGACAGAGAAAATGCGAACGTTAAGTAGAGAATCAGAGAATAGATAGAAGTGCTGGATATGGTTGTGAGGAGGCGGCGGTTAACAACCGGATGGGCTATTTACACCTCCTTGCTTAATAGTTGGGTTAAAGAGATTCTCTTAAAACAGCAGTGTCAGCGAATGGCTCTTGAAATTGTTTACCTGTTTTCTCCTTAAAAGTATTGACTGGCCAGTGTACTTTGGGAACTTTCTACAGCTCAGTGCCGAGAGACAGACTTTTTATAAATAGAATTACTGACCAGCCCCTGTTCATGGTAATAATGATAACCACGGCCCTCTTTGCGCATCGAGCTGCTCTCGCAGACTAGCGGCGCGGTTGCCTGGGTTACCCGGACGCCGGCCTTGCTGCACTGCGGCTCCGGCCCGCAGCGCCAACACGGGGAGGGGGGGGAAGCTAAAGACTGCGACACGTTAAACCGCCTCCACCGCCAATCAAGCGTCTCGCGCGCTGTCAATTGGACCAACGGCCACCGCTGCTCGCGCTGTCCTCCGCGTTGCCAGGGGAATCCTCGCCTGCCATTGGCTGATGCGCATGCCCAGTAGAGGGGGCCGCCCGCCCGCCTGCGCTGCCGGGCAGTGCCGGCCTCGCCGAGCGAGCGAGCGAACGGGCGGTTGTTCACGTCCATGTTTGGCGCGGGCACGGTGTGGTGGTAATGGCTGGAGCTGGGTAGAGCAGTACGAGCAAGATACGCCTCTTTAAAAAAACAAAACAACCAAACACACAAAAAGAAAAATCCACCAATGTGTCTTTAGACTGGTGCATGCGGCGTGGCCGGCGGTCTCTTAAAATGAGCAGTGTCTTCGCAACATTTCCAGCAGAAAGAACAGGGGTTTCCACTCCCACGCTGCTCAAGGTGAAGGACACGATGTCGTTTGGTCAAATACTGGCTGTAGCGAACAAGTAGTATTTTTTAGGGAATTGAGATGTACTGTTCAAGTTTCAATTCTACATTATCACTCTTCCACCATCTGTAAATGAGTTGATGGAGTCGCAGCAATCCAGACTCCTAGTTTAAATCCTGTTGAAAGATCGCCAACCCCTCTGGGAGTGCAGTCCTCCAGTCTACCGGCCGTAGCTCGGGTTAGTGTAATTATGACTGTTTTATGCTCTTATAGTCTATTTGTTTGCAGAATATATATGGAAATGTAATCACTCACGTACTTTAAGCTCACCATAAAACATGCATCGATATGGGGCACGAGTTTAAAAATGGGATTATAGTTTGCATGTAATCCCCGAATAGCGTTTCTGAAAGTATGAAATTCGTCTAACCTCATTCTTACTCTTGAACAAATGTACAATTAAGTATGTATTCCATTTGGCTTATGTTGGAACAAGAAAGTACAGTGAAGATCATATTTTTTGTAATTCTGGGATGCGGTCAAGATGTATTGTATTTCCTAGATTCTTCATACAATGGAATGATTTACGATAGATCAATTTACGATACGACACAAAATAAATTAAAGTTGCCGCCTCTGAAGGATATTATAACTTATTTATGTAATCATACCTCAACCATGGTGGAATCTTCCAAGGAGCTTCACAATATGCTAGTATTCAAAATTTGGTATGAGCCATCTTTATACGCTACAAGGGAAATTATTAAAAGCTTAGTCAAAAATATATAGTTCAAAAGAATAAAGAGATGAGGGATTGAACAGAGAATTACAGAGCTTGGGGTCTTTGCAGTTGAATGCACAATTGTCAACTGGAGAGAGAATAAAATTAGGCATAATCAAAAAGCCAGAATCTGAAGCATAAAGATGTTTTTCATGGATGTAGTCCAGCGGTCAGATAAAATAACAAGCTGTAAATCAAAATTTAGGACCACATTTCAAACATTTTTTTGGGCACGTTTCCCTTTTTTTGTTAATTAGCATATTGCAACAATTTTGAGTTTTATTAATTGATATTTGCTTAATGAAAAGATATGTTGGTAAAGCTTAGACCATTTGCAATTACAAAAAAATATTGGTGAAGAAACAATTCTATTGGAAATCTAATGATTCAGATATAGAATCTATTGATACATCTATAGAATCTACAATTTTCCAAGGAGAGGAAGCAGGAAAGTATTTTCTATGTAACCTACCAGCACAGTTTGTGGCCGTGTCAATTCTTTAAAAGGTTTTCGATTTAGTCCCACAGCCCAGTTTTCACCCCATAATCCTGCAAATTAGTTTGAATCAATTACACATTAAATTGATTTTTTGACATTTCAGTGTATCTCAGGACATAGCCACTCTCCATTGACAAAAAATATTAATTTTGTTTTGAGTAATTTTGTAAACCTTTTGACTGTTTAGCGAATTGCTGTCAGTATGGAAAAAAATTATCTTCTTTCTGTCAGACATACTTTAGGTGTCTTCCAATCTTTTATGTTTTAACAAGATCAATTCCAGTCTCTCTAGGTAACATCTTATTCCTGGTAATCATCTTGTTAAATGTTTTCTGTACTTTCTCCAAAGCTTTAATACTCTCTTGCGTGAAATGTGCGTACTACTTTCACTATGGCTGGACAGGTGATTTGTAAACAATGGAGTTGGAATACTCTGGAGCCTTTTCTATCTTCCAATGAGGTCATGGCTAATCTGTGGTTTGCCTTGTCCTCCATGCTCCTTAATTATTTCCAGTTTACAAAAATCTGCCACTCTCAAATTTGAAATTTAAAAAGACTTGCCAATCATTTTTTTGAAAAAAAGTTTAAATCTGTAACAACATCGAAATGTAAGATTGTTTTTACATTTAATCTTTGCAGATTTGACTAATTTTTAGTTATATGACCCTGGATTTTAGGCTGTAGGTTTATTTTTCTCCATCTCCAAAAAATTACCAACTTTTTTGAAATATCAATGAAGTTGCCCATTAAACTTTTAAATTCCACAGAATGCAACTCTGATTTGTATCAACTTTGATTTTATTTTAACTCTTGAAGTGCATGTATCATTTTAGAATAATTATGCACTTCTTCCACAGGCAAGTATAGGTTTTAGCACAAGGTTTTGTTTCTGTGCTGCAAAGCAAAATATATTGTCTGCTTTTTAACTTCCAATAAACTTTCCTTGGCACCTTGAAGGATCTGATGTTGCTCCCTCAGGCCTCTGTTCTCATACCTCCTCTCTGTTAAAATATTACTTAGATTATACTGTCTTTCCACACTGTTTATCACAAATTGCTTCAGAGGCTTGGGCTGAAAATTCAGGCTAGAGGTCTGTGAACAGAGGGCTTCCACATGGATCTGTGCTGGGACCTCTGATGCTTGTGCTATATAATTGCCTTGGACTTAAATGTAGATGGGTTGGTTAGTCAGTTTGCAGTTGAAGCAACATTTCTGGGGTTACGGACTGTGAGGAAGGCTGTCAAAGTATACAGCAGGATTGATATCAGCTGGAGAAATGGTCAATGAAGTTTCATCTGAGTGAGAATGAGGTGGCACTTTGGCAGGTCAAATGTAAGGAGGAAATATACAATTAATGGCAAGAACCTGATGAGAGTTATATACAGGTCAGCGAATAGTAGCCAGGATGTAGGCGTACAAATTACATCAGGAGATACAATCAGCATACAGTTGTCATGGGGGATTTCAATATGCAGGCCAACTGGGAAAATCAGGTTGGAACTGGATCCCAAGAGAGTAAATTTGTGGAGTGCCCAACAGATGGCTTCTTAGAGCAGTTTGTGGTCTAGCCTACAAGGGAAAAGGCAATTCTGGATTTGGTGTTGTGATAAACCGGATACGAGTAGCGAATTTAAGTTAAATGAACTTCTAGGACATAGATATCATAATATGAAGAAGTTCAACCTGCAGTTTGAGAGAGAGAGAGAGAGAAAATGAAATCAGATATGTCAGTATTAGTGTTGAGTAAAGATAATTGCGGAGGCATGAAGGAGGAGCTGGCCAAAGTAGGTTGAAACGGGACTAGCTGGAATGAGGGTGGAGCAGCTATGGCTGGAGTTTCTGGGAGTAAATCTTAAAACGCAGGGTCTTTTCATCTCAAGAGGAAAAAAGCTTCTTGGGAGAATAAGGGGATTGTGGCTGACAAAGGAAATTAAAGACAGCATAAAAGAAAAGGCAATAATATTGCAAAGATAAGTGTGAAGCTGGAGGATTGGGAAGCTTTTAAAAACCAACAGAAGGCAACTAAAAAAGCAATAACGGGAGGCAAGATAAAAATTAAGGTAAGTTCGTCAATAATATAAAAGAGGATACTAATAGTTTGAAAATAACGCTGGAGACGTAGTAATGAGGAATAAAGAAATGACAGATGAATTGAATAAGTTTTTTGAATCCGTCTTCACAGTGGAAGATGCCAGCAACATGCTGGAAATTCAAGAGAGTCAGGGGGCAGAAGTTTGTGGAGTTGTTATTACTAAGGAGAAGCTGCTTGGGATGCGAAAAGTGTGAACGTGGATATGTCACCTGGATCAGATGGACTACACCTCAAGGTTCTGAAAGAGGTAGCTTTAGAGATTGTGGAGGCATTAGTAGTGATCTTTCAAGAATCACTCAAGTCAGGAGTGGTCCCAGAGGAATAGAAAATTGCAAATGTTACTACGCTGTTCAAGAAGGAAGTGAGGCAAAAGAGTGGAAACCTAGCCTGGTTTGCTGACTTCAGTGGTTGGGAAGATTTTGGAGTCCATTGTTAAGGAATGGGATTCCAAGTAGTTAGAAACACATAATACTGTTTTGTGAAGGGAGATCTTGTCTGACAAATGTTGGAATTATTTGAGGAAATAGCAGGATAGACAAAGGAGAGTCGGTGAATGTTGTGTACTTGGATTTTCAGAAGGCCTTTGATAAGGTGCAACACATGAAGCTACTAAGCAAAATGAGAGCCCATGATATTAGAGGGAAGATACCAGCATGGATAGAAGGTTGGCTCAATAGCAGGAGGAAAAGAGTGGGTATAAATGGGGCTTTTTCAAGTTGCCTGCTGTTGTTCCACAGGGTTCATTGTTGGGTCTGCTACTTTTCACATTGTATATTTATGATTTGGAAGATGGAATTGATGGCTTTGTGGCCAGGTTTGCAGATGATGCAGGTGGAGGAGCTTAGAATATTTTCTAAATGGGGAGAGGATTCAGGAATCTTAGGTGCAACGGGACTTGGGAGTGCCGGTGCAGGATTCCCAAAACATTTTGTTGCAGGTTAAATCAGTAGTAACAAAGGCATTTTTAATTGAATTTGATCTGCAGTGGGTCTGTCCATTTCAGCTGTTTATTGTGTCATGTTTCTTGAAACTCCTTGTCACTATTTACTATGCCACCAAGATTCGCGTCATTTCCAAACTTTATAATTGTCTTTCCTTCCAAATATTTAATATACAACTAGAAACTAGGTGACAATAGAAATAATAGGGCACTGTGCATATTTCCATTAAGAATACCAATGTCTTGCTCCCATCCCTTTACTAATATGTTCTCTTCATTGCCATACATTTGTGTTTTCTCTTTCGATCTGTAACATGATAGTTTATCAAATGCCTTTTGAAACATTTAGTAATAGTCAACATGCACTGTGGGCTATTTTCACTGGATTGGAGCAGAGCTCAAAGACGAAAATAAAATAATAATTTGTAAAATTGACGGTATTGTTAGAGATAATGGGGAATGACTATTTGGTTTGGGAATCCTAATGCTTTATGCAAGATTGAGGAGGGTGTCATTTTAAGTAATTATAGAATGAAATACATGGCACAGGGATGATTGAATTGGGAAAATGGAGTGATCTTGAAATAGGAAAAAATGCAAGCCCTTGCGAAGCGAATGATAGAGGGATTAGTTGTAGATTTCTTATAAAGAATTTTATCCTAAACTTGTCATCCAAATTTGCTGTCAGTTTCATAACTTGCACCAATACCTGTTCATGCATCATTCCTTGACTACTGACCTAGATGGGTTCTGGTTTAAGAGATCCCTTATTTTTTAAAATTTGCATATTTGCTTTCAAATCTCTCTATCCCTTCTATCTTTGTAATCACCTCTGGCTATACACCCCTTTCAAATATCTTTGCCCCTCCAGTTTCCACAAAACAACAGTGATTAGATAATTAAAAGTGTTAACATGTTTATAAATAATTTAAAACTATTATGATTGCATTCATTTAATAGAATTTAAAAAATTCAAATCCAAAAAATGGTTTTAAACTTTGAATCACAATTTCAAATTCCATTGCTTTACACTTGTTTTTGATCAAATATTGCTATCCGAATCGCGCATCAGCACAGTTTGGTCAGAGAAATTAGTACTGTCTAGTCTGTCTTATTATTGATCAGAAGTGTATTATATATTGGCAACAGTATGGCTCCTCCTATGGATTACATCATGAATGAATGAACCAATAATACTCCGATAACCAAGAACTGCATTTGAGAAACAAGAATAATGGGCAAGAAAATAAGCTTGTGTAAAAATGGAGGGTAAATTTGAGTTGCATTGTGGGGAATCCCCATCTCGGCTGCCTCTTGAGAGGTTTATCCAACCTTAAGAAACCTATTTCCTTGTTACACTTGTTTATGTATGAGAAATTGTACCCTAGGAAGGAAACATGCGATTTGTAGATATGATGGGAAAAGGGGAAGTACAATGGGATCTGAGGGTTCTTGTACATCAAGCTATAAAAGTAAGCATGCAGGTACACCAGGCAGTGAAGAAAGCGAATGACATGTTGGCCTTTATAACATGAGGAATCAAATATAGCAGCAAAGAGGTCCGTCTGCAGTTGTACAGAGCCCCAGTGAGACCACACCTGGAGTATTGTGTGGAGTTTTGGTCTCCTAATTTGAGGAAGGACATTTTTGCTATTGAGGGAGTGCAGCCTAGGTTTACAAGGTTAATTCCCGGGATGGTGGGACGGTCATGCTGAGAGAATGGAGCAGCTGGATCTTATTGAAACATATAAGATTGTTAAGGGCTTGGACATGCTGGCGGCAGGAAACATGATCCCGTGTTGGGGGAGTCCGGAACCAGGGGCCACTGTTTAAGAATAAGGAGTAAGCCATATAGAACAGAGACGAGGAAACACCTTTTATCACAGAGAGTGGTGAGTCTGTGGAATTCTCTGCCTCAGAGGGCAGTGGAGGCAGGTTCACTGGATGCTTTCAAGAGAGAACTAGATAGGGCTCTTAAAAATAATGGAGTCAGGGGATATGGGGAGAAGGCAGGAACGGGATACTGATTTGGGGTGATCAGCCATGATCACATTGAATGGCAGTGCTGGCTCGAAAGGCCAAATGGCGTACTCCTGTACCTATGGTTTATTGTCTGTTGTCTTTTGAATATGCAGACAGATTACTGAATGATGCCCAGCCAACAAGGTTGTTTTAGTGGGTGATTTCAACTTTCTCTATATTGACTGGGATTTGCTGAGACTGCTCAGTACCAAATGCTAAAACTGGGCAGATTTTGAGGTGTAGCCAGGGTTTCTTGCAACTGTACATGGATAGTCTAATCCGAGAAGAAAACATACACTTGTGTTGGCCAAGTGAATGGTGTTTTAGTGGCTTTATTGTCAAAGCTTTTCACTGTACCTCGGGTCACGTGACAATAAACTAAACTGGTAGAGCATTTTGGGGATAGTAATCACAACTTTTAAGATTGTTTTGAATGGGGACAAGACTGGACCTTGCAGGAAGGTGCTATTAGAGTAAGGTAAACTACAATGTTATTAGGCAGGAGCTCAGGAGAGTACACTGGGAGCAATTGTTATTGGTTTAGTCCTCATCTGACATGTGGGAGTTGTTTAAAGGCCAGTTGATCGATGTTCAAAACTGGCAAGTTCCATTTAGGGGAGTATGGATAAGGATAGTGAAGTCGAGGAACCTTGGATGATGAAAGAGGTTTAAATTTGGTTTAAAACAAAAACAAAATGCGTTGGAGGTTAGAATCAGACAGGGCCTTTGTTGAATATAAAAAAAGGAGGTAAGAACTCAAGCAGGCGATTGACTTATAGGGGCCACTAAATGGGTTTGGTGAGTCAGATGAATGAAAAATCCAATGCTTTTTTTTTAACCTATATTTAAAAACAGGATAAACAGAGAAAAGGTAGGGCCGCGTAAGGATTGGAATTTGTACTTGGAGTCTGGGATGTAGGTGAAGTACTAAACAAGTACTTTACATCTATTTTCACCAAAGAGAAGGACACGGAGGACAATGTGGATAATAGTGTTATACAAGGGCAGTTAGAGATTAAGATTAAGAAGGAGAAGGTGTTGAGGATCGAGAAGAGCATTAAGGTGGAGCCCAGGATCTGATGGGATTTATCCCAGGGTATTGAGAGTGGCAAGAGAAAAGATAGTGGAAGCTTTGATGAAGATCTTTACGTCTTCTCTAGCCATAAGTCGGGTCCTGGAGGACTGGAGAGGAGCTAATGTTCTTTTTATTTCAGAAGGGATGTAGAGAGAAATTATCGAACCTCGCATCAGTGGTAGAGAAACTAATGGAGAGGATTTTATTGCATAGGATTTCCCCCCATTTGGAAGAGAATGGTTTAATTAAGGACAGTCAGCATGGCTTTGTACTAGACATTTGTACTTGGTGTTTGTCCATGTCTTATTCACTTGATTGAGGTTTTTTGAGGAGGTGACGAAGGTGATCGAGGACGGTGGATGTTGTTTACATGGATTTTTGTAAGGTGATAAAGTCCCTCATGGTAGGCTGATCCAGAAGATTAAGATGCACAGGATTAATAGTGAAATGTTCATATAGATTCAGAACTGGCTTATTATTAGAAGACAGAGGGTTGTCGTAGAAGGACAATATTCAGGCTGGAGGTCTGTGACCAATGGAGTTCCACAGGGATCTGTGCTGGGAACGCTGATATATGTAAATAACTTGGACATAAAGGTAGATGGGCTGGTTAGTAAGTTTGCAGATGACACCAATATTGCTGAGGTCACAGACTGCGAGGCAGGCTGTCAAAGTATACTATGAGATATAGATAAGCTACAGAAAAGGCAGTTATGAGATATAGATAAGCTACACAAAATGGAGTTTAGTCATGACCCTTAACAGCTTTCATGTTCTGATGGATCTCGGGGTCCAAATCCGTAAGTCCCTGAAAGTGGCAACACGGGAAAGGTTTCAAAGGTCTTTTAATGTCACATGTACCAATTAAGGTACAGTGATATGTGAATTACCATACAGCCGTACGGAAAAAAGGGATGTGGAGGCCATGGACGGGGTGCAGAGGAGGTTTACCAGAATGATGTCTGGGTTAGGGGATATTGGGTATAGGGAGAGGTTGGACAGATTTGGATTGTTTTCTCTGGAAGAGAATGGAGGGATAAGGGTTATGCGCAGGTAGATAGCGATGAGTTTGTCATCATGTTTGACACAGACTTTGTGGGTCACAGGGCATGTTCTTATGCTGTACTGTTCTATATTCTATGAATTTTCACTTTTTTGAGTTGTTTTAGGTTGTTTTCTTTCCCAAATTACGTTGTTAAAGGTTTTTGTATCTGGAATGTAATATTTTATTTAACTGTGTATGCAATGGAATGTCACTGGAAAGCAACTATTTCTTATCTAGCCCTAAATTCCCTTTGAACTAAGTGGCATGCCAGACCATTTTAGGGGGTGGTTATGTTGTTCTGGCCCTGCAAATGCATTATTAACCAAACTGAGTCAGGATGTCAGATTTCCTTCCTCAAAAGTTGTCATGAATGGTGCTCGGATTTTTATTCCAAATTTAATTACTTTAATTAAATTTTTCCCACAACCTTCAATGATGGACCTTTTTTGATCACTTGTCCTGTTGCTAAATGTCCAGAACACTGGTAATTATTGTATCGATTACTCTTTTCAAACAAGAATAGCTTAGTTTAAGTTCCTCACATATATATTTAGAATGTTACGAATACAATATAAAATACAAAAAATTCAACCTTGAAAATACATTTTAATTCTATGCAGCACCAAATGAGACTTCAGCACTTTTTATTTATATATATATATAAAAAAATAACTAGCTCTGCTAAATGATCTAAAAGCACAAAATTACATACCCGGGCCTGCCTGTAATAACTAGTGATGCAAGTCACAGTACATAAATATTTTTAACTAAATTGCTACTTTCTCCTCAATTTAGTCGAAAACAAGATGAGTCACGCGTGTTCAGTAAATGCCCCATTTCTTTATGAGAAGCAAGGATTGGTGCTGGATATGATTCTCCGCTCTATGTTAGGAGTAACCCAGCCTATCAACTGGGAAAGAGTAGCTAGACTCGTACCAGGAGTCACAGCCAAGCAGGTATTGTAAGTTAATGTTTTGCCTTTTGAGGTTTAAACACAATTCTCATTTTTACTTTTCTATTTACGAGTAAAGTTACATTAATCAGTAAGCTGTTTCATTGTTGGGAACAATGCGCCTGTTGGGCTCAGAGGGTGCTAATCTATAAAATTACAGAAAAATAATTACATAAGAAATTTCTTTCCAGACATAATTCTTGTTTATTACAACAATTACAATGTTTAAGTAATGAATTTTGAACATGTTAATTTCACACAGTTTCCTTTGTTTTGAAATTGTATTGTATACTGATTAGCTGCTAGGGTATTGCTAGGAAATTCCAGGTGATAATGTTTTCTGGGGTAGGAAAATCATATTGGTGAAAAAGAATGCATCAATTCTGAAAAGGGGAATGGTGCACTGTTCTGAGTCAATTTTGTTGGTTAGCCAAGATACATTGTATTAGTTTAAGGGGCAGAATAAGAAGCGGTCATTTGTGAACTGATCAGGGAATTAGACATAAATAAATTTGCTGAGACAATTTGATGACCAAATATTTGACTGGCTCTGGGGAAAGTGAGCAGGGAAAATGAAATGGAATTCTTAAAATAAGGAGAGTTCTACAAAAAGGTGAATATTTACCTGCGTAGAGATAATCCTAGATGTAATATTGAAAGAATTAGTTAAATACGAATTAGTGCATTAGGACTATTCCATGTGGAAAATTAATTCCTTTGTATAAAAATGAGTACAATACATTGGAATAAGGTAGATTTTTTTACAAAGATGACTGGTCCAGTCGACGTAAAATAGAAAGACAGCATCGCAAACAAGACATTTCCAATTTTAGAAAAACTTGATATGTTTAGTTAATTATAAATAGGCCATTAAAAAGAACACAAAAATACTGCTTAAATATATGCCAATCAATCAGAATCAGAATAGTACTTCATTTGCCAAGTATGTTTTGCAACATACGAGGAATTTCAAAAGGGGATAGTCAAAAGTGTATTGGCAAATATGGGGCAAGACCTTCGGCCCATGGATGATAAGTATATAGAAAGTGAATGGAAATTGGTGGGTGTACCTAATACAGATGGCATTTTGTATTGGGGAAGAGAAAACTTGAACAAATTAAAAACAAGAGTGAACCATCATAATATATTTGGGGGTGAAACGGTGGGAGGAAAATCATTTGAAACACTGGTGCTAATATTATGAAGGGTTGCGATTAATGGTTTCTAGACATTGAGATATTTAAACTGGGGGACACATTTATAATAGTAAGAATAGGGAAAATTAGGGCAGAGAAGAGGGATCTCTACCTGAAACGTCACCTATTCCTTTTCTCCAGAGATGCTGCCTGATCTGCTGAGTCCAGCCTTTTTAGTCCAGCCTTTTGTGTCTGCGGTTTAAACCGGCAACTGCAGTTTCTCGCTACACATGGTAAATTAGCTTTTGACTGGGTTGTGATGCTGTTCAACGCACTGACAAAGTTAGTGATTTAAAAAAAAAAATTATCACATCAATTAAGAGTGGTTTAGGTGATTGGTAAAGGGAAATATGGAGAGATAAAATTGTATACCTGCTAATGTGAAAGATTTATTTAGATTAGTTGGGCAAATGATCTACTTTAAAATCATCAACCAATTTTAGATTTTCTGAGGATAGGAAATGAGTTGCATTGAAATGGCTACAACTTATTATTAAAGCCAAGCTTTAAATTATTTGCAGTGTGCCAAGAGATTTGAAGAACTACGAAGCAATGGAATCATGCCCCATATTTGTGATGAAAACAAGTGTGAAGGGAGTCCATCTAAATCATTGGCCACATATATTAAATCATCGTTTTTGGACAATGAAGATGATGAAAAATCTAGGTTATCTGTAATGCAGAATAGCACTTCCATATCAGGTTGGTTATGTCTGTAGGATGTTTATTTATTAATAATATTTCAAATTATTTCTTCATTAATTGATACTTTGTAGATATTCAATTAAACTAGCAGAACAGAAATAAAACATTTACATTTATTTGGAAATCAAAGAGGTTGAATATATGAAATATGAAAAGAAGTTGAATATAGAAAATATATATTTTTGCTGAAAAACAGGAAGATTTCTGTAGTTATTTGCGGCTAGGTAAGAAATGCCTATAATCTATCAAATCATGATTACAGAAGTCCATTTAGCTATTTTTTTTGTTGACTTTGAAAATTATCTCAACAGCATTGCCTTTTTCCTGTCTGGTTCTGGAGATTTTCCCATTTTGATTGTATAAAATTCCCCTTTCAATATAACTTTTGGATCTTGTTCTAGAACCCCATCTGACATTATAAGCCTAGACCACGACAATTTATTAAGTTAAGAAATATTATTTTAATTGCTCTCGTGGAATTTTAGCAGCTATGTCAAATTTGTCTGATTTCAGACCATCCTACCAGTTTTTCTGTACCTGTTATTATCACATCTCCATATAATGTTAGCTTGTGGGTAGCGTTTGGATTGGTATTCCATTACAGGATGACGAGGCTTGAACTAACTTCCAGAAATATAAGTTTCAATGACATCAGAGCAGTTGTGCAATTGTGAATTCCGCTCATTAAATAATCTGGAATGAAGTCTGTGGCGATTGCTGTAAAAATGTATCTGTTACTAAATTCTGTCAGGGAAGTAAATCTGTCATATTTGTCCAGACGGATCTCTCTGGGTACAGATCCACTGTTTAGTTTGGGTTTAGTTTAGGGGAAATTTACAGAGCTCAATTAACCAATGTGGGAGGAAACCAGAGCACTCTGAGGAAACCCACGTGGTCATAGCGAGAATGTACAAACTCCATACAGTAATGTAAAAGATTCTTAACTGCCCTCAGAAAAGACCAAACTAGCTCGAGGGTCACTAGGGATGGGCAATAAGTGCAGGGTTTCCAGCAGCAACCATAACCCATGAAAGTTCACAATGTGTGTGGATGGATAGACTCGGTGGGCCGTAAGGCCTGTTTCCATGCGATGACTCTAAACTAAACACAAGACTAGACCAGACTAATTCAATGCCACACACACTGGGGGAGGGGTGATTCTTTCTTCACATCGTACCAGAGCTCAATGTTAGGATTTTCATTTCTATTTGGTGTCTTTTCCACCCTCTATAAAATAACTTTATTCTGTGCATTTGAATGTGGTGATAGTATTGTAATTGATCAAATGAAGGTCATTGATGATGCAACATATGTCCTTGATTACCAAAATGTATTTTAATTAATGAGGGAAATTTGCTTGTTGAATCCTTCATTTGGTTTTTTGATTTGTTGCAATGAATTTTGGTTCACTACATCTTTATGGCAATTTCAATATTTTTTAAAATATTCAAGGGCGAGCTACTTTGTCTACAGGAAGAAATTGCACTCTGAAAGAAAATGGTTCAACGGAAAAAGGTGAAGACAAATTGGATGAAAGCCAAGGGTAAGTAACAATGATGTGTCTAAAGGGAAATAATCAGACATTGAGACATAGTGATGGATATTAATTGTTTAAAAACAAGTTTTAATAAAGGCATGCATAATCAGACATTAGAAATGTGGATATATTTAGATATAGGCCCATGTTAGTATCAGTATATGTGTGAAAATTACAATAATTGGAAAAGAGAAGTATTCATTTTTTGATTTTTTTAAATGCTTGTGTTCAGCAGATACTGTAAACAAAGTTAAATTATTTAAGTTTAACCTCAATCTTTCAATGACTATTTATCTGGTATTTCTTATGTAGAAACATATTCCATGTTGTCTTGTAGTTGAAATAGTTGACAATTTAGTGGAAGTGGCTGTGGTACATTAGATATCTTTGGAAGAAATGTAGATATTTGAGAACATTTCTGAGGCACATTGAGACATGCTATGAAGAGGACCTACAAGCTATCAGAATGTCTTATGTATGCTTTCGCTACATGAGATACGGTGGAAGGATTTCACAAAAAGGTTATTGAATTTGAAGTCAACCTCAAAATTGGGTGATGAAAATAGGACTGTTTATATGCCAGATAGTTTACCAAGTTCTGATTTAGTTTAGAATGTGTATTGTACCTAGATGGATAAACATATCCATAATGACGAGATGTTCAGATATTATTTGCACATGCACTTTTTATTTAAAAAACACTTGTATAAGCATGTAGTTACTTATGAGCTCTGTGTCCTCGAGGGTGTCAATGTTTTGCAGTTGAGGGATTCCCCACCATGCTTGCAGCTCTACACCTTGTTTAAACAGTCTCTCGTTTTCTTGCCTTAGACTTGCAAAGCAATTCTAAATCTCCTTTTATTTTGAAGTCTAATTGTGAGCGATAGAAAATAGAACCGTGTTTCATTACTGGTGTTTTTTAAGAATTGCTCTTTATTTTTATAATAGACCCAACATGGTAATTCATGTTTGCGATGAAGCCAAAAACCTGAAGCGTGATTTTGTTTGTCCTCGGAATCTCCTAGTCAGTGAGATGAAATACTTTGCTGAATATCTGTCCGTGGATGCACAGCGTTGGCAAGAAGTAGATATCTCTGTGCACTGTGATGTCCATATATTTGCCTGGTTGATGAGCTACGTGAAGAAGAAACTAAAGCACCAAGGACAGGTTGAACAACCAGAGCTCGGTATGTGTGAGGGTTACACTGTGAAAAAATCATTATAGTTTTTAAAGTCTTTTTCGTCAGTGTTCAAATCACTGTTTCCTGAAGAACTCTGTGGGTCAGTCACTTCTGTGGAGGGTAGACACAAAAAGCTGGAATAACTTAGTGGCACCTCGGGAGAAAAGGAATAGATGACGTTTTGGGAGATATTGACGTTGATATAGAACAAATGAGTGAAAGATATGCAAAAAAGTAACGATGATCAAGGAAAGATGGAACGCACAATGGTCCATTGTTGGCTGTGAGCTAAGTGAAAATAAGTTATATAGACAGTGAAACTCAATAGGACGACAGTGAAACTAGTGCACCGACTGGGGTGGGAGAGGAATGGAGAGAAAAGGGATGCAAAGGTTACTTGAAGTTTGAAAAATCAATATTCGTACCACTGGGTTGTTAGCTGTGATTGGCCTCACTCTGACAATGGACGATGCCCAGGACAGAAAGGTCAGTATGAGAATAGGAAGGGGAATTTAAGTGTTTGGCAACCGGGAGGTCGCGTATGTCTAGGTGGCCTGAGCGAAGGTGTTCAGTGAAATGCTCGCCCAGTCTACGCTTAATCTCACTAATATACAGGTCCATACCTGCATCAGTGGATACAGTAGATGAGGTTAGAGGAGGTGTAAGTGAACCTCTGCCTAACCTGAAAGGACTGTCGGGTACCTGGAAAGATGCGAGGGAGGAGGTATAGGGAGAGATGTTACATCTCTTGCGGTTGCAGGGGAAGGTACCTGGGGAAGGAATGGTTTAGGTGGCAAGGGATGAGTTAACCAGGGAGTTGCCGAGGGAATGCTTTTTGTGGAAAGGTGTGGAGATGGGAAGATGTGACCAATGATGGGATCCTGTCGGACGTGGCAAACACTTTGGAAGATTATGTGTTTGCGAAGGCTGATGGGGTGAAACGTAAGGACTAGGGGGACTCTGTCCCTGGTGTGACTGGCCGGAGACAGGGAGCAAGAGCGGAGCTGCAGGTACCGAGGACACACTTGTGAGGGCCTCATCTATGATAGAAGCGGAGAACCCCAGGTCGATAAGAATGAGGACATCTCGGATGGATAGGCAATCTTTGGCATCAAAGCCTTTGGACTAATGGTGGGGGTGGAGAGCTGGAAGTGGATGGTGGGGGCAGGACAAAGCCTGGCACAGAGGAGCCACAGGTGGGCACAGAGGTGCAAATAATTTTTTCATTAGGTTTGCTATTCCAGCGGCTGCTTCCACATTATTTATTGATTCCCATTTTATTCTCTTCTGACCAACTGATTTAGTAAAATAAAAAGCCATACGTAAATCTCATGAATCATTTCAGAGTATAGTCTAGTTCTGATTATTCAAAGCTGTTTGTGCTCACAGAATAAAATATTCATTAACTTGGATTAAGCTTCATTCAATAGCTTGGATCAAGCTTCAAAATATATTACATTGTAAAGCAGGAATTTAGTTTTTTAATTATCAAATTATCAGTTAATTCAAATTGAGTGACTTTGGATTAAGGATGCTCTGTAATTATAATGTAATGTTCATATTAGCTTTTTCAAAACAGTCAGATTTAAGATCAATTATATTACCTTCTACACTGGAAAATAGAAAAAGTACAATGATTTTTAAAAAATGTTTAAATTATCAAAAATATTAACTCAAAATAAGCAGTTTAAAATCCTGCAGGCATAATTGTTAAAAATATAAGTTTTACTGATGCATAATGCAGTCATATAATAAAAAATTTACCAAAAATAAAATGTTTTTATGAAACGGCTCATGGGACCCAACTCAGTGGTGCTGCTGTCTCACAATGTGCAGAGACCCAGGCTCGATTCTGACCTCGGGTGCTGTCTGTATGGAGTTTGTTCATTCTTCCTATGACAGCGTGGTTCCCCCGGAGTGTTCTGGTTTCCTCCCATATTCCAAAGATGTGGGTTTGTAGGTTAATTGGCCTCTGTAAAATGTCCCAAGTGTGTAGTGAGTGGATGAGAAAGTGGAATAACCTAGAACTAGGGAGAACCGGTGATCAATGGTTGGCATAGACTCCGTGGTCCATTTCCCTAAAACTAAAACTAAATAATAATTTGGTATTAAATGCATTGCTCTTTGAGATTTAGGAGTGAAATTTATTTAGATGACTATAACTGGTGTCATTAGATCACGAATATAAGTGAATAGTAATATTTTTGAAATGCATTCTATCATCCGTTTTTTTAACTAGACCAAATTCACAAACATTGACATTGTAGAAGAAATGAGCCTTTGAGCACTTTTCTTTGAATATACTTTTAATATGCTGAATTTGTTTGAAACTGTAGACAGTTGAACATAGCAGCATGTCTCTGGCAGGGATCTGAATCAGTTTGAGAAGAGAGTAGGAATGGATGCAAAGAAACAGCTTGGAATATTATAACTTTCATGGGTGTTTTTTTTTTTAAAGGTACATGCAAAGCAAGGTGATGGCAACCAGAAAAGGGCCCAGTATGAGAAACAATTGGATTTGGGTAGCAGGAATAATATAAGGACACCGCTTGTTCAGGTGGCAGTTTTGGTGTCCTAATTAGTGGACTGCTGTTACAGACTGACATTAAGTTTTAGGAGGTCACAGTACAATCAGGCTGGGGGTGCCAGTTGGTTTCTGGAATGCTTAGCCTGCTGCTATTGTATCGTTTTTAGTGTCGGCAAGGAAGAACAGAGAACAATCATTTTGACTCCATGATGAACATAGGACTGGGTATCTAGACATATGGCCAATGAATCCATTTAATGAATTCAAACCAATACAAAATGAAAGAGATGAGAAAATTATATCACAACATGCACATTTAGATTTATTGTAATGAGCATAAATATTCTTTAAGTTTTTAAAAGTTTAATATGATGCTATTCATGGAGAAATAGAAATTGAGACTGAAAAACATGATGCATCTGTTATGCCCTAATCCCCTAAAATCTACTTAATTATTTACTTTCCTTCCTTCTGATTTTCCTTTAAGAACCTCAAATTTGTTTTATTCTCATACGGTGAATTACATTTGGACAATTGAACTATGAAATTGCATAAGGTTCTTGGGGCAGATAATAATGCATTAAGTGGGCCTTAGAAAATAGGAAATGCATGTAGTGGCCATTTGGCCTGTTTTGCATGACATTGAAGATGGCATGTGCCTTTAAATTTTAGACTGCCCGTTAGATTGTGGGTGGGATTTATGACGTGTTTTTGGGCATGTGTGGAGCTTAGATGCTTGTGCAGAAGTTTCGTTTTTAGTGTAGTTTGGAGACCGCAGGAAGAAAGTTAACCCTTCGACCATGCAGGCCACATGTGGGACCATGCGGGCCACATGCGAGATCATGTGAGATCTAAAGGAGATCATACGAAGTGTAACGGAGACACGAGGAGTTTTTAATGTTTGAAGTAATAACCTGGAGTTCGATGAAGATTTATAGTAACAAGTCAGAAGAAATTTGGATGTATCTTACTGTTTTCTATCGCCAATAAAGCATTTATTCATCAAAAGACTGTGTTTTGAAGCCATATCTGTGGTGAAGCTCTGAAGGTCTATGATGCATGCGTTCCCTGCGCATCCTTTTAGTGGCTAGAGAATTAGTTTCTCGAAAGATATGAAAATCTGCCGCTACAATACATGTTCTTGTTCTTAAAATTGACAGGATTAATTATTACTAGAATTGATTTAGAATTTTCCAAACGATCTAAAAATGGAAAGTTTGTTTACCTGTAATGATGTCTTGAAGAACTGTACAGTTACAATTTGTGATGTTTTCTGACCATTTTTGCTTTCCATTTCTTTTAGAACCTAGTAATGTTATCTCAATACTCATTTCATCTGAATTTTTGAAAATGGATTCCTTGGTAAGTACACTTTTTATTTAAATGCTCAGTATGACAGATATCTGATTTGCGAATACTTGTCTATCTTTTCTATCCCTTGATTCTGTACGTAGTAAAATAAACATGTACTCGGTGCTTTTCCTATCCCTTGAAAGATATCCAATAGTACTATACAATCAACAGTGTTTTTGAAATATAATCATTGAGGTAGTGAAAGAAATTGAGCAGCTAAATTGAGCTCTAAATATAAACTCTCAAAAGCAATGAACGGATGATCTATTCTTAGATTATTTTGAACGATGTTTAAATATTGGCCAATTCACAGAGATTAACTGCTCCTGCTTTGTGCCATAAAATCTTCTGCATCAATTCAAGAGATTAGCATACGTATTTATTTTAAACAATCAGCTCTTTGTATTTAAAGTAATTAAATAATCAGCATTGTCGTGGGTGAGAAAGCAACCTTATAACGTGTACATTGAGAGTAAATGTTACAAATGTATGTGTGGTATCAATATATTTTTGAATAATGCAGTTTGTGCGGTTTTACTTGCTGGAGTGAATGTGGGGAAGCCATCCATTCCCCGACCAGTCTGTCAACTGGTCTCTTTTAAGGCCAATAGAGGTGAGAAGTTAGTCAGGGTTACACAAAAAGCTGGAGAAACTCAGCGGGTCAGCAGCATCTAAGGAGCGAAGGAGATAGGCGACTTTTCGGGTCGAGACCCTTCTTCAGACTTCAGAAGTTAGTCATATAGGTCGTAGACATGAAATCCATATGGTCCTTTTCGAGCAACATCGCATCCACAGTGGCGGTACTTTGACTCCGAGGGTTGGGAACTGAATCCTGAGACTCCAGAGTGGTACAGAGAGATAAGATATTGTGCTAGTTGCTCCCTCAACTGGACAGAAATGATCATATGGCAATTATTCAGGGAGCAGGAAGATAATCCCATGATTATGGCCAATATTTACTCCTCTAGCAAAATCACTAAAAAAGCACACTGATCATTATCACATTTGTTGTAAATACTGGTTGCCATATTTTCTAAATTGTAACATTTGCCACACGTTAAAAGTATTAATTTACCTTAACATTTTGGGATATCCTAAAGTAATGCGAAAGACTGTAAATTTAAATCTTCCTTTATAAGACTCACAGACATAGCTCGAACTATGAGCAGATGATGCTGGAAATACTAAACAGGTCAGTCAATCTCGAATTAGAGTTCATGCTTAAGATCACCGTCCAGTATCTGCAGCTGCTTTCAGTTTTATGTTGGCTTCATAAATGACATTGTTATTATGTATGAAATATTTTTTCTTGTATTTATATGTAAACCCATATAACCTATTCTAACCTAGAATATATAATATTTCAAGGTGACTTTACTGTTATCTTTTATTTGGGAATGATATCAAAGTAAACCAAACGTTCTCAAAAATAACTTTTTTAACAAAATTGTTCTGTTGCTCTAATCTTTAAAAAATAATCTGTTTGAAATGTTGTCTTTGTTTGGTATACATTGTTAAATGAAGGACAATACACTTCATGCAGTGCTTGGTAGCAGTTGCTTGAGCATTATAAATATTGAGGAACCAAGTTGACTGCATCATTTCACTTTAGATGGTTCCTAACTGGCATTGTCCTAACTTGCTTTTACATGCAAATGTTCCATTTGAAACCATTACTTCTTCCAACAAGAAATATATTCGAGTTGAGGCTGAAGTAATTTAAATTTCACAGATGATATCAATTTATGAATCTATCATTACTGCAGTAACATATTTAGCTGGTAATTTATTAGTAATTGTAGGGCAATACATCACTTTTTTCTCCCTCGGTTAGAGCTTGGTTAATGATCGTGGGTGGTATCTATTAGATGACAAAGGGGAGAAATAAAAGTTGTATCTAAAAATATAAATTCCAGTTTAAAAACATGCATATTCTATTTTTTTTAATTGTAGTGATGCTAAGGCCCTAATGGATACTGCATGATTCATCTTGGTGAATATGATATTGGGTTCTTTTCTATCTTTGTTCTTTATGTTTTAGGTTGAAGAATGCATACATTATTGTCATAAAAATATGAGTGCCATTGTAGCTACTCCTTGCAATATGAACTGTATCAATGGCACTCTGGCCACACGTATCATTGACCTTTTCACGCATAATGAAGCTGATGAAGTAAAAGACAAAAAAGATAAATTTAAAAGGTAATTATATAGGCGTTGTATTGAAAATATTATTAGCTAAAACACACACACACAGTAAAACCTGTGACTTAAATGGCTATATTTTCCCCTGCCTCATAAAACTTCTTTGTCTTTTTATGCTCTTGAATGCAATGCATCAACGTGGTCAATTTCTATTAAAGTATGTTGTGACTAAAATGGAAAGCAGATTTGCATTATTTTGATCTATGTTTAAATCTTGATTTGTGGGAAGAGTGATCTGTATGCTAATTCACTGTTATTTGGAGCTAGTCTTTGCCTAATTTAACATACCTTTTTCTTCTTGAGTGTTTTCAGAGTTGTAAATGTTAATACATCAGCATCATGCTGATTATTGTTAACAGAAGGTCACTCTTTGATTACTAGTAATAATGATAGCTGCATTTGTTTCAGTAGAAGCATAAAATAGCAATTAAAAATATGTATATTTGGTTTTAATATGCATTAAATTCAATTAGAACAACCTAGGTAAGTACAACTATCTTGGAAGTTAATATGCCATGCTGGTATATGCTCCTGCTCCTGAAATTAACTGTTGTTGGTTAGCTATCTTTGGATTATGCCTTTTGTTTGGCTAAATGTTCAACCATTATCAAATTTATTTTATAATGGAGGCTGAAACTGAAATGAAGCTGTTAGTGGAAAATGAGAAAGGAAGATTAAATCATTGTAACTCTCCAGTAATTTGAAGGTTGGGAACAGATATTGGAATTTACTAAGATTGGTGGGTGATTTTTCTTTTAATTGTCTGAGAACAATCTCAACTCAAAGAGTAAATAACAAATTTGCCTTTGGCTTATAGAATGACCTGAATCAGTTTGAATCAGAATATTTCCATTATAGCAAGGAAATTTAATAAATAAAAAATTGGGGTCAGATGAAGTCTGATAATCCACTCTCAGTCTATTCAAAAATCTCAATGGTTTGATGTCTGGCTCAGCAGGTGGTGTTTGCACTTGCCAGGGTTGCCTTTCGTGTGAATGTTGCTATTTCACATGTTTTTATAAAGTGAACTAAAAGTTGCTTGGAGTATCATTAGAATAGCATCTGATAATCTGTTAGAATAGCACCACCAAAGTCTATGTTTAATAAAGCTTTAATATGATTGGCTTCAATGTAAGAAGTGAAAATAGTAATACAACATCCCAAAGTCCAAATAAACAAAATAAACAAAAAGAAAATCTGAAGGTGGATAACATGATTTGAAAAGTTGACAAACAAGATTGTGTAGAAATTTGAAAAAAACATCTCCCTGCATGCAATAACAATTGATTTGCAACAGGTCAACAAACGAACAAGCCTGTACACAATGAGGCCTAAGCCTTTGTGCATGACTGAACAGATCTCGTACAATCAAGAGCCTTCTCCATATCACAATGGCAGGTGTTGAGAGGAGGGAACATATTCCATGGGAGAGGGAGCAAATAATTTAAAGAGGATTTTCCTGATGTTGTTTTCAATGCCAGGATCCTGGGCTGGGATCTGAGCAGGTGGGCAAAATCCTGCTTCTGCGTATGTGGCTGTGAATAAAAATTACTAAAACATTGTCCAGTTATGCACTACACACTATTGGACCTAGCTGAGCAATGCCGGGTGACTGCATGCATTAATGCATCAGACATATGGTAGACCTAGAAGTAAAATTATTCAATAAAAATGGAGAACTCTGAAAATGGCAAGTCAGGTGACATTAGTGGAGTGATGGGCTAAGTTAATGTTTCAGATGAACTTTCATTTCAGACCTGGTTTGTAAAATTTGTAATAAGTCTGACTAGTCTGTTATTTGTTTCATCAAAATTGGAAATCTAGACTGACTAGTTGGTGCAGTATAAAGCAAGAATTACATTATTGGAAATGGATGAATGCGGTGAGGGGTCATTGCCATTGGTATTCTCAAGTGGAGGGTCAAAATATTTAAATTAGTCCTATCTACTTTTCATTACCGTGGTCTCCAACTTTAGTTCTATTTTCTTTTAATTAGTGTGGTCTCTAATGTTAGAAATCTTCTTTGATCATGTCAGTAGCAGCAACCATTGGTAGTGGATGGAATTTCTTGCAGGCTTCCCTCCGGCTACTTGGATAATGAATACATCTCTCAGTTTGCTGTTGTCCCTCTGATATAATTGTTTGAATTTATTAGAATTGCTTAAATCTGTAAAATGAACTAGTAACATGAGGCCAAGACATTTTATCTTCCGAGAATCTAATTGGAAGTGATAATCACATGGGGCATGCATTTTCTGTCCATTAAGTCAAAAAAATCAAAGCCATCACTCTAGAGACCTCGAGGTCTAGCAAAATCAACATTTTGGAGCTTGATTTGGAGACCTGACCAATAAAAACAATTGCAGAAACAGAACCGAAGATGCTGGTTTATACCATAGAGTTTGCATAACCTCAATTTGCATTTCAGAAGATGCAAATTCAACAGCACTAGCACACTCTGTTCCCCCTTCCCTGCTGTTTCTCATGGGAGAGATTAGGCGTGAAACAAGGTGATTGCTGGCAGTGAGTTGATCTATACATCAAGTTACACCTATTATTAAATATGGGACTTCTGTACTTAATAACTATCCACTTATTAACAAACACTGCAAACTGCTGCTTATTTTGTTACATCCAAGAACCGATCTTATTTTATTTTGTTTTCATTATCTCTGTTGCAGTTGCGTTTTTTACAAGGATGTACCATGTTACAAATCACAAGGATGTACCATGTTATCCTAATGTCCTAATCATATGCTTAACTGTTGAATGATTCAATCTCAACAGAAACAAATGTCATTCTGTTCTTGCACGGCAGTAAATGTAAAAGCAGAGCCACCTCGATGCTTTGTAACTTGCTTGCATACCTCCTTGTTCTTCCTCAAAACTTGCTCCCCTCAGACAGCACATTATACTTTTTTCTTGACAATAACTGGACTTTATTGGACGTTACTCAGACTTTATTGGACTTCATCTTGCACAAAATGTTGTAGGGCTGATCATCTAAAATCGGTACCCCGCTCCGGCTTTCTCCCCATATCCCTTGATACTTTTAGCCCTCGGAGCTAAATCTAAATCCCTCTTGAAAACATTCAGTGAATTGGCCTCCACTGTCGTCTGTGGCAGAGAATTCCACAGATTCACAACTCTCTGGGTGAAAAGGTATTTCCTCATCCCAGTCCTAAATGGCCTACCGCTTATTCTTAAAGTGTGACCCCTAGTTCTGGAGTTCCCCAACATCGGGAACATTTTTACATGTCCATCCTTGCCAAACCAATATCAATCAATCATTTATTTATTGTCATTCAATAAAAACATGCTTCCACATGAATCATGAACAAAATTTGCACTCTAATCCGAGCAACGTAATAGTGCAGTAAGACATCAATAAAGTGCAGTGAAGACATCAATACATTCTAACATATAAACACCTTCCACGTTAAATTCTAGATAATAATGATCCTATGAATGAATAGTAAAAAGTAAAAATGCAGCATGGTTAAAAGACAGCAGCATAATAATGCCCGTAGCAGCAGACAGTTAACTGAGGTAGTGAGGGTTCAGTCAGTGAGGGAGTTTAAAAGTCTCATGGCCTTGGGAAAGAAGCTGGCTTTAAACCTTGTTGTCCTGGCCTGAAACTGGAACTCCAGTGAGTTAGCAAATGGCTTGGATTTCTTTGATGCCTCAAGCCCTATTACAAAGATGAAGTGAGATTTTTTTAACCGTGACATCAGGCAGCATTTATTATGTAGCTTGAATGAACCTTGGACACGTATGCAGAGTCCCACTTGGATCTATTATTCAATCAGAGTGATTGTTAGAGAGTCATGCAGAATTTTGTCTAAAATTAGACCATCTGATGATTCTAACGTAAACTGGTACGTAGTAATTACAGTCGTAGACAAGCAACTTGCAGCAGACATCAAGCAGGAATAAATTACAGTTGAATTACAGGTCTAGAAGCCTGAACTAGTGGTGTGACAAGGTAAATTCAAATACCATTATAACAAGTAGGGAATTTAATGGCTATGAAACCACTTGACTTTTATTAAAAACTTAGCTGGCTTACAAATGCCTTTTGGCATAGAAGTCTGTTGTGTACATGGTGTGCCCTAAATGTTATGTCCGAGCAAGCCACCAGTGGTAGTGAACAACTATGAGAACAGAATGAAAATGTAAACTGGATGGATCACTAAGCACTGATAGACCACCATCATAGTCAAATTTACTTAGTTGAAGAGTAGACATGCATGCCAGGAGCAGAACTATAAGCAGGGATGTTTACACAATGTTGAGTCCTGCTTCCTTTTTTCAGATTAATGATCCTCAAAACCTAGGTTAATAATTGACAATTAGTATTCACATCACATAAGCACACAACTTATACAGGGCTAACTATTTCAGTTTTCAGCTGTGACCAATATGCAAATGTCTCATATTTCTGCATTGTGCCACAAATATGACTCTTTTGTCCAGCTCTGAGGTCATGCATAATTGAGGATGGTGTGCATTTTTGGAACCTCACTGTATTTCTGGACTTTTATTACTTGGAATACGTAACACTTATGCTAATTTTTTTTTTCTCTGGGGGAAGTGAATCTCTGGAATTCTCTTCCCTAGAGAATGGTGGAGGCTAACTTTATTAGAAAAGTTCAAGGTGGAGATGAAGAACTATTTGAAAGCTTGAGAAAGCAAGTGCAATAGATTAACCATGATCATATTGGATGGTGTTCTCATGTAAGAAAGTCCGTTCGGCAGTATGCATACAGTGATGGTTAAATAAACTTCAAATTAATTTTTATTTAGAGCAAAAATAAGTTAGATTAAAAATTTGTGATGTAATTTTTAATATTCTGTGAAATAGCAAAATATTTTGTAAGAAGATTGAGAGGCTATTTGATCCAGAGTACAAGGACCAAGATTCTCCGGGCAGCGCTCATACACTGTACAGGTATTCCATTAACATTTTAACTGATGTTTACAAATGTTTTTAACTGTTAGTCCAGGCTACTGACAGTCATGCTTTATCTTTTTCAGATGTAGTTTGTGTAAGAAAATTCTTACCAAAGAAACAGAGAAAATGTTTCCTTGTTTGCCTGTGAAAATAAGGATTGATCTGCGTGGAAATATAATATACTTGCACAATAGGTAACTTTTGAATTGGATTGGAATTTATAAATGACACTGGAGTTTGTACATAAGAATTAAATATTGGGATTTCTGGTCATTGTCTTCGATACTGCATTTCACTTCATTTTGATTCCCATCTTCCCCCGTTTCATTTTCCAAAAATGTATTTTTGATGAAAAATTGTAATTGACCTCAAACTTCTTTCTTGTTTTGATATTGCTATATTTTTTCCACAGTCTGTTACTTTTTTTCCGAGGATGGAAACATCAAAGACAAGAGGGCATTGCATTAATTGCAAGTGGTGAAAAGTTTAAAGGAGATGTGCAGGACAAGATTATTACACAGGGTGATGGGTGCATGGAGTTCAGTGCCAGGGGTGGTGGTGGAGGCAGATATGATAGTTCTGTTTAAGAGGCTTTTAGATATGTACATGCATATGCTTGGACTGGAGGGATATGGATCATGTGTAGGCAGATTACATTAATTTATCCATGATTTAAGTTCAGCACAGACTTTTATAAGGGCCTGTTCCTTTTAGATAGGCAAATTGAGGAATTTGGATCATGTGCAGGCAGAAGACATCAGTTTAATTTGGCATAATGTTTGGCATAGACATTGTGGGACATCCATTATGTAGCAGAGGGAAGCTATTCCTAAATCTGGCAGTATGCTTTAAAGCGTTTGTATCTTCTGCCTGATGGGAGAAGAGGGAATGGCTGGAGTAAATTCAGTCCTTGATAATGTTGGCTGCGTTCCCCAGACAGCATAAAGTGTGGGTGGTTGGGAGGCTGGTCTGTGTGATGGATTGGGATACAACTACACCACTCTGAAATTTCTTGCAGTCTTGGACAGAGCAGTTGCCAAACCTGATAGAAACATAGAAAATAGGTGCAGGAGGAGGCCATTCGGCCCTTCGAGCCAGCCATTCATTGTGATCATGGCTGATCGTCCCCTATCAATAACCCGTGCCTGCCTTCTCCCCATATCCCTTCTTTCCACTAGCCCCTAGAGCTCTCTCTAACTCACTCTTAAATCCATGAATATGAAATGATGAATATGTTTTCTCCAGTGCATCTGTAAAAGCCGGTAATTGTCTTGGAGCTGTGTCGATCTTAGTCTTCTGAGGAACTAAAGATGTTGGTGTGCTTTCTTCACCATTGTTTCAATATGGTTGATCCAGAATAAGTTGATAATATTTATGCCAAAGAACTTAAAGCTCTCGACCACTTTGTCACCATTGAAGCTGATTGGAGCATATACTCCACTTTGCTACCCAAAGTCAATGACTGGCTCCTTTATCTTGCTGAGATTGAGGTATTTGTTGTAAGCGTAAAGGACTTACAGTGCCCTCTTTAATGTTTGGAACAAAGACCCATCATTCATTTATTTGCCTCTGTACTCTACAATTTCAGATTTGTAATAGAAAAAATTACATGTGGTTAAAGTACGCATTGTCAGATTTTAATAAAGGCCATTTTTATATATTTTGGTTTCACCACGTAGAAATTACAGCAGTGTTTATGCATTGTACCCCCATTTTAGGGCACCATAATGTTTGGGACACAACAATGTTATGTTAATGAAAGTAGTCATGTTTAGTATTTTGTTGCATATCCTTTTCATGCAATGACTGCTTGAAGTCTGCGATTCATGGACACCACCAGTTGCTGGGTGTCTCCTCTGGTGATACTCTGCCAGGCCTGTTTTGCAGCCATCTTTAGCTTATGCTTGTTTTGGGGGATAGTCCCCTTCAGTTTTCTCTTCAACATATAAAAGGCATGCTCAATTGGGTTCAGATCGGGTGGATTGACTTGGCCACTCAAGAATTTACACTTTTTTAGCGTTGAAAAACTCCTTTGTTGCTTTAGCAGTATATTTGGGATCATTGTCTTGCTGTAGAATGAACCGCCGGCCAATTAGTTTTGAGACACTTGCTTGAACTTGAGCAGATAGGATGTGTTTATGCACTTCACAATTCATTATGCTACCACCATTAGCAATTGTATCATCAATGAAGATAAGTGAGCCAGTACCTTCAGCAGCCATACATGCCCAGGCCATAACACCCCCACCACCGTGTTTCACAGATGAGGTGGTATGCTTTGGATCTTGGGCAGTTCCTTCTCTCATCCATACTTTGCCCTTGCCATCACTCTGATATGTTAATCTTCGTCTCACCTGTCCACAAAACAATTTTCCAGAACTGTGGTTACACGTCTTGGCAAGCTAACCTGGCCATCCTCTTTTTGCAATTAACCAGTGATCTGTATCTTGCAGGATAGCCTCTGTATTTCTGTTCATGAAGTCTTCTGCGGACAGTGGTCGTTGACAAATCCAGTCCTGAAGAGTGTTTCTGATCTGTCGGACGGGTGTTTGGGGATGTTTCATTATTATAGAGAGAATTCTTCTGTCATCAGTTGTGGAGGTCTTCCTTGGCCTGCCAGTCCCTTTGCGATTAGTAAGCTCACCAGTGCTCTCTTTCTTCCCAATAATGTTCCAAACAGTTGATTTTGGTAAGCTTTGATAAGTTTTGGCTGATGTCTCTTTAACAGTTTTATTCTTGTTTCTCAGTCTCATAATGGGTTCTTTGACTTTCATTGGCTCAACTTTGTTCCTCCTGTTGATAAACAGCAATAAAAGTTTCCAAAGGTGATGGAAAGACTAGGTGCTGAGAGCTCTCTTATACCTGCATTAGGCAATTAAAGACACCTCAACAAACGCCTGTGAAGCCATGCGTCCCAAACATTATGGTGCCCTGAAATAAGGGGGACTATGTATTACACTGCTGTAATTTCTACATGGTGAAACCAAAATGTGTAAAAATGGCCTTAAATAAAATCTGACAATGTGTACTTTAACCACATGTGTTTATTTTCTATTACAAATCTCAAATTGTGGAGTACAGAGGCAAATTAATAGATGATGGGTCTTTGTCCCAAACATTATGGAGGGCACTGTACAACATTGCTGTAAAGTTATTAACTGTAACGACATTAATGTAAAGTTGACTAGAATGTTTTCAATTCTTTAGAGACAAAAGCTGGGATGTGCACGAGTATCTTAATAGTCTCTATGAAGACTTGAAGTCTTGGCAAGATGTATATTGGCATTTATGGGGAACAATAAATTGGCTGCCCTGTACTAGATGTAAAAAGGTACGTTTTCATTTTTACTTAAATGATGATTACTGAATTTTTAACCAATATTTAAAAATAACTTGTTGGAAGTAGAATTTTTAACCTACAAGAAAAGCTGATTCCAGCCAACTTTTACAGATAATGAATATATTCAACAGAAAAGAAATACTGTATTGAAAGCCTAGAGTACTAAAAATGGATCATTTACCCAGTTTGAATGATTTCCTAGATGCTGAATGATGCATTGCTGGAAATTATTGATGTTGTGATCACCTTCCTCCAACATCTCTAGATATAGGGGTGCAACAATAAAACACAAATCAAAGGCCAGTCATTTTTACTTGCAGGAAAACTTTAAACAATAGTGATAAGTGGCCAAAAGTGGATGAGATGAGAAAACTAACCAGGATGTAATAACGACCAATTGTGCTTAAATATGTTTTTGGATGAATAACGGCCATTTGATGAGGGATCTTTGGTTAATGTGTGTGTTAATTTTCAAAAGCAATTAATCAAGTGTTATCTGGTAGTTTTTGAGCATGATTAAAGCCAAAAGAATAAAAGTGCAGGAGCAGCAAATAAATAAATCATCCAGTCCAATTACATCATCTTTACTATGATATCTGTCCCTTTATGTGTCCATTCCCCACCAGGAAGGTCACAGATCTTTGGGAAAGTGATTATATATTAAAAAAAAACATACAGGATCCTATAATCAGAACCATGGAGCACAAGAATAAGGAAGTCCGAATGAATCGTTAAAACACTAGTTTGGCCACAACTGGAATAATGTATACAGTTCTGGGCACCATACTATAGAAAAATGTGAACAACTGAAGAAGGGTGCAAATGGAGTTCTACTGCAATGTTTCCAGCAATAGGAGGCTGATGGGAGAAGCTTGGATTGTTCTCCAAAAGAGGAGTTTGACATATTCATTTAGTGGTATTTAAATACACGGAGAGTTTAGACAAGGTCGATAGAGAGAAAATTGTATTATTGGCAAAATGGTCAAGGAAATAAAATTAAAGTAATTGGCAAAAGAAAAAAACCAATATTAGGAAAACATCTTTCGTGCAGTGAGTAGGTAGATTCTGAAATGCACTGCTGGGGCAGGAATAGCAAAGGCATATTAAACTGTTAAAAACAAATTGGTAAGTATGTGGAAAAAGGCTTTAGGAAGGCAATTAGTGAGTGGTTCTGATTGCACTTGTCGGCAATGGCCATATGAGCCGAGTTACCCCTTCTGCTATATTCTTTCTTTATAAATTTGAATTAAAGTGAATTAACTTTATTACCAATGTACATTGTTGGAGGCTTTGTTGTTTGGAGTAATGGGGTTGCATTTGATTGTGAGGATGAAGATTCCATAACTCTCTTTACAATTGATATTGGGTCGGTGATGTTGAAGTTTGTATTTGAAAGGCATGTGGTCGGTGAAAATGTTTACTAGACGGTATTTGTAGCTACTTAGTCAGGCTGCAGTTACAAAAGGAGGACATGAGTGACTGCCAGGAAGGTCAGCAGGGATAGGCAGGTGGTTCAGGAGTCCCCAGTGCTCATCCCCCTCTCAACCATGTGTATACCATGTTGGTGTGTTTAGAGAGAGAGAGAGCCTCAGTGGCAGCAGCCGCAAAGTTTGTGGTTCCATGGTTGGCTCTGATGAAGGGAATAGTCGAGGTGAGAACTAGTGGTAGGGGATTCGTTAGGGAGGGGAACGGGTGTTTCAGTAGTTGAAAGTAAGATCAGGGATATCTTGGATTGGTTATATAACATTCTGAAGGGGGAGGGAGAAGAGGTTAGCAAATCAATCTTTTTTTCTCTGGTAGGGGTATCAAAAACAAGATGGTATAGGTTTAACGTGAGAGAAAGCACCTTAAAGGGGATCTTTGGATAAAGTTTTGTTTAACAAAGAGAGTTTTTTCTTCAGTGCATTGCCGGAGGAGGTGAATTATTGGGTTTAGGTATTTAGATAGACACTCAAACCGGCATAGAAGGATCTATATGGTCCTAATTAAGGCAAATGGCAATGTATAGATTAGCAAAAAGATTGGCATGGGCATGGTGGGCTGAAGGGCGCATTTCTGTGCTGTATGAATCTACAACTCGGAGACAGGACGAGGGATTTTGGGGTAGAGCTAATCCACTGTATAATGGAATGGTGGGTTTATTCCTGTGGCTCTGTGGGGCAAATGGCTGTCCACTGTTCCTATAAAAAATTGGCTCCCCAGGTTATGAATGACCTGACATAGAAACCAGACATTGCAAATTCTCCCACACATTTTTCAACATGGTGAATATTTGATAAAATTAAACCAAGTGTACCTAGAGCAAAATTATAGGAAACTGACATTTCTGGCAAAGATAAATCTACTTTCAGTCAATCCTCATGAATGGAACTCTGAAGTAATCTGGGGATTACCTGTATTCAATTTATTTTTTAGAAAGTGATTGTGGCTTTAAAGGAGGAAAAAAACACAGTCTATTACATTTTCATAACATAGTTATACAACATGGAAATTGGCCCTATGGTCTATTTTTGGCAATTAAGATGCAACTATGGGGAAAAGTAGCATTTTAGCTTTGGAATGGTATTGGGGCAACTGTAAATGTTACTGTGGTCATATGAGTGTATGAAGAAATACTTTTTTTTTAATCATCTGTCGTAGTTAGGTGACCATAAATTCTCCCATTAGAGATGACTGGTAGTCATACCTAAGTCGCATTTTAATGCAAGTTGTATTTGTCTTTATATAATGTCACAACTGAGGTAAATTGAAGGGACTATTTAGTATAGTACTAGTTGAAACAAATCTATGCCGCATGCTATGTTTATTTAGTATTGTGCTATTTTCATTTCTTTTAGGTTTTTCAATGCACTGAACTCTCCCATTGCCGATATCACCCTGAACAAGTGATATATCTTCCCTTAGGCAATCAGTTGTCCACTCCTGGCTTTGGATTCTATCCCTGTTGCAAGCAGAAAGTCATGCGGTTTGATCCTCTTCAAGTAAACACAGTAAGCATGAAAGCTGAACAAAAAAAATTGCTATTAAATGTCTACCATTCTAGGAGCACTTTGTAAAGATATTGAGTTCTGGAAGTTAACAACAAAGAAGGAAGCTTACTGTGAATGTGCTTGCTATTTTTTTTAACTCCTCAAGAGTGTGCAATGTAATCTATTTAAATAGTTTGCGGTAGCTAATAATTTTATTCTCCAACAACCTGCGAAAGACAATCAAAGCCCTCATCGGCGAAACAACATATGTCTATCAATATACATGCTCTGTCTACCAAGGCCCGCTGCAGCTCCCAGTTGCTTTACAGTCTGAAGAAGGGTCTCGACCCGAAACGTCGCCTATCTCCTTCGCTCCTTAGATGCTGCTGCACCCGCTGAGTTTCTCCAGCTTTTTGTGTAACCCTGCTTTCATTTAAATTCCTCTCTTCTTATTCCCATACTGTTTTATTTTATTTCTTTCCTTTTTTCCTTGGCTTCCTTCATTGCTGGGGTGAGACGCAAACTGGAAGAGCAGTATCTCGTATTCCACTTGAGTAGCCTTCAAACCAATGGTATGAACATTTGAATTCTCCACTTGCAAGTGATACAACAACCGTATTTAGGGGACTATGGGGCAATTGCAGGACTAGTATAGATGGGGGCAGCTTGCCCAGTTGGTCAGCGTGGGCAAGTTGGGCCAAAGGGCCTGTTGCCACACTCTATTCACTATTTTCCAATTCATGTATCATTTGTAGGTCAGTTATTTTCCTTTTGTCACTACTCTGCTAAAGCAAATCATGTTCTTCATATAAACTCAGTACATATGGAAATATCCAAAACATTTACATGATAAATTTATGCAATGTTTTTCCATTCTCTTAGTGCTGCTAGCTAAATTACCCCAAATCATTTATGTTTTGCTTGTACAGTGCCCTCCATAATGTTTCGGACAAAGACCCATCATTTATTTATTTGCCTCTACTGCATAATTTGAGGTTTGTAATTAAAAATATCACATGCGGTTAAAGTGCACATTGTTAGATTTTATTAAAGGGTATTTTTTATACATTTTGGTTTCACCATGTAGAAATTACAGTTGTGTTTATACATAGTCCCCCCCATTTCAGGGCACCATAATGTTTGGGACACATGACTTCCCAGGCGTCAATAATTGCTCAGGTGTGTTTAATTGCCTCCTGTAAATGCAGGTCGAAGAGAGCTCTCAGCACCTAGTCTTTCCTGCAGTCTTTCCATCACCTTTGAAACTTTTATTGCTGTTTATCAACATGAGGACCAAAGTTGTGCCAATGAAAGTCAAAGAAGCCATTATGAGATTGAGAAACAAGAATAAAATTGTTTGAGACATCAGCCAAACCGTAGGCTTACCAAATCAACTGTTTGGAACATCATTAAGAGGAATGAGCACACTGGTGAGCTTACTAAACGCAAAGGGACTGGCAGGCCAAGGAAGACCTCCACAGCTGATGACAGAAGAATGCTCTATAATAAAGAAAAACTCCCAACACCTGTCCGACAGATCAGAAACACTCTTCAGGAGTCAGGTGTGGGTTTGTCAATGACCACTGTCCGCAGAAGACTTCATGAGCAGAAATACAGAGGCTACAGGATGCAAACAACTGGTTAGCCACAAAAATAGGATGGCCGGGTTCCAATTTGCCAAGAAGTATTTAAAAGAGCAACCACAGTTCTGGAAAAAGGTCTTGAGACGAAGATTAACTTGTATCAGAGTGATGGCAAGAGCAAAGTATGGAGGAGAGGAATTGCCCAAGATCCAAAGCATACCACATCTGTGAAAGACGATGGTGGGGGTGTTATGGCCTGGGAATGTATGGTTGCTGAAGGTACTGATACAGCTGAGACAACTGCTGATGGTAGTAGCATAATGAATTCTAAAGTGTATAGCTACATCCTATCTGCTCAAGTTCAAACAAATGCCTCAAAACTCATTGGCTGGCGGTTCATTCTACAGCAAGACAATGATCCCAACCATACTGCTGAAGCAACAAAGGAGTTTTTCAAAGCTAAAAAATAGTAAATTCTTGAGTGGCCAAGTCAATCACCTGATTTGAACCCAATTGACCTTGCCTTTTATATGCTGGAGAGGAATCTGAAGGGGACTAGCCTGCAAAACAAGCATAAGCTAAAGATGGCTGCAATACAGGCCTGGCAGAGCATCACCAGAGAAAACACCCAGCAATTGGTGATGTCCATGAATCGCAGACTTCAAGCAGTCATTGCATGCAAAGGATATGCAACAAAATACTAAACAAGACTACTTTCATTTCCGTCACATCGCTGTGTCCCAAATGGGGGCACTATGTATAAACACTGCTGTTATTTCTACTTGGTGAAACCAAAATGTATGTAAATGGCCTTAATTAAAATCTGACTATGTGAACTTTCACCACATGTGATTTTTTTTCAATTACAAATCTCAAATTGTGGAGTACAGAGGCAAATAAATAAATGATGGGTCTTTGTCTCAAACATTATGGAGGGCTGCTACGACTCCCGAAGGCAGGTACCTCAGAGTCGCGTAACATAATCAAAAACCAGGTTCAAGTTTAAGAAAATAGTCTTTAATTTTGTTAAAAAGAAGACAAAAACCCGAACCTGATTTAAACAACACAGGGACAAGAAGCGACTAACAAATAAATATAACAGTGCTCCAGCCAGCCTCGCAATGGACCGTCGAACTGGAGTCTTTAATCCTGCCTAAATAGAGATAACCCTGCAACAAAATACACGAAAACCCTTAAATCATAGGGTCAGCCCTTATCCATCCCAATACAACATTAAATGACAACTATAGGTAACAATACACAAAGTTCTATGCCATGCGGCCAGGCCTCCTGCAGCTCAGACCGGCAGCCTGTTCACTTGTCAGAGTCGGTGAAGAAGAGAGAGAATTCTGGGATCTCCTGCTCTTTAAGCTTCCGATGAGTCACCGGTCACCTGACGGAGCTTGGCCAATCAGGTACAGGAGCTCTTAACCCCATGATTCCTGACTCCCAGCCATGGGGCCTGCACTCAGGAGAGAAACAGAAAAGGTAAGTACATAGCATTCACCAGGGGTGAATCACCCCCACCCAAAGATACTGAATAAGCTTCGGAAGAAACTATTCAGTACTAAAACACTACTGGCGCGACAAGGCGTCAGCCAAGATATTATCCTTGCCCCTGTTGTGCCTGAACTCCAGCTCATTAACCGCCGGTTTTTATTCTTCATGTTCTGCAAAAAAAACGAAAGGGTTATGATCCGTGAATACGATGACAGGGACATTCGAGGGGCCCACATAAACCTCGAAATGACTCGCAGACATTAACACAGCAAAGGTTTCTTTCTCAATGGTGGAGTACCACCTCTGATGGGGATTAAACTTCTTAGAGAAGTACGAAACTGGATGCCCCACCCCATCTGAATCATCCTGTATAAGAACCCCACCAATCCCACGATCACTAGCATCCACTGCCAGCTTAAATGGACGCCCAAAATCAGGTGCTGCAAGCACAGGTGCGCGCACCAGAAGACCTTTAGTATGATCAAAGGCTTTCTGACACTCAGCGGACCACACAAAAGCTACCTTCGGACTCAGCAAATCCGTCAAAGGAGCAGCCACTGCAGAGAAGTTTGGACAGAACCCCCCTATAGTACCCAAGCATAGCTAAATACCTACGGAGTTCAGTCCTAGATGTTGGAACAGGAAATGCGATAATATGTCCCACCTTGTCCTCGAGAGCGCGAACCTGACCCCGGCCCACCATCTTACCCAGATACGTCACCGTGGCCTGGCCAAACTCACACTTCCCCAGATTGATTGTTAGGTTTGCTTCCGCTAGACCTCCAGATGAGAAACAGAAAAATACCTCCAGATGAGAAACAGAAAAGTTAAGTACATAGCATTCACCGGGGGGGGGGAAGCGCCTAACAAGGGCACTGTATATCACTGAATTATTTAAAGGCGCCACTGCTATTTGCTCGCCTGCAGAAGCCTGAGAACTATATAATTTCTGAATCTAATCTATGATTATATTTTGATGTGCTGCACTATGCAACATTGTAAAATGCTGCTGCACTGGAACCTTTCACTAATATATCTCCTATTCAGTTTTGTCTTTTCCTCCCTTCCAAAATTACTATTATCAAGAATATGAAGTTCCTGTAGAGGCACTAGAGATTACAGATGCTGGAATCTGTAGCAAAAAAAGGAGAGCTGCTGGAGGAACAGTGGGTCCGACAGCATCTGTGGGAAATAAACAGCCGACATTCTGGGTCTGAGACCGAGTTTACATTTTTTCATGCTTTAGTCGGGTCTCTATTTCAATTCTAAATCTCCTTTTTTATTTTGAATGTTTCATCAATTTGCATGTCAATAATCATTCCTGTACATTTTTGGAGCCGTTGCTCTCTTTTTCCATATTTCTACCCCTGAACTTTCTAAATTCCCTTGCAAATTTTGCAATGATGTTTTATTTCACTGTCTTCCCGTTTGTGCCTTCCATTTCGCTTCTCGATGTATTTTCAAACTAGAACATAGAACATAGACCACAGGTGATGTCAAAAATGATGTCAAATAAAATTAATCTCTTCTGCCTGCTTAAAATCCGTGTCCCTTCATTCCCTACACATTTATGTCCTATCTAAAACTTTTGCCTGAGTTTCTAGTGTCTAAAATATTGTTTTCAGTAGGTATTTGACGTTTATTTGGCAAAACTTTGAGTTTACCTCTTTCTAGCAATACACACTGATATTAGAATGAGTATTGTATTCATTTTTTAATCACCATACTTCAGTCTGTTGGTTTTAAAGAAAAATATATATATTTATAGGAACTCAGAAAGACTAGACTATATTGAATTGAATTACCTTTATTGTCATTCAGACCTTTCGGTCTGAGCGAAATTTCATGCCTGCGGTCATACATATATAAAAAAATAACAAAAACCACACAATAAACACAAATTTAACATCCACCACAGTGAGTTCACCAAACACCTCCTCACTGTGGTGGAAGGCAAAAGTCTTAGAGTCTCTGTTTTCATCCCTCCTTATTCTCCCTCTGCGCTGAGGAGATCCAGGCTTCCGATGCTGCCATCCACCAGGCCCGTGGCCGAGCCTCCGAAACCGGGCCGCCGGAACACCGCCACAGGGCCCGCCGCCGGAACGCTGGAGCACTGCAGCACCAAAGCCAGGTCGTCACTGGAACGTCGCTGGAGCACCGCAGCCAGGTCGCTGCTGGAACACCGCAACTCCGAAAGTTAGGTCGCAGCTAAAGCTCCGAAGCCGTGCCGCCGCCGCTGGAAGGCCGCCAGCTCCGCCATTAGGGCCTCAGCACAGACGGAGACGGTGACGGGGGACACGACAAGAAAAGTCGCATCCCCCAGAAGGGAGAGACTAAAACCCTGTTTCTCCCACCCTCCTCCTACACATACATAACCTAATGAACCAAAAATAATCGCTAAAAACAGGCACGAAGACGAAAATAAAATAAAAAACAGACGGACTGCAGGTGAGCCGCAGCTGCCAAGCAGCGCTGCCACTTCCGGAAGTGGCGGATATATATTAGTATTTATATATTGGCCAAGCAACGCATTTTTCCCCACAGCAAAAACTAAAGCAACTACTTACAATAAAAACAAAGTGCTGTGGATATTTTGCAGATTAAGCAGGAACGCTGATGGGTAATGCTTAGTGCTTCTACAAATCATTGACAACTGTATGTAGCAAACTGCATGCTTTTAGCAAGGATCATTGATCATTTGAACATTGATAGCACACTAAAGCAAGGACATAATGGCTTCTTTCTGTTTAATTTCCTTCCTACTTTGTGCGTTAAATCTCCACTGTCAGTGGAGATTCAGCTAACTAAAAAAAGTGAGAGATGATGGTCTCTGTTAAGTAATTGGTGTTTTTGTATTTTTACTTTTAGGGTTGTAAACTTCAGGATCATGTTGTCAAATTGGCTAGTCAGCTTCAGAATGGTAAACTTACTTCATTATCAATTGGTCAAGTGTACTGTGATGTACTGCAACACAAGGATGTTGTCTGTGTGCCATTTTGTAAAACTGAAGAAAGGTAATATTGAGAAGCTCTTATTTCAACATTTAAACATTGCAAAATTATGTTGAATATGGATTATTTATGTTTTTACCTATGTAAAGATGGCAAGTACTGAAATTTAAAAAAATAGGTAAATGCATGAAGTATTTTACCCAGGGTAGGAGAATCCAGAGGGCATGGGTTTAAGGTGAGAAGGGAAAGATTTAATAGGAACCCGAGGGCCATCTTTTTCATAGAATAGTGCTGGGTATGAGGAACAAATTGCCATGGGGCTGAGGCTGGTGCTATAACCACATTTATGACGTTTGGACAGGTACATGGATATGAAAGGTTTAGATGGACATGGGCAAAATGTGGGCAAATGGGACTAGCATAGATGGGACATCTTGGTCAGCATGGACAGGTTAGGCTGAAGGACCTGTTTCCAGGTTGTATGACGATTGCATGCAGATAAATTTTAAATTGATCTGGAAATAATGAGAACATGGGAGTCATAGAGTTGTACAACACAGAAATAGACACTTTTTGCCCCCCACCCCCCTTCCATCCACCAGTGTTGCCACTTTTAGGGAACTATAGAACCCCAAGTTTTCTGTGTTCTTTAACATCTGGACACCCTACTGTTTACTGTCTATGTACTACCCCTATTTGACTTCCCAAAATGCACTGCTTTGCACGTTTCAATATTAAATGGTGCACTCAACTTTCCATCTGATTTATAAATCAAAAGCACAGTTTCAATGGCTGCAAATCGTGGATTTGGAATGGGAAAGCACCGTTGTTAGTGGTGGCCACACAGCAGCCAGATGATGCGAGCAAATTGAGCCCAGCCTACAGCAGCTACATGGAGCAGCAGCGGCTATTGATTTTCCCCCTACATCACGATCCACTGTCAAGAGGACACTGGGCCTTAGTTAGAATATAGAAATGGATATCTCCTTATGCTAAGATCGTTATTTTCAGAGACTTGGAACTTGAGATTTGGAAGATGCAAGGTGAATCCGGAACAAATGTGGAGATTTTGTACATGATGTCCCAGAAGAGGAACCACTCTGGGCAAGAGACCCTGTGCATCTACCCGATCTATTCCTCTCATGATTTTGTACACCGTTATAAGATCCCCCCTTCATCTTCCTGCGCTCCTTGGAATACAGACCCAGCCTACTCAATCTCTCCCTACAGCTCACACCCTCTAGTCCTGGAAATATCCTCGTAAATCTTTTCTGAACCCTTTCAAGCTTGACAATATCTTTCCTGTAACATGGTGCCTAGAACTGAACACAATATTCTAAATGTGTAACTTGTGTATGATGTACTCATGGTATCGATTGGGTAGCTCGCAAATCAAAGTCAACATACACCTCTCACAATCAGGAATGCCAAGTAGATACTGGGCCAAACCTGTGTCGTGTATAGTGGGCTACAAAGCAAAGTCAGGCAGCATCGCTGGTGGTAGTGCGGCCCTCCCTGAAGAACTTAATGCATTCTATGCTCGCTTTGAGCAGAAGGCCACAAGACAATGATATTCTCTCTTGTCAGTCTCAAGTGTGCCTTTTCCCAGGGTCACTGCTGCAGAAGTAAGATCGGCCTTCTTGAGAGTGAACCCATGGAAAACAACTGGCCCAGATGGAGTCCCTGGCCATGTCCTTCGGAACTGTGTGGACCAACTAGCGGAGTGTTCACGGACATCTTTAATCTCTCCCATGTCCGTTCTGAGGTACCCGCCTGCTGGATATGACGCACATTAAATCCAATCTACCAAGCAGCCTTGATCCACTGCAGTTCAGCTACCGCCACAACACGCTGATGCCATCTCCCTGGCCCTACATTCATCCCTGGAATACCTGAACAAAAAGGGTTGGATGTTGGACCTATGTTGGATTCATCAACTAGCTCTACTTTCAATACCATTATCCCAACCAAGTTCGTCTCCGAACTGTGACTGGATCCTCGACTTCCTAACCAACAGACAACAATCAGTGAGGATAGGTGATAAATAACCCTCTTTGGTAATTCTCATCTCTGGTTTCCCACAAGGATGAGTTCTCAGCTCCCTACTATACTCCTTATACAGCCAAATACCAATCAAAGTCAACTTACAAGTTCACATATGGCACCATCATAGTGGGCCTGATATCAAATAATGAGATGGAGTACAGAAAGGCGATTGAGAATCTTGCGACGTGCTGTCAAGACAACCTTTCTCTCAATGTCAGCAAGAGAAAGAAGATTGTGATCGACCTCAGGAAGCAAAGCAATACACGCGCACCAAATGGAGATGGTCAAAAGCTTCAAATTCCTAGTAAACAATAACACCAGTGATTTGTCCTGGACCAGCCACATTGAAGCTATGGCCAAAAAAGCACACCAATGCCTCTATTTCCTTAGAAGGCTTAGAAAGTTTGGCATGTCCCCAACAAACCCTCACCAATAGAAAGCATCTTATCGGGATGCGTCACAGCTTGTTTGGAAACAACACTAGACTGCAAGAGTTGTGGACATATCCCAGATTATCACGCAAACCAATCTCCCTTCCATTGATTCAGTCTACACTTGCTGCCTCTGCAAGGTCACCAGTTTAATCAAGGACCGGTCTCACACTGGTCACTCTCTCTTCTCCCTTCTCCCATCAAGCAAGAGGTACAGAGGTTTTAAAATGCATACCTCCAGATTCAGGGACAATTTAAAGGGCATATACCTCCCTTGACCTTTTTTTAGTCAAACATTTTTGCACAAGATATTGCACACTTTATCCTTTATCTGACCACTGTGGACGGCTTGATTGTAATCTTGTATAGTCGTCTTTGACTGGACAGCATGCAAACAAAAGTTTTTCACTGTACCTCAGTACATGTGACAATAATAAACTAAACCACTGATACCCCCTATATTTGTATTCGGGTCATTTGAGGTTCTTAAGAATCTTGAACAATATTTAGCGGTGTATTTTGTTCGTATTTAAAGTAATTTTCAGTTGTTATTTATGCTTCCTTATGGTTCAATTATATTGCCGTAAGACATTAACACACTTAATGTTCGTTTCTAACCATTTACAAATGTCTGGACTTGTGGCAAAACTGTCAAAGTAATTCATTATTATAAAGAAAGACAAAATGGATAACTCAGTGGGTTAGACAGCGTCTCTGGAGAACATGGATAGGTGATTGAACCCTTCAGACTGAATTCATTATTGTGTCCTTTCAAGTGGTAGTAATTGGTATAAATAACATGCATTCCAAATAATGTGCAAAACATATTTAGTAATTTGCAGGTGTTTATTTAATTTGTAATAATGCTCCTCTGATTGTTCCTACGTTTTGATGGATGGATACATTTTCATGGGCTTTTTTTTCTGTCCATTGCTGATGGAAATGCCAGTACCCCTGAGTACCCTTTCAAATCACACAATATCCTTGCATGAATTTTGGTATTGATTTATCATTGCCTTGTGTACTGAGATACAGTGAAAAACTTTGTTTTCATGCTATCGTCAAATCATACTATGCACGAGTACAATCAAGCCATACATAGACGTAACAGGCAAAGAGAAAAATACCAGAGAATATGTTTTTACAGTATTATAGCATTGCAGTTACAGAGAAAGAGTCCAAAATCTACAACGGGGTAGATTGAACTACACCCTAGTTTATGGGAGGACCGTTCTGCCCAAGACCACAAGAAATTGCAGAGAATTGTGGGTGTCGCCCAGTCCATTTTATAAACTCTCCACCCCACCATTAACTCCATCTGCACTTCACGCTGCCTTGGGAAAGAGGCCAACATAATCACATCTCTTTTTCACCCCGCTTATTCCATCATCCACCCTTTGCTGCCGCTGTCGACCACACAATACAAATGTTTGAAAGCACATGTGACCATATTTAAGCACGATTTAGTACACAGTGAATTTACAGAAAACTCTGCTTTAAGTGTCGAATAGATCAGGAGGACACATTATTGGCAACAATGCTGAATACAAGATTCAACTGTCAGCTCCTTATGCCAGTCTAAAAGTAGCATGGAAGAAATCGTGCTTAAATCTGGTCACATGTGCTTTCAAACATTTGTATTGTGTGGTCGACAGCGGCAGCAAAGGGTGGATGATGGAATAAGCGGGGTGAAAAAGAGATGTGATTATGTTGGCCTCTTTCCCAAGGCAGCGTGAAGTGCAGATGGAGTTAATGGTGGGGAGGAGAGTTTATAAAATGGACTGGGCGACACCCACAATTCTCTGCAATTTCTTGTGGTCTTGGGCAGAACTGTTGCCGAACCAAGCTGTGATGCAACTCAATTGCTCGTGTGCTTTCTTGGTCATAGCTTCAATGTGGTTGTTCTGGGATAAATTGTTGGTGATATTTACCCTTTGGAAATTTACCTATCTACCATGTTTACACTGGCATCATTGATGCAGATAAGCTCCATCTCGCTCCCTGTCATTCATGACTGGCATCTTCATTTTGCTAACATTGAGGAGGGAGAGGTTGTCTTGTCACCATACTACTAAACTCTCTTTTTCCTATATGCTGGCTCTTCACTGTTTAAGATCTGGCCCAATACAATGGTATAACTTGCAAATGGAGTGATAACAGGTTTTGGCTGTGCAGTCTTGGGTGCATAGAGAATTAGGGACTAAGAATGTATCTTTGCGAGGCACCCGTGTTGAGAATATGTGACTGCCATTATTTATTTTGTTGGATCTAAGCCCTTCAAACTTTGGTGATGCACATTAATAGCAAAGTTTGAAACTATTAGATGTGCTCTGAATCTATTCAATTTGGCGTATCAGATGTAGCTTGATGGATGTGCTCAATAGGAAGACTAAAATTTGTCACTTCAAGATTGCATTGTGACTGTACAGTAAACTCTTGTTATTACGGACCTTTTCACAAGGGATTTTGGATAAAGCGGACGGACCTACCGACCTTTGCTGCCAGGTTGGGCTGCCGCCGCCACCACCACACCACGCAACTCCCTTGGCCGCTCCCTTACTTGCATTCCAGCCGACGGCGGGTCGCGACCAATTACTCCCCCAGCAGGCTACTTGCCTGGATTCCAGGCCCAGTTCCAGACCAAAAGGTCTTGGCTCCAAACGTCATCTATCCATGTTCTCCAGAGATGCTGCCTGACCTGCTGAGTTACTTCGATACTTTATGTCCTTTTGTGTATTTGCCAACATCTGCAGTTCCTTGTTTCTACTATTTAAGCAATAATAATCTCTTACTTGGTTATAGCGGGTAATCGGTAATAATGGACGCTATTTCCCCCACCCCCACAAAAAAAGTGTGTTTCTATTATAATGTTTCAATTGGAATTTTATTGCAGCAATGGAAACGTAAATCTATCTGAAGAGCAGGATCTAGATTCTGAAATATTAGCAGAACCCAATTCATGGAAAGGACAAAAAATTGGAGATGTCACAACTGTAAGTAATTGCACTTTTGGGTGGTCATATTTCTTATAGAGGAAAAAAATGGTATTTTAAAAGTGAAGTAATACTCGGTTTATGATATGCAATGCCTACCCCTACTCATTTTGGTGTTTCATTGCTTCAAATTTTATATTTAGGTTGCATATTGTCAGGGTTTTCTCTTTTTGTTTCATTATCTTATGAAATGCTGTGGTTGCGGTTTAGCAAAATTTATAGAGACCAAATAGATGATTACACAATGATATTCAGTGTTATTTGCTGAGGGTATAACTTTGACCAAAGTAATCCTACTAAATGGAATGGCAGTAACCATTTGCTTTAGAACAAATATTGTAAATATTAATTCAATATCTTGCATTGGCTCTCTGTAATTTGGCAACATAAATGCAGTGTAAATTGTGCTGTATTGAAATGATTAAAATGTCTTATTAGGAATGAGAATCATATGATGGTACAACAGTTATTGCTAATGTCTCACAGCTCTCTGGATCTGGGTTTGGTCCTGACCTTGGGTGCTTTGTCCCTTTTATTATGTTTTTTACTTGACTCTGTTTTCCACCCATTTCCTAAAGAGTGAAAAAGAGGAATTGATCCATTTTATCCATAGATATGGGGCCCAAAACTTCTCACATTACTCCAAATGTGATCTGACCAGTGCCTTATTAAGCCTCAGCATCACATCCCTGTTTTTATATTCTAGTCCTCCCAAAATAAATGCCAACATCGCTTTTGCCTCCTTACTACTGATTCAACTTGCAAATTAACCTGCAGGGGAATCCTGCACCAGCACTACAAGTCCCTTTGCACGTCTGATTTCTTAATCCTCTCTCCATTTAGAAAATGTTCTACGCCTTTATTCCTACTACTAACGTGCACGACTGAATACTTTGCCACCGAAAGTGTGAAGCGTAACGGCCCCAGCACCAACCACTGTGGTCATTACCAGCCAACTAGAAAAAGCCCCCTTTATTCTCACTTTTTGCCTTTGGCCATTCAGCCAACCTTCTATCTGTGCTAGTATCTTCCCTTTAATATTATGGGCTCTCATCTTCATTAGCAGCCTCACATGCAGCACCTGCATAAATCACTGACTCTCCTTTATCTCTCCTACTATTTACTGCCTGAAAGAATTCTAACAGATTTGTCAGGCAAGATCTCCCCTTCACAAAACCATGCTGACTTTGACCTATTTTATCATCCGCTTCTAAGTACTCAGAAACCTCATAGTTAATAATACTCTAAAATCTTATCCTGAGGTCAGGCTAACTGGCCTATAGTTTCCTCTCTTTTGCCTCACTCCCTTATTGAACAGTGCAGTAACATTTGCAATTTCCATTCCTCTAGGACACTCCTGATTCCTGAAATATCACTATGAATGCCTCCACAATTTCTAAATCTACCACTTTCAGAACCCTCGGGTATAGTCCATCGGGTCCCGATGACTTATCTACCTTCAAACCTTTTAGCTTCCCAAGCACCTTCTCCTTAGTAATAATAACCCCACTAACGTCTGTCCCCTAACTCTCTTGAATGTCAGGCATGCTGCTGGTGACTTCTGCTGTGAAGACTGATGTTAAAAGCTTATTCAATTAATCTACCATTTTTTATTTCCTATTACGATTTCTCCCGCGTCATTTTCCAGCGGTCCAATGTCCATTATTTTGAAGCTGTTGATTCATTTAGCAGCAATCAGAAGGTTGTGACGTTTTGTATTTCATATTTAAATAATTCCAAATTTTGAAGATCAAATATTCATTAAAGGTTTATCTGCAATATTCAGAATTATTATAATATAGATAATTGACATGTCTTGCTGATTATATGCTTATGGGTAGCTTGTATAACTATTTTTGCTGGTTTCACAATCTCTAAATTCCTTTTGTAGTTTTCACTTTTGAAAAACTGGAGTTTGCAGCTGGTATGTAATAGTTATTAATGTATTATCTGTTATTATTTCTGTAAAATGGTAATGCACGCTAATGCTAAATTGAAGTATTTGGATAACAAAAAAAGTAGTTGAATTTTAAACAACTAATGTTTGCAAATTACTCGAGATTCAATGTTTAATCCATCTGCTGTGTAGTTAGCCGTTTCATGTTTCCGTTTTTTGCATCAAGCATGAGCATTGTAAGATATGTCAATGGGAGCAATGATAGTATAAGGGAGCAGGAACTATTGAGATGCAAGCAAGCTGTCAATGGAGGGTTAAAGAATTGGGCCTCTTGTTCATCACCAAAGTTGGAGGAAAACATGCCTCGAAATACAAATGGATAGTTTTATTCCAGCAGTACATAAGTGGAAATAACTTATTTTTACCCATTCACAGAGAAAAATATAATAATAATTTCCAGACCTTTGAATTTATGCAAAGAGATACTTCATGATGAGGCACCATTACAGCCCTGATGCAATTATTCTGTCCTGGGCACATTAGATGATGCCATTGTACAGCTTTCCTTTTGGAGCATGCAGAGGAGCATGGCTCATGTTGTCCTTGGAGTTAGAACAACAATCAGCAAGGTGTATTTCCTACTTTTATCCCATGGACAATCCCCTGCACAGCCTACTAACTGTTTCTGCTTGAAGTTTAGTCCATTTCCACCTCCTTGCCAATTGGTCCTGGTCCGTTATCACCCCACTTCACTATCAACCAAGCTATGATTGCACATGTGACCACTGATTCCTTCATCCTCGTACCATAAGGGATACCAGATGGCATATTTTTGATTCTGAAAATGCAAAAGAATTATTGCCACAGATGCTGCACACCGGCTGCAGATCCATTGGCAAACACTATATTCTTGGAATGTATGCGGGATAGTTTTCTAAACCAACATGTAGAGGAACCAACGAGAGAGCAGGCTATTCTAGACTGGGTATTGAGTAATGAGGAAGGGTTAGTTAGCAGTCTTGTTGTGCGTGGCCCCTTGGGCAAGAGTGACCATAATATGGTTGAGTTCTTCATTAGGATGGAGAATGACATTGTTAATTCAGAAACAAGGGTTCTGAACTTAAAGAAAGGTAACTTTGAGGGTATGAGACGTGAATTGGCCAAGATAGACTGGCAAGTGATTCTTAAAGGGTTGACGGTGGATATGCAATGGAAGGCATTTAAAGACTGCATGGATGAACTACAACAATTGTTCATCGCAGTTTGGCAAAAGTATAAATCAGGGAAGGTAGTGCACCCGTGGATAACAAGGGAAATCAGGGACCGTATCAAAATAAAAGATGAAGCATACAAATTATCCAGAAAAAGCAGCCTACCAGGGGACTGGGTGAAATTCCAGCAGAGGAGGACAAAGGGCTTAATTAGGAAAGGGAAAATAGATTATGAAAGAAAACTGACTGGGAACATAAAAACTGACTGCAAACGTTTTTATAGATATGTGAAGAGAAAAAGGTTAGTTAAAACAAATGTAGGTCCCTTGCAGTCAGAAACTGGTGAATTGATCATGGGGAACAAGGACATGGTAGACCAATTGAATAACTACTTTGGTTCTGTCTTCACTAAGGAAGAGATAAATAATCTGCCGGAAATAGCAGGGGACCGGGGGTCAAATGAAATGGAGGAACTGAGTGAAATCCAGGTTAGCCGGGAAGTGGTGTTGGGTAAATTGAATGGATTAAAGGCCAATAAAACCCCAGGGCCAGATAGGCTGCATCCCAGAGTACTTAAGGAAGTAGCCCCAGAAATAGTGGATGCATTAGTGATAATTTTTCAAAACTCTTTAGATTCTGGAGTAGTTCCTGAGGATTGGAGGGCAGGTAATGTAACCCCACTTTTTTAAAAGGGAGGGAGAGAGAAAACGGGGAATTACAGACCAGTTAATCTAACATCGGTAGTGGGGAAAATGCTAGAGTCGGTTATTAAAGATGGGATAGCAGCACATTTGGAAAATGGTGAAATCATTGGACAAAGTCAGCATGGATTTATGAGAGGTAAATCATGTCTGACGAATCTTATTGAATTTTTTGAGGATGTAACTACTACAGTGGATAAGGGAGAGCCAGTGGATGTGTTATATCTGGACTTTCAGAAGGCTTTCGACAAGGTCCCACATATGAGATTAGTATACAAACTTAAAGCACACATTATTGGGGGTTCAGTATTGATGTGGATAGAGAACTGGCTGGCAGACAGGAAGCAAAGAGTAGGAATAAACGGGTCCTTTTCAGAATGGCAGGCAGTGACTAGTGCGGTGTCGCAAGGCTCAGTGCTGGGACCCCAGCGATTTACAATATATATTAATGATCTGGATGAGGGAATTGAATGCAACATCTCCAAGTTTGCGGATGACACGAAGCTGGGGGGCAGTGTTAGCTGTGAGGAGGATGCTAGAAGGCTGCAAGGTGACTTGGATAGGTTGGGTGAGTGGGAAAATGCATGGCAGATGCAGTATATTGTGGATAAATGTGAGGTTATCCACTTTGGTGGAAAAAACAGGAAAGTAGACTATTATCTGAATGGTGGCCGATTAGGAAAAGGGGAGATGCAACGAGACCTGGGTGTCATGGTACACCAGTCATTGAAAGTAGGCATGCAGGTGCAGCAGGCAGTGAAGAAAGCGAATGGTATGTTAGCATTCATAGCAAAATTGTATGTTAACATGATTTGAGTACAAGAGCAGGGAGGTTCTACTGCAGTTGAAGGGGGTCTTGGTGACGCCACACCTGCAATATTGCGTACAGTTTTGGTCTCCTAATCTGAGGAAAGACATTCTTGCCATAGAGGGAGTACAGAGAAGGTTCACCAGACTGATTCCTGTGATGGCAGGACTTTCTTATGAAGAAAGACTGGATAAACTCGGCTTGTTCTCGCTAGAATTTAGAAGATTGAGGGGGGATCTTATGGAGACGTACAAAATTCTTAAGGGGTTGGACAGGCTAGATGCAGGAAGATTGTTCCCAAAGTTGGGGAAGTCCAGAACAAGGGGTCACAGTTTAAGGATAAGGGGGAAGTATTTTAGGACCGAGATGAGAAAATCATTTTTCACACAGAGAGTGTGAATCTGTGGAATTCTCTGCCACAGAAGGTAGTTTAGGCCAGTTCATTGGCTATTTTTAAGAGGGAGTTAGATGTGGCCCTTGTGGCTAAAGGGATCAGGGGGTACGAAGAGAAGGCAGGTACAGGATACTGAGTTGGATGATCAGCCATGATCATATTGAATGGCGGTGCTGGCTCGAAGGGCCGAATCGCCTACACCACCTATTTTCTATGTTTCTATGTTTCAGGCAATCAAATGTCTGGAGGACTGACAGATTAAATTTAAGGAAATTAGACTCGACTGGGATACAGTTGAGGTGTTGCTGCAATCAGGCCAGTGTAATCTGTGAGCATACTTGTGATGAGTAACGGAATAATGTATGTCGCACTACAGGCAATGAATGTTTGGATGAGTTTACCGTTAGGAAATGTGTAAGATGGGCAAATAGGGCAGCATTGGAGTAAGCACATAATAGAAAATTGGACAATATCCTTCACCCCCATTCTCCCAATTTATTTCCGGGAGGATAATTTGCATTAGATTTGATTCTTTGGACTCCATCTCAATGGAACACAGGTTCATAATGCAAGAACCATAGCCCATTTGTCTGCAAGTACATGACATTGTTAATGTTTTTATATGGAAGGCAGACTGTAAAATATTAGTGAAATAATGTCCAACTTTTCATTTAATGAAACAACTAATATAATCTACATAAACGATCATTTCAGAGTTGTTCCCAGTAAAAACAATTACTCGATTTGCCCTTAATCGTGAACTCCTATTTATTAACTAAATTGCTGGAGTTATCTGGCCAAGAGCATTAAAGCAACTTGTTGCAATCATGAATCTCCTCTATCTGAGGAAGACATGAGTCAGAAAGGCTTTTCTATTTTCTACTGGAAGCTTTGAGGGAAAGATCTGATACATCCAAAGATACTTATATTTATAGGTAAGGCGTGATGGTGCCAATTGGTCCTCTACAATTTTACTTGATTAACCTCTTATAATGTAAGTTTTGTTTGTAATAGCCAATATGCTAGATTGTTCTTACTGATTGTTATATTTTGATAACTGCACAGACTGATGCCTTTATCATTATAGTTATTACATTAAAAAAACAAATCCATGCTGGGCAACCTGGAGATTTTGTCCCAAGAAAATCTGCATTGTTTTTAAATTGCAGGGTTGGTGACCAATTAGAAAGCTAGAGTTTACAAATATGATAAAGTAGAACATTTTGGTTAACTGTGGAAATTAGAAAATCCAGAATGGCTGACCAGATGAAATGTATCCATCAGATTATTGCTAAAATCCAATTTTAAGGCACATTGGGAATGAGCCTTAAGAAAACCATTTTGTAAGTCACTTTTATCCTCTTTTTAGGTGCAAGGTCTTCTCCCTCACTACCAAAATAATATGCTATAGACCATCTAATTACTGAGAGTGGACAGATCTATTGCACATCCATGTCAAGTCTGTCCAATCAAGCTGCTAGGCAGGACCAAATGGTATCACTCATTGGTTTCTGCTCCAATTTTCTCATGATTGGGAATATCTCATCCGAGTGCATTCCACATCTCACCCAATTAAGGTTACAATCAAATATGTGGAGAAAATTTCCACTAGTTCATAATTCCACAGAGGGGTCAGGAGGAGAGGGGGTTGGGTGGGGTGACGATAAAATTGTGCCGTAACTGTTTTCACGGTTTACAATCCCAACCTCACTTTGTATGCAAGAGGCTGGAATAAGGTAAAATGGGAGGAATTAACTTTATTTATTCGACAATAACTTATCAATTTCCACTAATTGGACTTTTACTCCAAAGGAACTGAACATTATGTCTTCAGTTTGTATTTAACTCTACATGTTTAATTTTTGGTGAAATTAATAAACATTAGACTGTTTATCATCAGCAATATTTTGGAACCAGGTTCGTATAACGTGACAAATTTGCTTTTGATCTAGTTTTAACACGCGGTCTGGTTTAGGTTATTGTTCTGAAAATACACCAACTCTTACAAGTCTTTAATACTGTGTAAACTATTCGAGATTAATATTAAGTATAACCATTGTTGGACATGCAAAAATGTTGGTTAAAATTTTATTTGTTTTTGAAGCAACAAGCATTATATTCTGAAGATGAAGAATATACCACAGGTTCAGAAGTAACAGAGGATGAAGTAGGAGATGAAGAAGAATTGACCAAAAAACAAGGTAAAAATATATGACAATTGATTTCAAATGTTTATTGATATTGACGCACATACTAGATACTTGTGAACAATATTAGCATACACAGAGTCACAAACTTTCATTCAACAACCTCCATAAAGGCATTCTTCTACTTTAAGAACAAAAAATATTATTAACATGAAGATTAATGATGCTGGTGAACAGCATAATACAGAATATATAACATGAATTATTCAAATTTTATAATTCTGTATTACTTATAGAAAGCTTGATGTGGCTGATTAGTCTATTGATCAAACTATTTATTTTACCATCTCCCGTCTCTTTTCTCCATTACAACACGATTACAACGGGGCTGCCTCCTGCACCCATGTAGATCTTGCTGCTTTCATCACCTTTACCACTAACTTCAATCCCCCCCTGATTAACTTGGACTATCACTGACATGTCTCTCTTCTTTCTTGATCTCTACCCATCACAGTGGACAGATTATCAACTGATGTCTACTATAAACGCACCGACTCGGATAGACCTTGACCGCACCTCCTCCTAACTTGCCTCTTGCAAGGACACCATCCAGTAATCCCAAGATAGCCAAGATATCCTCACTTCAGTAAAGATGGCTTCCCCCTGCTTTTGTCAATAGATCCGTCTCCTATAGTTCTCCTCCCTCGCCCAGACGGAGTAAGGATAGAATTATCCTGGTCCATGCCTTTCACCTCACTGGCCACTGCATCCATGGCATCGTCCCTGACAATTCTGCAGATGTAACACCTATCCCTGAAACTATCACTTCCCTCGCATCCATCCAGGGACCCCCAGCAGCACTTCCTGGTGAGGCAGAGGATCACATGCACCTCTACTGCATTCAGTGCTCTCGATGTGGCCTCCTGTACATCAGCGAGATGTAGTCGAGACAAACGATTTGCCCAACATTTGCCCTTCCCTTCCCTTTATTTTCTGTCCTTTGCCAGAGTGTGGCCGCACGCACATTGGAAGCAGAGCACCTCATATTCTGCTAGCTAACAACCCAATGTATGGACAGCGAAATCTCCAATTTTAAGTCACAATGCCTTACTCCCCTTCCCCACCATCACGATTACCTTTTCCCCATCATGTCTTCCCTATGCTCCACCTGGCTGCACATCCAAGTCTTCCATTATTCCAACCCCTTTCCCCCTCCTACCTAAATCGCTTCCTCTGGCTTTACATTTTACTTCTATTCCTTCCTTAATGGTACCCTTTTGTCTCCTTTTCAACTCAAGCCTTTGTCCACCCATTTGCCAATCAAAGCCCCTCTCACAACTATCCACTTGTCATTGGCCAGGCTTTATCTCGCCTCCTCCAGCTTTCTCCCCCCTGCTACAATCCATCTGAGGAAGAGCATTGACCTGAAATGTTGCCTCCGGGTCCTCCTGAGATGCTGTCTGACACGCATATGCTGGAATAATGTGTTTTTCTGAATCTAATTGTTTCTTCAGTTTCATATTATAAAATACCAGTCTTCAAATCTCACATTGATCTCCCCATATCAATCACCTAAATAGTAACCTTTAAAGCAGAAGATATGCTAATGCACACGTCACTTTCAGTTCCAAAAAGCCACTTTGCTTTGGTCAAGTATCTAAAAATGTTTTTAATTGTCTTTCTCGCTAACAATTTAGAATCTGCCTTAGGGACACAAAAAATGAATAACTCAATGCAAACTACTTATTCTCACAGGAAAATGATGACATATTGATCAGCTCTCACCTGTGGGGTTAGGCTTTGACCTACATCATTGTTAACTTGCCTGTTTCCAATAAAGGAGATTTTCTAAGCTTGTAAGGTTTGCTATTTCCCACCTCCTATGCAGGATCAAGAAAGTGTAAGAAAAGTACCAATCGAACAAAGAAGCCGGTGGCATCCCCTCCCACACAGAAAAAAGAGAAGGTAAAATGGATGGGAAAATATCAGGGGCTTTTTATAAGTGAAATTAAATTGCAGCAAGTATGCTACTGCATATACAGTGCCCTCCATACTGTTTTGGACAAAGACCCATCATTTATTTATTTGCTTCTGTACTCCACAATTTGAGATTTGTAATTAAAAAAATCACATGTGGTTAAAGTGCACGCTGTCAGATTTTAATAAAAGACATTTTGGTTTCACCATGTAGAAATTACAGCAGTGTTTATACAGTCTCCCCATTTCAGGGCACCATAATGTTTGGGACACAGCAATGTCATGTAAATGAAAGTAGTCATGTTTAGTATTTTGTTGCATATCCTTTACATGCAATGACTGCTTGAAGTCTGCAATTCATGGACATCACCAGTTGCTGGGTGTCTTCTCTGGTGATGCTCTGCCAGGCCTGTATGGCAGCCATCTTTAACTTATGCTTGTTTTGATCTGTGGACCGGGTGTTTGGGGATTTTTCTTTATTCTAGAGAGAAATCTGCTGTTATCAGTTGTGGAGGTCTTCCTTGGCCTGCCAGTCTTTTTGCGATTAGTAAGCTCCCCAGTGCTCTCTTTCTTCTTATGATGTTCCGCACAGTTGATTTTGGTAAGCCTAATGTTTGGCCTATGTCTCTAACAGTTTTATTATTGTTTCTCAGTCTCACAATGCCTTCTTTGACTTTCATTGCAACAACTTTGTTCCCCCTGTTGATAAACAGCAATAAACATTTCCAAAGGTGATGGAAAGACTAAGTGCTGAGAGTTCTCTTATACCTGCAATAAGGAGACAATTAAACACACCTGAGCAATTACAAACGCTTGTGACGCCATGTGTCCAAACATTATGGTGCCCTGAAATGGGGGGACTATGTATAAACACAGCTGTAATTTATATATGGTGAAACCAAAATGTATAAAAATACCCTTAAATAAAATCTGACAATGTGCACTTTAACCACATGTGATTTTTTTCTATTACAATTCTCAAATTGTGGAATAGAGGCAAATAAATAAATGATGGGTCTTTGTCCCAAACATTATGGAGGGCATTGTATTTATTGAACAGGAGCAGTCATTGTCCAATGTTCCTCTGAAGTCCAGAACAAGAAAGCATAATCTTCAGGAGGGATAGACGAAAAGGAAAAGGAGGTGGGGTAGCGTTGCTGGTGAGAGAGGAGATTAATGCAATAGAAAGGAAGGACATTAGCGTGGAGGATGTGGAATCGATATGGGTAGAGCTGCGAAACTCTAAGGGGCAGAAAACGCTAGTGGGAACTGTGTACAGGCCACCTAACAGTAGTATTGGAGTTGGGGATGGCATCAAACAGGAAATTAGAAATGCGTGCAACAAGGGTAACACGGTTATAATGGGTGACTTCAATCTGCATGTAGATTGGGTGAAGCAAATTGGCAGGGGTGCTGAGGAAGAGGATTTCCTGGAATGTATGCGGGATAGTTTTCTCAACCAACATGTGGAGGAACCAACGAGAGAGCAGGCTATTCTAGACTGGGTATTGAGTAATGAGGAAGGGTTAGTTAGCAGTCTTGTTGTGCGTGGCCCCTTGGGCAAGAGTGACCATAATATGGTTGAGTTCTTCATTAGGATGGAGAGTGACAAAATTAAGTCAGAAACAAGGGTTCTGAACTTGAACAAAGGTAACTTTGAAGGTATGAGATGTGAATTGGCCAAGATAGACTGGCAGGTGATTCTTAAAGGGTTGACAGTGGATGTGCAATGGAAGGTATTTAAAGACTGCATGGATGAAGTACAAAAGTTGTTCATACCAGTTTGGCAAAAGAATAAATCGGGGAAGGTGGTGCATCCATGGATAACAAGGGAAATCAGGGATAGTATAAAAACAAAAGATGAGGCATACAAATTTGCCAGAAAAAGCAGCCTACCGGAGGACTGGGAGAAATTCAGAATCCAGCAGAGGAGGGCAAAGGGCTTAATTAGGAAAGGGAAAATAGATTATGAAAGGAAACTGGCAGGGAACATAAAAACTGACTGCAAAAGTTTTTATAGATATGTAAAGAGAAAGAGACTAGTTAAAACAAATGTTGGTCCCTTGCAGTCAGAAACAGGTGAATTGATCATGGGGAACAAGGACATGGCAGACCAATTGAATAACTACTTTGGTTCTGTCTTCACTAAGGAAGACATAAATAATCTGCCGGAAATAGCAGTGGAACGGGGGTCAAATAAGATGGAGGAACTGAGTGAAATCCAGGTTAGCCGGGAGGTGGTGTTGGGTAAATTGAACGGATTGAAGGCCGATAAATCCCCAGGGCCAGATAGTCTGCATCCCAGAGTACTCAAGGAGGTAGCCACAGAAATAGTGGATGCATTAGTGATAATTTTTCAAAATTCCTTAGATTCTGGAGTAGTTCCTGAGGATTGGAGGGTAGCTAATGTAAGCCCACTTTTTAAAAAAGGAGGGAGAGAGAAAGCGGGGAATTACAGACCAGTTAGTCTAACATCGGTAGTGGGGAAACTGCTAGAGTCAGTTATTAAAGATGGGATAGCAGCGCATTTGGAAAGTGGTGAAATCATTGGACAAAGTCAGCATGGATTTACGAAAGGTAAATCATGTCTGACAAATCTGATAGAATTTTTCGAGGATGTAACTAGTAGAGTGGATAAGGGAGAACCAGTGGATGTGTTATATCTAGACTTTCAGAAGGCTTTCGACAAGGTCCCGCATAAGAGATTAGCATACAAACTTAAAGCACACGGTATTGGGGGTTCAGTATTGATGTGGATAGAGAACTGGCTAGCAGACAGGAGGCAAAGGGTAGGAGTAAACGGGTCCTTTTCAGAATGGCAGGCAGTGACTAGTGGGGTGCCGCAAGGCTCAGTGCTGGGACCCCAGCTATTTACAATATATATTAATGATTTTGACGAGGGAATTCAATGCAACATCTCCAAATTTGCAGATGATACCAATCTGGGGGGTATAGTTAGGTGTGAGGAGGATGCTTGGAGGCTGCAGGGTGATTTGGATAGGCTGAGTGAATGGGCAGATGCATGGCAGATGCAGTACAATGTGGATAAATGTGAGGTTATCCACTTTGGTGGCAAAAACATGAGGGTAGACTATTATCTGAATGGTGGCAGATTAGGTAAGGGGGAGATGCAACGAGACCTGGGTGTCATGGTACACCAGTCATTGAAAGTAGGCATGCAGGTGCAGCAGGCAGTGAAGAAAGCAAATGGTATGTTAGCATTCATAGCGAAAGGATTTGAGTATAGGAGCAGGGAGGTTCTACTGCAGTTGTACAGGGTTTTGGTGAGGCCACACCTGGAGTACTGCGTACAGTTTTGGTCTCCAAATCTGAGGAAAGACATCCTTGCCATAGAGGGGGTACAGAGAAGATTCACCAGACTGATTCCTGGGATGTCAGGACTTTCATATGAGGAAAGATTGGATAGACTCGGTTTGTACTCGATGGAATTTAGAAGATTGAGGGGGGATCTTATAGAAACCTACAAAATTCTTAAGGGGTTGGACAAGCTAGATGCTGGAAGATTGTTCCCGATGTTGGGGGAGTCCAGAACAAGGGGTCACAGTCTAAGGATAAGGGGGAATTCCTTTAGGACCGAAATGAGGAAAACATTCTTTACACAGAGAGTGGTGAGTCTCTGGAATTCTCTGCCACAGAAGGTAGTTGAGGCCAGTTCATTGGCTATATTTAAGAGGGCGTTAGATGTGGCACTTGTGGCTAAAGGGGTATGGAGAGAAGGCAGGTACGGGATACTGAGTTGGATGATCAGCCATGATCACATTGAATGGCGGTGCAGGCTCGAAGGGCCGAATGGCCTACTCCTGCACCTATTTTCTATGTTTCTATGTTTCTAAATTGGAAATGATGGGTCTTTGTCCCAAACATTATGGAGGGCATTGTATTTATTGGAGCAGTCATTGTCCAATGTTCCTCTGAAGTCCAGAACAAGAAAGCATAATCTTAAATTGGACATAGATAAGATGGGCAAGAATTTAGATGGTATTGTGTAAAGTGAGAAAGTGTGGTATCAAGGATGGCCCTGGGAGGGGGAGAGGGAGAGAGAGGGCGCATCCCATACAACAAGACGACTGAGGAGCAGAAGTGGGCCATTCAGCCATTGAGCATACTCTACCCTTCAAACATGGCTGAACTCATTTTCCCTCTCAACCCCACTCCTCTCTTTTCCCCTGTAGCCTTTGATGCCCTTTATAATCAATCTCTGATTTAAAAATACCCAATCTCCATGGCTCCACAGCTGTCTTGCAATGAATTCCACAGATTCACCATCCTCTGGCTGAAGAAATTCTTCCTCATCTCCAGTGCATCTTTTATTCTGAAGCTGTGCCCTCTGGTTTTTGACTCTCCCATTACTAGAAACATCCTTTCCACAGTATCTAGGTAGGATTCTTTCATTATCCAGTAGGATTTAATGAGACCCAGCTGCATCCTTCTAAACTCCAGCGAGTATAGGCCCAGAGCCTTCAACCGGTCATCCTACATTAACAACCATCCCCAGGATCATTCTTGTAAAGCTCTGGAACCTTCCAATGCCAGCACATCCTTTCTCAGCTATGGGTCCCAAAACTGCTCACAGTATTCCAAATGTGGCCCCTCACAAGGTGCTTCAGCATTATATTGTTGCTTTTATATTCTAGTCCCCTCAAAATTAATGCTAGTAATACATTTGCCTGCTTACGGTTGACTAAACCTGCAAATTAACCTTTTGGGAATCCTGCACCAGCAATCCCAAATTCCTTTGCAACTCTGATTTCTTAATCCTCTCTTCGTTTAGAATATAGTACATTTTGCTACACTGTATTCCATCTGCGACTTCTTTGCCCTCTCTCAACCTGTCCAGGCCAGCCTCCCTGATTCTTCAACATTACCTACCCTTCCACCTATCTTTGTATCATCTGCAAACGTGGCTACATAGGCATCAATTCCATCTTCCTGATCATTAACCTACAAAGTGAAAAGTAGCGGATCCAACATCGACCCTTGCGGATCAGCACAAATCGCCGGCAGCCAACCTGCCGAGGCCTGTGTTCCCACCCTTTGCCAATCCTCTATCCATGCTAGTACCGTGCCTCTAATACCATGGACTCCTATCTTCTTTGGGAACCTCACGTGTGGCACCTTATCAAGAGACTTCTGAAAATCCAAGTAAACAACATCCACTAACACTCCTTTGTCTTAACTGCTTGATTCCTCCTCAGAATAACTCCAACAGATTTGTCAGGCATGATCTCCGCTTAACAAAACCATGCTGACTTTGACCTATTTTGTGTGTTTCCAAGTATCCTGAAACCTCATCGTTAATAATGGCGTCTAAAATTTTACCGACCACAGTTGTCAGACAAACTGACCTATAATTTCCTTTTGTCTCGCTCCCTTCTTAAATTGTGGAGCTATATTTGTGATTTTCCAGTGCTCTGGAACCATTCCTGACTCGAATGTTCCTTGAAAGATCGTTGCTAATGCCTGTACAATCTCTACATCCTGCAATCTTTGGGTGTAGTCCACCTGGCCCATTCTTTTCTAATCTGTTGAACCCACTCCAACACCATCCAGTTTAAAACCATGTCTAAAGCCCTAGTTATGAGATTCTCCAGGGCCTTGGTCCCCGCATGGTTCAGAGGAAGTCTGCCCCTTTGGAATGGCTTCTCCCTCCCTCCCCAATACTGATGTCAATGTCTCATGAACTCAAGCCCACTTCTCCCACACCAATCTTGTTTCTTGGTCAGTTAGTCTGACATCTGTGGTTAGTAACATTTTAGACCCGCATGTTTAACTTACTACTCAACGACCCGATGCCAATTTGCATGTGGCTCGGGTAGCAATTCATAGATTATTCCATTTTTGATTCAGTGTTTTAATTTAATTCCTAGCTACTTAAATTCCCTTTGCAGAAGGAGCATGACCTCTTTGCTTGTTTTACCTATGTTGTTGGATAAGGCCAGTTGAGGCAATGGGATAATGTTGGAAATTGTGGATCGAGATTTTTAACGGATGGTAGTGAAAAGTCAGGTTCAGCCTTAAGCTTTTGGATCAGGAGTGAAATTGTGCATCGTGGCCAGATTGGTGAAGTAATTTACTCACCTGAAAAGGAGCAGCCAAGTATCGAAAGTCGGTGCATCTTGCCCCAGGAGTACCTAGTGATGGGGGGGGGGCTGGGACAATGTGGTCAGAGATCACATGGGTCCAAAAGTATTACATTTGGACAAAACCTAGAAATTCAATCGCACATCAATCTCAATTAATCAGGAACAAAGTTGAATAAATAGAGTTGAGGAACTGAACATCTTCTAGAATTGTGGAATAGATTTGAAGGGCTGATTGGCCTTCTGTTTCATTGTTCCTGCCTACATTAAATAATACCAAATTTAAATAAGTCATTTTCTGTGACTACTTTTCTTCTCATTACTTTTATTCCAGGGGTCAGTTCGAGATGGATCTCCTTTCACGTAAGTATCGTGCTTTAAAACAATTTTTTTTTAGTTTAATTAATGGTTTAATGAGGTTAAACAATTAAAATAGGAAAATGACACATTCAGCCTCACCAATCAACTCTTGTATAATCTTAATGCATTTTCTACTACAAGAATTAAAGTTGCATTCTTATTTGATTTTTTTTATGACAGGAACTAAATCCCAAAGTGCTTAATTAGTCATTAGAAAATAATCAAAGGAAGAATTATTGGGAGAAATGATTAAGAGCTTAATAAAAGTAATGGGGTTTTACAGAGATCGGAAAGAACTGGGATAATAATTGAAGATAGACACAAAGTATCTCAGTGGATCTGGCAGCAACTCTGGAGAAAAAGGATGGGTGACATTTCGGTCGGGATCCTTTGTTCCGACCTGAAACGTCACCCGTCCTTTTGTCCAGAGATGCTGCCTGACCTGCTGAGTTAGTCCAGCACTTTGTGTCTATCTTTCGTATAAACCAGCAGCTACAGTTCTTTGTTTCTATATTTTGAGATAATATAATAGTCAGGTTATATCTGGAACCGAATATCGCCAGCAGTAGTATGGATGGAATGAAATTTTAAAGGTGGGAGCGTGGGAATCGGACTTGAATGAGATGTTGTGAGACAAGAATGAAGTATGCAGAGGTGCCATGAAGGTCACATTGCTCACTCTGCCAATGGTAAGAATAGGCTGGTTCAGTCCAGGACTGTTGCTGGGGAGGAAGATAGAATCTCAATTAATTTTTTGTGCACAAGGGAGAAGCAAAACACTGTCTTCACTCAGCATTTGGAGATAATTGCAATTCATTCAGAAATGGATATCAGATGAAGAGACTGATAATGGTGGCAATGGAGTATTTAAAATGGGTGGTTAGAGCAAGGAATCATCAGCTAAGGAGTAGCATTGAATTTGTAAGGCATCGGAGTATTTTGGGAAGAATCTATTAGAAGCTATCTGTAGAGTAAAAAAAGAGTTTATATAATGTGCTCTGTAATGTAACTTTCTTTTGTCAGTGTCAGTTTTCAGAAAAGCAAATGGGACAGCAATCGCTCAATGCGATATAACCAGGACGCCCAAAGAGAGGAAGGTACCTTAAATCATTACAAATTGGTGGTCCTTTGTGGTAAAAATATTATAATTTAGTACCATAAATTATGTTATTATTTTACCTTTAAATTTCTTTTTATCTGCCAGTTGCAAATACCCAATATATTTAGCACGTGATAAACGTCCGTCTGCAATTATTTAATCATATTTGTAGAAAGTAGTGCAGAAGCAGAATCGTTTATTTGAGGTTAATGCTGACTTTAATTTCCAGATCAGAGAAGGATGGTTGAAATAGTTGGACATCTGACAAAGATACGATTTGGAGAAAAAATTGACCGCAGTAAAGCAAAAGAAGGAAAAGAGGCAAGTTAATTTTCTAATGGCATCTGGTGCAAATTGGATGCAAAATAAAGAATAAAGAATTGGCTGAGCATTGTCTTGGGATTATGTCCATAGTAGGAAAGTGTTTTATTTCTGCTACTTACTGTTTTGTCATTTGATCTATCATGATTTTGAGAGTCAAGAACAGTATTGGTTATTTATTTAAAAACTTTCAAAAGGCTGTTTACTAGATTTTATTCATGCATTCATCTTAATGCTTTGTGTGACCCAAATTCTTGCATTCACTTTACATCAAAGCCAGCTGGGATAACCTTTAAACATGTGTTTTCATTGGTTAGTGAAAAAATAGTAGACTGATACAAACATATTTGTGGTATATAAATCATCTGTGAATCTAAAGAATGCTAAATCAACGCAGTCAAGTAAAATGTGCATTTGGTAAGCGATCATTGGAAGAGTCTCCAGCTTCACTTGCTGTAGCATAAGGCGGAGAATTCTCTGGGTAGTATGACCCCAGAAGTAGTCAGATAGTACCCCGAGTGTGTTCAGGCAGAGGGAATGAGGATGTTTGCCAGACTAGGAGAAGCCAACAGGGAACTGTGGTACAGGAGTACCCCGAATCAATCTCTCTCACAAACAGATTTTAACAAGAGTGAGGATCGCCAGCATTGGGAACCTTGCACCATATGGTTCCGTTGCACAACAGGGGAAGAGGGATGAGATCACCGTCATAAGAGGATTCAACAGATGTGTATTGCTAGACATACACATGTCTCCTTACCACAACCGAGGAGCTTATGTTGTTGTGTTTTGATTAGCAAGGATCCGAGTGGCACAAATACTGGCATGGACCTGTTTTGTCAAATGTAAATTATCTTCCTTAATTTTAAACCTACTACTACTTTTGCAGTTTGCTGGTGGCATTTATTCCAGATTGGAATCTCAATTTAAAGTCTGTCAACCAGCAACTTCTCGCCAGAATAATTCATCACAAAACACAAGGTAAACTGGATTTCTAGTTTTGTAACTAAGCTTTTTACAGTGCCCTCTAATGAGTGAAATAAAGATTTCACAAACATCTTTCAGTTTCAATTCACTCAGTTTTGTTTGTACCTTTTGAACTGTTGTAATATAGATGGGCCTGTGATTAACAAGATGCTATTTAGTCTGGAGTTGTGACCATATAAAAGTTTCCATATATAGGACCTACCTAGAGTGCAAATTCTAGAAATGCCTGTGAATGTTGGATACAACCAGTGTGAGTAACTAATTGAGAAATTATTCAGCTGTACAAATGACTTGCTTTTCTCAGTTTACCCTGCCAACATTATGAGCAGAGGAGTAGGCTATGTGTAACAGGTGCCTATTACTGGTTCCGTTACCTCCCACTGAGGGACACAGCTAATCTACGGTTTATAGCACCAACTTCACTAGACAATTTGTTTAATTTAGAGGTAGCACGAAATATGTACTTTCCATAAGACATTTGCTTTACAATAAACAATGTGTTTTACTCTCTTGCCCCTAGGTCGAAGGCCCGCTTATCACAATTGCGTCCAACATAGTGGAAGCAATGAGGATGGAAGCTTGATAAATGCCACCTTCCACTGCAATTTAAATATGCATGTTTATTTACATGAAATATCTAACTAATAAAGTACAATGGTTATCATAATGCTTTTGTAGACTACCCAGATTATATCATAAGAGTAATGCAATTTAAACAATCAACTCTTCTGCGTTTGACAATATTTAAATTCACTTCCAATTGCTTGACTGCTCTTACTGAATATGGTTGAAATGTTTTACATGAAACTTTTCAATGTAGTTTTTCCAGTTTTCTAAAAAATTACAGCAAATTCTAAATTTTGTTAACTGTAGTTAATACTTTAAAGGTGTAGATTTGATTACTTGCAAAGTGTCGAGCTTTAAATTGCTGGCCAATTCTGAGAAAAAAAAACTGGTTGACTGCACTCTAAGGAATAGCCTGTATATTTATAGATAAAGTTTTAATTTCCTACCTCTTGGCTTCAGATTTGATTTGAGTTTTAATGCCATGTGGAAATTACATTTTCTACTAATTTATGAAAAGTGAGGATTTTAAAAAACATTTCTAGTATTCTGCACTAATTAATTTCTAGAATATAAAATGGTCTTACCAAGAATAGGTTCACTATTTAAACAATCTGAACATTCAGTCTTTATTTTACTTAATTACATAAGCTGTTCTATATTCTTCATTTGTACAATTAAACACTAAATTGTGCTGATGGACCAAGGACCTTGAGAATAATTACATAAATGAATTGTTTGAGCTACTATTTACAATCCGCTGAAGGGATTTTACGCTGAACATTTAGAATTTGTTTTTACAGCTCGTTAATGTTTTGCGCACGTAAATGATATTCAACATGATATGTTGATTTCCCAAAAGTGGGAAAATGCACATATCGAAGAAATCTGAAACCAATAACAATTGACAGAACAACCAGTAGAATTAAATGCAATTACAATAATATTCATCTTGAGCATTCAAAAGTAAGTTTTTTGCCTGTTCGGTAACTCACTTATTTTGGGTTTTTTCTGGGTTTAACCAAGTGATTTTTGTTTAGAAATATCAAAATGAGCCTTTTTAAAATATATTCAGCTGTGGCACGTAAAACCACTGTTGTAAAACTGAGTGTTACCAAATTGCTGAATAGCTCCAAAGTGACAAAATATTCAAATGACATTAAAGCTTATTTTGACTGACATTTGTCTTGTAATCTATTTTTAAAACAATTCTGTGAACTTCTTATGTGGTGGTGGAAAATATTTGTTTTTCCAGGGGAAACCTGGAGGTAGTTGGCCTCTAAAAATAGTTGGCCACTTTTTTGTTTCACATACAGGACTTTCCACAAACTTGTGCTGCACCGTATGGAAAAGACTAACCATTGTAGTGGTTCTTGTCTTCTGTCTGTAAATACCTGTGTAGCTTTTGTAATGAACTACTTTCTGGTGTTTTACATGAGCAGATTTTAAGAGATAGTAAAGCAGAAGTACATAATGATAAAATTCCTATGCAAAGTTTGCTGCTAATATTCTAACAAAGTGCCCAGATTGATTTGTAGAAGAAATATATCATAAGTGTTAGAAATGCTTCATATACAAAATGGAAGTTCAATTAAGTGAACAAATTAAATAATCAGAGTACACTACATGATTACACTGGTTAGCATTAGCCTTAACTACATAGTTCAACTTGTTCTCTCACTCGCAATCATTCTATAAAACAAGAATGTGAATGTATTTAAACTCCAATGCGTCACCCTCCACCATTCCCCTGGGTACAAAATTCAGAAGTTTCTCCAGACCTGGAGATGAACTTTACCTTAAATAGCCAGCTATCTATGCTGACACCAGGGTCCCTAGTTCTAGATTCTCACTGAAGGAAATACTTTCTCCCAAACCACACATTGTACCTACAACTTCCTCCAGTTTATTTATTCTAATGTGTGTTATATTGACCTATTATTCATTCAAATAAGTTAAATGATTATTTTTTAATTAGATTATTCAATACTGATTTATGGATGTTATAATAAAATGCAAAGTTACCATTTCCTTAACATTTCACATCATGGGTATTATTTGTGGACCATTACATGAATATGAATCTAGGCTACCAATATGTAAACCAAAAATTTATTAGGACTACAGATAATCTGATCTGAATTTAGTCATTTGTTCTTTTGTCGTTTTACCAATTGTCAATAAGAAAGGAAAGCCATTCAATCTTCCATCCATAAATAAGAGTACCAACCATGAAACACTAAGTTCTGTGTGAAAAATGTGCCAGATTGAGCTATCAACCTGCATCTGTTCTCAGAAACTACCAAAAAAAACCCACAAATGGCTTTGAGTTTATTTCTTCATCCTCAGTAGCATGCCTTGGACAAACCAATGGATAAAGATGAACTGTTATTCTTCACACTACTTTACAGATGGCTGTTATTATAAGGAAGTGAAGTGCCTATTTATGATAATAACAACTAATTTTTTGACTGAAACTTTGGGACAAGGATACCTTGAAGGTTTTAATAATCTTGTTGCAATGAGGAAAAATCTACCTATTTTGTAATTTTAATTGAATTTTGAGGCAATGCTTTACGGTCCATATCAACTCAGCCACATTAAGAAAACTCACTTTTTTAAACAAACAAACTGAGATAGAATGGCCAGACCCCAAACTTGTGCCGTAACCTCTTTAATTCTCCCCAATACTTAAAAATGGACATAAAGAGAAAATGTTGAGCAAATTAAGCAGGATATACAGAGGGAAATGTCATCAGAACTGCAATAAGATCAGTGCCAATTTAGAGCTTAAATAAAAACTTTAGACAACAATAATTGATCAATCTTTAAATACTTCCAGGAATGGGACCACGTGGCAATATCACGGTAATGGGATCCCATTGACCCCACCTACACTTCATGCTGCCTCGCGAGCAAAATCAAGGGCCATTTACCCTGGAATCGCCCTGGTGATTCCTTCTATCAGGCAAACAATACAAAAGCTTGAAAGCCTGTAGCACTCGTGTCATCAGACTACTGAACGGGCTAAGGCTGTGGTCCAGATCTCCCAACCAACTTCATTATGGCCCAATGCGTTTTCTAAAATCTGCACTTTCTTTGTAATTAATGCTGTAACATTACAATCTACACTCTGGAGTTTTTTTTCTTTGCACTACCTGGTGTACAGCTTGATTGTAATCATGTATAGTATGGTTTGACTGGATAGCACAAAGTTTTTTGCGGAATCGTGTTACAGGTGAGCATAATAAAGTAACACCTCAAACTTTTACCCAATCCACCGAGCATAGAAATGAGAAAAAGCTGGAGTAACTCAGTGGTTCAGGCAGCATCTCTGGAGGAAAGGAATTGGTGACGTTTCGGGCCGAGATCCTGCAAACTGAGAGTCAGGTGAATGCGAAATGAGTGCTGTAGACAATAATTACAGAGAGATCGAGAACAAATGCATAGAAGATATGCAGAAAAGTGACAATGATCAAGGAAAGGGGCTAAACAATAACGAATCATACAATGAAACTCACCAGTGCGACAGTGAAACTAGTACAATGACTAGGGTGCGGGAGGGATGGGGAGAATGGGGATACAAGGGTTACTTGAAGTTAGAGGAATCAAAATTCATACTGCTGGATTGTAAGCTGCCCAAGCAGGCAAAATAGGAGCTGTTCCTCCAATTTGCGTTTGGCCTCACTCTGCCACCTGGGCAGAGGTGTCAGAATGGGAAGAGGAGTTAGCGTATTTGGCAACCAGGAGGGAGATCATGTAGGCCCAGGCGGACTCAGTGAAGGTGGTCTGCAAAACAATCGTCCAGTCTACGTTTAGTCTCACCGATGTATCAGAGTCCGCACCTGGAACAATGAATGCAGTAGATGGGGTTGAAGGAGGTGCAAGTGAACCTCTGTCTAACCTGAAAGGACTATCTGGGTCCCTGGACAGAGTTAATGGAGGAGCTGTTGGGACAGGTGTTGCATCTCCTGACGGAAGGAAGTGGAGGGGAATGGTCTCTGCAGAAGGCAGAAAGGGGTAGGGATGGGAAGATGTGACCAGTGGGGGGGATCCCGTTGGAGGTGGCAAAAATGTTGGGAGGATTATGTTGTATGAGACGGCTGATGGGGTGAAAGGTGAGGACTAGGGAGACTGTCTCTGTTGCAACTGGGGGAAGGGAAGCAAGAGCGGAGCTGCGAGGCACCATGGAAATGTGTGAGGGCCTCATCTATGATGGATGACGGGAACCCCCGTTCCCTAACGAATGTGGACCTCTGATATCCTGGTTTGGAATACCTGATCTTGGGTGCAGAGACAGTGTAGACGGAGGATTTGAGAGTAGGGGATAGAGTCTTTGAAGGAGGCAGGGTGGGAAGAATTGTAGTCTAGATACTTGTGGGAGTCAGTGGGTTTATAATAGACGTAAGAAATGAGATGGAATCACAATATGCTACTATAAAAATAAATGCCACTTTCAGAGTACACCTCTTCCTCATCATTGATTGATTGTAGTGTTATCATCAATGCAATACGTTCTACAGGGGGACTCCAAATTTGAAGCAATGCTGCTTGGCACTTGACAGCAGCAGAGGAGCAGAAGTACAGTACATGCATTTGGAGGAGGTGACATCTAGAAACTTGATTTCAATATTAACAAGCCTGTAAACCATCTGATATCTGCATGTAACCTCAATACAATACAAAATGCACCTATATTAACCATATTTATACTTTAATGCATCTAACAATGACTAATGTCCATTTATTATCATAGTGCATTCTATTTATATTGAATTCTGCAAGCATTTAACCATATTAAACATTGTTCCCCACTGGCTGCAGCAGGAGAACAGGCTGCTCATGAACTTGCAGGATTATCTCAAATTGCACTGGACCAAGAAAAAACTGGGTTCGGTGGTGATATTAATAAGTGAGTGGTAAGGTTGGGGACATAAATATCATATCCTGAGTGAAAACAATGGAGTTGTCCTCCGAAAACCGCTTCCTTCTCAGTTAACAGACATACAGTATTTTACTGAAGCTGAAATGCTAGTTAAATGGATATCTAAGGCACTAGATAGTTAATAACATTATAATGATCATTTCTCCTATGTTGTGTAGAAGAATGCACATTAAGTCCACTGTTGCACTCTTTTCCAGAGATCTTCTGCTTCTCGGTTTCAAAAATGTAATTGTTTCTGGCTTACTCATTTCCTTTGGAAAATAATTTGATGCTCAAAAAAGCATCTGTAAAGAATCCACCCCTCCATATTCATTTTAAGCGAGGCATTTAAATAGATGACCACTAACACTGGATTAAAAAAAAAATTCTCAGCCACCTTTCCAATGATGACGATGATCTCAAGTACAGTTGTTTGTAATACATTTAAATGATTTAGATGAAAATATAAATTAGCAATTGTTGAGTGAGGAAGGTTATCAAATGATTCAGCAGGATATATCCCAAATGGAAATATGGGCAGGGAAATAGCAGAATGACAATTCAGACAAATGCGAGGTGTTGCATTTTGGCAGGTCCAATGCAAGAGGAAAGAATACAGTAACATGAAAGGACCTTTAGGAGCATTGATGGCTGAAACTTGGGATGCAAATCCATAGCTCCCTGAAACTGGCAACACAAGTAGAAAGGATGGCAAAGATTGTGTACAGCTTGCTTGCATCTTTCATAAGACTTTGATTCGGCCACATTTGAAGAACTGTGTGTAGTTCCAGCCGCCACAATACAGGAAGGATTTGGAGGCTCCAGAGACAGTGGAAAAGAGGTTCACCAGAATTTGGCTGGATTAGAGAGTATTGGATGTAAAAGGTTGGCAAACTTTAATTGGGTTTCTTTCGTCTTGGTTTCTCTGTCGGCTGAAGTGCAGACCTGATAGAAGTGTAGGAAGGAACTGATTAGAAGTATCTCAAATTATGAGAGGCATTGGTAGGGTGGATGGCAAAAGGTTTTTTTTCCCCCCAGGGCATAGATTTAAGGTAAGAGCTGGGAAGGTTGAAGGAGATTTATAAGGTTAGTTTTTTTTACAAACTGAAAATGGTAGGTGCTTGGAATGCATTGTCAGAGGATATGATATAAGCAGATACGGTAGGAACATTTAAGAAGCACTTAGACATTCACATGAACAGGCAGGGGACTGACAGATATAGACGGAATGCAAGCAGATATGTAGCTTAAATTGGCATTGTGGTGGCACATATATTGAAGGGTCAGTTCCTGATCTAGGTACCCTTTCGGCCAGCAATTTCCCAGTCTGCCCTGTGCATTCTAATGGATTGTGTGCCTTTTCTGTAAAGCGGTACCAAAAATTTGGCATCAGACAAAACAAGAAATTAAAAATCAACATTAGCCAAGCAAAAAACGTTTAAATTATAGTCCAGCTTAGAAAAAAAATAAAGAACGAAAATGTTAATACGAATCAAAAACAAGAAATTTGACCATCAGACAGGTCAACGGAGAATGTGATCTTGCTGGCTCTCCCTTCTGCAATGGAGCACTTGGTCAATAAAAGCACAGAGACAAGGGTGTTGTTCAAACGCTGCAGGTTGGCATTCCATGCCGGTTACCAAGCTTATGTAACTGGGTCTCTGCGCATCCATCTGCAACTGGATCCTTGACTTCCTCATCAACATACCACAATCGGCACAAAATGTCATCACTACAGGAGCATCTCAAGGTGGACACAGTTCCAACTCCATCTTCAAATTCACCAATGACACAATCATTGTTGGAAGAATTACAAATGATGAACAGTCAGAGTATAGGGAAAAGAATGATCAACTGGTGCCAGAGCAACAATCTTTCTCTCAACGTCAGTAAAACCAAGGAACGGATTGTTGATTTTGGAAAAATCAACCGAGGATCTACAAACCTGTCTTCATTAACAGCGAGAGAAATGTCAATGCCTGGACGTGGAAATCTCCCGAGATCTGTCCTGGACCAAGCACATTGATGCAATCATAAAAATTCATCAATGCCTGTACTTCCTTAGAAGACTGAGGAGATACAGAGAGTCATAAACCTCTACAGGTGTACAATCATCAGCAAACTGATTGGTTGCATCGCAGCCTGGTTCACCAACTCAAACACCCGGGAATGAAGTACATTGAAGGAAGTGGTGTACATTGCCCAGTCCACCATGGGCACTGACCTCCCCACCAACTACAGGAGTCGCTGCCTCAAAAAGACACCCAATATCATCAGAGACCCACACCACCCTGGCCACACACTTATTTTACTTCTGCCATCAGGAATAGTAAGATTGAACGAGAACTTACCAGTTCGAAGGTTGATCTTTATTTTATGAGGAGTCGAAGTGAGGGATTTCGTGAAGAGCCCGCCGGCGCGCATGCTCGACATACTTCAAAGTAGCGGCGTGGAATCACAGAAACCAACAAAGAAATGACTTCGCATAGTAAGATTGAAGTGACTAAGATTACCAGATGAAGGTGATTGAGGGTTGGGCGAGGAGGGCACGAAATCCCTCACTTCGACTCCTCATAAAATAAAGATCAACCTTCGAACTGGTAAGTTCTCGTTCAATCTTACTATTTCATTTCGGAGTCACGTGAGTGACTTCGTGAAGACTTCAAAGCTTCTGTGATTACACGCCCTGGACCACGTCCATGCTGACACACCACTACCAGGGATGGATGGGAGGAACAAACTTGCTCAATAGTTCATACTGCAAAACAAGAGCAGAGTTATTAATAACAAATCAAAACCCCTCATGCGGGGACATCTCCACGTTCGTGACCTGCATTCAGCACGGCTTCTGCAAACTGTAGAGGAGCAGCAACAGGCTTGTTATAAAAACGCTGGAACACAGCTTCATTAGCCCATCCTGCTGTGGCGAGAATTTGGTCCATGGGCACCTCCATGACCCTCGCCGTTGACGTCGATGCAGCCCTGTTGGAAAGAGACTTGAACACATTAGTGTCGATACCTGACTTACCCAAAACGACTGGAAGCCACATGGACATCGTCTGGACTGTCACTCGATGATGAGGTCTCTTATGAGTGACAAGCAGGTATCTCTCCATTCCTCTGATGCGTGCCGTCACCTTGACATAGTGGCGGATATGTGAGGCTACACATAGCCTAGCATCTGCGGGGTATGCCGGGAACTTCAGCTGCAGCCCTGTGCACCCAGGTCTATGCTGCTTTAGTAGCTCGTCAATGAAAAAGACTACTTCTGTGGGGGTAGACGTCATTCTGTCGACACGAAGTTTGTGTAGTGTCTGTACCCTCTGAGCTGAAGTCAGCGCTAGTAACATCACCAGCTTCATGGTGCGTTGGTCCAGTTGGAGCCCTTCCATGGGTGACCACGTCCTGAGCAGGGTTAATACGCCCCTGACATCCCAGGTGATATTATAGCGTGGTGTAGGCGGATTCATATTGAATATACCCCGCATGAGTCTGGACACTAGCCTGTTGGATCCTACCTCCAAACTGAGGTAGAATGATAGCGCACTACTGGCGCTGTTGATGGCACTGTACTTAAGTGTTCATCATGGTGCAACCCCGCGAGGAATTCCAGGACGTCGGTTGTTGTCACGTCATCGTACGTGATGCGAGAGCGGCTGCAGTAGGCTTCCCACTTCTTAATATGCGAGCGGTATCTTCGCCTTGTAGACTCTCGACACGACGCCCCGGTGGTATCCATGGTCCGAGCCGAGAGGCCGTATTGGACTAACGGCCTGTTCAGACCCTGCAAGCCAACAAATTTAAATAGCCATGGCAGGGATGCGGCTCCCCTGAGACAGGGTGAGTAACCAATTGTGGGCAACCCTTCAAAAGGACCCAAGGTTCGTTGAGCATGTCAAAGACCACCGGATACCAAGGCTGTGTGGGCCAGTCGGGTATAATAAGGATGCCCTTGGCAGCATCTGCCTGAATCTTTCCCAATACCCGACTGATGAGGCAAAATGGGGGGAAGGCATAGAAAAATCACTTCCCCCAGTCCAGCGAGAATGCATCTAGCGCTATTGCCCCAGGATCTGGTTCCCATGAAACGTAGGTTGGTACCTGATGGTTCCACCGTGATGCAAAGAGGTCAATGTCCGGTTTACCAAATTTGGCTGTGACTTTAGAAAAGATCTCAGGATGCAACATCCATTCAATATTGTCATTAAATTTGCGTGACCTGGTGTCCGCCACCGTATTAAGCTCACCTGGCAAATAGGTAGCTGAAATCCAAATGTCTCTTTGAACACACCAGAGCCAAATTGAGTTTGCCAATTTGTCACACGAAACTGGCCTGGTACCACCCATATGGTTTAAATATGCTACTGCTGTGGTGTTGTCTATTTGGAGACGGACATGTGCTCCAACAAGCTTAGAACAATACGCACGAAGTCCGTGGAATGCTGCCAGCAACTCCAAATAGTTAATCCCTTGAGTTAACAACATCGTTGATTCAAGGGTGTCCCATCTGCCACCACAACTAGAGCAATTATTCGTGGATCCCCAACCATTGGAGCTTGCATCAGTTTGCAAATATACCACCGGATTAGCCTCCCTAATAGGCTTGAATGAGTTGCTAATGTGACACACCCACCATTGCAACTCATTTATCGCTTCGGGCGGCAGCTGCATGGACCGATCATAATGACCAGCGTTCTGTTTTATCGCAGCAATTTTAGCTCTTTGCAAATTCTGATAATGCAAAGGTCCATATCGCGCTGCCGAAAACAAAGCTACCAGCTTCCCAATTATTGTAGCTAAGTGCCGAATCGATGGTATATTGGTGCGGATTAAATCTTGACACACCTGGGTAACCTCCTCAATCTTGTTAATTGGAATGGTAACCCTCATGCTTATAGAGTTCACCGTGAACCCTAGGTAATTAATCACCTGGGCAGGGTAGAACTTTGATTTCTCTGGATGGACAATAAACCCCAATTGTTGAAATATATTGACAGCAGCTGCAACACCCTGTTCAGCCAATTCCAGGGTGTGGCCCACAATTAAGACATCACTAAATAGGCCATACTATATGGTGTCGTTGTCTCAAATAAGCCATAATTGGCTTCACTAATTTAGTGAACAATCTAGGGCTGTGGTGAGCCCATTAGGCAAAGCCTTGTACTGCCAGAGTTGCCCCATCCAGATGAATTTTAAAACCTTCTGTCACATTTCTGGACGGATATGGAATAATATGCGTCTTTTAAATCGATGCATGCCATAAAGCAACCATGAGAAATCAATGATTTGGTTGTTTCAACGTATCCATTTTAAAATGAGAATATGTTACAAAAGTATTCAAACGGGTTAGATCAATAATGACACGACAACTTCCATCCTTCTTAGGTCTGGTGAATATGTTCGAAACAAATTCAACTGGCTCATGCACCACTCTCTTAATCACTCCTTTGCTCAAGACTTAACAATTCCTTATAGCCGGCTGCCTGTTCTGCAGCAGATAATTTTAAATGTTCGAGCGGGCATGTGCTGGGATGGAGGAATGTCGCCATTAATAACTCAATTTTATGCCCCTGAATATTCTGCAACACATACTCGTCACCAGTGAAATTACCTCATGCACCCAAAAAACCACCGAAGGTGACCACCAACATGTGAAGTTAAACAGAGAGAAAGAGAGAACCAGACCCCCTCACCTCCGTGGTTACCGGCGGTCCTTGACACGCGTGTGTGGACGTGGAGGTGCTGGGTTGGCTTGAGGGCGCGGCGTCTTCGTTTTCCACCAGGGTCTCTGCCGACCCTGTCCTAAAAAAGACCCCTGGTGCTGGGTCTGATGTTGCTGTCGTTGTGGAGCTTGAGGGTGGGTCCTCGTCGAGGTACTGGCAGACCCTCGTGATCGAATGTATGGACACTTTGAGCCTGATGGTGTGGGGGCACTCTGAGGGCGCATGATCCCCACCGTTTTGGCTTGCTCGTCAAGCTCTTTGACTCTCTTCGAGAGGTCCTTCCCAAAGAGCTGACGGGGCGGGGGCGGCGGCGGCGGTGGTTTGCACACTCCTGCAAACTTTGGATTGAGCGCTGGGCGGATGCTGGTTTTGCGAAACCCGTTAATTTCGTGCTGGGTCGCGCACAGGAGGGCCAGGGCATCTCCCTGGTCCAAATTCAATTCGTCCCCGTCCACCGACCGCACAAAGGCGGTAATACCGGCCGTGAGGAGCTTCAGGATCCGCTGCAGTTTTACCTCCTGTTGACGGATAGCCGCACTGATGTCGCCCCATATTGGCGTATTGACCACAGGCACGTTGAGGGAGTTGCAGTTTGATGGAGCCTTGTGACGGCTCATAGCCTGGATGAGGACTTCTTCCTGCAGCACCTGATTATTAAGAAAGTCCACTGTGGCTGCCAGCTTTGTATTTAGAGGAAGACCAGCCGTATGTGGGGCCGCGAATTTGGTCGCCACATCCAAGAGTTCCTCCGCTGGCACCTCCAACGGAGGTGGTACGGGATCCACCAGAACCTCCTCCTCCTGCTGCTCCAGGCTGATAGTAGATGTTGGTGAAGACGCCCTGTGCCTGTTGCTGCCCTGCTGTTGTTGACGTTGAAGCAGGAGCTCCAGCAGCCGCTCCATACGGTCAATACGCCCTTCACCCTGAACACTCAGGTGGTCGGAGTCCTCCGGCTCTGAAAAGAAAACCGGGCTCCCGTCATCGGCCCGCACCTCGTCGAGGCCCTGCCGGTGCCGGTAGTTGTCGCTAACAGCCGCCGAGGCGAAACTGCGCGATTCCTGCGCGGGTGTGTTCAATCGCCTCCGTTTAGCGAGAGCTGAAGCCGCTGCCACTAAGGGCACTCGCGGCGGGGTGTCGGCACCAGCCGAAGCATGGCTGCCTGGGGGCCGCGCAGTCTTGCCGGCTGCCCACATCGTGGACGTTGCCGACGCATGGTCTCGCCCACCCATCCATGGGGGGCTCGGCGACCGTGACGAGACCCGACTCGACCGACCCGTCCCGGCGTCGAGAGTCGGGGTGTGCCGGCTGGACCTCACAGCCGCCCCGGGTCTCGCCCTGGAACCTGACCGCTCCTCCGCGATAGGCAATGCCTTAGCCCTAACAGGGTTAGGCTTCTGCTCCTGCCCTCCCCCTTCTCGGAGGGCTGAGTGGAACAGGCCGTGCAACGGCACGTGCCCTGCTCGAGGTCGCCAGCGAGCCCGCTGACGACCTGACTGCCATGGCAGGGTCCCCCTGCTCTGGCGGCACACCACACTCCTCCTCGTCGAACTCCTCCGAGCTGTGGTGTGCTGGCGGATCTGGACCTGTAATCACAGGGCTTACCCACATCTCCGCCTGAGTCCCGGCCTGCGCTGCAGGTACTGCCGATGGTAAAGGCCCCGGAACTGTTGACCGGCAACTCGTCCTGACGTCCTCCGGCCCTTCGAACTCCCATCCATGTCCTTGCTGCAAGACATAATCAGACAACAAGGACCACCAACTAAAGGTAGAATACTTACCTCCGTGGCCCCTTCTGAAGGGCTGGCGAGGAGCGCGCTCCACCGCCAGCCGTCGCAGCAACGCGGTACGACGATATGTCGAGCATGCGCGCCGGCGGGCTCTTCACGAAGTCACTCACGTGACTCCGAAATGAAATAAGGTAGAGGAGCCCGAAAGCTGTAACATCCAGGTTGGGGAGCAGCTTCGTCCCAACTACTATCATGCTGATAGACTCTACAACCTCCAGATAAGTTTTTTTTTGTAGGTTATTGTGGTGTTTACAGAGTACCACATTTACATATCTGTTGTGCTGACGCAAGTAAGAGTGTCATTGCTCTATTTCGGGACATATGAGAACAAAACACTCTTGACTCTTCTGCAGAGATGTGGCCAGACCTGCTGAGTAACTCTGCCATTTTATTGCCTTTCTTACATATTACACATTGAAGTTGCCTGCAATCATCTTATGTTTAGTAGTGTGAATGATATTTAAAGACCAGGTGCAGGGCACAGTTGTGAGACCAATCCAGCACATGTGGTCTTTTGGGTTTTCTGTCCCTCGCTTCCACCCTGCAGAGCATCCTTTTACGAGCTGAACCTCTTAAAGCTTTTGCTCAATGCTTCAGTAGTATCTGCAAGTGGAACAAACAAACATAATTTTTATTATTATCCCCATATGGTCAATAAGTGACAATTGCTACAAGCAATTTGTTTGTTCTTTCAGGATCCACGTATTTATTATATCTTCTGCCTTCAATTTTACAATTCTGGAATATCACATTATATTTTCCTTAATTCTTCTGCAAATACTTGCACATCAGAATTTAATTAACTATGTAATTTCTATTTAAAATAATGGCAAAATACACTGTCCACAAGCACAGTGAAAAATTAATATTAAGAATTCATATGCAAATAGAATTGTCAAACATATTACAAAACTCGGGAATACTGTCAAGATTCACCTTTTCATTGAGCATCATGCATCTGTCCATTCCCAACACCATAGTAAACCTTAAGTTTCAAGATGATTTGACCATGAGCACTTCAAATTCAATTAAAATGCAGATGCTGGAAATGACTTACAATATCAGTGAGCATCGGAGTTAAACTAATATTTGTTCCTAATGAATGATTTTGAACAGCTACTAATAAATCCCCAATGATGCTTAGAAACATGTTAAATTCACTTTGCATAAGTGCAAAACTACTGAACAAACACCATGTTCTATGATCTTTCTATTAATTATAATTAACAAAAAGAGAATGATCCAATGTTATTTTCACTTTAATTTTGTAATAATTAAAAATATTAATCCATTATTGACTTCCTTTCATTCATAATATTTGGCAAGTTTGTGTGCATCAAAAAACATGGAAAACAATATAAAGTTCCGATTTTTATTTTGTGTGCTTTATTTCCACCATGGGAAACCTGTCAGATAAAGCACCTTATTTATGCCAGTTCCTGTCTACAGAGGATTCTTCACAGAATCAAATTAATCGTGGTTGGTTTAGTATACAAGTAAACAACGTAATTTGGATAATAAAACCACGGAGATTTGAGGCAAGGTTGCCTCCTTAATAGAGTACAAAAACCGGCAACAAAAGACACAATATTATACACAGTAAAAATGCAATATTTTTAAATTACATCATACAATGTGAGAAGAACAAAAATCTCTGTAACCCTTCACACCTAGATACACCTCAAATCTGGATGAAAAGCCACAACAAATTACTTCTATGTAAAAGCTGACCATTAATATGATTTCACTTGAGAAATATGCTGCAAATGCCTTTGTTTTAAGTTATCTAAAAATGTGTGTTTAGTTTTCCATTTATCACATCTTCAAGCGCATAACCCTAACACACTGGATCTCTCTCATGGCCGAGATGCTTCTTCATACAAATAGCTAACAGGCATTCAAGCAGGAAAAAATGTCACTTGACAAAGCATCAGATCAACAGGCAGAACAGAATTAAACGAAACTCAAACTGTATTTATAAAGGACAAAACTAGTCATGCTAGTAGTCTCATCAAGAAGTGGATTGGCTCCCTCTGCTCAATATTCGTGTGACTGCACTCATAGTGGATTCAATGGTCCTACACAAATTATCTAAAAGGTCCTGCTGTTGCATGTTTAAAAGCCCTCTGGAATGGGTACCGCTATTAGATAAACCAGTTTCTGGATCAAATGATGGCAAGTTTTGAGCCTCACAGTTCCTAAGGTCAGTCAGCTCAGATAAAATTGTCGTAGCAGGTGGTGACGCAGAGGGAGAATCAGAATCATCTTCATTCACACTCGTTTCTTTTTCGGAACTTAGTAGTTCCTTCACCACTTTACAATTGTCTGCTGCATCCTCTCCCTGCAACTGTTCTACAGAGTCCTGGGGCCTATTGTTGATTAATGTCTCATGTGCACTCAAGGAAGAAACTTCCATTTTATCTTCTTTAATAGAAATGGGATCAGGGGTTGGTGGGTCTTGTTCGGTGCCTGGATCAATAACCGTTGAGTCTCTAGTTTCAGTGTCAGAGGTACTGGCAGAGGTTAATGCCTCCCTAGGTTCTGTCCGAGCATCACTAAGTGTGCTTTGTCCCGTGCTGTTGTCCAATGGATGTTCTTCATCACTGCTAACGCGCCTCCTTTTAACAGGGGTGGCTCCTTCATCATCTGTTACATAAAAAGAGGAAAACAAAATGTGAAAACCATGCATGTATTTCACAACCAAATATTGGAAAAGAGGGATAATGATATTCCAAAAACATAATTCTGCATATGTTTTCAAATTTAAAAAAATGTAAAAGACTAGTGAAAAAAGAGGTCACGCAACTTCTGTGGAAAGAGAAATTGTCAATATTTTAGGTAATGATCCTTCATTGCTGGGAAAGGTAGAGACAAACAAGCTTCACAAAACAGTTACAGGAAAGCAGAGATCAAGCATTTCTGTAGCAGCTGGAAGGCGGGAGAGACTAAATGAAAAAGGTAGTTGTTAGTGTAAAGTCAAATAAGTTCAGGGTAGACAAAAATGCTGGAGAAACTCAGCGGGTGAGGCAGCATCTATGGAGCAAAGGAAATAGGCAACGTTTCACGTTGAAACCCTTTTTCAGACTGATGTGAGGGTGGGGGGGGGGGCGGGAAGTAGAAAGGAAGAGGAGGAGCCAGTGGGCTGAGCAAGAATTGAGGAGAAAGTAGGGACTATCTGAAATTAGAGAAGTCAATGTTCATACCGCTGGGGTGCAAACTGCCCAAGCGAAATATGAGGTGTTGCTCCTCCAATTTACGGTGGTCCTCACTCTGGCCATGGAGGAGGCCCAGGACAGAAAGGTCGGATTCGGAATGGGAGGGGGAGTTGAAGTGCTGAGCCATCGGGAGATCAGGTTGGTTATTGCGAACCGAGCGGAGGTGTTCTGCGAAGCGATCGCCAAGCCTACGCTTGGTCTCACCGATGTAGAGCAGCAGACCTCTAGAGCAGCGGGTGCAATAGATGAGGTTGGAGGAGGTGCAGGTGAACCTCTGCAACACCTGGAAAGACTGCTTGGGTCCTTGAATGGAGTCATGGGGGGAGGTAAAGCGACAAGTGTAGCATTTCTTGCGGTTGGAAGGGAAAGTGCCCAGAGAGGGGGTGGTACGGGTGGGAAGGGATGAATTGACCAGGGAGTTACGGAGGGAGCAGTCTCTGTGGAAAGCAGATGGGGGAGGACATGGGAAGATGTGGCAAGTGGTGGGATCCCATTGGAGGTGGCGAAAATGTCGGAGTATTATGTGACAGCTGGTAGGGTGGAAGGTGAGGACAAGGGGGACTCTGCCTTTGTTGGATGGGGAGTGAGAACAAAGTCACAGGGCATAGAAGGGACCCTGGTGCGAGCCTCATCTATAGTTGAAGAGGGGAACCCCTGCTCCCTGAAAATGAGGACATCAATAATGCCCTGGTGTGGAACATCTCATCCTGGGTGCAGATGCGGCGTGGACGGAGGAATTGGGAGTAGGGAATGGAGTCCTTACAGGAAGCAGGGTGGGAAGAATTGTAGTCCACATAGCCATGTGAGTCAGTGGGTTTGTAGTGGATGTCGGTCAGTAGTCTATCACCTGCGATGAAGATAGTGAGGTCTAGAAATGGTAGAGAAGTGTTGGAAATGGTCCAGGTGTATTTGAGTGCCGGATGGAACTTAATGGTGAAATGGATGAAGTCAGTGAGTTGAGTGAGGGTGCAGGAGGTAGCACCAATGCAGTCGTTGATGTAGCAGAGGTAGAGTTCGGAAAAGTTCTCAAATAAGTTAATAATGGGGCATGAAAAAAACATCAATCTGGAAGTGGTTAAAGTAGAAGCAAAATGTGAAATTATCAAAGATAAACTCTCAATGTTAAAAATAAGAAATTAAATGTTAAGGTTCGTGAATTCATAGTGAAAGGTCATACTGTATCTTATCAGAAGATGGATACTATTCTTCAAACTGTAAGTGGGCTTCACTAGAACACTGGAGACCGAAGTTGGAGCAGCCAGAGTGGGAATTGGATGGAGAATTAAACTAGGAGGCAACTAGAAGCTCAAAATCAAGTTTCAGCACAGAATGGAGATCTGCAAAGCGTTCATGCACTACATAGAGACCACCACCTCATAAACAGTAACATGTAGGAATGGAAAAATGTACCAGAGCATCCCAAAGGAAATTATCTCTGAACGATATCCCTCTCAAGACATATCTGGCGTAACTTTACGGAGGGATCAAAAATCATTGTCAGAAATGTTTTAAATTGGAAGATGTAGAAGGTGAGGAAAAGGAAATCCCACCTCGATGTTGACAGAGAAGTAAAAAAAAGGGAGGAGAACAGAACTAACATGGTCAAGGTCTCTGTCAGCTGTGGTTGTGAGGAATCCTATATGGTTGGAAAAGGGAGAAATATTAATTGCAATGGAATGGAAGCTGGCACAGCCCAGAGAGATCAATGGAGGGTGGGAAACTTTGAGAACAAAGTGGCATGAATAGAGTCATCAATGTACTGAAAAAGAAGTGAGGAAGGGATCCCGAGCAGATATGAAAAAAAACGCTGCACATATGCCACAGGGATAGGCACAGTTTGGACTTATTTGGAAGAAACAAATGAAGTTAAATGGGAAGATAGACACAAAATGCTGGAGTAACTCAGCGGGTCAAGCAGCATCTCTGGAGAAAAGGTGATGTTTCGAGTCGAGACCCTTCATCAGACTGACAGTCAGGGAGGGAGACACCTCTTGTGTCAAATCCGGCAGTCCCAGCGCCAACACGGCGACCACGTTAAGGCATCGCTCGCTCCGCAGTGGAATCCAGTGCTGCGCTGCCGCTGCTGTAGCTCTGGCCGGTCTCCGGCAGGTAAGGCCGCGCCAATCCAGGTGGTAGGCCGCGAGGGGGGGGGGGGGGGGGGGGGGGGGGAAGATGCAGCTCGGAGAATAGTCGCATCCTCGCCCAGGAAGTGACTAATAAAACAGTTTCCCCGTCCCCCCACATAGAAAAGACTAAAAGACCTCCAAAAACAAACTTTAAAACAGACTAAAAATACCAAAAAGAAAGATACCAAGAAAGGACAGACAGCTGCAGGCTAGGCAGCCACACACGATGGCTCCACCACTCGGGCTTCAAATGACTAATACAATGAGAATATCTCTGAAAGGGTGAGCCCAGGAATGCTGTGGGAATAAATTGTAGGTCAATTGATCACTGGGTTAGTGGAGGGAGTTCCAGTGAGATAAAATGAACAAAGGCTATGAGCCAATATCACAGATGGACTTGCATGAAATTGGCTTCGTTTTTCTCTATTAGTGCAGCTGGGATATATTTTAGTCCTGCATTTCTTACCTTTTCATATTTATTTCTCAATCTCCAAATGCCCTCATATAGATTTTGTTCTATTTTTTTCCTCTCTCTAATGACCACCACAACAACTCTGACCTCACCCTAACAGATATTCTCTTTGTCTTATCCATCCCATCCCAATTTTCTCTTAAACTGAACAAATGTTTACTACAATTTTCTACTTTGACAAATGGTTTGCCACCTGAAACAGTAAGTAACTCTGATTCACATTCAACAGGCAGTGCCTGACCTGTTGAGTGCTTCCAGCAGTTTTGGTTTCGGCTTAAGTTATTATTCACTTTTGATAATGTGGGATTACTTGCTAATTATTAAAATATTGCCATTCCTTTCCCATTAAGCAAATAACTACCACTGCAAACCCAAAGTAAGAAAAATGACATTCTTTCCAATTTTCCTTTGGGTAATGTATTAAAAAACACGATTTTCCTTTGTAGTTACATTGCTTTCAGATTTGCATGTATAATAATATAGGACTTCCCCAAGTTATGAGTGCCAGACTTATGGATAGCCCGTACGGATTGGCGGGAGAGATGGGAATAGATTTGTCAGCTTTTGTGGGGGTATTTCTGGCTTCCTTCTCCCCCTACTTTCCCCTGCTCGCCCCCCACACTGCAACAATCGGGGACTGTTTTAAGTTAAGCAGACCTGAGGCAGTTAGGTCAGCTGGTATCAGCTTTTGTTCTGTCCATTTCCGACTTAAAGAGATCTGGTTATCAACAGCTCAGGAACTGTCATGACCTGGGGACTCCCTACAACAACTTTCTGCATTTGTTTATGAAGGAACTGCAGATGCTGGTTTAAACCGAAGATTAACACAAAACGCTGGAGTAAACTCAGCAGGACAGGCAGCATCTCTGAAGAGAAGGAATGGGTGACGTTTCGGGTCAAGACCCTTCTTCACACTGATGTCAGGAGAGAGGGAGGCACATAGATAAGGAAGTGTAAGGTGTGAAAACAGGACAAATGGAATGAAGATCAAGGAACATGTAGAATAGATCATTGCTAGCTGGGAGAAGGTAACAACAAAGCAAACCGAGATCAAATGTTGTCGGAGACAGTAAGACTGGTCAGAAAACTGTGAAGGGGGAGGGGGATGGAGAGCGAGGGAAAGCGAGGGTTACTTGAAGTTAGACACAAAATGTTGGAGTAACTCAGCGTGACAGGCAGCATCTCTGGAGCCAAGACCATCAATTTTGTACCTCCACATAAACCATATCCCTCCCCCATATTCAAGCCTTTTAAGTGCCATTAATGCATCTGCTTCAACCACCACGTTCCACACACTCACCACGCCCTGTGTATAAAACTTGCCCTACAAATCTCCTTTAAACTTTGCCCCTCTTATCTTAAACCTATACCCTCTAGTATTTGATTTTTCTATCCTGGGAAAAATATTCTGACTGTTCACCCAATAAAGCTACGGAAAGGCCTAATGAACCATCGTGGCCTAAAAATCCATCGGGGAGGACGAAATACTCGTAGAAGGAGAAAGAGGTGCAGCGCACAGGCCTTGAACCTGGTGAGATGCAGGAGGAGCCCGGCCAGGACTCACCCCACAGAGCCCAGTCCCTCCATGCACTAGAATCTCCCAACCTCTGCAGAGCAGTTATTAAGATGGCTGATCCGTGGGCGATTGCTGCTGGGACGCAAGTCGGGGCCTGATCAACCCCAGCTGGGTCGCCTGGGCGAGGGTGTCTGATGCTGTGACCCGAAACACCCGATGACCCCAGATCACAACACTGAGGATGCGTCCCAGTGCATCTAGAAGATGTATATTTTTCACATCTCTGCCTCTCATCATTTTATATACTCTGAAGTCTCCCTGCAACATCTGGCGTTCTAGAGAAAATAATCCAAGTCTGTCCAACCTCTCCCTATAGCTAACATCCCTTCATCCAGGCATCATTCGGGTAAACCTCCTCTGCACCCGTTCCAAAGCCTCCACATCTTTCCTGTAATGAGGTGACCAGAACTGCACACAATACTTTAAATCCAGCTTAACCAGTCCTGGAAAGTTGCATCCTGGCTTTTATACTCAATATCCCGATGTATGAAAGCAAGTATACCATATGCCTTCTTTACCACTCTATCTCTGTGTTGCTACGTTCAGGGAGTTATGGACTTGGTCCCCAAGATCCCTCTGTACATCAATGCAGTTAAGGGTCATTTTGAATATTTTGCAAGTACTGAGTGGAAGAAAAGTTTGTATTGGGAAAAGTGCATTGAGAGTTTTGAACAAGACTTAACAGTTTAATGTTGGTTTGTGTACCAAATGTGTCCAATGAACATGGTGTTTTTACTGAATTCCAAAATCATTCACATTATGAGTGCTTCTTCATGAAATTTGATTTTTTTCTCAACTACAAAGTTAATGAAGGAACAGTTTATTTTGATTACACAGTACTTGAAGAGGATCTTGTTGCTTTGGTAACTGAATCAGAAACAAAGTCTTTCAGCAGTCTTAAGGGCCTGTCCCACTTTCCCGTGTTATTCACAAATTCTCCCGAGTTTTCTCCTTGATTGAAACTCGCAGAATGTTCGTAACGGGTCCGTAGGAGTTCCTAGGTATACCGTAGCGGCTCGTTATTCCAGCCGAAGGTACTCGGGGCATCAGGTAAGTCAGGACTTTTTCCCCAGCCTGATAAAAAATGTCCACGAGTAAAAAAAAGTCGGGAGGATGCCCCGAGTACCTATGGCTGGTTTACGATATATCTACGGACCCGTTACAAACATTCTGCGAGTTTGAATCAAGGGGAAAACTCGGAAGAATTTGTGAATAACTCGGGAAAATTCGTGAATAACTCGGGAAAGTGGGACAGGCCCTTTACTGGCTAAGGTCAATGTTTTTTCTTGAACATTGAGAGACTACAATTGCTGATTTATTTCCTAAACTGATCCACTTTTATCCTCCTCGGTTATTTGGATGCTTTCAGAATTTAGTTAATAAAGCTCTATTAGAAAAGATGTCAAACTTCTTGGCAGTTCTTGGGCTGGAACCTGGTTTAGTACCAAAGCCATTAATAGTGCAAAGGAGCAGCATCTGCCTACCAGCAATAGCAGGCTTCTGTTTCTCAATAAGACCAGAAAGTTAAAATTATGCAATTTACGTTTGACATGACATGAACTACAAGTATCTTCATATTATCAGTGCATTGTAAATGGCTAAGATGATAGTCCAAGTAAAATAATGCAATAGTAATATTGGTTGTGATATTAAAGTTTTAAAAAGGAAACAAGAATTAAAATACATTTCAATTCATCAAAACAATGCCATATACACACCCTTTATCTTTCTTTCCTTTGCTTCCTGTTCCTGTAATGCATTTTTCTGCTGCTGACATGTTCTGCACTTGTTTAACAAATCCTGTAGTGTCTGGATTAGTGCTGAGTCCAGTAGATTTGGGGTATGTATAGAAAGCAGCAAAGCAAGAGCTCGAAGGTCCTGTTAACACAAAAAATAGATCAAAGGCTTCTAGAAATGTTTTCTCGGGAATTAAACAAGTACAATTACAGTAAAAGCTCCATAATCCAGACTTGACAAGTAGTGGTTAATGTGCATCTGATCTCTTGGTGCCTCCACTCTGTTGGGCTGCCTCTCCCTCCATTGCCGTTCCCCCATGCTGTCAATATCAGTCCTGTCCCCCTCTGCAGCTACACAGTCCCTCCCATTCCCTCTCAAATATTAATGACTGGATTGTAATGAATTGTAAATTGCAGTATAATAACGTCTTTACAGTAGTTGCTGCAGGAACTGAATGAGAAATGGCAGAACACATTAAATGCAAGAAGTTCATAATCACCATGGAGGTTTCTTTTTTGGCACTCAACATATATTAACAAGACTCATACAAACAAGATATACACATCACATAGCATCTATCAGCATCACATCAAATCATTTTAGAGTTCTGTCATAGAAGCATCAGATTCACCTGAGGTATTTTTTTTAAAGTAGAAGTTGGATTACAATGAATGCACAAAAACACTATATAAATTTCCTACCATCGGTGCAAAAGGGAACTCAGTATATTAATCACGAGTGCCTTCTAAAAACCATTACCAGTAGAGAATAAATCTCTGCGTGTAAGTGGATGATTAGGGAATATGCAGTTGATTCACTTTCTGATCATGACTCAAGCCATTTGAAATTAATCCAAATTTGTTTGGAGAGCATATGTCTTTGTGCAGGTTGGATAATCAATCCATGCACCGTTGCTGCCCATATCATCAATGCTCATTCAAGACAGGAGAGGGCGAGGGTAGAAGAGCCAATTTTATATGTTATTGTTTGGGTGCTTATCAACATCACACTGATGCAGGTTTTGATGCTTGGGCCTAAATTACAGCCCATGTAGCTGAATTCCACCGACTCATAGTTTCATAAGACCGTGGATACAGAAGGTACATTAAGACACATTAGGAGGCAATACATTTTTTTAAAAATCAAGCAGAAAACTGGTGAAAATATTTATTAAGACCATGTATATCTTACCCCATTTAGAATAGCACCAACTTTATAGATTTCAACACGTTGTCCCAGAAGCTCTGGCTCAAGATTATGGTATTCATTTATTAGATTTGTGATTAAATTATTGATCAAACTGGAACAGTTAGAACTGGAAAAAACCTGATTCTGAACCTGGGAAAACAATGTCAAGAATAAAGATAAAGAAATTGATAGATTACAGTTAAAAACGCAAGTCTGAACACAAAAGGCGACTCAAGCATTCATACTTCTCATAATCCTATCAAGAACTATCTTTCGGAAATATGCTTTGGATTGGTTTATATGTTTGAATAATTAAATCCAGTCAAGGGCCATTTGAAAGAATTACACAATTTAGTTCCATCAATTTACACATTTGCATTAATCATTTAATTTGCTCCTCTTCAATACTGTATCCTGTTCCTTTCTGAAAGACACTAATGAATCTACTTTCACTGCTTTGTTAGAGTGTATTCCAGACCAATAACATGCTGCACAAAAAGAAACTTTCAATTTCAGCCAATTAAACGGTTACCTTCTGGTGACTGGGATTCTTCCAGAAGAAATACTGCCTCTATCTACTCCTCTCAATTATGTAATCTCTCCAGATTGCCTCTTGTATTTTTCCTTACAAAATGCATCATTTCACAATTTACTGTTATTTGTTTACTAATGTCCATTATTATTCTAAAAGGAATCATTTGGGTCTGTTGGCTTTATCTAAAACTACATTAACTTTTAAGTCTTGGAAAAAAGTGCTCCAACACACTTTTGCCTGGCATCCCTTCCTTCTCTCTTCTCAGCAAGCGTGGAGATAAATTGCCAACTAGGTCTACTGCATTAAATTCTACTCTGTGAATGCCTTATTTATTCTATTCCTGTTGGTTTATGGTGGAGCAGTGGTAGAGCTGACAGAGCCAGAGACCCAGGTTCGATCCAGACTACAGATGCTGTCTATATGGAGTTTGTACGTTCTCCATGTGACCACGTGGGTTTTTCCCCAGATGTTCTGGTTTCCTCCAACATTCCAAGGACGTGCAGGGTTGTAAGTTAATTGGCTTCTGTAAATTGTCCCTAGTGTGTAGGATAGAACTAGTGTGAATGGGTGATCGCTGGTCGGCGTGGACTCGGAGAGCCGTAGAGCCTATTTCCACGATATATCTCTAAACTAAACTGTTATAAAATAGACTGTCTGGCCAGGTCATTACTGAAAATCTTCACCTCCTTCAGGTTGAACTATGCTTTGACAGGTCCCTTCAGTTTAGATATCAAAATCTTCCCTTCTATCTTTATTCATTTCTATTTAGAAACCTCGTGCCTTGCCTTTCACCTTGAAGGGATAGACAGGCTAGTCCAGGCATCTTGATTGTTAGTCTAGTACAAAACTACTTTTGCCAATATAGCTTCTTATAATGAAGTGCTCCATAATAGTGACATGCTAGCGTTGTTATTATTATTAATAATCCAACTTAGCCAACCTCTTTATAGCTAACACCCTCTAATCCAGGCAGCATTGTCAACCCCTTCTACTACTTCTTCAAAGCACCCAGATCTTTTCTGTAATCAAGTGACCAGAACCTTAAAGGCCATAGAAAGCTACAGCATGGTTTCCTGACTCTTATACTCAATACGCCGACCGATGAAGGCAAGCATACCATACACCTTCTTTACCAATCTATTTACACGTGCTGCCACTTTGGGCGCTATAAACTTGGAGCCCAAGATCTCTCTGCATATCAATGCTGTTAAGGGTTTTGACATTAACTGCATATTTTCCCCTTACTTCTCCTTAGAAAAGTGGAGGTTAAGTGACATATTTAAAATGATGAAGGATGTGGATGAATAGATGGGGAGAAACTGTTCCCATTTGAAAGGTGAAGAACCAGTGGTTTTGCAAAAGAACCAAAATACAGACATGAGGAATTTGTATGTTAACACGGCAAAAAGTTAGGATCTGGAATGGATTACCAGAAGAATGGAGGAGAAGGATTCAACATTGAACTTGATTGGCAGTTCTGACTAATGGTCTTGCAGCTCAAACATTAATTATTTCACTGATCTTTCCTTAGATTTGCCTTAGCAGTTGAGTGTTTTTCAACATTTTCTGCTTTTAAAACAAAGCAAATCCTGGTATTCTAACGGAATCAGATAATTATTTGAATGAACATTATTTGGAAAGCTGGCGAGTCTGAAGTACTCCATTTTAATTCAGCTGAGTGCGAAGTGCTGGATTTTGGGAAGTCAAACAAGGGCAGGACCTTCACAATGAATGGTAAAGCTCTGGGTAGTGTTGTAGAGCAGATGGAACATGTGGTACACTTTAGTTCCATGAAAGTGACATCAGATAGGGTGGTGAAGATGGCTTATGGCACATTGGCCTTCATAAGTCAGGGAACTGGGTATATAACTTGGGACATTATGTTACAGTGATACAAGGTATTGGTGAGGCCACAGTCAGAGTATTATGCAGTTTTACTCCCTGTTACAGATGCTATTAAGCTGGAAAGGATGCAGAGAAGATTTACAAGGATGTTGTCAGGACTCGTGGGCCTGAGCTATAGGGAGAAGTTGGGCAGGCTAGGACTGAATGCAAGAGGTTGAGGATTGATTTTATAGAGATGTTTAAAATCGTGAAGGAAATAGGATGAATGCAGTCTTTTTCCTAGCGTAGGGGAATCAAGAACTAGAGGGCATAGGTTTAAGGTGAGAGACAAAGATTTAATAGAAATCTGAGGGGCAACTTTTTCCACTCAGAGGACGATCGGTATGTGGAACAGACGAAGTAGTTAAGGCAGGTACAATAACAACATTGAAAATATATTTGGACAGGCATATGGATAGGAGAGTCGTGAGACATGGGCCAAACATGAGTTCATGGGACAAGCTTAGATAGGGCATCTAGGTCGGCAAGGACGAGTTGATCCATTTCCAATGGATGGGACAACAGCTTATGTTAAATCGGGCTTGAATGAATTAGCCTCCACTGCAATGTAATCTTTTGTAATTCCTTGAAGAGCTGTAGTCATGAAGGTGACGTGTTTCCATAGATGATAATTATTGTTTATGCCTTTTCAACCCGAGATATATTATTATCTTACAAGAATGCACTAGACTCAAACAATTTATCCAATTCACTCTGCAAGAACTATACACCATATATATTTTTGCATGAGATCTGTAAGGTATCAACACAAGATTTACTCAAGAAATGGGATCAGATGCTATAATTATTTACTTGCAGTAGACACCAAGTAGAAGAAAAATAGACATTAAATCACATGACAAAAGAAAAATAGAAAGAAAAAAAACAGATGGCAGAACTTGGATAAAAATGTGAAACACTGCAATCAGGAAGAACAACTCTGATGAAGCTGTAACAAAATTTCACTTGAGCTATTTGCAATCAAAAATAATGGAATCCAAAAAAGACACAAAGTGCTGGAGTAATTCAGTTAGTCATGCATCTTCATCGGAGAGCAATAGGTGACGTTTTGGATTCCAACCAAAATCCAGGCTCCATGCTCCCAAAAGATGCTCCCTGATCCGCTGAGATAATCCAGCACTTTGTCTTTTTTTGTAAACCAGCATCTGCAGTTCTTTGTATCCAAAATGGAATGCAAAATTTGAAAGGGTGAATGGTGAAAAAATACAGCAAAGATTTATTGAGATAACATGATAGTCGTCTTCAAATCCAACAAAATAAAGACAAGCAATCAATACACCTCATGAGGTTACATGACATTCCATTTCTAATGTCTAATGTATTTGCAATTTCCCAAAAAATTGCGGTTGAGCTATATCAATTGAAACAAACATTTTTGGGAATTTTTCCTTCCAGAATGGTTGGGACTAAATTTAGCAGAATGGCAGCCTATACAAGTGTTTCTTCTAATCCTCAATTATTTTTCTCTCCTTTTGCATTTAACAGTTTTTTTTCTCATTAAGAATACTGACCATTCTGCTAGCTTCCAATTGTACAGATAGCATAGTACCCTACTAAATTGGCTGCTATTCTAAATCTGCCAACGTGATCACAGGCCAATTTTGCCCTTGACAGTCTTGTACAACTTCAGCTTGATTGGAGGAATTCCTTACTCCCTCACCCAAGCATGTTCACCACCCCAGAGATGATTGATTGGAACAGAGTTAACCATCAAAACTAATCACTTTGTTTTTCAGTCAATTATTTCCAGAACTTTCCTGAAATAGTACATGATTTCTGAAGCAACACAAGCAAGTGTCCTTAACTTCATGCACTGTGTTGCAAGAAATCTCATAATTCAAAAGTATCAGACAGATGAAGTTTTATTAATTAACATGGATTACAATGCGGAAACAAATGTAACATACCTTGGGGAGGAAACAAGCAAGAAAGGTATAAACTGCATTGTTGTTTACACAGATCCTCTCGTCCATAAGAATACACTTAATATATTCAGCAAATACTGGTTCGTCACACAGCAACTTAACGCAATTCTTTGCCATGGTTGACTGGAAAACAAAGATACAAATAAATAATGTGTGCACAATTAAGTTATTACTCTGTTGCTCTTACAACCATAGGCCAAGGCATTTTCGCAGCCAGAGGACTGCTTAGCTAGTGACCATTTGGTCTTGCTTCTGTTCTTTTCCCTACAGAGAAAATGCTGATTCGAGAACTCAACAGCACGACCGAGTTCCACATACTGGATAGATTAGAAACTATTTACAAACAACCTGGATTGTAGTGTTCTGGCTTTGGTGGCAAAGATGACTTTATTAACAACTTGCCCATTCAATGCTTTTAGCCAAATTGTCTTTTAATTATGTCAGAGATATTAGCTATCGAAAATCTCTTATTACTTTTACTGCCAACGACACTGGGTGTGGCTTTTGTTAGCTGTTAATGCTCTCTAGGCAGTTTCATTAACCGTGCCCTCTCAATGGATACTGGAAGTACTGCTCAGACTTCCTGTCACCAGTCTTGGATAATTCCGGACAGCAAAATTGGCCCTGTACATCTGGATCAAGTACATGTAGCAATTCCAGGCGGGTGAGTGGGCTGAAAAAATGCCATTATTTCGAGACACCTCTGACTTGATGCATTCGCTGTTAAATACACCTTTACAATGATCAGAACTTATAACACCACAAAAAGCGTTATGAATTTACATTACATAACTTAATTTTTATCTATTAAAGCTGGTCAAAAGTTGCAGATTTACAGCAACTGTTGTGAAAATAGTTAAAACAACTTTATGCTATTCAGCCCCTTGCCCAATGATCAATAAAATCCTGCACTATCTTCCATTTCAGCTCCATTTTCTGGCCTTATCCCGTCTCCCAAATATCTAAATAGCTCTCCGTATCTACTTTGAACTTTGACTGGGTCTCCACAACTCTCTAGGGCATAGAATTCCAAAGATTCACTATCCACTGAGTGAAGAAATATCTGCAATGTTCTGAGTGGCTAGCTTCCTATCTTGAGTTCCTGGTTCCTGAAACCCCAGCTCAGTAAAACATTATCCCACTAGTTACCGTTTCAAGCTGGCAAGCATTTTGGATATTTCAATAAGATCATCTTTCAATCTTCCAGTCTTTTAATGTATTCTCATACAACATCCACATATCATGAATCAATTTGGTAATCATTTTCTCTGAGACATCCCTCCTGAAGCGGGAGGATTTCATAATCCCTATGAAATATTCAATATCTCACCAATAATTGGAGCATAAAGTCTTGACTGTTGTGCCTAAATATTTGTGCAAATTAGTGTTTGCCTTACTAATTGCTTGCAGAATATGCATGTTGGTACACAAGCCATTGAGCAAGAATACCCCGGTCACTCTGAACAATAACACCTTCCAATCTCTAACCATTAAAAAAAAATGGGTTTCTAGTATTTCCTCCCAAAGTGGATGACCTCGCACTTTTCCAATTCATCTGCCATATCCTTGCCCATTGACTCTACCTGTTTGAAAACTTTGTTCTCCTCATGGCCTGATTTGTATCATTAGCACACTGGGATGCATCATACTTGATCCCCTCATTCAATCACTGATTGAACAAACTGATCAAGTGTTCACAGGCAAAACATGGGGAAAATTGTCTCTCAAATCTGAAATGGCGTGCATCTCAATAGCTTCAGAATAAATGTGGCATCATGATTTATCCTCTCCAACCACATTCTCTTCCATTATCAAATGCATTGTGATTTGAATATCAATCTAATGAATGTGAAAAGATCTACAATCAACTAGTATAAAATAAAAACAGAAGATCTTGGAAACACTCAATGGGGCTGGGAACATCCGTGGAAATAGGAATGTAGATAACATTTCAGATCTGCAGAGCGCTTCTAACATTGTCATTTTCTGTTTTTATTTCAGATTTCTAGCATTTGCAGCATCATGATTTTCATTTACAATCCACAAATAATAGGTTTCCGGTAAATAATTTAACTGGATAGACATGAAAATGCAAATCCGCGATGCAAATAAATTGACAACTTTGTCAGAAGATTCTCAGAATGTAAAAAAAAAACACATATTTTTAAAGTGCATAAGATATAAACTTAAGGATGATATTCTCAAAAATGAAAATAAGGTTTATCCATAATTTAGAAAAAAGTGACAGTGATCAAAACTTGAAATACCTGAGATTGGCAAATCTCCGTCCACAGTTTAGGGAATAAAGCTAAATGTAGAGGTAAACCTTCATATGCTATCAGGACACCTGTATAAGAACAAAACAAACATGCACAGTCACCGAAGGAGGACAAAATAATAACTTAAACAGTAATTAAATTATGCACAATGGAGCCCTGATCATTTTTGCAACATTGTGTACAATCACAAATCAAAGTGTATTTTCAAATGCAATAGTCTGTAATTCCTTATATTAATTTTGTTCGCAAAATGTTTTAATAATTAATTTTTTTAATTTAAAAAAGATATACATTTTTATTAGAAGCAAATACATATTATGGTAAAAAACATTTCATATGTATCAATCATACATTATTAATATTATCAATTGTGGCTTCATTCTGCCTCTAATTTATTTTTTTATATAGATAGAAAGTAAGAAAGAAAGAAAGAAAAAAACCCCACAAATGTCAAGATAAAAAAAGAATGGAATGATTTACTAATAATGCATCATTGGAGAAAGGTTAGAAGATTATAAAGTATAACTTTTCATCTAATCCTGAGTTCAAGTTTCAGTTATGTTCCATGCTGAAATAATCGATGAATGAAGACCATATTCTAAATTGAGACAAATCTGATTCTTTCCAGGTGTAGGGTCTCCGATAAATGCATAATCCACATTTTAATTGTTGGGGTTATAGGGCCTTTCCAAAATTTTAATATTAATTTCTTCCCAATTATTATACTGGTAGTCTAGAAAGTTTATTTGGCTTGTTGTGAGTGTTAGACCTTCTTCTGATATTCCAAGTATTATCAGTTTTGAGTCGGGGTCCAATTTAGTATTAACTTCAGAAAATTAATAATTGATTTGTTAAAAGCTATTGTTATAATATATTAAAATGTAGAACAAGTAATGAAACTGAATTTTACATGGATCCAAATAAATGAATAAATTACAACTTCTAACCAACAATTTCAGTGATTAAAATATACATATTGATTGAAAAATTAACATTTAGAGACATATTTTAGTTTACAGTTATAGAGTCATCGAGCTATGCAGCCCAAAACAGGCCCTTCAGCCCACCTTGTCCATGCTGACCTAGTTGACATTCTGGGCTAGTTCCATTTGCCTGCGTTTGGCCCATAGCTCTCTAAACCCCTCCTATCCATATATTTGTCCAAAAGTCTATTAAAAGTCGCAATTGTATCTGCGTCTACAACTTCAGCTGGTAGCTCATTTCATATATGGACTACTCTCTATCATAAAGAAGTTAAGGGCAACAAAAATAGAAGCTATATGTCTTCCATGTAATGTGTTCAATCTATTTAAGGTTCTTCTTCATCACTCATTATGCCCCCAGGTCTAGTTACAATACGGTATGATATAACTTGATTTATCTCAGGACGGAAATGAGTTTGCCAACAATCATAAAAAACACAAAATACATGAAACATTTATACCCTTATTAACCAAACTATCATACATTTATCACATTGACCCCAGGAGTCATAATAGTCTTTCATACAGAAACTTCTCCGGGCTAAGGCACAATTAATGTCCCACTAAACTTCATCTGTCTCTTTACAGAAGAACACTCAGCAGCCACTTTCTAACCACCACACAAAGCATGTGCAGGATTACAGTTACCAGGAATATACCCAAGCAAGGCTCCTACAACCACATTCCTGATTTCTCGATGCTTTTTCAGAAATCCATCCCCACAACAAATGTGCCAACGGTTCTCAAAAATGAAGAGGAAGAGAAACAGCAATTGAGAAACAAATGGTGAGAAAAGGCTAAATCATGTATCTTTCAAAAGATTACGTTACCTTTGGGATCGGAAATTCAAGTTCTAGTTAGGATTCAGTATGCTACTTCTACCATACTTATCCAATATTATTTATTTAATAAACTCTCCTGGTTTCTCATTTAAATGCCTTCTGTATCTGCAATCTGAAAAACCTACCTTTTTGTCCTTTGCTCTAAATTCTAATTTTTCACCAGAATCTATGTTGTTTTCATCTCAGTGAAATGTCTTGATTTATTTTCAAAGCGAAGGGACTATATATGTTCAAGCTATTATGAAATTCTTGAAGGAACTGTACCTGTACAGAGATTATGTAATTGCACATAAACATTCTGGGATTTGAAATAATGCTACTGAGCGTCAAGATTGAAATTTACAAAGCAAAACTATTCTGCATCACAAAAGTCTATTCAAAGTTAGTCCTAGATTCCACCCACTACACAATCTTGCTTGCCAAGTTGCCTGTCCTATATAGAACAGTACTGCACAATAACAAGCCCACAATATCTGTGTGGGACACAATGCCAAGACCGACTCCTATCAGCCGGAACACAATCCATATCCCTCCATTTCCTGTATATCCATGTGCCTCTCCAAAAAATTATTCAATGCCACTATGGTATTTGCTTTTATCATCGCCCCAGGCAGTGCATGCCAGGCATTCACCACCCTCAGTATTTAACAAAATACTTGCCCAACACTTCTCCTTTAACCTCAAAGCTATGCCTTCTCGTATTTGATATTTCCATCCTTCAAAAAGAGATTCTGACTGTCTGCCCTATCTATGCTTCTCACCATTTTATACACTATTATCAGATCTCCTGGAGTGTTCCAAAAAAACAATCAAAACCTGACCAACCTTTCCCTGTGGCTAATACTTCCTAACCCAGGCATCATTCTGATAAACCTCCACTGCACCCTTTCCACAGCATCCACATCTTTCCTGCATTGAAGTGACCAGAATTGCATGCAACACTCCAAATACAGCCTAACCAAGGTCCCATAAAGCTTCATCATGACTTTACTCAATGATCCAACCGATGAAAGCAAGCATACCATATGCCCTATCTAATTGTGTCTATATTTAATTGTGTTACACCTTTCAGGGAGTTATGGACTTGGACCCCAAGATCTCTCCTGCACAAAACTGTTCCAGATTTGCAGATGACCCATAATATCCCAGAGACATCCAACAGAGTGAGGCAGAGTAGATCTTAGGTACTGGATGTGGCACCTACGACCTAGAGAATGGAGTGGCTGGGCTTGTATACTCTGGAATTTAGAAGGATGGGAGGATATCTGATTGAAACATATAAGATTATTAAGGGTTTGGACACACTAGAGGCAGGAAACATGTTCCCGATGTTGGGGGAGTCCAGAACCAGGGGCCACAGTTTAAGAATAAGGGGTAAGCCATTTAGCACGGAGATGATGAAACACTTTTTCACAGAGTTGTGAGTGTGGAATTCTCTGCCTCAGAGGGCGGTGGAGGCCAGTTCTCTGGATACTTTCAAGACAGAGCTAGATAGGGCTCTTAAAGATAGCGGAGTCAGGGGATATGGGGAGAAGGCAGGAACGGGGTACTGATTGTGGATGATCAGCCATGATCACATTGAATGGCGGTGCTGGCTCGAGGGGCCGAATGGCCTCCTCCTGCACCTATTGTCTATTGAATCCTGTGGCTGCATCTTCGTTTTGCCCTGATAGCCTTTGGATCATTGTCAAAGGCCGTTAAACTGTTTTTAAACACCTCTGACAATCAGAGATCTTAAAAAATATTTAAACATTAATATTTATCTTAAATATTTGCGAAAAACTAAAATAAAACAAAGAACACACATCAAAGTACAAATAATTTATCAGTTAAAATAATTAGGTTACTCCATACTTAATTTCACCAGGGTTTCTGTAAATTTTTCACAATTCACTGCTACTCGACACAGGAGATGGATGAACTGATGGTATGAAAGGAAATAATCCACTAGCACACGGTCATAAATGTCATCTTTTCCCTGCAAAACAAGCTAGCATAGTTAGAAGAAACAGGATCTTTACAACATTTTCACCAGATGCTTTCATCAGTTAGATGATAGAAATTTTAACATACATTCAAAAAAGTAGATATCAACACAAACGCTTCCCAACTTACATGAGGGTTCTGTCCTGAGGACCCAAGCCCAAGTTAGATGTTACACGTCGGAAATGCAAGTGCTACTGCGCATGTGTAGTTTTACACTTTAAAATGGAGACCACGGGGGAGCTCTGAGGCAAAGACCATGGGGGAGCCCCGACATGGAGACCACGGGGGCGTCAGTGGGCTTTAAGAATGCTTATACAAGTGCGAGTTTATCAAAGTCGCTTATTATGTAAGTTGGGGAGTGCCTGTATATTTTACATTCAAATCCTTGTATCACAGTGGAGTGAGAATGAAATATTTTTGTGGGGAATTCCCAACTTTGGCAATGTTTGTGAGATGCGAAACAACAGTATTCCATTGGAAACATGATTGTTTTGCACTTGGCCGTCATTTGCGCGCCATTTACGCGACCTCGTCGTTGCGTTGAGACGCACGGGTAGGACGGTTGCATGGAGAAGGGTGGTGCTCCAGGATTTTGCTGTGCACAAAATCTTCGTGTGCCTCCGGCGTGACATATCGCGGACGTATTGCGGTCGCACGCTGACGTCCTGACCTCGTACATGCAGTACTGTAGTATAGGAATCAACTATCATGAATATCTTGATTGTACATGCTTCTGATGGTGGAATGTAGGTGCATTTTGTGATGGAGTTTGAAATCAGAAAGTCCCCAGAGAAAAAGTAATCTCTATTGAGTCATTTGCCTGTGTACATGAAAGTGACATATTGCGGTAGGCAGATCTGCAACGTTTGATGCCGATGATGATTCATTAAAAATCGTGAATATTCAGGCACTTGACACGCTTTTATAGAGTTTTAAACATTTTGTTCAACGGGCAGCTGCAACGATAATTGAGTTTGCGGCACAAGGTTCAATGTTAATGACAGGTCAGGGAGTCAAAGAACAATCACTCACAACGTATCAAGTTCTCGTCATTTCAAATCCCCATCCCACACCCCCAAGGGAACGCGCAAAAGTCACTTAATTAATAGGTGTTTAGTCATTTTCTCAGTGCGGGGTACCATCCCCAATACAGCGATGGGAACAAATACCATTTGTACTGAGCACGGAACAAACATGTATATTCCGGGGGGGGGGGGGGGGGGGGGGGGGGGAGGAAGAGGGGAGGATGAAAACATAACTCAAAGTGAACAATTATCTGAATTACACCATAATTCGGAAAATAAAACAGTATTATGCACTAAACAAATTTCCACTGGGTATTCAAATGACGTCACGCGCTCCAGACGGCTGTGCTGACGCATGCGAAGGCGCGTGAACGTCACGTGTCAGTCACTACCGGCCTGTCACGTAAATGACGGCCAAGTGGGACAGGCCCTTTACTCTTCTGCAATATGGGCGATCAAAGGGTTTGGGGAATTGCAAAGAATGCCAGGTTTCACCACATAATCCAGAAAACACATTTAAGTTTAGATTATGTTGAAGGGGGAAAATATGGCGTTTCTGATCAAACTTGCGATGCCAGGACCCCTGCTAAGCTTGTGATATTCTATAAGCTATAATGTTTTGGAGAGAAGTAAACCCATTAACTAAGCTCAAGCTAACATTTGTATTAGCAATCATAAAAATGCATATGCAACAATTTCAGGTGGACCTTCTCCCTATGATTATTTTTGTCAGTAATAATGCAATATCTTTGGCCCGATTCTCACCCTGCTGATGATGATCAGGTATTTAAAAAAAAAGATGGCCATGAAATTCAACAGCAAAAGCACAACAATATTGTTTATTTCTTAAATTTGCTTTTAAGGAAAAGTAAATACAGGTGTGAACCTTGCCTAATTAGAACTCTTCCATGGAGCCTGAACATACCTTGCTAGCTTCCACCATTGTGGGTAAGAGGCACATGTTGAGTTCTGGACGAGGAGGACGGATATTATTCTTTCCGCCCATTAACTTTATGTTCTCACGACAGGGAAAATAGGGGCCCAAGGACACTGAAACAAATTCAAAAAAATTGGAAGTGACGCATTATTTTCAAAGTCAAAGATAGTAATGAATACATAATTTTACGTCTTGCTGAGTAATTGTTTTAAGATTGCACTTACTTGGTATATTACTATGGTGATAAGTACAATGATTGTGCTGAAGGAATGGTACCAAAGTATGAAGGAAATCGTGAGGACTGAGGAGAACAAGCTCTTTTAAAACATCTAGAAAGCAATGACAATTTTGTTAACATTACAGGAGAAGAACATTTTATACATTTTTTCAAAAAGCCCCTGGGGTTGATCTTCACGTTGTCTTGTTTTATAAAAAAATTCTAATTATCATTTATGGAATAAACTAATTTTACACTGCGGCAGTATGCAGTTATAAATTGTGCCATAGTACACACAGATGTCGCGTTTAGATTGTGTAAGATTTCTATTTTTAATTTCATATTGTAATTCTATTGTATCTAATAGCAAGCGGTGATCAGCTAAAACAGATTTGTGCTAATATTTCTAGAAATCGTAAGTTTATTACACAAGGTATTTTTATACCACATGCTGACTGAAAAAATAAGCATTCAGGCTACTCTGAATCTATTTCACGACTGAAAATGAAAATACCATGGTCTTTTTTTTGTAAAACTTAACCCCTTGTGTACCCCATGTTAGCTAATCTTAAGTAAAAACAGTTTTGACATTCGCAATCAGTGCCTTGCCTTAGTTACCTTATATTTGCTTTGCCATCTGTATTAACATGGTGGGCAATCCATTGGAAAATGGAGATCAGTTGTCATATCATAAGTTACTGAATCTCATCATTACATACAATGGAAAAAGTTTAAAAACATATACCATTGCACAATAATTTTAAAATTGATATTTTGTCCTAACAATTGATCATGCCCAATATATCAATACATGCAAATGTCAAAAGATGTTGTCACAATGATACTACTGAGGACTTCTGCCAGGCTTTGCGTGAGAACTTGGATGGACTCACCTGCACCATGTTGGCACTAATGCAATTGGGAGCATTGGGCAGATACACTAATTATTTTGCAAGTGAGGAACTTAAAAAATTGAATTATGCAGTCCTCCAGCAAATGCATTTCTATAATGCGATAATCCACCTAAACCACACATTTCAGAATTGCTATTTTCCTTTCTCCTTAGAGCAATTAAAATTGAATGCATTTGATGCAAAAATGCACTTCACAACCTGCAATAAGTGGCATTAATGCACTTATAGTTCACATGCAAGTTCATATGTGTTAACACCAGGTTAAAATTCTTCCTTTTTTAAGATATCCAATAAAGCTATGCAGATATCTTAATGCTGGTTTACAAAAAAGACAGAATGCTGGAATAACTCAGTGAGTCAGGCAACATCTCTGCAGAACTTGCATAGGTGAAGTTTCAGGTCAGGACCCTTTCTTCAGGCTCATTTCTTTCCCTGAACTGAAACTAAAGCCCTTTTTGTTTAAACTCTTTTTTTTTTAAAGCAGCACATTCTTCTAAAATAAGCACCACGTTTCAAGCTCCACCCCGCATCCCCCCCCCCCAACCTCCCTTATTTAAAACAAAACTGTTGCATCAGAATGGCAGACGCTGACCCATTACATAGGACAAATTTATGATATGCAATAAAAATTTGGTTGAAATTGGCAAAACTATTTCATAAGCAGGATTCTTTTAGTCACCTGGGAGAGGAAAATGCGAACCAATTTGTGCTGAATTTAAATACTACATCACAAAACTATTTCCAAGAACTACTCTGCCATTCAAACAGATAAGGCACAAGATTTACTTTACATAGGAAACTGGCCCATCCTGATGAATCAAAGATTTCAGTGCTGACTTGTTTAGTAGCAGCAGAAGTACAACCTAAAGTTCCTATTACCTATACAGGCATTTCGAAGTTCTGGAGGGCTATAGGAATTCAATAATGTGAGAAGCTTGTGAGCAAATTCGATTCTTTCCTGCCACTGGATCAGGGCTTGTTTAACATCTGTAAATGCAAGGTGAAAACAATGAATCTGAAGCGGAAAATGCTTCATTTAATTGCAAATAAAATTTTAATAATATGCATATATTGAAAACAATTTAAGATAACGCTAAACATCTACAGTGCCCTCCATAATGTTTGGGAAAAAGACCCATCATTTATTTATTTGCCTCTACTCCACAATTTGAGATTTGTAATAGAAAAAAAAAATCACATGTGGTTATAGCGCACATTGTCAGATTTTATTTAAGGCCATTTTTATACATTTTGGTTTCACCATGCAGAAATTACAGCTGTGTTTATACATAGTCTCCCCATTTCAGGGCACCATAATGTTTGGGACACATGGCTTCACAGGTATTTGTAATTGCTCAGGTGCGTTTAATTGCCTCCTTAATGCAGGTATAAGAGAGCTCTCAGCACCTAGTCTTTCCATCACCTTTGGAAACTTTCGGACGAAAGTTATGCCAATGAAAGTCAAAGAAGCCATTAAGAGACTGAGAAACAAGAATACAAATGTTAGACATCAGCCAAACCTCAGGCTTACCAAAATCAACTGTTTGGAACATCATTAAGAAGAAAGATGAGCTTACTAATCGCAAAGGGACTGGCAGGCCAAGGAAGACCTCCACAGCTGATGACAGAAGAATTCTCTCTCTAATAAAGAAAAATCCCCAAACACCTGACCGACAGATCAGTAAAACTCTTCAGGAGTCAGGTGTGGGTTTGTCAATGACCACTGTCCGCAGAAGACCTCATGAACAGAAATACAGAAGCTATACTGCACGATGCAAACCACTGGTTAGCCGCAAAAATAGGATGGCCAGGTTACAGTTTACCAAGAAGTACTTAAAAGAGCAACCACAGGTCTGGAAAAAGGTCTTGTGGACAGATGTAACAAAGATTAACATATCAGAGTAATGGCAAAGGCAATGTATGGAGGAGAGAAGGAACTGCCCAAGATGCAAAGCATACCACCTCATTTGTTAACACGGTGGTGGGGGTGTTATGGTCTGGGCATATATGGCTGCTGAAGGTACTGGCTCACTTATCTTCATTGATGATACAACTGCAGATGGTGGTAGCATAATGAATTCTGAAGTGTATAGACACATCCTATGTGCTCAAGTTAAAACAAATGTATCAAAACTAATTGGCCAGTGGTTCATTCTACAGCAAGACAATGATCCTTAACATACTGCTAAAGCAACAGTGGAGTTTATAAAAGCTAGAAAATGGTCAATTCTTGAGCGGCCAGGTCAATTACCCGATCTGAACCCAATTGAGCATGCCGTTTATATGCTGAAGAAAGAACTGAAGGGGACTAGCCCCCAAAACAAGCATACGCTAAAGATGTCTGCAATACAGGCCTGGCATAGCATCGCCTGAGAAGACTCCCAGCAACTGGTGATGTCCATGAATCGCAGACTTCAAGCAGTTATTGCATGCAAAAGATATGCAACAAAATACTTTCATTTACATGACATTGCTGTGTCCCAAACATTATGGTGCCCTAAAATGGGGGGACTATGTATAAACACTGCTGCAATTTTGACATGTTGAAACCAAAATGTATAAAAATGGCCTTTATTAAAATCTGACAATGTGTACTTTAACCGCATGTGATTTTTTCTATTACAAATCTCAAATTGTGGAATACAGAGGCAAATAAATAAATAATGGGTCTTCGTCCCAAACATTATGGAGGACACTGTTTAATAAATAACTTATATTATCAAAATTATAGTAAATACATCGTAAAACAAAAAGTATGCTTGATTTCATAATTATGTACTCATGGGTCCGTTTTAATGATGCAATCTAGCACAAAACAGTATTTATTTTTTGTGTTGCCTGATGTACATTATCTTGCAAATATCATAAACGCGAAAAGTTAACATGATTATAAGAATTTTTGTAATGAGAGTTGACATGCTTCATTCTCGAACATCTAATTCTTTAAATTAGATATCCTGTAATTTCACCCCACTAGTCCTCCCACAAATGTAAAGTAAATATTAAAAATAAGGCAAATGCCAAATAAAAAGTTATTTAATTCAAAATAAACAAAACCAAAGTCTGCATGAGAATGTTTACTGTTCATCCCAATGTGACGCTCGTTGAAGCCTTCCAGATAAGAGCAATAACTTTCCCATAACATCCCAGAATTTAACAAACCTTTCCGTTGTAGATATGGACGAGTAGATTTCAAAACAGACAGGAAAATAGAGAGAAGTTCCACTAAGTCTCCAGTTACATGACAAGCAGTAGCTTCGTGGTACATCATGTGCAAAGTATTAAAAGACTGAAAGAAAGATTACATTTATAACTATCGTTTTAAGATTTTCTTGTTTTAAAAGAATTAAAGTCATCTTAATCCACAAAAAAGAGGCAAAATTGTACAAAAATCAGTGGTGCTTGTCTGTGAGTTGTAACTGTCTGTGAGCATGACTCTGAAGTTCAGTTGCTTGTCACTTTAATTCTATATTCAACTCCTTCATGGTTCCAGCAAAGCTCATCACCATAAGTCCAAGAACAACATCTAACCTTCCAAATGAATACAAAGTATTTGCAATAAGCTCAAAGATTTCGAAATGAACATTTCTAGTTTGTGTATTTTCCATTTTCAGAATTTAATATTCTTTTATTCTGCTCATTCCTTTATACCTCCTTCCAATTTGCACTTTTACCACCCTACACCATTATCCCTTTAAAACATCACAGATCTCTACAATGCCGCTTGGCCTTTGATGCTTGCAACGCACATAAGTAACAGGATGCAAACATGAGTGCTTTGTATGTAGAAAGATGATGCAAAGATTCATGATGCCACAGATAGCGAAGATCTTTATCTAAGGTTACAGTATAATATAGATCAGCTGATAAAATGGGTGGAGCAATGACAAATGGAATTTAATCCTGAAAATTGCAAGGTAATGTATTTTGTGAGGGATTAAAAAGGTGGGACATCCATAGTCTTTGGAGGGGGCATTGGTAGTATCGATGAATAGATGCACCTCAGGATATGTCTACATACTTTTGGCAGGACAGCCAGAAAAAGTGGTGAGGAAGGCATATAGGATGTTTGCTTTCATCAGCTGCAGCATAGAACAAAAGAGTTGGCATGGAATGTTATAACTTCATTAAACTTTGGTTAGTCACACCAGGAGTATGAAGTACAAGTTCTGGCTGCAGCAATAGAAGGATATGATTGTGCTGGAGAGTGTGCAGAGTAGATTCACCAAGATGTTGCATTAGTTATCATGAAAGGCCGAATTGTTTGTCCCATGAAGGGTGACCTGATATAGGTAGAAAATTCAGAGTCATAGAGTAAAGACTAAGAATCTTTTTCCCGTGGTAGGGATACCAAAAGTAACAGGACATAGGTTTAAGGTGAGAGATAGGAGGATTTAGAGGGGATCGGAAGGAAATGTGTTTTCTACACAGATAACAGTTGAAACGTGGTTTGCTGTCTGATGAGATAGCAGAAGTGGATATTCTCAAAACATGCAAAAAGCACATAGACAAGTACTCAAATAGCTATGTATACAAGGCCATGCGGCCAATGTAAGTAAATGGGATTAGTATAGACAGTTGCACAGACAGGTGGGTCATAGAGCCCGTTTCTGTCCTGTATGTTTCTATTATTCTGTCTCCCTTGATGTCTCTTTCATTTCCCTGAACTTTGAAACTGGTTTTATTTTGAACGTTTCATTGTTTGTTTGAAGGTAATTGAACCAAATCATCTTTTCTCTCTTCTGACTCCTGTATAGTATCAACGTTTTAACTTAGGATTTCCAGCATCTGCAATACATTGCTTTTAGACCCCCTTTTTATGTCCTTTCGCTGTGGGCATAATTGATCTCTGAAGGACAGGCAAGTACAATGACAGCAAACAGAATTAATGGGAGCAAAGCTTGTGCAAAGTATAAATATGTGCACATGGTTCGTGGCGTAAAGATCCAGAAGGAATGGAAGACCTTCGTACAGAAGTGGATAGCAACAGAATTCCCAGGAGAATACTGAATAGAAAGCGCAGTTCAATAATTGGAATACATAGAAGGCAAAATGAAATAGCTTTTTTTTAATAGATTCAATGCCATTTTTTCTGACTGGTCTTGATAAATGGGTTAGGTTAGTCAGGTTGGAAAGTTGCAAAGTTATATATTGCAGCCTGACTAAATCCCAGCAAATGTATCAGTAAGATCTTTATTCAATGTACTCAGTTTTGTATTTCTGGTCTTGGATGGGGGTCCACCAAATAGATAATTCAAAATTAAATGTATAAAACAAAAAAACCCTGTTAATATTGAAAGGGTTTCAAATGTGTCTGTAATGATCAGGAAGACACTGAAGTGGGTAGAGACCATACTGTAACACTGGTATCAGCAGAATAGACATTTTCACCGTGGACTTACTATTCGACAAATTTGTATTATTCTAAGATTTGTTGTGTCTTGAAATCTCAGTCTTATTTACTCTCTAATTAATGTAATTTGAGTACATTTTATCACAACTTCAAATTTATAACAAATTTATCAGTTAAACTGAAAAGTTATATTAACAACATGATGTTATTCATGTTTCTCAACACATTAAGAGATTGTAAATACTTAAGCTGAAATTAGCACAGCACAGCTGCTTTGTTTTGAGATTTTAAAGGGAAATTTACGCTTGGTGAAGAATTAATCAAGTATTTAATTGCATCTAACTATTGGTTTCTCATACGAGCCACAGTCTGTGGCACACTGAAGGTCTGAGGGATGAAAATCCCAAGCAAAATGATGAGCATGAGGGTGCACAGCAAATAAAAGAGAACTAATTTAACATACCTCAGTCATCAGAATCAGACCCCGATTGAAAACAACCAGCAACCTATCTTCATCAGTCTCCAGAAGGATTCGGAAGGCACTGTAATAAAAAAATGATGAAATAAGGCCTATTAATAAAATAAGGAATGCCATTTGTACACATGAACATCACCACTGATAGTTCAATGGTGCAAACAAAGCAAAATTATTTTTTACAAACAGTCCAGTAGAATATTGCCATACCCCCCGACCCTCGATTAGGAAGTGTACAGATATAGTCTACAAAGCCTGCATTGCTTGGGGTGCCATCTGGGCGCCATTTTCAAAGTCCACGCTCTAGTTCTTATGAGCGTTACCTGTTCTCGGCAAGTCCCAAGCTGTTACTGGCCTCCGGCCATCTTTTTCCTTGGATGTCATGTCTCTTTCCTCGACCATCTACTGTTGTTCTACGGGGGTGCCTTCCGCAGCCGACCATGAGAGGCCAGACCCCATTTTCCTTCCTCTCCTTGCTCCTCACCCATTGTTGTCATCACTGGTGTCTGGTCTTTGGGGGCCGATGCAGAGGGCTCCCCCTTCCAGGCCAGTATTCTGCCAGGTCCTACGAGCGGGGGACCGGCTCGGCGGACTCTCCCTAAAGCTGTGATCTGCCAGTCCAGCTCTTGAGTTTGGATACACGGGGGCCGCGGGCGGCCTCTTGGAAGCCTGAAGCTGCTCGCGGCCCCTATTTCCTTCAATTCTCTTGCTTCTGTGATCTTCTTAATTCACCTCCTTAATGATCGACTGTTCTCTCTCTGCACCCGCTGCCTTGCGCCTCAGTCATTCGGCAGCACGGATTTTTGCAGCACCAATTCATGCCATGGTTTATAAAATGTAGAAACTTATCCCTTTTACCAGCCAGTTGGAGGGTAATATTTATCGGACTTTACTGCAAGAGGGTTGGAGCTCAAAATGGTGCTGGGGAAATTCAGGTTTGATGTCACCAAATTCATCCGCATTATTAAAATGAAATGGATGTTGGATTAAGAAGCAAATGTGCACAACTAGCAGAATTTCTGGGGCTTTCTGGATGAACTAGGACAGAAATATTGGTTTCCATTCTGTACCCATAATGATTGTTTAAGCTTCTCTTGTTCTGACAGCCACTCATCAGAACAGAAGAGGGTTTCAGCTTTACAATTGGTTTCCTCATTCAAGTCCCTGGATTATAATTTGGCTTCAGTACCCAATCACTGGAAGAATGTTTGCGGAAACAGTTATATAAAATTAAAGCTCATTTAAAAATATCAGAATATACAAGAAATTCTGCTTGTTTTCCTCAAGAAATGAATTGCAATATTTTTTCTCAAATTTTCAACTTTGCTTTCAATCCATTATTCTCAGAAATATCACCCTTATAGAGTTTTAGCAGAATCAACCCAAAATTAATTAATTCATTCATTCATCGTTGTTGAAAACATTAGTGATGTGGTGGTGCTGGAACGGTGACGGACGCACCACACTTCTCTGTCCTCCAGTTCCTGCGGACTTCCGCCGCTGGGAGTATAGGATGTTGGTGTGTGTGCTTTATCACCATTCCTTACAATGCTATGTACAACAGTGATGGCAACTTCTACTGAAGTGTGGATGGCTGTTGGCTCGCTAGAAGCTCATCCGCCCTATGACAGGTCTTTTAGTCCTGCTGTAGGTCCACAGCCCCCTCCTCACCTGGCAAACCAGGTGAGGGAGACGGTTTAGTCACCAACTATCCGACCATGGAGCAGGGAGCACGGGATTACATGGTACCCGGGCGGGAGAAACTCCCCCCGACCTGACCTGAACATGCTTATTATCAAATATTTTTCAAATTGAAACCCATTATATAGGATATATGTAAAGATTGACATTATTAGCTTTCACTACCTAATAAGTGTAGTCCAGCATGAGCGCCCATCCAGACATCGCAAATAGCAGCTAATGGTGGTTTTCTTGAATTGCTTTATGTCTTCCACTTCCTCTTCCCTCATATCTGGTCTCTGAGCTACAAAAAGCTGCATAAGATTAAATAGTTCTTCAACAGCCTGTGTAACAAACAAAGAAAAAATTAATACAAGGGTGGGGCATTTTTAACAATTACAATTATTTATAAATAGCTCAATATTTCAGTGGTCAGCCATGTGTTGATAATTACTAATCAGTTTAAACATACAGCATGAAATCAGGTATTTTAGTCCACGACGTCCATCGATCACCTTTCACACTAGTTATATATTATCCCATTTTCACATCCACTCCCTACACAATTTTCAGAGGCCAATTAACCTATGAACCCGCATGTCCTAGAGGTGTCGCGGTCACAGAAAGAACGTGCAAACTCCACACAGAGTGCACCCGAGGCAGGATCAATCTGGTGCTGTGTGACAGCAGCTCTATTAACTGCGCCACTTTGCCGCCCTAGATTGTGTTTATTGTCATGTACACCAACCAGGGTGCAATGAAATTCCTTGTTCACATGAAGCTCACAGAGTAAACAATACACTCACAAATGTAACAATAAATACGACTGCAAAATAATACAATAGTGTTAGATTGAGTTCAAAATCTGAGTAGTGCAAAGAATATTATAATACAAGAAAGGAACGACTGAATGAGCTTGGGGGAGGAATAATAGTATGTGGCAGCAACTCACGCAACTGCTGCAAGCAAGAATTTCATCTTTTCGTTTCTGGACATATGACAATAAAACACTCTTGACTGTGAACGGGACATGAAAGAGGTAATCAGTTAAGCAGTCAGATTGCAGTGGGGAAGAAGCTGTTCTTAAGTCTGAACATCATGCCTTTAAGCTCCTGGATTTTCTCCCAGAGTAAAAAAGGAATGGCCAAGGGTGACATGCATCCATGATAATAATTCCAGCCTTTCCGATGAGTACACCATGAAGATGGGCAGGAGGTGATGACCGTTGATGGACTGGATGTGTTAACCACTCTCTGTAGATTTAAGTAGCCAAGAGCAGAGGAGCTGCCCAATCAGACTAGGATACATCCCGCCAGAATGCCTTTGGAAGTGCATATGTAGAAGTTCGAGATAATCCCTGTGGACATGCTAACCTAAATACGCTGGTAAGCTTTTTTGATTACTGCATCAGTGTGAACGGACCAAGTTAGGTTGAGGGTGATATGGAGCCAAGGAACTTGGTGCTGTTGACTATCTCTACAAGAGCTCTATTGATAAAGAAATGTCAGAGATGTTGGATGGAGAGGCTAGTGGAAGGCGAGGACCAGAATACCCCTGTTCCATCTGGGGCGAGGGGAAGCAAGAGCAGAATTACGGGACGGGTGAGGGGTTCATCTATGACAGCAGTGGTGAAACCACGTTTACCAAAGAACAAGGACATCTCAGAATGGAAAACCTCATCTTCGGGGCAGATACGGCGGAGATGAAAAAATTGAGAGGAGGGGATAACATCTTTGTAAGAGATAGTGTGGGAGGAAGTGGAGCCCAGATAACCATGGGAGTTTGTTGTGGATATCAGTCGACCTTGTAGGAGACTTCAGATGTCAGTCAGCTTCCACTGAATCTTAGACCCTTGTCTAAACTTGAGTGATTGAACATCAGCTAAAAGTATGCTGGAGAGGAAATAATGAAATCCCCATTGTTTCAGCCACACCAGGAGCCTCCAACGACTACCACATTTGCCTGTACTCTCAGCTGCTAGAGTTTGAAATGGTGATGATGGACAAGAGACTTTCAGCACTGGAACTAGACTTTCTCAGCACTGGAACGCTTGGATAATAAGAAGCAGCAATCAAAAATGGGTGTTATAACTTCTTTAAAAGGAGCCTCATGTAAAATGTCGCCAATCATCGGCATCATCTTTTTTTGGATGCTTTTTCTTACAGTAAGCCTGGTATATAATTGTGGATGGAGCCCACACGCCAATCACACCATCACACGCCAACCTCCCTTCTATTGACTCCATCTACACTTCATGTTGCCTCTGCAAGGCTACCAGCATAATTAAGGACGAGTCTCGCCCTGATCATTCCTCCTTCTCCCCTCTCCCATCAGGCAAGAGGTAGAGGTGTGAAAACGCACACCTCCAGATTCAGGGACAGCTTCTTTCCATCTGTCAGGCAAATGAACCATCCTATCACCAACTAGACAGCGGTCCAGAGCTACCATCTACCTCATTGGAGACCCTCAGACTATCTTGAATTGGAATTTTCTGGACATTATTCCCTTTATCCTGTATCTGTACACTGTGGATGGCCTTAGTCATAGACTCATAAAGTGATACAGTGAAGAAACAGGCCCTTCGGACCCAACTTGCCCACACCGGCCAACAATGTCCCTGCCACACCAGTCACACTTGCCTGCGCATGGTCCAAATCCCTCCAAACCAGTCCTATCCATGTATCTGTCTAATTGTTTCTTAAATAATGGGATAGTCCCAGCCTCAACTACCTCCTCTGGCAGCTTGTTCCATACACCCACCACCCTTTGTGTGGACAAAGATACCCCTCAGATTCCTATTAAATCTTTTCCCTTTCACCTTGAACCTATGTCCTCTGGTCCTCATGATTTTGTACACCTCTATAAGATCCCCCCTCATCCTCCTGTGCTCCATGGAATAGAGACCCAGCCTAGTCAACCTCTCCTAATAGCTCACACCCTCTAGTCCTGGCCACATCCTCGAAAATCTTTTATGAACCCTTTCAAGCTTGACAATATCTTTCCTATACAAGGTGCCTGGAACTGAGCACAATATTCTAAATGTGGTCTCACCAACGTCTTATACAATTGCAACATGACCTCGTAACTTCTATACTCAATGCTCTGACTGATGAAGGCCAGTGCCTTATTGTAATCATGTATAGTCTTTCCGCTGACTGGGTAACATGCAACAAAAAATGCCTATCACTGTACCTCGATACACGTGACAATAAACAAAACTACTCAGGTTTTCTGTAGAAATTCACTTTCAAACAAATGCTCTCTGCAACAAAATCTCAAATTAATGAGCCTCATTTTTGATGTGGCCGTGGCACATTTGAAAAAAGTAAAGGATGACAGAAAATGAAAAAAGTATGAGTCCGATTGTTTCGAATGACTCCGTGAGTCAATAACTTTAAATTAATCACAAATAGAAATGAATTCCAGTAGAAATATGCAAAGACATGCATATGGTCGAGCATTTACACATTTTACAAAAGTCTTGTAGCTGCACAAAGGTCTGATAAACAATGTACGCCATGGAATTCTGTTCTGTCCACATCTGTATACTAATATCAAGCAAACAAAGGCTTGCTTTTCTACACAATAAGCACAGCTTATTAATTGGCGTGTTTAAGAATAATAGAATCATCACAAACACGCTATCTGCGGTTACTGTCTTACCAGAACGAATCAACATGAATAACTAAAAAACTGGAGGACAATTCTTAACATATTTTTAACAAGAAAGAAACTAATAACATTTTTTACACAAAGATAATTGGAATGCGTTGCGTTGAGGTAGGTACTATCACAATATTTTAAAAAGTATCTGGACAGGTACATAGATAGGGTAGGTTTTGAGGGATAGGGGCCAAACGCAGGCAAGTGCGGTCATAGTGCGGACGCCGGTCATAGTGCGAACTCCATCATCAAGTTCGCTGACGACACCACTGTTGTGGAACGTATCACTGATGGAGATGAGTATAGAAGAGAGATCGAGCGACTGTCCATATGGTGCCAGCACAATAACCTGGCCCTCAACACCAGGAAAACCAAGGAACTGATTGTGGACTTTGGAAGGAGTAGGATGGGGACCCACAGTCCCGTTTATATCAACGGGTCGATGGTTGAAAGGGTCAAGAGCTTCAAATTCCTGGGCGTGCACATCTCTGAAAATCTTTCCTTGTCCGCGAACACTGATGCAATTATTAAGAAAGCACATCAGCACCTCTACTTCCTGAGAAGACTACGGAGAGTCGGTTTGTCAAGGAGGACTCTCTCTAACTTCTACCGGTGCACAGTATAGATCATGCTGACTGGTTGCATCGTGGCTTGGTTCGGCAACTTGAGCGCCCTGGAGCGGAAAAGACTACAAAAAGTAGTAAACACTGCCCAGTCCATCATCGGCTCTGACCTCCCTTCCATCGAGGGGATTTATCGCAGTCGCTGCCTCAAAAAGGCTGGCAGTATCATCAAGGACCCACACCATCCTGGCCACACATTCATATCCCCGCTACCTTCAGGTAGGAGGTACAGGAGCCTGAAGACTGCAACGACCAGGTTCAGGAACAGCTACTTCCCCACAGCCATCATCAGGCTATTAAACTTGGCTCGGACAAAACTCTGAACATTAATAGCCCTTTATCTGTTTATTTGCACTTTATCAGTTTATTTATTCATGTGTGTATATATTTGTATAATGGTATATGGACATACTGATCTGTTCTGTAGTCATGCCTACTATGTTCTGTTGTGCTGAAGCGAAGCAAGAATTTCATTGTCCTATCAGGGACAAATGACAATAAACTCTCTTGAATCTTGAAGTTGTTTGGAGGGCCTATTTCCATGCTGTAAAACACCTTCCACAAGGAACATTAAGAAATATATTCATAAACAGGGAATAAATTGCTTTAAAATGTTATCTAATTGCAACTGATATCAGAAAGAAGAGAAAATGGAACTTCACTAACATGAGGAGCTTGGAAACTAGCTTACATATATCAAACCACCTGTTTTGCTTTGTTCACTATACACTATCAAACAATTAGTTCATTAATGTTTTATTATTATTAATGTTTAGTGTTTTCTGAGTCATTCGTAACTGTCACTGTATGTCATGTTGTTACTTGTGGGCGGAGCACCAAGGCAAATTCCTTGTATGTGAATACTTGGCCAATAAACTTACTTACTTAAAAGTCACTGATCCATTCCCTCCACAGATGCTGTCTCATCCACTGAGTTACTCCAGCACTTTGTGGCTTGTTATATAAAGACCTTCTTTTGTAAAAGCACATATTTTCCCCTTTTGTACTACACTTATGAATTGTGAAATAGCTAGAAAATTATTTATATGAATGTACAATGATCTAAAGATTGGCACTTAACCTTCAAAAGTATGTGACTAACTTAAAAACCATAGGTCACATTACTAGCAAAGATCAAGATTTGATGCTCAGCATTTTTGGCTATTCCAAATGACCTTCCAGCAGATTAGTTTATGTAACACATACATATGAACTAATTTAGCTCACCAATAAGCATCAACGTACAATTTGGTTAAAAAAAGTGAAATCAATAGCAACACTTACCCCTGGATACTGGCTTGCATGCGGCGTAAGGTTTTTGAAAGCCCACTGAATATTCTGATGCGAAGCTAGTTGCCGTGTGAAAGCAGGGGACTGTTCACAGCACAGACGCAAAATCCCATAATATGCAGGCAGCATCCCACGGTTAAACAGAACAACATCTTGATCATCATGATCGGCCAAGATGTAATTAAAAGCAATGTTTTTTGTCACTACAGGATTCTGTACAATGAAGCGTACATTTTCTGGGCAGTCCACACACACATTATACCAGAAAATGAGCAACGCCTGCTTATTGTGATTTGTTGCAATAGCAGGTTCAGACAACTTGGGCTGGAAGAGATTCCACAGGTCCATAAAATAACTAGAGAACATCAACTTCTCAGTCTTTGAGACTAAACAATAGGTCATGAAGCTGAAATAAGGAACTAATTTTGTAGTGCCATGGACAGCAGCATCAACATATAGCTTGGCTCTTGAAAGCAGACCAAGGAGGATATTGTACACCTGATGAAGAACAACAGTTGTGTCTGGACTAAGAGGCAAATCACGGGTTGGATTATGTAAAGAACGTGTAGATCGGAACATCTGACGAAATGAGTTACTTGGAATGAGCGAAACCAAAAGGTAAGCTGCAGCTGTAGAGATAAATAAAGTTATGATCAATTTAATGGATCACTGTTCTTGTTCACTTAAAATTCAATATTGAATGTTCTGACAACATAGTTTAGGATAAACAGGTCATGCACGCTATCAGTATTTTATTTGAGTATTGTACCTGAGAACAGGATTATAATCCTTAAAAAGGTTAAAGCCAACATATTCATAAATTAAAACAAAAAATGCTGGAAATAACCAGCACATCAAGCAACATCAAGTGAAAGATCAACGTTCTGATATATTAACCATATTGCAATGCCCATTACTGATGGTTTGCTTGCTGGGCTTTCTAGCATTTTGTGTTACCTCAGATCTCCAGGATTTGTATTTTGTTTTGAGCTCAAACTACTCAAGTTTAATTAGAACTAACACTTAATCCAATTACTTAAAAATAAACAATTTTAAATAAATAACAAATTTAAAAGAACAAAAAGATTTCGAATAAATTACAAATACTTAAGTACATTCCAAGAATTAGTCTGTCTCATTGGTAAAGTCAACTGATCCTATTTACCCACATTTTTATATCAAATATACATTAAAGGTAGAAACTCCTCAGCCTTGCCTGATCACATTGCAATTTTTTAAATGATGGCCTGCACTACCATCTTTTCCCCTTCTGCAATGTTGATAACTTTGAGACAACTTACATGTTCTGACTCGAGGATAGTTGTGTGCCAGCAAAAACCGTTCCACCCAGTTTTCCATGTTTTGAAGTACCCAGCTGTGAGCAAGCTTATTGCGAGGGGTTTGCATTGCTAACCAGTCCAAGCACTGAGATGGGTTGTATTCAATAACCTAATTGAAAACAAGAGATCTGATGTCAACTATTTAAAAACCATAAACACAATTAAAAAATGACCATAAAATTGAAAGACAGTTACTGTATCCAATAAATAAATTAAACCGATATAAACTTATATCTGAATTATACTGTGTCTTTGCCATTCATAAAATAGTAGTATGGACTTCCTGCGAATAACAAAATCAAACTATGCAACAAAAAGCTGGAGTAACTCAGCGGGTCAAACATCATCTCTGGAGAAAAGGAATAGGCGACGCTTCGGGTCGAGATCCTTCTTCAGACATGACAATAAGGTGCAGTGACATACAGCAGTCATGGATAAAACCACTTTAATTTAAGTTCCAGCTTGGCACTACAAACTTGTGTATTTCAGTCCACATGCCTGGTGTTCCCAACCCGAACCCCATCTTTTGATATTTTATGACTTGATAGCAAATAACATCAAATGCAATCCATTTCATGGTAAACAGGATTACCGGGATACCATGGGAGAGGACTCTGAAAGAACTAAGTATATTTAGCACCAATGTCAATAATACAATGTCTATGCTAAACATGATGCCGAGTTAATCTTCACCTCCTACACCTGATCCATTCTTTGCATATCCTTGTGCCTATCTAAAATCCGCTTAAATGCCACTAATGCCTGTAGTCCTAGCAATGTCCAGGCACCCACCACTGTGTAATAAAGCTGTTCCCATACATCCTCAAACTTCCCCCCTCTGACCTTAATGCTGTGCCCTCTAATCTTTAACATAATTTTCATAAAGTTATGGATCATTTCTTCCCCCGTTAAAGTATGTTTTTTAATCCAAAACCACTGTTTGTAAAAGTCAGTGAATTTATATTTGTACGAGACTAAAAATGTATGCGTACCTCCCAAATTCTCTGAAGAATATAAGAAGCAAATGGAGGCATTCCAGGTGGTCCACCAGCAAACTCCATCAGCATGGATAACAGCTTAAAGAAAGGCTGTGCAGCCTAGAAATAATATAAACATGAACATGATTTTCAGCTTAGACATGGGAGAACGGTACCAAGAGAAGCTAATGTTTGTTTTTTCTTCAACATTAGATGCTGCTCAGAGCGACATGAATTTATAGCTATGTGAATGTAGCACACTTTGCAGTAACAAAACAATAGGATGAAATCAAAGATTTGACTGGGATTTTTGGTCATCCACAAAAGTTCAATCAATAGAAAAAGGCAAGTCTGGCCAAGAAATTAGATTCCGTATATTTTCATTCCAGAGTCACTGCACCACTCACTTACAGTGCCATCCATAATGTTTGGGACAAAGACCCATCATTTATTTATTTGCTTTTGTACTCCACAATTTTAGATTTGTAACAGAAAAAAAAAGCACATGTGGTTAAAGTGCACCTTGTCAGATTTTATTAAAGGCCATTTTTATACATTTGGTTTCACCATGTAGAAATTACAGCTGTGTTTATACATAGTCCCCCCCCCCCCCCCCCCCCATTTCAGGGCACCATAATGTTTGGGACACATGGATTCACGGGTGTTTGTGATTGCTCAGGTGTCTTTAATTGCCTCTTTAATGCAGGTATAAGAGAGCTCTTAGCACCTAGTCTTTCCTCCAGTCTTTCCATCACCTTTGGAAGCTTTTATTGCTGTTTATCAAAATGAGGACCAAAGTTGTGCCAATTAAAGTCAAAGAAGACATTATGAGACTGAGAAACAAGAATAAAACTATTAGAGGCATCAGCCAAACCTTAGGCTTACCAAAATCAACTGTTTGGAACATCATTAAGAAGAAAAAGAACACTGGTGAGATTACTAATCGGAAAGGGACTGGCAGGCCAAGGAAGACCTCCACAGCTGATGACAAATGAATTCTGTCTATAATAAAGAAAAATCCCCAAACATCTGTCCAGCAGATGATAAACACTCTTCAAGAGTCAGGTATGAATTTGTTAATGACCACTGTCCACAGAAGACTCCATGAACAGAAATACAGAGGCACCACTGCAATATGCAAACCACTGGTTAGCTGCAAAAATAGGATGGCCAGGTTACAGTTTGCCAAGAAGTACTTAAAAGAGCAACCAGAGTTCTGGAAAAAGGTCTTGTGGACAGATGAGACAAAGATTACCATATCAGAGTAATGACATGAGCAATGTATGGAGGAGAGAAGGAACTGCCCAATGTCCAAAGCATACCACCTCATCTGTGAAACATGGTGGTGGGGGTGTTATGGCCTGGGCATTTATGGCTGCTGAAGGTACTGGCTCACTTATCCTCATTGATGATACAACTGCTGATGGTAGTAGCATAATGAATTCTGAAGCGTATAGACACATCCTATCTGCTCAAGTTCAAACAAATGCCTCAAAACGCATTGGCTGGTGGTTCATTCTACAGCAAGACAATGATCCCAATCATACTGTAAAGCAACAAAGGAGATTTCAAAGCTAAAAAATTGTAAATTCCTGAGTGGCCAAGTCAATCACCCGATCTGAACCCAATTGATCATGCCCTTTATATGCTGGAGAGAAAACTGAAGGGGACTAGCCCCCAAAACAAGCATAAGCTAAAGATGGCTGCAATACAGGCCTGGCAGAGCATCACCAGAGAAGGCACCTGGTGATGTCCATGCATCACAGACTTCAAGCAGTCATTGCATGCAAAGAATATGCAACAAAATACTAAACATGACTACTTTCATTAACATGACATTGCTGTGTGCCGAACATTGTGGTGCCCTGAAATGGGGGATTATGTAATAACACGGCTGTAATTTCTACATGGTGAAACCCAAATGTATAAAAATGGCATTTATTAAAATCTGACCACATTTTAACCACATTTGATTTTTTTTCTATTCCAAATCTTAAATTGTGGAGTACAGAGGCAAATAAATAAACGATGGGTCTTTGTTCAAAATATTATGGATGACACTGTATGTTGCTTAAATGTTAAATATATATGGTTCTAAAAGGGGTAGACCAACTGTCAACAATGTCTGAAACTATCTGCTCTTCATAACTATACTTTCACTTATCATTACACAAATGCAACAAATATGTATTGCATACAAAAATAAACTTATTATATTATGCTTAACTCAGTCCTAACAGGACATGGCATAACTTTTAGAACCTTGCGCACTGCAGTAAATTCCACTCACTATCACACTAGTTCAGGATCTAAACACGGTGTCTCCATGTTGAAGAATAAAAGCAGAGGGCTCCCTCGTCTTTGGTCTGTTCTGGCTAGATTGCATGCTCCCCTAAATACATATTTCAGAAATTAAGAAATGAGCCATACAATTGTCAAAATGGCAGTTACTGACCCATGGACTATCTTTGATCGGACTTCACTGGCTTTATCTTGCACTAAACATTATTCCCTTATCATGTATCTGTAAACTATGAATGGCTCGATTGTAATTATGTGTTGTCTTTCTGCTGACTGGTTAGCATGCAACAAAATCTTTTCACTGTACCTCGGTGAACGTGACAATAAATGAAACTGAACTGATTAAAGGTAGACACAAAATGCTGGAGTAACTCAACGGGTGAGGCAGCATCTATGGAGAGAAGGAATTGGCAACGTTTCGGGTCGAGACCCTTCTTCTGAACTGAACTGAACTGATCCTGGGGTTATAGGATGCCGGCCAGAGTAATCCCAAAAAAATCCTGAACTAGACAAATGATTTGTCATTATCTAATAACCGCTATTATAAATGTGCTTGCAGATGAAATCAAGATTAAATCTAAGCATAGCTACATTGTTATATGATAAATAGACAATAGTTGCAGGAGTAGGCCATTCGGCCCTTCGAGCCAGCACCTTAATTCAATGTGATCATGGTTGATCATCCCCAATCAGTTGTACCCCGTTCCTGCCTTCTCCCCATATCCCCTGATTCCGCTATATTTAAGAGCCCTATCTAGCTCTCTCTTGAAAGTATCAGAGAACCGGCCTCCACCGCCCCCTGGGTCAGAGAATTCCACAGACTCACAACTCTCTGTGAGAAAAAGTGTTTCCTCGTCTCCATTCTAAAAATCAAGTCTGACTGAAACCTCATAATTAATATTCATTTGGGCAAGATAACAAAAAATGGATGACATCCAGGAATCCAAGTGCTCTACGTCAAAGAGAGAAACTGTGGGAGAAAGTTTGTGATGAATGATAAAAAATTCTAACTAAAATTATAATGTCGTATTTAGTACTGAAGCTCAACATCTAAACAATGATTTTTTAATAATTTTTTTATAACAACAAAGTTAGTACTTTCCCTCAATGTCAAATGGAACACAATACCACAACATACCTCAGGTGTCAGCTTTGCTATTGATGTGAACAGCATAGAAACAATCTAGATACACAAAGAGAATATTATATGTTAAAATATTTGCCATTCGCTCTAGCTGAACATCAATAAAAATGTAAAGTATTGTTACTGAATTATACCAACACAAAAAGGTGCATACATGCTCTGCAAGTCGATTATTGTAACGACACAGACTGAAGATCAAATTGCAGGTCTGTCTAATGTTGATGCCATCACGGATATGCTGAAACAAAAATGGGAACCCCTGAAAGAGAAAATAAACCCATAAATTCTAAATATTAGAAATGTTTAAAAAATGGCCATGGTATTCAAGCACTTACAATACCACCATTTTGAATCATTACCAAATGATTAATGCAATATGTCCTAAAACAAATGCCTGAACAATGAATTAGCAAAATTCTAAGTTCAGAATCACAACATAAACCATTAATTACTCTCACCAGTCCAAGTAGTCCTTTGTGGAATCTGGTTGTCATTAATTAAAATGTATCATGAAGCTTGCATTTCACCACATAGACTATCCTGCGGCACTATTTCTCATTCTTATTGCACAACTATTGCAGAAATTACAAAACCATCCTAATTTTATAAATTCATTAAAATACCATTGTAAATTGTCAGCGAGCACTAAAATGTTGCAAGCTATTTGTCTTTGTTTGCTCTGCAATTAAAAATCCAGTAGATCAGATGCTTCTTTCCTACCATTTATTTTTCTCTGTAATAATATTTTAAACCATTTATAAATATAGATCTGAAACCTTAAGAAACTAGGCCACATTGTAAGAACAAAAAGTAATGCATCGAAACGTTACATGAAATGAGTTTGTATATCTCCTTGCCAAGACCAATATTTCTGATCAACAATTTAAATTTATTATTGAATAATTAGAAATACAATTTACATTAACTCTTTAATTATACCATCAAAACAAGGCAAATATTTTTAATTGCCATGGGCAAAGTAATGTTGGTCTATAAGGTCAAGCATTTCTAAAAGAGAAAGAAATATATATCACCAGTTCTATGTCTACTGACGATACCTTGCCTCCTGTCAAGGCAGCCATGTCATTCTGCGACAAAGTCAGATGCCTATTTATAAAAGAATGGAAAGGCAACCATTAATATTGAGCACTAAAAATGAAGACTGGGATTTGATGCAATATATAAATAAAAATATATTCAGAAATACAGATTAAAACAAGTTGAATGTTAATGTTAAATTTAAAAATTGCCACAAGCAAAGAAAATAATTAATATTCCAAAATTAAATTGGCGACATAATTCAATTTTCAGGTTACCTCTAGATTTTTAAAAAATCTGCAAAAAGAGTAGATGGTTGCGACAAACTAAGTTCTATTAATGCAACGTACCTTTCTGAACGAGACTGCTCTACTAAAAGTGCGATTAAGGCAATCATCTTCTCTAGTGCTGCAGGTCTATACTTCTCTTCGGTTAAAGATAAAATGTCTTCCTCTTCCTCTTCCTCCTCACCTTCTTCTTCAGATAATACCTCAACTTGTGGTTGGGGGAATTGCTAAAGTTTTTAAAATATAAAATGACAGCAAAGTTAAGATAATAAATGGTATCTCTTTCTCACCTCCTATTTAATTATACATGATGTGCAAATGTCTGGAAATTACAAGAAAATTGGATGTTTATGATGTGATTAACCCAAGTCTTACATAGTGGAAGAGGATGATGGAAAAATAGGCCAACAGTGTTGGTATTTTAAGGGTCATGTTCAAAGAGGCAGTAATCAGATTATGGAAGTGTTTAGATAATAAGGTGTAGTTACATGGAGCAAAGATTTAAATAAATGTTTGTATCAGGATGAGGGCAATGAAATTGATCAAAATATAGATGACATTCCTATACAGAATATATAGGAGTATGGCTTTCTAAGCACAGAAAGAAAAGTCCCAGCTATCAGACAGATAGAGGCAACTAGAAACAACACAATTAATGATTACAAAGTAAAGTAGGCTTCTGGAGAATAATTAAAAAATGTAAAATCCACATTCATACCACTGGGCTGTAAGCTGCCCAAGTGAAATCTGAGATGCTGTTCTTCCAATTACACTGGTAAGGCCTGAATAAACCGACTCATTTGGGAAAATCACCACTGCTGAATGAGATTTTCTTTGTGACCATATTTAAGAGGGTGACTGGGTACTACGTGAAATCTTAACTCAGGTACAGCCAAACACACATATTACTAGAACAATTGGTGCCACAAGTAAGGTATTGCACAGAATGATCATCAACAATGTGGCTTCTGATTGGGTGATTACATATAATTTAACTCTATAGTTAGAGGAAGAGATCCCATATTATTTTCAGGCGACCATAGCTTTTGGTACGAAAAGAAAAAACTGGAGGAAAAAGAATGAGTGGTGACATTGCTTGGGAAGATCGGCGAGGGGCAAGACATCAGGCACTGATGTAGAAAGGTAAGACACAAGGTACTGGCGGGTAAGGCGACAGGTACTGACACGGAGAAGTAAGAAATCAGGTACTGATGCTGAGATGGGTTGACACGGGTTGCTTATGTTGGGCAAAAATTGCACGATGGTATAAATTAATACAAAATATTTAGTAGGGCATGTGATGTACAGACTAAGGTTACCAATATAAAAAGTGAGACATCAAATGGGATCCATAGCACAAACAAATCGATCACAATAAAATGCAATTAAAAAAGATGATAATTAAGAGAGTGCGTAGGCCCACATGAAAGCTAGATTCAGGATTCAGTCCAAAGACCCAAATCCCTACAATAGTATAAGTATAAAACCTTATAGCAAAATTACCATGCTTATCAACAATGCAGATTAAAATAAGGTACTAGGTTTTTTTTAATGTGCACATTCTACAAAAGTTCAAACTTAAGAAATGACAGAAAATTCAGTTGTGTGGAGAAAAGGGAATTAAGAAATGCCAAAATAATTAATTTTAAAATAAACAGAAACAAAACTAAAAAAAACCACTGCATAAAAACACGTTGTTCTACAAACATATTGCAATGTCTGAAAAGTTCTTACGTTTTCTGGTCCCTTTGTTCCCATGTAAAAATGTACCATTGTTGATATTGCTTGCAAGGACAAAAGAAACTGGCTCTGAAACAATTAAATAACGCATTGTTAGTAGGATCTTATGAAAAAATATGTACATTTTAATTACCCCTCCTTCAAATGCTAATTAATACTTTATGCATCCATTTTATTTACCTCTTCTTCTCCCATTTTGGCAAACTCAAACAAGAATGCAAAATACTCAGTGAGATGTTTGCTGTGAGGTTTGACTCCATGCTCCATTATAGATAAGAGCGTCTTCACAAACCTAGTCACACATGAACGACTTCCAATATCTTCTACTGGACCATCCATATCATCAGAACTACAAAAGCAGAAATTGAGATGCATTAACTATATTGTCTTGATCATTGAATATTATTCTAAAACAATATGTTAAATAAAAACTAAGGTAAAATTTTAAAATCTAAAAATTTAAACTTTTGATATTTTTGCCTGAGAGTTAACTGAGCAGTAACTTTGCGATTTTATCCTTAATCCGCAAACTGTATATCAATTCCAGCAAGGAATAAAGTGACTGAATCTGGACACAACAATGCAATCATTAAATGAGCTGTTCTACTAAACCTATGGTCCAATAACTTTTAGTATCATACTTTGAACATTTAGAGTACTTTGAACACTTAAATAAACTACATTTCATTGCATAGTTAAGCATTGTAAAAAAACAAAAGAACACAAACCTTTGAGTAAATAAGTATAAACAAATAGAGTTTTTACAATGGGTATGGGATACCTTTCTAAGCCACTTTATTTAAAAAGCCAAACAAAGTGAGATTCATTATTTGATCTAGAAATGGAGAATTAACCTGAGTGGAATAGGGAGAAAAATATGGAGTTACGTCAAGGCAATAATGAGCATTGTAATGGCCAGAATAATGACAATAATTGCAGATGCTTGAATCCAATAATAAAAGCAGGAAAGAGGGGAAGCACAGCAGCTTAGGTAATATATACAGAAAGATGAAGAGTTAATTGTTTCACTTCTGACTAGGGGCATTTGAAATGTTAACTCTTTCAACAGATGCCGTCTGATCAGCTGAGCATTTGGACCATTTTATGTGAACGTTATATTTTGCTTACTAATCAGGAAGGAATCAAGTATGAGCAAAACCAGTTGGACTGAAGATTTATAAAGATAAAATGGGCAATAATGTTAGCAACATATAAGGTAGGACAATACTTGTTAATGCTGAAAAGACATCTGCAGGGGACAATGAAACCTCAAAAAAGACTAAAACTTGTGAATTCCCAATGATGATTAAAGATGTGCGGGGACAACTGACAATAGGAAAGATGCAGAGAAGTGCATGATAAGAGAGACAGTAAAGTAATTGGGCAGCAGTAAAAAATAAGCATGGATCAAAGCTTAATTCGATCACACTGAAGAGTGGTACATATAGTTACCATATAATAAATAAAAGGATGTAGATACACTGCAGATGGTGTAGAGAAGGTGCACAAGAATTATGACAGATTGCAAAAATATATCAGGACAAGATGAAAAGAATGGGCTTCTTTTCTTGAGAAAAGACTGATGAAGACACAAGTGAGGACTTTAAAATTATATAAAGTTTTGATAGAGTGGATAGAGAATATTTCCATTTATGGGGCGAAAACATAATTTGAGGTTGTCAATATATAGGATGGTCACCGATTAAGAATATAAAGTAATTCTTCGGAACGGTCCTTCCATAGCTAGGATGCTGTTCGATTCATCTCTATCCCACTGAGGACATTGGACTTTGTGTTGGGGACAGTTGAATTGCAATGCTGAGATTGATAGTTTGCGCTCTGTATCTGTGGTAGACCTGTGGTATACCTATTATACTTGAGTTTGGCATGCTTGTATTTATGTTTAGAATTATCTGATTTGATTGGATAACACACAAAGATTTTCACTGTAACTTGGTACAAATGATAATAATAATAATAATACCTAAAAATCAAAATCTAAAAACCAATAAAGTTATTTATTCAAAGAGTAATGAGAATGAGACCTTTAAGAGAAGGCTAGAAAAGCATTGGAGAGGGAAGGAAATAGTGGGTTACACAAGCAAAAGAAAAACATTTATTTTGGGTGACATAGTAGGAAAAGCTCACTGCCAGAGACCTAGGTTCAACCCACACCTGTCTGTCTTACATGGCTTCAATCCATGCTGTCTGCGTGGAATTTGCACATTTTCCCGGTGACCGCATGGATGTCTTCTGTGTGCTCTGGTTTCCTCCCAAATCTCAAAGATGTGTGGATTTGTAAGTTAATTGGCCTCAGTTTAAAAAAAAACTTCCCCTAATGTGTAGGATGTGGATGAGACAGTGGGATAGCATAAAAATAGTGTGAAAGGTGTAATTGATGGTCGACATGGACTCGGTGGGCCAATGGGACCGTTTCCATGCTGTATGTCTAAACTAAATGAAACATTATAAACACTGTTGTGGACTACCAAGACTAAAGTGTTGTTTCCGCCTAACATATCCCATTTATGCAAGTCCAGTAATCTCATGGTGGTATACCAATGAAGGTCCTTGCTATAGTTGAAAGATCGAGGGGCAATAAACTTTAAAAATACAATTAATGTTTATTTTATTTCCTTTACTCTACTTTTTTTTTAAAACGTTACCATATCAAACAGAATTATGCAAATACAACAGAAGAAATAAGCATTCGCAGACAGAAGAAGACAGTGCTGGAAAAACTCAGTGAGTCAGACAGCATCTCTGGAGAACATGGACACCCAAGCATATAGGGTGTTGTTCCTAAAGTTTGTGCATGGCTTCACTCTGACAACGGAGCAGGGCCAGGACAGAAAGGTCAGTCGGGGAATAGGAAGAGGAGTTACAGTGGTTACAGTGGAGATCCAGCAGGCCCTCGTGGACCAAGCGCAAGTGTTCAGCGAAACGGTCAGAGTCTATGGTTGTACACATCGGGAACACACCGGATGCAGTAGATGAGGAGAGAAAAGATGCATGTGAACCTCTGGATCAGCTGGAAGGATTGCTAAGATCCCCAGATGGAGGTGATGGAGGAGGTACAAGGTTAGGTGTTGCATCTCTTGCGGTTGCAGGGGAAATTACATGGGGAGGGAGTGGTTTGGTTGGGAAGGGACGAGTGAACCAATGAGTTGCTGAGGGAGCGGTCTCTGCGGAAGGTGGAAAGGAGTGGGGATAGGAAGATGTGACCGGTAGAGGGATCACGTTGGAGGTGATGGAAATGTCAGAAGATGATGTGTTGAATGTGGAGGCTGTTGGGGTGAAAGGGAAGGACCAAGGAAACTCTATCCTTGTTCCACACTGGGGCAGGGGAAGCAAGAGCCGAACTACAGGACACATGGGTGAGGGGTCCATCTTACCATTTTAACCATGTAACCCTGCCCCTCTTCCATCTTATAACCTGCCCCCCCACCCCTTCTCTCCATGTGGCAAACCTTCACTCGCACCTATTTCACCCCACTTTCTTTTATGTCGAGCCTTTGCCCAACCATCTGCCCATCAAAAAATCCTCCTCATGTTTATCAACGTATTACCTGTGTAGGAAGGAACTGCAGATGCTGGTTTAAACCGAAGATAGACAAAATGCTGGAGTAACTCAGCGGGACAGGCAGCATTTCTGGAGAGAAGGAATGGGTGACGTATCGGGTCGAGACGAAAAGAGGTCGGGCCTGAAGAAGAGTCTCGACCTGAAACTTCACCTATTCCTTCTCTCCAGAGATGCTGCCTGTCCCTCAGAAAAATGAATTACCCCAGCATTTTGTGTCTATTGTATTGCCTGCCAGGCCCTGTCCTGTCCTTCGTCATACAGCTTTCGTCCCCTCCCTATAATCAGTCTGAAGAAGGGTCTTGACCCGCAATGCCACCTATGAGATGCTGCCCGACCCATTGAGTTACCCCAACACTTTGTGTGTGCTTTTGTAGACCAGCATCTGCAGTTCTTTGTTTCTATATTCCCAAACATAAGCCAAATTCACAAATTGCAAACAAATCCATTCAAAAACTCCAAGATGAGGACAACTGATGGAGGTAACAAGACTAACTGGATCTCATTTGAGCAGCTGAGGCTTAATAGAAAACCTCCACCCACTTTGTTCTAAGGTGGCTCAGTACATCTGGCATGATTGCTCAAAAAGTGAAAGATATTGCACTGTCTGTGTGGAATGTTAATATTAAAGACCAAATACTCATTCTGCAGAGCACTTTTAAACATTACTCGCATACAACCAGAATCCATCCTCATTACTCACAGGGAGATTTACTAATACAATGCTGCTTTAATGTGCAGCGCCCTTAAGTGATATTTGGGCATCAAACCTATGCTACTCCAATATGTAACAGCCTCCAGATGTCGTGCTTGGTGGCTAAGCCAAACCAGACCATGATGAAGAAGGTAAGGACAGACTCTACGATGGCAGTATAGAATTGGACCATCATTGCCTGTGGTGGATTGTGTTTCCTCAGGTGCCACAGGAAGTACATCCTCTGTTGGGCCTTTTTGAGTCAATGGGGACCTCCCATTTAAGGCCCTTGGAGATGATAGTTCCAAGGAACTTAAAATACTCCACAGATGTAACTGTGATGTTGTTGGTGGTGAGTGGGGTGAGGGGTGGTGAAACTCTCCTAAAGTCTACAATCAATTCCACTGTCTTAAGAGCATTGAACTCCAGGTTGTTACGAAGGAACCAGGACGCCAGCTGTGACACTTCCTGTCTGTAGGCAGATTCCTCCCCATCCTGGATCAGTCCAATCAGGGTTGTGTCATCCGCAAACTTGAGAAGCTTGACAGAGGTGTCTGTGGAGGTGCAGTCGTTGGTGTAGAGAGTAAAGGAGAGGGGAGAGTCCACAGCCTTGTGGTGCTCCTATGCTGAGGGTTTGCGGGTCCGAGATGTGCTTTCCCAGCCTCACATGCTGCTTCCTATCTGTCAAGAAGCAGGTGATCCATCGATAGAGGGGTTCAGGCAGTCAATTGGAAGAATTTGGAGTGTAGTAGCTCTGGCACAATGGTGTTGAATGCAGAGCTAAAAGCCACAAACAAAATCCTTGCAAAGGTCCCCTGGCGGTCTAGGTGCTGGAGAATGGAGTGTAGTCCCAGGTTGACTGCGTCATCCATTGATCTATTGGCCCGGTATGCAACCTGCAGAGGGTCCAGCAGGGGATTTGTGATTTTTTTCGGCTGGGCCAGCACAAGTCTTTCAAGGGTCTTCATGACTACAGAGGTCAGTGCGACAGGCCTGCAGTCATTAAGACCAGTAATCCTTGTCTTTTTGGGTACAGGGACAATAGTGGAGATGTTGAAGCAGGCAGGGACAGTACAGGTTTGCAAGGACTGGTTGAAAATGTCTGTGTAGACTGGTGCCAGTTGTTCGGCACAGAGCTTGAGGGTAGAGGGGGAAACATTGTCCGGTCCTGGAAATTTCCAGCTTTTCTATCTTGTGAATCGCCTCTCCACTTCCTCAATTTCTATTGTTGGTGATGGAGAAGTGGCCAGACTGATGTTGGGCAGCAAGGAGGGGGTGGGTAGTGGACAAGGGCCCAGGAGTCAGGCTGTGAGTAGGTGTGGAGTGGTTGATTGGGGAGGGGGGGGGGGGGGGGGGGGGGGAGGGGATACCAGTATTATGCTTCTATTTATCTAACCTGCAGTAGAACTCGTTCAGGTCATTAGTCTGCTGACCATTGTCTAAGGAGCAGGAAGATTTCCTCTTGTAGTTGGTGATGGAAGTTGGAAGTGCTTTCACAAAGAGCAGCATAGTTGAAGAGCAGATACATAAAAGGCCCAACAGAGGATGTAATTCTTGCAGCAGATGAGGAAACACAATCTGCCACAGGCAATGATGGTCCAATTCTATACTGCCATCGTAGAGTCTGTCCTCACCTTCTCCATCATGGTCTGGTTTAGCTCAGCCACCAAGCACGACATCCGGTAGTTACAGCGAATCGTCCAATCAGCAGAGAAGGTTGTTAGCTGCAACCTTCTCCCCATTGACGAACTGTACACTGCAAGGGCCAGGAAGCGAGCAGGTAAGATCATCCCTGACCCCTCTCACCCTGGCCACAAACTCTTTGAATCACTTCCCTCTGGAAGGTGACTCCGGACTGTCAAAGCCATCACAGCCAGACATAAAAGCAGCTTTTTTCCACGAGTAGGAGCTCTACTCAATAAGTCTGTAGCCTCATTTTGCTCTGTTATTTTATTTCATTCACATGTTTAAACTGTAATGTTTTATTATTAATGTTTAATGTGTTACTGTATGTCATGTTGTTACTTGCAAGTTGGGCACCAAGGCAAATTCCTTGTTTGTGTACATACTTTGGCCAATAAACTTATTAATTCAGTTGGCCTACCAGTTGCATTTATCACTGTAAACTTGCAAAAGCATCGAATATAGAACATCAAAGGGCTTTTTGGAAATCTTAAGTACCCATTTTTCTGTAAAAAGAAATGCTTTCTTCACTGACCACTTTACTTTCGCAAAGTTGTCACGAAGGCAGGTCGGTCATGTTCCTCCATAGTTTCTCATTGTGATTTCCAGGATTATTATGCAGATCATCAGGTTTATTCTTGCTGGTTAACTGAAAACATTGAAACTTGCATATGGAAAATATAAATATTCAACTTCTCCAGCTCAGTTCGTCCACTCAAAATATCAGTGAATAATAATTGAATAGAATCAAACATAACTTTGAATTCAAATCAATCTTTTTTACTTGTATGCACAGGGTTAAGTTCAAGCAGACATTCAGGAAAGGATTAGGAATCAGGAATCAGAAACTAGGGCATGGATTTCCTGGCAGGAACTACACATGCTGGCTTTAGTTTAATTAATCTGTAAATCCCTAATAGATTCTGGCAGTCTACCATGGTGCTGCCCAACTGTTGTATTGACATCCATTTGTAAATTGCCAGAGAATGTATTTACCTAGAATTTTGCATTATATACCCAAACAATACTGATAAATGCAAAAACACAGAAAGAAAGTGCATTTATAAAACTCAGATACAATGGAAAAAGGGATCAGAAATCGCAATTCAATTATTTTTATATTTTACAAGTGGGCGCCTGTTATTATTGGTCCCTTCTTTTAAGGCCCCTATGAAGGATATCCGGAGGACACAAGTGGTTCTACAGTAAAATAAAACACTACATATGTATGAGATAATGGGCGACTGCACCAGAGTTAGATGGATAGTGGGTTGAGTGCTAGACCTCTGGTCCCTTAGTGGGATTGGCTACCACAAATGTGTTGAGGGTGAAGAACCAGATTACTACTATTCAGCCTGGCCTCTGTTGTTTAACACTGTCATTTAATTTTTTTACGTGACATTTTAGGGTCCTCTGACACCTCCTCCAACCTCATCTACTGTTTCAGGTATATATATTTCAGGATTTTGTTTGATCATTTTAGTTCTGCATTCAACACCATTGTGCCAGAGCTACTACACTCCAAACTTTCTGAGTTGACTGTGCCTGAACCGCTCTGTCGGTGGAGCACCAGGTTCCTGGCAAACAGGAAGCAGCATGTGAGGCTGGACCCGCAAACCCTCAGCATAGGGGCACCGCAAGGCTGCGTACTCGCCCCTCTCCTCTACACCAATGACTGCACCTCCACAGACACCTGTCAAGCTTCCCAAGTTTGTGGACGACACAACCCTGATTGGACTGATTCAGGATGGGGAGGAATCTGCCTACAGACAGGAAGTATCACAGCTGGCGTCCTGGTGCCATCGCAATAACCTGGAGCTCAATGCTCTTAAGACAGTGGAATTGATTGTAGACTATAGGAGAGCTCCCCCTCCCCTCACCCCACTCACCATCAACAACACCACAGTCACATCTGTGGAATCTTTTAAGTTCCTGGGAGGCTGCAGCGAATCGTCCGATCAGCTGAGAAGCTTACTGGCTGCAACCTTTCCTCCATTAATGAACTGTACACTGCAAGGGCCAGGAAGCGAGCGGGTAAGATCATCTCTGACCCCTCTCACCCTTGCCACAAACTCTTTAAATGTGATATTTCAGTTATTAATGTTTAATGTTTTATGTATCATTCTTAGCTGTCACCGTATGTCATGTTGTCATTTGTGGGCAGAGCACCAATGCAAATTCCTTGTATGTGAATACTTGGCCAATAAACTTATTCATTCATTCATATTGGTGAGAAAAGGCGCAGGCTCGGCGATCGTTTGACTGAACACGTCCGCTCAGTCTCCCTCGACCTATGTGACCTTCCGTTGTTTAACACTTTAACTCCCCGTCCCATTCCCACTGACCTTGGGAATCCTCACTGTCAGAATGTCAGAGAGGCCCAATGCAAATTGGAGGAACAGCACCTCATATTTTGTTTGGTAGCGGTATATATATTGACCTCCGACTTCAATTAACCCTTGCATTCCCTCTCTCACCATCTCTCCCCCATCCTAGTTCTCCGACTAATTTGGCTGTCCCCTGATTAAATTTAACATTGTATGTCTCGTTGTCCCCTCAGCCAACAATGATCTATTCTACGTTTTCCCTCACCTTCACCCCCTTTGATCTCTCTTTTTCACACCCTACCCTTCCATATCTCTATGTCTCACTCTCCCGACTGTCTGAAGAAGGGTCTCGACCTGAAACGTCACCCATTCCTTCTATCCAGAGATGCGTCTATCTTCTGCCATGATTTGCTGCTCCTCAAGGCCCATGAAGAATACTTTGCAAAAGATTGTATTTTGTGAGGTGCTGCCTTATTTCACGGAGTAGTGAACTGGGCACTAGGCATCTGGCCCTAGGAGGGAAATCAACTTCAATGTAGGCACTGTTAATATCAGAAAAGTTTTGGGGAGAGAAAATAGCTCAGCTCTCACATCTTTTCTGTTACACTGTCCGAGACTAATCCATAATCATAACATTGGATACATTCAATAATAGATAAAGGATTAAAAAATGCAGCCTTTACTAAATATATTCAGATATAGAGAAGTGATTGTCATTACCCATCTTCCATTCCTGGCTGTAAGTAGAGATGTGCATGTACTGGTCGGAGTCGCTGAATCACGTGAATGCATAGACGCTGGAACATCTGCAGAGCCCAAAGTAAGGTTTGAAGGGAAAGGTTTTAATAATCATATTTTATTGAGTGAAACAATTTAATTTCTGATAGTTTCTATTCAGAGCAAGCTTGAACAATACTAATTCATAAATCAGTACAACATGATGAAACTGTATCGTAAAAATGATCTATTAATCAGATGTACTACAACTGATATTAAACACTTCATACCTGTCTCACAATCTGATTTGGGCACTTGATAAGAATTTGCATTGGCCACCAATCATCATCAGCCATTCGATCCAAAAACCACTACACAGATAAAATACCAAGATATCATTTTGAAATCACACAAAAATAAAGTTTCCATTACTTTTGAAAGTTTAATTTAAACAATTCTCACTATCCCATTAACAATGAAACAGACCAAATAACCAGATCGAAATTGCACAGTATTGGTGGATTATTTAATTCAAATATTCAAAACAAATTATATTTAGCATTCATCAAGAGAGGTGCTGCTCAAGGTATAAATGATTCTGTCACTATTGGCAGATTACACTTCAGCAGACGTTTGGAATGCATTGGAATATTAAAACAAAAAAAAGATTTCAATAAGGTCAAAGCGATGTCCAAATAAGGTATTTTCAATCCCTAAATAATACTACAATTTGGAGACAACATTAACGATTTAAAGAAATGAGAAAGTGAAGTTGAAATGAGAAAGTGAAGTTGAAATGAGAAATTAACTTTTCTGAATCAGGTACTCGATCAATCAATCATTCAAACAACTTTATTTATCCGTTAGGAACTTCATTTGTGCAGAACATCAGTGCGTGTACAGTTCACGTACCCAGCAACACAACACAATATACCACACACACCACATACCAGCAGTCCAAAAGTGGTCAGTGGGTAAAACCCGCAAATCACAATACATGAAGAAACATAGAAACATAGAAAATAGGTGCAGGAGTAGGCCATTCGGTCCTTCGAGCCTGCACGACCATTCAATATGATCATGGCTGATCATCCAACTCGATATCCTGTACCTGCCTTCGCTCCATACCCCCCCGATCCATTTACCCACAAAGGCACATCTAACTCCCTCTTAAATATAGCCAATGAACTGGCCTCAACTACTTTCTGTGCAGAGAATTCCACAGATTCACCACACTTTGTGCAAATTTTGTTTTTCTCATCTCGGTCCTAAAAGACTTCCTTAAACTGTGACCCCTTGTTCTGGACTTCCCCAATATCGGGAACAATCTTCCTGCATATAGCCTGTCCAACCCCTGAAGAATTTTGTAAGTTTCTATAAGATCCCCCCTCAATCTTCTAAATTCTAGCGCGTACAAGTCTATCCAGTCTTTCTTCATATGAAAGTCCTGCCATCCCAGGAATCAGTCTGGTGAACCTTCTCTGTACTCCCTCCATGGCAAGAATGTCTTTCCTCAGATTAGGAGACCATAACTGTACGCAATACTCTAGGTGCGGTCTTACCAAGGCCTTGTACAACTGCAGTAGAACCTCCCTGCTCCTATACTCAAATCCGTTTGCTATGAATGCCTACATACCATTTGCTTTCTTCACTGCCTGCTGCACCTGCATGCCTACTTTCAATGACTAGTGTACCATGACACCCAGGTCTTGTTGCATCTCTCCTTTTCCTAATCAGCCACCATTCAGATAATAGTCTACTTTCCTGTTTTTGCCACCAAAGTGGATAACCTCACATTTATCCACATTATACTGCATTGCCATGCATTTGCCCACTCACCCAACCTATCCAAGTCACCTCGCAGCCTCCTAGCATCCTCCCCCCAGCCTCATGTCATCCGCAAACTTGGCGATGTTGAATTCAATTCCCTCGTCCAAATCATTAACATATATTGTAAATAGCTGGGGTCCCAGCACTGAGCTTTGCGGTACCCCACTAGGCACTGCCTGCCATTCTGAAAAGGACCCGTTTACTCCATAGGCAATAAAAACATTAAAAGAATGTTAAAAATGTATATATAAATAAATGAATAAATAAATAAATCAACTATTCATGAATCTAATGAATGTAGGCACGAAACTCAACATGGCTCTCTTAAGGGCCTGTCCTACCAGCAACCGACTCCATGCGATGAGCGCGATCAAACTAGAAGCGGGGGCCGCGCGGAGGTCGGGTGATCCCCTGTACAGGGCCGTTCCCACCAGCATGCACCTGCATGCGGCAAGCGCAACCAAACCGGCAGCGAGGGCCACGTGGAGGTCAGGTGAGTGGCACAATGCGGCGCAAAGTGAGGCGAACTTGGAGCGAAGTCTTAAGGTAAGTCCGCCAGGACAGAGAGGGGCACTGAGGCACACACAAAGAGGGCCACGGAGCCACACACATAGAGGGTCACGGAGGCACCTACAGATAGGTTCACGGAGGCACAATGTCGAGGCAGTGTGTCATGCGTCGAGGCGACTGCGAGCCGACAAGCCGTTGCCGTGCGGAATTTTTGAACATAGTCAGTTTTTCGGAGCCCTGCGCGATGTCAGGACGAACGACGCACAATTTTGCACGGCTCCGGCGATCGAAGTGGGACCGGCCCCGTGACGCCGGACGGCTCAAGCGACCACGTTAGGTCGCGCTCATCGCATAGAGTTGCATGCTGGTAGGACAGGCCCTTTAGTCCTGAATGTGAGTGGCCTGTATCTGGCATGAGGTTTAGAAGAGTGTATTGGCTGTGCAGTGAGTGAGTGGTGTCTGAGGCTATTTGTGTTCCTTTTAGTTTAGTCCTTCTATTGTAAATACTGATGAGTGGTTCCTGTTCCAGACCGATTATTTTACTGCTCATTGATATGATGTTGTTTAGTGGGTTGCGATGGATGTTGGATAGTGACCAAACCATATTGAAGGTTGTTACTAATTCAATAAAACATTTGTAAAAAGCTGTCAGGACTGACTGGTGAACCTGAAGTCTGCGGTAACAAGTTTGCAGACGAAGGTCAGAACAAACGTGACAATAACATTTGAAGATACAGCGCATTCAGTAAGTATTCAGACCCCTCCACTTTTCCCACATTTTGTTACGTTACAGTCTTATTCTAAAATGGATTACGTTCATTTTTTTAAATCATCAATCTATACACAATAACCCATAACAAAAAATCGAAAGCAGGTGTTTAGAAAATTTTGCAAAGTAATTAAACATAAATAACTGTAATATCACATTTACATAAGTATTCAGAACCTTTAATCAGTACTTTATTGAGGCACCTTTGGCAGCGATTACAGCCTCAAGTCTTCTTGGGTATGACGCTACAAGCTTGGCACACCTGTATTTGTCTTTCTAAATCATGTACAATCAATTTAATTTACCACTTGTGGACTCCAATCAAGTTGGAGAAACATCTCAAGGATAATCAATGGAAACAGGATGCACCCAAGCTCAATTTTGAGTGTCATAGCAAAGGGTCTGAATACTAATGTAAATGTGATATTTCAGTTATTTATTTTTAATTACTTTGCAAAAATTTCAAAACACCCGTTTTTGCTTCTTCATTCTGGGGTATTGTGTAGATTAATGATTTTGTTAAAAAAAACTAATTTAATCAATTTTAGAATAAGGCTGTAACGTAACAAAATGTGGAAAAAGTGAATGGGTCTGAATACTTTCTGAATGCACTGTATGTCCCTCACAGCAGCATTTCCATACTAGTTCTCTGCCTATGACTGTTAACAAGCTACTTTCTTCCCATTACCATGTTTCATAATAAAAATGGAAAGTACTGGAAAACTGAAGCTGATCAAGTAGCATCAATGTAGAGATAAATGGAGTTGACATCACAGCTCATCCTTCATCAGAACCAGACAAATAAGAAAACAAGCATGTAAAGTTGCAGAGACTGCGAGGGTTCAAAAGAATAGGATAGTTTGTGAAAGGAGGCAAACTTTCTGTCCACAAAAAGCTTCATTATGGATGCTCAGTCTCTTCCTGCAAAATATTTTTCACATAATCTGAATTTTAACAAATAGGCACTACTTTAATAAAATTCTTGGAATGTCAATTTTACGTAACTTGTTGGACAATAAATAAATTAAAATTGTACTTGATTGTTTCTCATAAATTGAGTTAATTTGACTATTTTAAGTTACCCAAAGAGCATTATCATCTTAACCTGTGGCAATTTAAGCAAAGCCATTTTTTTTAGCACTAGTAGTGCCACGATACTGATTAAAACATTAAGCCATACAGTAGCAATTGGAAGAAAGTTGTTGAGGAATCTGATAGGTTTCTCACCTCACAGGCTGCCTGGCTGTTGTTAAACTGTTTTGTCAAAAGTTCAATCCATTGCAACATAGTGGGCTATTAAATAAACAAATATATTAAACTTGAATATGCATACATCTGAGAGCTAAAATTGACAAGCTGGCCACTAAATAAAGAAAGAGGTACGCAGTCAATGTACACATTTGCTAATACATTTCCCCTTCACTGGAAAAATGCTTTGGATAATCAATCCCCAAACAGCCATGTTAAGGGTATCGATTTGATGCAGGATATTGAGAATCCACAGAAATTACATAGAAAAAAATACTTCCTCTCATATCACGGCATGCATCAATAATTCACATCTTTAGTTGATACCTTCCCAGTTTATACATGATCAGCAACTAGATTTCAGTAAATACGTCAATGCTTGCACTACACTATTCTGTTGATTCCAGTAAATTGCAATGCAATGTGATCCCAATGAGAAGTGGACCCAAATGTGCATCTGGACTCCACAAAGTTTTAGCAAACATCCCAAAGACATTCATATCTAACAACAATGCTCAAGAAAGATAGTTATCTTTCTTCACTCCATGTGTTCACTAATACTGGTCTTCTACCTAATATAAAAATATCGGTAACATAAATGATGACCTCGGCTCTGAACAATATTTTTTTTTCAGGCTAATGGAGAACTGGAGCTATATTTTTATTGTGGAGCAATCTCACTAAATTTTATAAAGAAATATAATATTCCATAAATACCGTTTTAAAACTGAAATTAATTTCAGTAATTACCTGTACCGCGTTTATGTACACACCTGTGTGTTTTATACTGATATATTTAAAAATGTGCACTTACCTTTTCTTTAGAGTGGATAAAAGTTTCCAGGACGAAAGAGGTACTTAGCTATGATAAAAAAAAACATTTCAACAATGTAGAAACAAGGAACTGCAGAGGCATACAAAAATAAACAAAGTGCTGGAGCTATTCAGCATATCAGGGAGCATTTTCAGAGAACATAGATAGGTAATGGTTCCCTTTTTCAGACTATGTATGAGAATACAAAAATATAGTCTAAAACATATTTTTTAATGCCCTGAAACTGCTGATGAGAACAGTGTAGTTGCTGTATGAAACAGTGATATTTACTCTGGCCTAACGCAAAATCTCTTGACACTTCTTTGTACCTATATTAAGATATTAACCACATCACTGTAGACCTAGCCACTGTTTCCCATTGACCTTAGCACCGTGAGCGATTTCCCAAGGTGCATCAATATCAATGCCCATGAATGGTTCAGAGCACCCACCCACACTGAATCTCTAAACCACACTACTTTTCCTTCTTGCTGAGGATCCACAAGCAGGACTGTCCAGGCAGATTCGTCATTTTAATGGCAACCCTCAGACACCATCTCCTCAACACTTGACTCAATCGTTTCACTTCTTAGCTGGTCCCTTTTCCCTTACACCCATGACACTCCCATGCAAATACCCAACATAACAAGGTCTCACCTTCGCAGTCATAAGGGATACAGCCTTTGGATCCGGTAACGTGCTTGGGATGCTGCTGCACAACTGCCACATGAATCTGAAATTGTAGAATTTTTTGAAAGCAAATTGCATTATCCTTCCAATATGATTCTGTAATGTTCTAAACGTGATATGATGTTGCAAAACACTCACCCAAAGTAAGTATGTTCAAAGATATTCTTGTCCTGGAGAAACTGCATGTTGTCATGCCAGATCCACTAAATTAAAAAAGATATGATCACCAAAAACAATCTTGGAAGATGGGCGCTTGAAGTTTTATTTTGCGTAAAAATTGAGATTTTGAGGTTTGCTTTGCCCTATTCTTAAATGTTAAAAAAAATCTTCAGTAGCATATCCCTTCTTTAATCACACTAGATTGTGAAACCACTCTTCAGCCTGCCTTTTCATGTGGGCCTTTCCCTCTGTACTCTTACCTTCTCTAGATCTATTCTTCACAAACTGCTGCCATGAGATTTCCATTAACCGTGCTCACCCTAAGCTGCAGCCAAACCACCCGAATCAACAGTGCTCCATTCACTATATCGAACCCTAATATTATCAAACTTGATCATGTGAAGTTGTTGTATGGCACAGTGAGTGCAAGCCCACTAACACTTTTTCATACTTCTATTACAACAACCACATCACTTAATAACTAGCCACCACTTCTCAGACATTCACTGATCTTAGCTTGAGCACAAAAATATTACATTACCTCCAAAAGTTCTGGTGAAACATCAAAGCTGTATTCCTTCCCATTTTCTTCTTCTGTCTCCACTCGTTTGTAGAACAGCATATATGCACTGTGTGTCTAAGACCAAGATATTGTTTCAGCAGCTAATACTTTCAGATATTTCTTCTCTAACTGATGGATTAAATGGCGATATATTGGGCATGGTGTGTAAATGTCAAGGAAATTACTTGAATGAGCTACTTAATCTTCCAAGAAAAGGTTTCAGATGAACACGTGATGTGGAAGATATAAAAAATTCCTGAATGGCACATGAACTTGTCATCAACACACCATTAATGATTTAACATATCTTCCGAGATATCTTCACACACACTATTGCTTGTCACTAAACAATTTCTACAGAGAAAAATAAGGACTTTTGCTAAGTTGAGAATGGAGACATTATGGACATGGGTATGTGAACAAGAGGTGTGCATGCATGTGATCAGCAGATCTCATATCATCACTGATGTGGCTTTGGGAGGAACTTCACCAAAATTAGATCTGTAGATTGTGATTTTAGTGTGTAGTGAGTGGCCTTTAACCACCGCCCTTGTTTTGAATTTCCCCCAAACTTATCTTTTCCAGATTTAGGAGGCTGGGAGTGGAAAAAGGTCACTGAGTCAAGTGGTAGCAGGGTCTCAAGCACCACAATCAGTTGAGGCATGAGGACTGAAACTACGGCCACCAAACAAAAACACAGAAAAAGTTTACAAAACTACCGTGCCCCATCCCAATATTGATGCACAGGAAAAGCATCCCATTGTTCAAACATTGCTGCAAGTTCAACTTCCAGAAACTCTCTTTTTAAAAGTACTAAGGTAGTAAAATAAAAGGTAGTCCCCAGGTTATGCAAAGGTTCTTTCCTTGAGAACTGCCTGTAAGTTGGTGTCTCCATATGTCAAAAACGTCCGTTGCAAGAACAGCCCATCACCTGCATAAGTGGGGGATGAAAGACAGCTCTGCATGCGACTGTTTCCATACCAGATCATCCCACACATCATGAATGACTGGTCATTGAAGATTTTCCCTGGTGGCATCAAAGCCACCCACCCAGTAACTACTGGCCTGGCCTGGATGTCTACCCTTGATCTACAACTTTAGGCTGTGCGCGCCATACGCAAGAAGAAGAAGAAACGTCCGTTTTCTGCAGCTACTTAAGTCATATCCCTCTACATACATTTGTTACTTCTTTCACTTCATTGAATAATCACCCTAATACTGCCCATAATTAAAATAATGGAATGTATAGATTATCCAGTCATTGTTTTCTTTTTTCTTGCCAACACCACCCAAGAAAATTAATTGCTTAACCTGGCACAGTTTCCAAGAACAGGTTTCCCTGCCCCACTGTTGAACACATTGGAGTTTCAACCAGTGGTGCTAAATCAGGAAGTCACCAGAGGAGAGCATGGCCAGCAAGCTCAAATCATCAGGGGTAACGTAGAAGCCCTGAAACTTCCCACCAATATGAAACCTCCAGCAAACAGCACTATCCGGGACATAGCTTTTTTTCCCTCCCTGCATGCTAATTTGACTTGCCTTTCCAAATGTTGAATTTGAAACATAATGATGCCATACTGAGAGATAGTAAATGAGAGTTAAAAAGTGAAGCTAAATGTGCCTCCAATACCTCATCATCCACTTGGGTGAATTCAAATGTAACAAAATGGAATATTAGCACCAGACTTTGTGAAGATAATTTGCAAATTACTTGTACTGACATCAATTCTACTGGTGTCTCTTAATCCACTAGTTTTGATTAAATATTAGTTTTGAGAGGCTGGTCAAGAAACACATCTGCGCCTTCCTCCCTCGCAACATGGACCCGCTACAATTTGCATACCGTCCGAACAGATCCACGGACAATGCGGTCTCCCAGTTTCTGCACACCGCTCTCTCTCATCTTGACAGCCAGAAGGGGGGCTATGTGAGGATGCTGTTCATAGACCTCAGTTCAGCCTTCAACACGATAGTCCCCACCAGACTTGCCGAGAAGCTGCTGGAATTGGGGCTCAACACCCCCCCTGTGTGCCTAGGTCCTGGACCTTCTCACCGCCAGGCCCCAGGTAGTCAGGAAGGGAGAAAATACATCAAATTCCCTCACCCTGAGCACAGGGTTGCGTCCTCAGCCCCCTACTGTACTCCCTGCACACACATGACTGTGTGGCTAGGTTCAGCTCCAACTCTAACATCAAGATTGCAGATGACACTGTGGTGGTGGGCCTGATCTCCGATAACGATGAGAAGGCCTACCGGGAGGAGGTGGCTAATCTGGCACTCTGGTGTCAGGACAACAGCCTCCTCTTGAATATCAAATAAAACCAAGTAGCTGACCGTAGACTTTAGGAGGGCACATCATCTGAGGACGTTGAAGATAAATGGGGATACTGTGGATAGGGTGAGCTTCTTTAAATACCTGGGAGTCCACATCTCTGAGGATATGACATGGACATTGCACGCTGCAGCACTCGTGAGTAACGCAAGGCAGCGCCTTTACCACCTCAGGCAATTGAGGAAATTCACAGTGTCTCTGAGGATCCTCCAGTGCTTCTACTCAGCGGCTGTGGAAAGCATCTTGTCCGGGAATATCACGATTTGGTTTGGGAACTACTCTGCCCAGGACAAGAAGGCCCTGCAGAGAGTAGTGCGTTCGACCGAACGCACTATGGGAACTACACTCGCCCCCCTGCAGGAACTATACATCAGAAGGTGCAACAAGATCATGGGAGACCCCTTCCACCCCAACAACGGACTGTTCCAGCTGCTACGGTCAGGCAAACGCCTCCGTTGCCATGCTGTGAAAACGAAGAGGATGAGAAGGTGTTTCTTCCCAGAGGCCATCAGGACTGTAAACTCCTATCTCTCCAGGGACTAACTTTACTGTACCTTTTTACTGTTGTGTCTTTTTAAAAATTGCTGTTTATTCCCTTTATGTTCCTCCCACAAATATGTAATATGTGAATATGTGTTTCTGTTCCATTCTGTTTGTAGTTTTTTTGCACAATCTGCAAGCATTGCCACTTTCCATTTCACTGCACATCTCGTATGCGTATGTGACGAATAAACTTGACTTTGACTTTAGTTTGTGGATGGATAAATCAATATCAACCAAGATACGGAAATCCAGAAGTTATTGTTGGTTTTGTGCTAAATTGACCCCACACACATGGTTACAGTATCATTACAACCATAAAATTCAGACTAATATTGTCCTCCTTTCTTCCAGTAAAATTAGTTGCAAATGACCTGAACATATTTTACACAAAGATTTTTTCAAATAAATAATTTTGCAGCCTTTGTTTTGTCTCAAACACATCCATATTATATCCTATTTGTTTCCTCCTCATTTCCAATTTTCTTCCTTTCACCTACCTGGAACCAGAGCGGCCAAGTTTTGTCAGAGCATTTCAGTATTCTACGACCTGAAAATCAGTATTTTGCTGAGGAAATCAGTATTTTTACGCATTTCCATTTTGCTGAATTTTTATTTATTTTTTATGTGCAGGCATACCCATGTAAGGGTACAAGAATGCATAACTTTGCTACTAATTCACATGTCTTCTATGCACCTGACTTGACAGTGCATTCATCGCCATCTCTTTGTATACTGTTGTTTGAACGGCTGCTTCCTGCTTTTAGCACCAAATGATGATGTAAGCCATTTTGGAAGCCTCCCTCTTCCTCCCTTGCTCTCTCTCTCCCTCTCTCCCTCACTCTTCCTCCCTCTCTCCCCCTTGACCCCACCCGCCGTTTTGTAAAATCAAGGCCAATCCCAATGTAACTGCAATTCCACTGGTAACCTTTCACCACTAGGCTTATCCAGAATTCTATCACTGCCTGAAAAAGAATCAAAGGCTCAACTTGCACTGAGAAAAATAATTCCAAATTCTCATTATACGAGAATTTTCCTGAACACTGTGACCCAAAGCGCTGTGGCCATAGCACTATGTGTAAAGCCCAGAGCGCTATGTTTAAAGCCCATAGTGCTCCAGCCAGTAGCGTCATATTGAGAACCCACAGCACTTTGTTTAAATTCTCACACATTAAACGACCAGCACTCTGTTTAAACCTGAAGCGGTACAGGCAACGACTCTGGAGAGAAGGAATGGGTGACGTTTCTGGTCGAGACCCTTTTCAGACTGAACTGAACTCCGTATTTAAAATCCATATTTAACACAAAAGCGTATTTAACACAAAAACTGTATTCCAGTCGCATTTCCGTACAAAATACATACTACTTGGCAGCTCTGTGTAATCCCAACTCCCGCCCCTACTTTTGACTCTAAGATGTCAAAAGTTAAGAAAAAAGCATTGCAAAAAACATACAATCAACAGATAATTTGATTGTCCCCAAAAAGTAATTAAAAATATATTTCATGTACAACGGGTTATTCCCTATATGATTTATTTACCTTTTCAAAGGAAAAATCCATGAACTTGTCTGTGACCGAATCATAGGTTTTGGTCTAAATTAAATAAAAACAGTAAACTTTTTCAGTATTCAAAATTATGAAAATTGCAAATTGAGCTACCCAATTTGTTAACATTTGTTCGATAGAATAAATTGCAGGAAAATCTCAAAGTAACGTGTCAACAGCAAAACACTTGGCACTGTATAAATGTTCACCATTCGTTTCCTTATTTCTATCAGGTATCGAATCTTCCTGCACTTATTTGATGGTGCAGGGAACAACAATTGATGCTAACCTTGCTCTCATTCAGGCAATTCCCAGTATAAATCAACAGAAGCATGACCACTTACCCTCTCCATACCTCCCCGGGGCTGTTATTGCTAAATGTAGCATTATTCTATCAACTTTTTTTGACCTGTTGAGCTTATGCCGGTTAACAGGGTCGCCCCAGTCCCTTACTATTTTGCCCGTGACCTATTCTCCCATTTTGGGGCAGTATAGTGAAGAAAGAATACAAATGGAAGAACGTTAGGCCAGAACAAGTGTACAGTTCTCATCATAATGTTCAAGTGAGCATGTGGGGGGCACAAAAACACATCCTGATGTAATTTAGTGGGTGTTGCCAGTATTCAAGTTAAGAAGTGAACAGTTGGACTGGAGTGGTCTTTGTTGAAGACCTGAAGATGGTTGCAACTTGAAACTTGTAGTCTGGAAGGCTAGTGGGGTTGTGACACCTATCATTTATAAGGTGTCCAGAAGAGCATCTCGGTAGGTCACAATCCCTCGGCCAACAGACCAAGGTCCTTGATTAAGAATTAGTCCAAAGAGATGTGTTTAGCTCATATGGACATGGAGAGGGTATAAAAGGAATGGGTATAAAAATGAAATAATAGAGAAGTTTGAAGTGCATGTGTGTTCTTCTTTCTGAAAGTATGTTGAAAGTCAAGGTAATAAAAATTATAGGTAATTGATGCCATCTATGTGGTCTTTGTGAATTGACATCATGTACATCATGCCTGTATGACATTAGTATTCATGTATCCACCCCAGAAAATAATTTACTTGCAACAGAACATTTTGTAGTCAAATTCTACTAGCCTGAATTGCAGAATTGACAAGACAAAAGAAATGAAGACCAACGTGAAAAATATTATAAAGAGTGCGACCCTACACTTTTTATTTCTTTAAAGACATTAAAGATGTAGCATGTTTTTAAAGATGCAACCTACTGTCATTTCTCCACCAAAGCATTCAGAGGCGAGTTGAGCAGAATCAAATGGTTTTACCTCAGCATCATTAAATAGATACCTAACAAGAAAAATATTAAATTACCACAACTGAGAAAGAAAAATGAATAGGATTTTGCCACTTCAAGTTAGCTTGGCACACTTTTGCACAAAAACAATATTTAGTTCATATGAACAAAAATATTTTAGGGATTTTCTTTATCCATCTTTTTTCCCCAGGAGATAGATGTACAGGCAGATGAGATCAGTTTAACTAAGCAGCATGTTCGGCATAATCATTGTGGGCCGAAGGGCCCATTCCCGTGCTGTACTGTTCTATGTTCTATCTGTTTATTTTACTGAGTAAGTTGTGGCAGTATTTTCAGTTTGCTGCATTCATAATAGTTTGCACAACTAACCTTAAAATTGGAACTACAAAGATCAACTTACCATTTGTTGTTTTTGTAAGCATGAAGATTAACAATCTCTCTGATGAAACTGTAATAATGACCGCCATCTGCCGTTCCCGTGTGTACTGTTACTCCTATCAAATCATACTCAAAGCTTTCACTTTGTTTAACCTTTCCATCCTCTTTCAAACCTAAAAACATAATTAAAACCATAACCATTATGCTCAGCTCACCACATATTTGCCAGCTGGTAATGCCTAATTAGAAAGTCTACCCTGTTGCTAAATCATCCAAAAGTGCTGAAACAAAATACAAAAAAACTCGGGGAAATCCAGGAGGAGAAAACAGCTCAGGTACGTAATCTTTTATATTCTGATAAAGTCATCATCTAGATACTTTACCTCTGTATCTTTTCCCTCCCCAACCAAAGATGCTGCCGGACCAAATGAATATTTTAATTTAAGACGGTCAGCATTTACAGTGTTGTACTTCTTTACTCTTGGGAATGTCCAGGTGGAAATGAAGGAAGGTCAAATTAATGGAAATCTGTGTAATAGCAAGAAGCTCATAATCTATTCCATCACAACACATTGAAGGAAGAGATATTAAAGATCACGATTTCACATGTTACAAAAGGTATTTGCTATCTGGACTGTAACGATGTTTCTCATATTTAAACAGCATGAAATAAATATAATGGTGGGGGGTGGAGGGAGGGAGAAAGAGTTGGAGAAAGAATCATGTATAGCACGCAGTGTTCCTTCTCCTTTTAAGAGACTATCATTGATCTCTTCAGCGCAAAGGGAATGTGTAACCACAAAACTACTATAATCTTGCTTGAGGCTCTATCCGAGGCTTCATTTCAGAATATATGATATTATAAGAGAACTAAATCATGAAATTTACTATTATACTAATGATACTAACATCATTTTTTTTTAAACATGCAAAAGTAAAGAGCTGTATATTTTAAAGCAAAATAATTATATATATATTTTGTCCGCTATGAAGATCTACAATTAAACAAGGTAACATTGTGCAGTACCATCTATACGGTCATTTTTCCCCATAAGATAATCTTCAGTGTATGGAGTCATGTCAAGACGGAGGGGAAACGAGAAATGAGTGTTGACTTTTTCTTTCATCATTGTAACCATATTAAAAGTGTATCGCATGGTATTAAAACTCAAGATCCGCGGTAATTTCTTAAAACAAGCCCTGCGAAAGACAAAAGTAAAAAAACAAGGAAAATGTTACACACTTGGCCATTGCAAGGATACAGTAGAACTGAATTTGACAACATGAAGTCCAGGTTATTTATTTAGGTATATCATTTGCTTTAAACACAAGATTATCCCTCTTGCAAGAACACCTTTTCTTCTGATTGATTTTCCATGAGTTTAGTTTATCATCATGTTTACCGAGGTACAGTGAAAAGCTTTTGTTGCGTGCTACCCAAGCAGCGGAAAGACAATACATAATTACAATTGAGCTTCCCACAATGTACAAATATATTGTAAAGGGTATAAAGTGAATAACGTTTAGTGCAAGGTAAAGCCAGTAAAGTCTGATCAAAGATAGTCTGAGAGGCTCCGATGACGTGGATAGTAGTTCAGGACTGCACTCTAGTTGTTGGTAGGATGGTTCAGTTGCCTGATAACAGCTGGCAAGAAACTGTCCCTGAATCTGGAGCTTGTGTTTTTCCACTCTTCTATACCTTTTGCCCGACAGGAGATCAGGGAGTGGCCAGGGTGCAACTGATCCTTGATTATGCTAGTGGTCTAGCCAAGCGTGAGGTGTAAATGAAGTCAATGGAAGGGAGGTTGATTTATGTGATAGTCTGGGCTGCGTCCAAAATTCGCTGCAATTTCTTGTGGTCTTGGATGGAGCTGTTCCCAAACCATTGATCCTAATAAAATGCTTTCTATGGTGATATCATAAAGATCCTACTACTGTGATGGTAGTGGTGGTGAGCAAGGAAGATTGTGCACAGAAGTACCTTTGAACCTATTCCATCACACACTAATAAAACTTACATAGATTTCTATTTGTGATCATGCAGCTGAATGTCTTACAGCTTCAAATGTGCTCAATGATCCAAATATGAGCTAAAAGAAGGCCGTCATTGATTAAAAATCAAGTGAAAACATACAGATTTAAATGGAATAAAACCTAACCTCTTCTCAGCCCGTACTTTCTTTCCACACTGAGAGCAAGTGTACATGTTATCACCTTCCAGAGTATCTTTAATAGTAACTTCATCTAACGATTCCTAGAAATATCAAAACACATCTAAAATGAGCATTGCATTATGCAATTATACCAAGATTAACATGCTACACTTATTTCAAAATATTATGAAATGTTGAATGGCAACAGTGCACACATTGCAATTTTAATTTAACTATAAGTAAGTAAGTATGTTGGCCAAGTATTCACATACAAGGAATTTGCCTTGGTGCTCCGCCCACAAGTAACAATATGACATACAGTGACAGTCACGAATGACTCAGAAAACACCAAACATTAATAATAATAAAACATTAATAATAAAACACCATTGATCAAGCATGTGAACCAACAAAAGACCAGATCAAAGGGAGGCTACAGATTTTTGGCTGTTGAGCAGAGCAACAATTCGTGGATGAAAACTGTTTTTATGTCTGGCTGTGGCAGCTTTGACAATCCGGAGTCGCCTTCCAGAGGGAAGTGATTCAAAGAGTTTGTGGCAAGGGTGAGAGAGGTTAGAGATGATCTTACCCGTTCGCTTCCTGGCCCTTGCAGTGTACAGTTCATAAATGGAGGGAAGGTTGCAGCCAATAGTCGTCTCTGCTGATCAGACGATTTGCTGCAACCTCTAGGTGTCGTGCTTGGTGGCCCAGCCAAACCAGACCATGATGGAGAAGGTGAGAACAGACTCTATGATGGCCATGTAGAATTGGACCATCATTGTCTGTGGCAGATTGTGCTTCCTCAGCTGCCGCAGGAAGTACATCCTCGGTTGTGCCTTTTTGACTGTGGAGTTGATGGTAGCCCCCCACTTAAGGTCCTTGGAGATGATGGTTCCCAGGAACTTAAAAGACTCCACAGATATGACTGTGGTGTTGTTGATGGTGAGTGGGGTGAGGGGAGGGGGAGCTCTCCTAAAGTCTACAATCAATTCCACTGTCTTAAGAGCATTGAGATCCAGGTTGTTGCTATACGGGACCAGGACGCCAGCTGTCACACTTACTGTCTGTATGCAGATTCCTCCCCATCCTGGATCAGTCCAATCAGGGTTGTGTCGTCCGCAAACTTGAGAAGCTTGACAGAGGTGTCTGTGGAGGTGCAGTCGTTGGTGTAGAGAGAGAAGAGAGGAGAGAGTATGCAGCCTTGCGGTGCTCCTATGCTGAGCGTTTGCAGGTCCGAGATGTGCATTCCCAGCCTCACATGCTGCTTCCTGTCTGTCAGGAAGTTGGTGATCCATTGACAGAGAGGTTCAGGCACAGTCAACTCGGAAAGTTTGGAGTGTAGTAGCTCTCGCACAATGGTGTTGAATGCAGAGCTAAAATCAACACACAAGATCCTCGCATAGATCCCCTGGCAGTCTAGGTGCTGTAGGATGAAGTGCAGGCCCAGGTTGACTGCATCATCCACAGATCTATTGGCCCGATATGCAAACTGCAGAGGGTCCAGCAGGGAGTTTGAGATATTTTTCAGCTTAGCCAGTACAAGCCTTTCGAGCATCTTCATGACTACTGAGGTCAGCGCGACAGGCCTGTAGTCATTAAGTAAGTTTATTGGCCAAGTATTCACATACAAGGAATTTGCCTTGGTGCTCCGCCCACAAGTAACAACATGACATAGTGACAGTTACGAATGACTCAGAAAACACAAAATATTAATAATAATAATAAATTAATTTGATAATTGATAAATCAACAAGACAAGTAATCCTTGCCTTTTTGGGTACAGGGACAATAGTGGAGACTTCGAAGCAGGCAGGGACAGTACATGTTTGCAGGGACTGGTTAAAAATGTCTGCATAGACCGGTGCCAGCTGTTTGGCACAGAGCTTAAGAGTAGAGGGGGAAACATTGTCAGGTCCTGGAGATTTCCGGCTCTTTTGTCCTCTGAAATGCCTCTCCACCTCTATTTTTATTGTTGATATTGGATAAGTTATGTTGTGCAGCAAAGAGGGTGTGGGTGATTGGGTGTGAAGTGGTGATTGGAGGGGGGTTGGGTGTAGAAAGGCCCAGGCTTTGCAGACTGAGTTCAGGCTGTGAGTGGGTGTGAAGTGTTGGTTGGGGTGGGAAACGGTCCAGTCTTTTCATACTGTAATCTTGCCTTAAGTAGATTTGAAGTGGTGAATGGGAAGGAGAGGGTGCAGGGTCTATTCTTTTTAGACTGGGGTCTGGCTGTGTTGGTTGGGGCGGGGGGGAGGGGGGGGAAGGGGGTACCAGGGTTACGTTTCTGATTCTCAAACCTGCAGTAAAACTCATTCAGGTCGTTGGTCAGCTGACGATTGTCCAAAGGGCGGGGGGCTTTCCTCTTGTAGCTGGTAATTGGTTGCAAGTCTTTCCAAACTGATGAAGAGTCACTAGCTGAGAACCTGCTCCTCAACTTCTCAGAATACCTTTCCTTGGCAGCTCTGATTCCTCTTCTCATCAAGGCTTGTGGTTGCATCCCTGAACACATTCCAATCCATGCAGTCCAAGCAAGATTGTAGGTTCTCAATGCCCTCGCTTGTCCACCTTTTTGTTGTTCTGACCACAGGCTTAGCAGCTTTTAGTTTCTGCCTGTAGGTCGGAATAAGGAGAACGAGACAATGATCAGAGAGACCCAGACCCGCCCGGGGAACAGAGCGATATACGTTCTTGATTGCCGTATAACAGTGATCGAGTGTTCTCTCCCCTCTGGTGGGGCAGGTAACATGAAGTCTATATTTTGGAAGGTCACAGCTGAGGTTAGCTTTGTTAAAGTCCCACAAAACAATGACCATGGAAGTCATTCTCTACCCTCATTACCTGGTCAGTGAGTTGCATTTGAGCCTCACATACGCAGGCATGGGAGGGGGGGGGATGTAAACTCCAGCGAGAATAAAGGAGTTAAATTCCCTCGGAGAGTAGAAGGGTTTGCAGTTTATAAAGAGGGATTCTAGGTTGGGAGAGCAGAAATTTGCCAGTGCCGTGATGTCGCTGCACCAGCTCTGGTTGGTATAGAAGCATATTCCACCGCCTCTTGACTTCCCGAATGCCTCCATTTCGCGATCCACTCTGTGAAGTTGGAAACCAGCCAGTTGCAGCGCGCTGTCCGGGGTCGACTCACAAAGCCAGGTCTTGATGAAACACAATGCAGTAACTCGAGAGAAATCCTTGTTTGTCCGATGCAGGAGTTACAGTTCGTCCACTTTGTTCTTGAGAGAACGTACGTTTGCCAGGAATATGCTCGGGAGTCGTGTGCGTGATCCTCGTCGCCGGAGTCGGATGAGTGCTCCAGAGCACTTCCCACAGATCCTCCTCCATTTCAAGACCTTGAACACAGCCACAGCCCCGCCGACGAGTATGTCCAAATAATCCAGCAAGTGAGAGAAATCCGGAACAATGTTTGGAGGTACTGAGTACCTCTCTCGTGAAAGTAATCTTTGTAGGGTTTTCACAGATGTCACAAACGAACAAACACATACAAAACAGCAAGGAGAAGTACACCGTGGCCGCCATCGTCGGCGCCAGCAGCAGCAGCATCTACACTGCGAGCTGCTACACATAAAAAAATTACTTGAACATAAATTCAGTTATGAGAAAAGCAAACACTGATTATGCAGTAATACACTATTTCAAAGACAGTGAAAGCTTTTTGAATTGCAGATCAGTTTGTCACCACTAATTTCCCTTTTAAAAGATACATTAATTCTCCTGATCAGTAACAATTGCAAACATAAATTAATTACTTTATTTTAAGATTTATTTTTCTCATCCTCATTGCAAACGCCATCATTTGAAATATTAACTCAAGCATGTGGGGAGATAATGTGTATGTAGTATTTTCTTTAAATTTTTACTTTAAAAGTCAATTTAGTTTTGTTTTTAATCAATCTTCGATAATAAATGATCCTATTTTAATTTATGATATTAAACATAACTTACATAAATGTTTTTCATATCAGCTACTTGGCATCTGACTGTGTAGAATTCCTCAGCTGTCTGGCTAACATGTTCACAATCCTGAGTTTAAAAAAAAGTTAATTTTAGTGTTTTTCACAGACAATATTTATTTTCATTTTAAAAGATGCTCAAAAATTAAAATGAAACACTTACCAGTGATACAACATTATTTGTAATAACCCCACCAAATAAGCTCTTCACTGTGTTTTTCTATTTAAAAAAAAAAGCCACTTTTAGAAAAATATGGTCTTTCTTTTCCAATATTAAACAAATGCAAAGAATCACTTATAAGCTTACTAGATCAGGTGACATCTCTTCGATTTTTGTTATTAGATCGGTGAAAAATTCAGTCATATCTTTCTGTTCTCCAGTGTTCAAAGGCTGTTTGTCCATGGTATAGGTTTTGCAGAATGGTCTTGGATTATATGCTTTACGTTCACTTTCCTACGAGGTGACATTTCAAATAAAATTAACTAATTATAACATTCAAAATACTGCTCTCAGTAGGGATTCTTATTCCAATTAGCCACTCACCATTAGATATGTGAACATTTTTTGCAATTCAAGAAGGGTTGTTTTGTGCTTGATATCTTCTGAATACTAAGAAAGGAAAACATCAATAAAGTTAAAATACATAGTACCAATATGACTTTGGATCTGAAAAAGAATAACTAGTTCACATGTACAGATTAAAACTGAACTTTATTTTAATTACCTAGACGGTTCTTTGAATCACAATACAGCAGTCCACTTTAAGTCCAAATAAAGGCAATATCAAAGACCACATGAATACATAATTGGGCACATTGTTTTATACTGCAGCACACGTCCAGCTTGCCCATAACTTAACTGAATTGTGATTGGTTCTGACTCGCCTGTTACATTACAATCAGTTATGATGTTCTTTCTGCTCTATTCTTTTGCCTTCCTTCAAGTGGATCGTCCAAATTTTAAATCCACATTTACCTCACTAACACAGAGGATGTGTTAGAGGTTCCGTTTATAACAAGAGAAATCGAATATAGGACCAAAGAGGTCCTTCAGCAGTTGTACAGAGCCCTAGTGAGACCACATCTGGAGTATTGTGTGCAGTTTTGGTCCCCTAATTTGAGGAAGGACATTCCTGCTATTGAGGGAGTGCAGCGTAGGCTTACAAGGTTAATTCCCAGGATGGCGGGACTGTCATATGCTGAGAGAATGGAGCATCTGGGCTTGTACACTCTGGAGTTTAGAAGGATGAGAGGGGATCTCATTGAAACATATAAGATTGTTAAGGGCTTGGACACGCTAGAGGCAGGAAACATGTTCTCGATGTTGGGGGAGACCAGAACCAGGGGCCACAGTTTAAGAATAAGGAGTAAGCCATTTAGAACGGAGACGAGAAACACCTTTTCTCACAGAGAGTGGTGAGTCTGTGGAATTCTTTGCCTAAGAGGGCGGTGGAGGCAGGTTCTCTGGATGCTTTCAAGGGAGAGCTAGATAGAGCTCTTAAAAATAGCAGAGTTGGGGATATGGGGAGAAGACAGCAACGGAGTACTGATTGGGGATGATCAGCCATGCTCACATTGAATGGCGGTGCTAGCTCGAAGGGCCGAATGGCCTACTCCTGCACCTATTGTCTATTGATGCCAAGTGCTGATTTGACTTAAACACAACTGTTCATTTGGAGGATATATTGGACAAGAGAAGACAAGAACGACATGAGAATTCAGTTTGCTTAGTTTATTGTCACGGTTACATTTATTAGGCAGTGAGAAGCTTTTGTTGCGTGCTAACCAGTCAGCAGAAAGACGATACATGATTACAATAGATCCATTTACAATGTCTAGATAGATACATGATAAGGGAATAACGTTTAGTGCAAGGTAAAGTCAGCAAAGTCCGATCAAGGATAGTCCGAGGGTCATTAAAGCGGTAGAGTATTAGAGAATTAGAGTATTAGGTCAGCGATTCAGTCTGGAGATAGGTGTAGATGGGGTTATTTTAGCGATTTTATTGTTATGCATCCAAATATTGAGAACCTATGCTCTGAAACATGTCTTTATATATAAAGTTGTGATTAAACTCCAACTCTTCATTAACAGTGAATCATTTTGATACATCCTGAGATTGCAGTAGACCATCTTCATAAAATGAAGTTTCATTTCTTCTTAGATTCACCCAGTTCTTTGTTAATCAGCAGCATTAGTATAATTTCAAAGTTAGTCATTTATTTTGCCATTGAAAATATATTCGCTTGGGATATTAGTCTTTGACAGGCATCTTCATTATTTATCAGTTCCGTTTATAAATTGAGACACCGAGTGCCCAAGGTCATAAGACAGTAAGAATAAAAAGCATTGAAAAAAAATTAAGAATCTAGCTGCAAATGGTAAATTTGTACAGTTCAGGTTAGGTCAGTGAGGTGAATGGTGCATGTAAGAGCAAGATAGACAAGAAATTATGAAAGAGCAATGGGGCAGAACAAGGGATAAGCAAAGAAAGTAGCAGCAGGGAAGGGAAGAGGAAAAGTTAAAAGAGAATAAAAAGGAAAACCAGAATTAATTTAGAAATCAAAGTTAACTGACAGATGGTGGGAACAATAAACTGTAAAATGTTTGTAAAATGCAATGAATTAGCAAAAAGGTGCTGAATGAGAGAAGCATGCTGGCCGGAGATCAGTATTGATAGATATTCCCTCTTTTCTGTGTGTGTGGTACTTCAGTACTGAAATCACTGTAAATTAACGTTATTTGTTTTACTTGCGATTCAAGATGATGTCGGGACAGAGGAGCTCCTTGTGAACTTTCCACATCAGCAACTTCCATTTGCCCACTTTCTTCCACAGTTGAACGCCACTGGCTGACGCTGGCTGTATTTCAGCCTCGTCTATGTGCCAGCTACCAGATTAAAGCCATCTGCGCAGAGCCCACTGCCCACACCCTGGCCAGGCTTGTTTTTCCATTGCGTTCTTTTGAAAAGTATTACCGCTGCTTAAATTGACTCAGCAAATCCTGGATTTCTCCGAATTAGACAAAATTATGTCAGATGTGGATGGATTATTTTGTAACATAAGACTTGTGTGCCTTAGTTCTACTTCTTGCTGCAATTAAGCAGTTTTGTTTTGAACCCCAAATTCTTCTACTTCTCTGGGCATCAAACACATTGATGTATTAAACTGTGGAGATACACTCATTTACTATGCTTCTGGTTCTCCTGGTCAACAGCTTAAATCTTTAAGTAACTTTAATCAGTTATATCGGAACACTTCAACAATAAAAACACACACGTTAGGCTGCTGTTCATTGACTACAGCTTGACATTCAACACAATTACACTCTCCAAACTTGTTACTAATCTCACGGAACTGGGTTTGCAACCTCGACTTCCTCAGCAACAGACCATAATCTAAATAAATTGGCAGCAACACTTCCTCCTCGATAACCATCAGCACAGGAACAGCTCTCTGTGCATGCTCAGCCCCTTCATCTATACCCATGACTGTGCCGTCGGACACAGGACTTCCTCTTCAAGTTCGTCAACGACACCACCTTTGATGGATGAATTAGACATGACGATGAGTCAGAGTATAGGAGGGAGATCAATCAATTGATGGAATGGTGCCAGAATAACAACCTTGCTCTCAACGCCAATAAAACTAAGGAACTGAATGTTGACTTTGGAAGAGGAAGGTTGAGGATCCACAAACCTGTCTTCATCGAAGGGACAGTCCACCAACTTCAAATTCCTGGGCATGCATATCTCTGAAGATCTGTTTTGGACCCAGCACATTGATGCAATCATAAAGAACGCCCATCCATGTCTCTACTTCCTTAGAAATTTGGGGAGATTCGGTACATCAATGGATACTCTCTTGAACTTCTACAGGTGTACAGTCGAAAGCATATAGACTGGTTGCTGGTCAAGGTTATTTAAGTGTTACGGCCTGGTTCGGCAACTTGAACGTCCAGGAACAAAGAGGATTGCAAAAGTGATGATCACTGCCCAGTCCATCACGGGTACTGACTTCCCCACCATTAAAGGGATCTACTGGAGTCACTGCCTCTAAAAGGCAGCCTGCATCACCTGTGCTCTCTCCCTCGGATGCCGCTCTAATCCCTATCACTGGCCAGGAGAGGCCAATCCTCAGCATTGCTGGTCACAACTGGATCCACTTAGCTGACATCAGATTGGCCCTCCTGAACCTACTCCTTATAAAACACAGGTATTCCAGCCAGAGTGGAGAAGGTAAGCGAGGATGCATGATAAAAAAGAGAGAGAGAGAGAGAGAGAGAGAGAGAGAGAGAGAGCGAGAGAGGACAGGAGAGAAAGTGGGGTGCCTTCCTGCCAGCTCTGTTGCTCTGTCGGAAGTTCGAGGAAGACTGAGCCACTGGGACAAACCTGAGACCACCACTGCCATCATGTGGTTAAGTCTGGGCTACCAGGAGAAGGCCCGAGACAGCCAGCGCCTCTACTGCGGCTCAGACTGAGTTGTCGGGGCAAGCCTAAGACACCAGTGTTTCTTCCTGCCCAGGGACCACACGGACTGTGCGCCACCAGGATAAGCCTGAGATCACCACACCTCCAAGACTAGGACTGAGCTGCCGGGAAACCCGAGATTGCCAGTGTCACCTTACATGGGCCCTGACAATAAGTAACACCTCCCTCATGTGGACCTGGACTTATCACTGTAAATAAAAAATATCACATGTATTCATCCTACTGCGAGAGTTGGTGTGGTCATTGCTGAACCCAGCGTCATACCTGACACAACACATCAGAGACCCACACCTCCCCAGTCCATTACGCAAACCAGCTTTTCCTCCATCTACACTTCACGCTGCCTTGGGAAAGCATCCAACATGATCAAGTACCACTCATACCCCAGTCATTCTCTGTCAGGCAGATGACACAAAAGCTTTAAAGCACGTATCACCAGTTTCAAGAATAGCTTTTCCTCTTGTTATCAGACACTTGAGCGGACCGCACTGATGCGAAGGATGTTTTCACGATCTTTCAATCTACCCCATTGTGGATCTGGTGCTCTTTTTAAATATATATGTTATCTGTTAAATTCTGCACTTCTTTTCTCTTTTGCACTGTTACCTGGTGTACTCATGTGCAATTTGACCTGCCCGGATAGCTCGCAAAGTTTTGTCCACTGTATCCTAGTACACATGATAATAATAAAAACGATACCTTTGCAAGTCTAACCCCATACATCAGGACCATTTCTGACTGGTCTCTTTATCAATTTTCATCCTCTGCAATCCTTCCAATAGTGGCTAAATGTAATAGAATTCCATCCCAATGATCAATATTGATCTCTTTTATAAAAATAAATTATTTGACAAAACATTTGGTCACCTCCCTCAAAATCTCTTCCTAGGCTGGTTTCCATTTTCCTTTATTGATGTTGTGGTTAACATTGCTCAGATTCTCTTCCTTGGCTGAAATGCAATTCTCACATATTTCTTCATGACCTTGGATCTTTTACACGAGGAATCAATTTTGTGTCTCATTTCAGCCAGATCATGTCAGCAGTCCATCCAGAACAATGTATCACTTAATACAACCTTACTAGATTTGGATTCATGCAAAGCAAGTTTTATTTGGCATTAAAAAAAATTATGCTCGGCAACGCCAGCAGCATAATCAAGGATCTTGAACCCTGGCCACTTCCTCCTCCCCGCTCCCATCAGGTAAAATGTGTGAAAACGCACACTTCCAGATTCAGGGGCAGTTTCTTCTCAGTTGTTATCAGGCAACTGAATCTACCACAACCAGAGAGCAGTTATCTCTATCATCTCCCTCTTTGGTGACCCTTGGACTATACTTGATCGGCTGGCTTTGCCTTGCATTAAACTTTATTCCCTTATCATGTATCGAAACACTTCAAATGGCTCGATTGTAATCATGTAAACTATTTCCAGTGACCAGATAGCATTGTAATGGCAACTTTCCGACTCTTTCAGTGTCCAACTTTCCGTTGCCATTACTAAACAGGTAAGTAGGAGTGATCTTATGCAGACCAAATAGAATAGATTTTCCAGTCGTTATTGGTTCTTTATTGAAGTAGATGTACAAACAAAGATATGAATGTGTCAGGCTTTCCTTATTGTGCATACAAGTTGTAGCTAGCTGCTCTCCCCAGTCTGGTGAAAACTGTATGCTCTCCACCCCTGTGCCTGGTCTGCCCCTCCCTGTCCACTATACTATATATATGTATGTGTATATATATATATATATATATATATAGAGAGAGGGGTGTGTGTGTGTGTATACATATATATACACACACACACACACGCCCCTCTCTGCTCCCAAGTGTCCAAAATAATATTGTAAGATATATCTAGACAAAATAATATAATATGCCAACAGTAGCTAGCCAAAAAATAAATGGCTCCTACAAGAATGCAGCAAAAGCTTTTCACTGTACCTCAGTACAGGGGACAATAAACTAAATTGAAACTGAAGAGAAACAAAAACACACACTGCATTTGCCAATAATCACACTTCAGTTTACAGATCGAGGAATCATTACATTAAGCCAATAATGAGATTTCCCAGTGCCGAGAACTAATTTTTGTCAAACATCCAAGGATCTGATTACATCTTCGTTTTCATGTTAATTGACCGAGATTGCGTAATTAGAGTTGAGCATTGTAAAAGTTGCAGTAACACCTGTCTCTACGCCTCCTCCCTCCCATCCATTCAGTAACCCCAGCAGTCTTTCCAGGTGAGGCAGGGGTTCACATGCACCTCTTCCAACCTCACCTACTGCATTCGGCGATCTTTGTGTGATCTCCTTTACATCAGCGACCGTTTCGCTGAAGACTTGTGTTCGGTCTGCCAAGGCCCTCTGGACCTCCCAAATGCTAACCATTTAAACTCTTCTTCCCTTGTTCCCTTAGACCTTTCTGTTCTGGGCCTCCTCCTGGCTGGAGTGAGACCACACACAAACTGAAGGAACAACACCTCACATTCCACTTGGGTATCTTACAACTTAATGGTATGAACAATGAATTCTCCAATTTTAGGTGACTGATCTACAAACAACCACCCCCTTTCTCCCTCTCTTCCCTAGGACCCACCTGAAATCACTCCCATTTCTCCAATTCCACCTATATTTCTTCCACTGGCTTCACAATTCACACTTCTTTTATTCTAATCTCACCCTTGTGGTCTTTTCATCTCTGGCTTTTGTCCAACTATCTACCCATCAACGCCCCCCCCCCCCAACCTCGATCCACCTGTCACTTGCCAGACTTTGTCATGCCCTCACCTCTCTTCTAGCTTTCTCCTGCCCACTAAAATCAGTCCTCAATGCTCTCAACCCAAAATCGCACCTCTCTATGTTCTCTGAGTGAATAAGACGATCTCTGTAGTTCAGAAGGAACAAACAGGTTAGCGGAAATGAGTAATTTTACACACAGTTTAAGGAGTGATCAGATACTAAAATTGAATGAATTTTGATTATTAACTTTGACGTGCACTGAAACCAGAGTTCTCAAGAGAACATCCTTAGGCATGGGATGTAAAGGTCAGTCTTCAAGTAACTTTTCTAGAGTTGCCCAAACAACCACAACCAATGCCCAAGATGATTCACTACCTCTGCTTAAAATGAGAGATCACAATAAAACATAAAATATACATAATTCCAATGATAAGACTTTAAAAAATTTCCCATTGGATCATACCCACAAAATTCTTTATATTACAGTGCAAACTTACCTATTAATTTTTTTTTAAAGATTAAGCATTCAATGCTTTACGTTGGATTACATAAAATTGCATATCCACTTTTCCTGATTTTTTTTAAATAACCTCTTGATTATTTTTTAACTCAATTTATCAACATGCTTAATTTGCTATATACATCAATCATATTCAACATTTCAATGGGACTTACTTTAGCTGTAAAAATGGCCTGTCTTGCCTCCGGTATCATATAAAGCTGTTGAATGGTCGAAGCCAAGTAACAGGTTGCTCCAAGATTCGTCAAACCCACAAATCTGCATTCAGCTCGCACGTCATCATGTGGCCAGTAATCCCATTTGTATGGTGCATGAGATGCTATTTAGAAAAAAGTCAATTTAAATCAAAGTACTTGACCCACTGTACAAAAGATCAATCATTACTTCAATGTGCAAGCTTGCGAAAAATGCACCATAAAAAATAATAACCTAATTTCTTGCACATTTCTTTAATTCTGAAACATTTTTTCAGGCAATGTTTAGTTTTTGAAGCTGTTACTTTCTGATTACATATGTAACTCTAAGAGCAAAGTCTCGAAAATGAAGAGCTGGGTGGGACATCACAAGGACCAAATATTTTCAAACAAAGATATCCCCAACAGAAAAAACAATAATCTCACCAGAATTTAACACATGCTCTAGAACTGGGACGTACCAAAAGGCTCATTAGACTTATGCCTGAAGAGGGACACAGATATAAACCACCACAAACAAGAACATTTGGTATAGAATGCAGTGCACGTCATGCGGTGAACCCCAGATGACCAGTGAACATTCCACCTCTTTACAATATGGTTTACATTTGTGCCACAATTAGACAACAGTTCATAAGTTCTAGGAGCAGAATTAGGTAATATAGCTCATCAAGTTTACTCCGCTATTCAATCATGGCTGAACTATCTTTCCCTCACAACCCCATAACCCATTAATATGTCTGTGAAGCTACAGGAAGTAAGAATTTAATTGTTCTGTTCCCACTTGCACTAAATAATGAAACACACTTGATTCTGGAGTTTATAGCGTGGTAGAGTAATTACCAAAAAAAAAACAATTTTACAAGTGCATGGATACAGGTTTGATGGCAAAAGAGCTGAGGCACATAGAAATATTCAATCAGTCTCGGTAATGCGTCAGACATGGTATTTAAAACTCAACTCTGAAATGATGAGCAGGATGTCATGGTTTTATGTTATGTAATTCAGATGCGGCTATGTAGGCTGCAATGGATTGAGTTTGCAACTGGTGGCACATGTTGTGAAGCGCCCACAACTTAATGTTCCAATACTTAAATGTCTGAAGAAGGGTCTCGACCCGAACATCACCTATTCCTTCGTTCCATAGATGCAGCATTTTTGTCTACCTTCGATTTTTCCAGCATCTGCAGTTCATTCTTAAACGTCCCAATACAACTGATGAGTACTTGTGTCAGAAGTGTTGCAGGGCCAGTCAGCATTTATGTAGAAACTAACTCTAACCCATATAATCAAAAGGACAATATGTAACAAAGAGAGTGTTCAACAGTCAGACTCAGTCTCTCTAAAAGCAATAAGAGAGGCGGGAAGGGACGTACTGCCAGAAATGATAGTTATATTAGGAATGGTGTAATTGTAGCCACACAAGGGCAGTACTAATTATCTAAGAAGAGAATGTTGAAGATACTCCAGAACAACTAACAATGAGGGTGGCACAGTGGTGCAGCTGGTAGAGCTGCTGCCTCAGCACCAGAGATCAGAGTTCATTCCTGGCCTTAGGTACATCTGTGTGCACTTTGTATGTTCTCCCTGTTGCCGCGCGGGTTTCCTCCCCACATCACGTGCTGGTTTGTACGTTAGTTGTTCCCTGTACAATTGACCCAAAATGTAGGGAATAGGTACAAAATGGGATAACATAGAATTACAGTGAGTGAGTGATTGATGGTCGGTAACCTGCAACCCTAAACTAAATTAAACATTTACAAAGCACTTCTAACATAGCATAATATTCCTGACAGAATTGCTATAAAACACATTTTGACATGACTTGAACCTTGTTCAGAGATAGGGCTTAAGGAGAACCTTTAAATAGGAAGGCGAAACAGAGATATTAATTAGAGGTGTAATGGCAGAGATTAAGGCACATCTAAACACAGAAATGCCAATAATGTCATTAAAATTAGCGATAATGTAAAGTGTAGAAGACAGTGTAGAAAGCACACAAAGGCCATTCAATATTCTTCCTCTTTCTCCTCCTGTACCTCCCAAAACAGCAAATTATTAGATATATGAAGGCGGCTGCTAACCAGCAACACAGGGATGCAGGCACTGCCCGGCTTACATAACAGGCGACTTTTGCAAACTCGCACTTATGTAAAGAATTCACAATAGATGGTCCCGTTTCCTGAATGACCTGTGTTATTGCAACGGGAGGATGGCGAGGGCTTTCCGCTTGCTTCAAATATATAAAAGCATCGCTCGGGCTTGGTGAGACGTTGGGAAGGTGAGCAAGAATGAGGGAGGTGGTGGAGAGCAACTCCCGGCTGAATACCCATGATCTTCAACAAGATACACTACCGAGCCCTTCTTCACCTGTCAATGTCTATTTGATGAGGCTCACATTGTAGCTCATGGCCAACAGTGTCTTCTTCAGGCCGCTGCCACCTTCAGGATGTGCTCAGTCACCAGCGGCCGCTTCTTCTCGTCGGCTGTCGATTTGTCCATTCTGCCGCTCCCCTCCACCGTAGCCTCTGGAGTCGGTGACATGTTCCAAGGTGGAAGATGTTGGTACCTCCGGGGAAGGAGGAGGAGGTGACAGTGCTGGAGAGATGAGCAGCAGAGTGATAGCCAACAGGAAGAAGCGGCAGCTGTTGAAGGAGCCCCATGGTGACCTTGTGTGTTCTTGCAGCCTGGAGAAATCGCTGTCAGTCAGAAACTACAACATGAGCCGCAACAAAAGCCATGTCAACCAGATGATTCAGCAGCTGTTGAAGAAGGGCTCACTAATGCATTTGCACCTCGTTTTAAGGTGCGAGGACACAGTAACGGCTAAGTGCTGGAGTAGCTCAGTGAGTCAGGTATGGAGAACATGGTTAGGTGACATTTCAGGTCAGCACCCTTCTTCGGATTGATTCATTTATTTTGTATATTAACCAGCATCTGGAGTTCTTTCTTTCTACAAAGATGTAAGGCAATTCCGGCTCGCGAAAAATCTGAACTTAATTCGGTGAGTGTCATCAATAAAGGTCAGAGCGACATGAATTATACTGCTGCACCCTTATATTCGATACTTATAGGATTTCTATGTCCACTATTCTATCTGAAAGTTAATTTCTTCTGTTCATACTGCCAAAATAAACTTCTCATATCAGCCCTATAATCATCTTTAACAGGTTCTATCCAACTCTTATGATCTAATTTTCAGTTGGATTCCAGGATTGAGTGTAAATGCAGTAGTTGTTTTCTACAGTTCCAGTTTTTTTCAATACCTAATTGACTTGGTTGATTTGACCAAATGTTAGACCTCTTCCCGCTTTATTAAAGCTATTTCTATAACAGATGGTGAATGTATATTTTCCATCTTATGTCATTTGTGAAGTACTTCAAGCAGCAAGGTCAAAATCAATTGCTTGTGCTGATTTTGTTCAACAGTCCTTTCTGGTCTGGTATCACATGGAAATCTGATACATTTTCTTGAGTTTCTGAATCCAATTTGATACAAGTTAGAAATGGAAGTTGGCCCAACAAAAAAATGAATGGGGAAAATGTAATTCAGTACTTCCTTCCACATAATGCAACTCACTACAAAAAACTGTTGTCTCGCCTAATATCAATTGCAAACATCTTTATTATTACATAGTTCGGATCTTTACCTTAAAAATACTGCATAGACTCTACTACTCAAAGTCTAAACTGAATAAGATCTTTCCATATGTATCTCCTATTTGTGACAAATGTCTCCTTCAAGAAGCAACTATTCCTTCGCCTCTTGCATAAAATTACATAATTTTTGGAGAGGAATTTTTGAAATTCTCTCAAAAACACTAAAAACAAAATTGGACCCCGACACGGAATAGATTATTCTAGGAACATCAGAAGCCTGCTCTGAGCTATCAATATTTCAAAGACGTTTCTCAATTATGGCCTGATAACTGCGAAAAAACGAACACTCAAATTTTGGAAAAAATACATTTGTCTCTACTCTTAAAATGTGGATTACAAACATGTCTGAGACGCTACATCTTGAAAATATTAGACTTGTCTTAGCAGAAAAACCAGAGCATTTTTCGAAGACATGGACACCATTCATTGACTTATTGCAAGGATAGTAAGGTGCAACACAATTTTGGAGTTAAATCTAATTACGGGTTCGGTGATGGGTGGGGAGGGATGCGAGGTAGGTATATCATCACCTTTTGCTTTTCTTTCTGTTTTTGTCTTTTTATTTATCTACGTCCTCCTTATTTCTATTACTTGCTCACTCTTTGGCTACACCACTTTGGTAGTCTAGGGGTTCTATTCTTGCACATTTCACTTTTTCTCTCTCTTGCTTTTTCTCTCTTCTTTTCTCTTAACTATAGCTAAAAATCAAAATTGAAGCTGTACAATAAATGTATTATGTCATATGCTGCTGGTTATATTTTTGTACACTTGGTTCTAATAAATTTAAAATGTTAAGATTAAAAAAATTAAAATATTTTATTTCTTACATTGCATGTGCTGTGCCATAACCCAATTGTGGAGCAATCTGTAGTTTTCTGCTGAGCCCTTCACCATTTCCACAAGCAAATCGTAGGCTGCTGCTCGGGAAGAATGGGACTTGCATTTTGGTTGTTGCCTGTCCTTCAAGCTTGGCAGTAAAAACAAGAGATTGAACACATCTCTTAAGAATTCCTGTAATAAAATGACATGATGTATTGCTTTGCATACTCTACTTAAAGTGCATTAATATCTGAAATTAGTAAATACCCTTAATAAATGCATGTTGTGTGTTATTAAAATTAAATTATCAAGATCAGTTAACTAATAGCATAACACTAGAAGATAAACAATTTCTCTGCCATGATTTCTGTTTTGTACTTGACCCACCTTCAAGCAAGAATCTTGGATACAACATCAAATAGTAAGATTAAATGAGAACTTGCCAGTTTGAAGTTTGATCTTTATTGTATGAGGAGTTACGATGAGGGATTACGTGAAGACCCCGCCAGCACTCATGCGCGACATTCTTCAAAGCAGTGGTGTGAAATCACAGATACCAACGTAGACTAATATAGTAAGATAAGAAAGAACTTTCATACCAGTTGAACTTTATAATAGAGAGTTTTGGGAGCGGAGGGCATCCCTCATCGTAACTCCTCATAAAATAAAGATCAAACTTCAAACTGGTAAGTTCTCATTTAATCTTGCTATTTTACTTCGGAATCACGTGAGTGACTACGTGAAGATTTCAAAGCTTTGTGATTTCATGCCCTGGAACGAGTACATGCTCACACACTGCCATGCTGGGAAAAGGAGGATGAACATATTTCAGACATGACACTGTGCTGAAAAACAAAGAAGGTATTTATTCATACCAAAATAACATATCCCCACATTGGGTAATTTATTTTGCAGAACTCAAAATTTTCCCTGCAAATGTGTCAGGAGTGGCCACGGGTTTATTATAGAAGCGTTGGAAAGTCTTTTCATTGCTCCAACCCGCTGTGGCCAGGATGTGGTCCATGGGAACTTCCATCATCCTAGCCACCGATGTAAATGCTGCCCTAGTGGAGTGAGATTTGAAAACATTAATATCCACCCCCGCTGCATCTAACACCACCCTTAACCATCTTGATATGGTTTGCACCGTGACTTTGTGATGAGGCTGTTTATGGCTTATAAGTAAAGCTCTCTACGTGCCCCTTAGCGTCTTAGTGACTTCTATATATTGCAGTATAAGTGTGACGATGCAGAGTCGAGTATCTGCAGGATAGGCCTGAAATTCTAATTTTTGGCCAGATGAACCGGGTCGGTCTTTTTTTAACAATCCCTGTATGAGAAAAGTTATCTTGCCATTGGTGATAGTCATGGCGTCCATACTTAATTTGTGTAGGGACTGGACCCGTTGTGCTGTTACAAGTGCCATAATCATTACCGTCTTATATGTGAGTTTGTCCAAGGTGAGCCCCGTTATAGGTGTCCATCCTCGTAACATAGTCAAGACTATGCTTATGTCCCACGTATGGTTGTATCTGGGCCTAGGGGGATTGGAGTTAAATATTTCCCTCATTAGTTTAGACACTAATGGGTGTGATCCTATTGCCAGATGATCATGCCCTTTGCCCAGATAATTTGATAGAGCACTCCTTGCACAATTGATAGCACTGTAACTTAAATCTTCATCGAAATGAAGGGGAGCCAGAAACTCCAGTACTTCCGTGATGGTGGCTGTTTCATAAGTAGTATTCGTTGTGGTACAGAACACTTCCCATTTCCTGACATACGTCAGGTACTGTCTTCTGGTGGACTCCCTGCACGACGCTGAGATGGCATTTATCGTTCTGTCGGAGAGTCCGTATCCAGAAATGGCCTTTTCAGAATCTGCAAATTAATAAATCCATGCGGTCATGACACGGATGACTATCCCCTGTAATGGGATGTACCAACAAACTAGGTCGTTTGTTTATCCGGATGCAGGGTTCTGTGGCCATCTTCTGTACTGCTGGGAACCATGGTTGGGTAGGCCAGTCGGGAACAACCAAAATACTCGTTGCGGAGTCTTGTCTAATTTTTTGCAAGACCCGACTGGTGAGGCAGAAAGGGGGAAATGCATAGCAGAACAAATCCCCCCAATGTAGTGAGAAAGCGTCCATCGCTACTGCCCCTGGGTCTGGTTCCCAAGCAACATATGTTGGAAGTTGGTGATTCAGTCTGGATGCAAAAAGGTCGATTACTGGTGTCCCATAACGTTCTATAATATCTGTAAACACTTTCCGATCCAACATCCATTCTATGTTGTCGTTGAATTTACGTGATCTGGTGTCTGCCACTGTATTTAGCTTACCTGGAAGGTAAGTGGCTGAGATCCAAATCTCCCTTTGCAGACACCAGTGCCAGATATTATTAGCCAATTCATCACATGATATCAACTTTATTCCACCCATATGATTAATATTGGCCACCACTGTGGTATTGTCAATTTGTAATCTTACATGTAACTGGTGCATATCCGAACAGTAGGCCCTGAGTCCATGAAATGCTCCCAGCATTTCTAAATAATGAATCCCTAATGTTTTGAATAGGGTTAACTCTTGTGCACTCCATCTGCCTCCACAACTTGTGGTGGTATTAGTTGCTCCCCAGCCTTTAGCATCAGTCTGTAATATAACCGAGAGATTCATGACAGTGATGGGGTTAGAACAAAGCTGAGCATTTTCTATCCACCAATTTAATTCGGATTTTGCCTTCCCTGGTAGTTTCATAGGCCTATCAAAATGGCGTGCATGATTTATGAGAGCTAAGATTTTTGCTCTTTGAAGGTTTTGATAATGGAGTGACCCAAATTGTGCAGCTGGAAACGCAGCCACTATTTTCCCAATCACTCTGGATACTTGCCGTATGGATGTTTCCCTGATGCCAGTGAGGCTTCTGCATGCTTCAATCAAGTCCATCACTTTGTTAGTGGCAAGGTGATAGACATTAGCACAGAGTCAATAGTGAACCCCAAATAATCCATGGTAGTGGAGGGTTCCAATTTTGATTTATCTGGATGTATGATAAATCCCAGCTTTTGAAAAAGATGTTTTGTGGCTGAAACTGCCAATGTAGCCATCTCCAAATTCTCACCTACAATGAGGATATCATCAAGGTAGGCCATAATAATATGGTTTTGTTTCCTTAAATAAGCTAAAGCTGATTTTAATATTTTTGTAAACAGTCTGGGTGCTGATGACAACCCATTGTGTAAGGCTTTGTACTGCCATAACTGTCCCATCCAGATGAATTTTAGGTATTTCCTATAATCCTTGTGTATAGGTACTGAATAGTACGCATCTTTAAGATCAATGCAAGTCATGTAGTACCTTTCAGATATTAGCTGTTTAGCTGTGACAAATGTGTTCATCTTGAAATGGGCATACTGACGGAAGTATTTAGTTCGGTCAAATCTATAATGATGCGGCAACCGCCATCTTTTTTGTTTTTTGTAAATATATTTGATACGAACTCTTGAGATTCTCTGATAGTCTTCTCAATTACCCCTTTTTTGTTTAATCTTAATAGTTCAGCATGGCCTGCCGTTCTTTCTTTTTGTGAAAGTATGAACTTCCTGCTAGGCGAATGCTGAACTGGGGTGGGGAGTTTGTGTATAAATTCAATTTTGTAACCCTGAATACTTCCGAGTATGTAAGGATCAGAGGTAAAAGTGCACCACACGTGATGAAACAAGTGCAACCGTCCACCAATATTTGATGAATTTAAACATGCAATGTTTTTGAGGGAACGAGACCCACCTACCTCCATGGTTATCGCCAGTGTTGTGGTCTCTGCCCTTGTTTCTTCTGTTGCTGTGTTGCTGCGTTGTGGGGTTGGCGCATTTTCCAGGAAGGCCGGGCTGGGCCATGGTCTAAAAAAGACCGCTGTGCAGGTGGGCCGGCCTTCGAGCTTTCACCACCAGATGGTCTGTCATAGTACCGCTGTCTGGTGGATGTGTAGAGGTGCTGCCGCTGCTGGGATTTTGAGGAACTTGGTACCTTGATCAGGCCTATAGCCTTGGCCTCCTCATCCAGGTCTTTCAACTGCTTCGGGAGGTTGTCCCCAAACAGCAGATTTGGCGGTTGCGTGTTACCTGACCTTCATAATCCCGCGAATTTGGGATTGAGTGCAGGCTTTATGATGCTCTTCCTGTAGCTGTTAATTTCTAACTGTGTGTTACACAGTAACGCCAGAGCATCTTGTAGTTCTTCCGGTAACTCAACCCCGACAGCAGTCCTGGTCACTGCTATGATTCCAGCGGCCAACAGTTTCAGAATCCTCTGAAGCTTTACCTCCTTGCCTCTTATTGAAGGGCTCATGTTCCCCCATATAGGGTTGTTGACTGCCGGAACATTGAGCGAGTTGCAATTCTCAGGAGCGAGACACTTCTCAGCCGTGGTATTAATGGCTTGCTCCTGCAGCTGGTTAGTGGCCTTACAGTTTATACTGCCAGCTTTGGGTGAATAGGCAGTCCTTTTTATGTAGGAACCACATGCTTGTTCACCATGCCCAATAATTCTTCTGGCACCCCCAACACTGCTGGTTGTTCAGCTATGACCCCCTCTTCAGGGTCAGCCCAGCTCTGACCCCTAATGCTCCCCTGCGAAGAGGGTGAGACATTTGGCAGTCCATGATAGGATCCTGCCGTGGGTCTGCTAAGAGACCCACCGTGACTCTGCCCCTGCCTTAGCAGGTCACGCTGGAGCAACTGCTCCACCATCCGCTCCATGCGGGAAAGACACCCGCCGTCGCTATCTGCGAACGGGGTGCCTTCGGGTCCGGACCCAGCCGTGTCAACGGTCCCATCCGACTTCCGGGTGGTTTTGCCGTCCGACCGCGGCGCACCTGCGGTCTTAATCGGCGAGAAGTCGGGAGCTGCTGGTAACACCTGCAGCTCTGGAGAGACGGCACGCTGCTGGCTGCTTTCCACAGCAGCGGATTTTGCCGTTGCTCTCTTCGATTTTCGCGACTCCATCTGCGGTTTTTCTGTGGAAACAAGAACCACCGAGTCGCATACGCTCACCACAAGTGAGACTTACCTTCCGTAAGTTTTTAAACTTACGCTGGAGGAGCGATGCTCCTCCCGACTGTCGCTTCCGCAATGCGTTCGACGATATGTTGCGCATGCATGCTGGCGGGGTCTTCACTTAGTCACTCGTGTGACTCCGAAGTAAAATTATACATTTGTATGGACTTGAAAACATAGAAAGGGTATTAAAACTTTACATTTTACCACAGATTTTGTTATTTAAACTCTGTTTCTCACTTCATACATGTTGCCTGACCAGCTAGACATTTCCAACATTTTCTATCTGTATTTCAGATGCACAATGCATTTATTCTCCCTCAATGTCTAAACATTCTTAAATACAAGTTGACTACCTGTCCTTCCCGAGAGAATTTAAATGGAGACTTGTGCTTTATGACTACGGTGCAAAGGCGCAGTAATCCTGTAAGCCCATCATCTTCGGTGTTACTGTCCTGCTGATCCAGAATTTCCCTGCTACAGATGAAAGCAAAAATAAATGAATGCATAACACACTGACATAACAATACAAGAAAAACTTCAAAAATTAAAACAACATACCTTCGAATGCAATCGGCGAGATGTCTTGCTAAGGCATCCAAATCCAGCAGTGTAGTCTACAGAAAAGATGTCTCATTATACATGTTCAAAGCATTTTGGAAAGTTCAATTAAGCAAAACAAGCAAGTCCATAGTGTAGTAGCCATTTAGCTTAACTTAGTTTGTTATAACTATAACCAGTTACCTTTAAATTTTATCTGCTTGTAAATATGTGGGTGGGATTTATACGTAGTCTGAGGCGTGTTTGCGGCTGGGATTCTCGCGCAGACTCGCTAGTAGTTAGTTTAGTTTGAAGAAGCATGGGGGTGAGGTCACAGCTTTCGATCATGCACGAGTAAGATCAAAATGTACTTATACAAGAAGAAGTTTGGATGAATATCTTACTGTTTTTACTACTACAATAAAGAAACTATTAATCAAGAGGCTGGGTTTGGAAGATTTATCTTTCGATGGCATTGAATGTCTCGTGGAGAGCTCGTGAGTGCGTATCGATTATCTTTTGATCCCCTTGAATTAGTGACTAAAGGACTAAATCCTTGAAACGATATAAAAATCTGCCATTACACATAGGTTGGTCCACTCGGTACGAAATTAAAAACAAAAATGCTGGAAACACACAGCAGATGAGCAACAGAGTTATTTTTGCAGATCAAATACTTTTTGTCAGGCAGACGGTCTCCAACCTGGAATGTTAACCTTGTTTCTCTTTCCACATATGTTGCCTGACCTTTTGAGTATTTGGAACAATTTCTGTTTTTATCCCAAGTTTTCAGAATCTGCAGTTTGTTTGGATTTTTATTTTCAAACAGAATTCAAGCAATAGATAATTTTCAAATAGTACCATTTTCAAATCAACTGATCTTCACTATTTTTCAGTCAGAGCAAGTTCCTTCTAAATTAACATTTCAGACTAACACAAATTGCTAAATTTTCCTTTTACCAATTTTTAAAATGCAGAATAGCAAAAATTGAACAACATATGCTAATTCATTAAAAAAACGCAAATAATTCATGATTCAAATTATGTATAGTGTTTGAACATGGGAGGCGGCTATTAGAGCATTATTATATTTTTAACATGAGCGAACAATAGGAATCATATCTGCATACCTGGCTGGCATCTTTTACATGGATATTATCAATTAGTTTACAAAGTAACCAGAAATATTCCTTGCAACCTGCTCGCAATACCGATTCCTCTTCATAATCTATCTCCTGCAAACAAAGACAGTCCACTTTAGCACTAGCGTATAATACTCCAATTTCATCAGCAAATATATACTTCCATCTTCTTTTCACCAGCTTTTTCCTGTAACAAATGCCTAAAGGGATAATTGTACAGCTGTCCCCTTAAAACACAAATAATTTATATCAAACACATAATATATGAATTAAAAACGGGATGTTGAAATTCTACAACATGGATCACAATGCATTACATTTAGCAGTCATCCCAACCCAAACTTTGAAGTGTTCCAAACAAGTTATAATTAAATATTTAAAATTGTTAAAGGGAGTCTATAAAATTACTGCAGGCTTTTCTCATTTCAGATTTCTTCGACACCATTAATTACATGTTCCTTGCCCCCTGCTCTGCCCATCAGAATTTGCAGGAAGCCCGTGCATAATTTTTTCTCCATCATTTCCTGGAAAATGTTGTCAGAAGAGGGGAGAGAGTGAGTCAGGAGGCCTGGGTACAAAAGTGGTCAGCTCATCAGTGGGCAGAGGGAGTTTGATCAAGAGAGCAGCTAAGCACCCTGCTCCTCCCATAACGGGTGTTACACAGGCACTTACAGATCTAACTTCCTCAATAAGTCCCAAGGACCAGAAAACGTCAACCTTAAATTTAAAAGGAAAGTAAAATCTTATGCACATTGGATTAACAATCGAGATTTTTAACATTCTATCAGGCTCATTTGGGCCTGATGAAATGTTAAAAATCTTAATCCTGGATTGACGACTTGTGACAAGATTTCAACATCCTATTATATAAGGAACTGCAGATGCTGGAGAATCGAGGGTACACAAAAGGCTGGAGAAACTCAGCTGGTGCAGCAGCATCTAAGGAGCGAAGGAGATAGGCGACGTTTCGGGTTGAGACCCTTCTTCAGACTATTATATAATGTTACCACATTACACTTGGTTACATATCTTTAATAAATCAAGTTATTTTGGAAAAGATATCCAGCAAGGAAATAATTAAGCTATGTTATTTAGAGCTTTGCCATGGGATCGCAATGTTAAATGGGTTTGAAGTAATTCTTACCCTGACAGGCTTCAAAGTTTGAGCATCAGGAAGGAATTTTAGTAACGTTGATGCAGCTAGTAAAAGGAAAGATCGATTTATTGATTCTCCACCATCTAAACCGGAAAGGCACAACTTATACAGCCCACTGCAAGCTTCATGTCGAACTGATGCCTGGAACAAAAAGATTCACATATGGACAACGTATATAATGAGAACAATATTACAGAAATAGAAAAATTACATGTCAACTGGAAAAAATACTATCAACTTCTTAAAATAATTCATATATTCATAAATCATTGTATATCTTTGATTAAGATATAAAGGTTTACCTCTGGTACAAGCAGAGTTAGTTTTTTCAGCCAATCGTGTAAATGTTCACTATCTGCCATGCTGGATTTGACTAACGAACAACAGTGAGCCCAACTCACTAACAACCACATAGCATAATGAGTGACTGAAATATAAAGACAAAACCCTACGAGATTAAAAGTCAAAACAGCTTAATCAACATATTCACACAAAGTGTTGGAGTAACACAGCTGTTCAGGCAGCATCTCCATAGAACATGAATAGTTGACGTTTCGGATTGGGAACCTTCTTCACATCAACTATTCATGTTCTCCAGAGAAGCTGCCTGACCTGCTGAGTAACACCAGCACTTTTGTTTTTGTTTCCCCATGTAAACCAATATCTACAGTTCCCTGTGTCTCAATAAAAATATTGATTGCTTTCAGGACACATGCATAATTTACAAAATGTATCCAAAATGGTTTATAATGTTTTCGAAGTAATAATCACAACATCCATTTAATATTTTTGTTATAGTATAACTTTATTTTACTAGCTCAAATTATTTTTACAATGCTTGAGCACATATTTTGATAATTTACTCAGCCTTCAGCTCTTAGTTGTTTTAAAGAAAATCTCTTTAATGGGTTTCTGACAGTGTTTTGATAAAAATCTATTATTTATGAATTAATAATGGTATATTGCTAAATATTAAAATTTTATTGCAATTAAATTAATGTACAACCTACCTTCATGCCTGGATCGATGATCAGATTGGGCTTTAAGGACTCTACAAATATTTAAAAAAAAAAAAATTAAATTTCTTAAATTATGAGAAAATTGAATGTTATATATAATTAGCAGTTTCTTGCTGGTGTGGGCACTTCACAGTGTCCACTGTTCACTACACTTCAGTTTGAAAGTATTTTCCAGGCTAACTCGATAAAATGCAAACTGCTAACAACAAAGAAAGCAGTCTAGTAAACCACAAATCCAACAATGAGTATTTAACAAATGGGATTTAAGAATCAACAAAATAAACTGATGAATGGCAGGCCAGAGAGCAAATTGGTGAAGATGAATTGGAAACAAATAATAAAAAAGAAAAATGCTGGAAACATTCAGCAGGTTAGGTCAACCTCTGCGGAAAGAAAGCTTACAATTCAGTTGGGTGAGTCGAAAAGAATTAATAAAGCAATGAAAAGCAGATTATGTATTAGGATTAGGGATAACCTAAACACTTATTTTCTGTGTTGCTACTAGCAAGGCTGTGTGGGGCATACACCATAGAAGACGAAGAGTTGTTCCTCAATATTCTGGCCGCCTTCAACTTGAATTCACCATCCCATTTCCACTCTGACTTAACTACCTATGGCTTCCTGCACTGATGGAATAAGGCCTAACAAAAACTTGAGGAACAACACCTCATCTTCCATATGAAGAAATTGCAGCCTTTTGGACAATATATAATTCTCTAAATTTAGGTAGCTCGCTTTTTTCTCCTGTTTGTATTTCTGTTGTCATCTGTCTTGTATTTTTGTCATTTTTCCCTGATGTTGGCTAAGTTTTTCCTCTCTACATTAGTATAATCTGGTCCGCAATAGAGAACACAAAGTAAGATGTATAATATACTTCCAAAAGCCATGTTACATTTACTCTCACCGTGTCAGGGGTACTTCCTTTGCTTTACCCATGCCGTCCTTATTTTTGGTGCAACTGAAAACTACATTGTTTACTCTCTTTCCTAGTTCCTACAAAGGGTCTCAGACATGAAAAGTTAACTTCCTTTCTTATGCCACAGACTTGCTGGGTGTTTTTAACACTTTCGGTTTATATTTCAGAGCTCCAGCATTTGCAGTTCTTTTTAGTTGTTCAGAAATAAACATGACAAGAAACCGTGAATTGAGATGGGGGAAAAGATTAAAGACAAACTAAAAAAAACCTGCCTTTTAAATCTCTAATCACATACTGCACCACAATGAGATACTCCCTGTTCTGTCCAAAGGCACTAACACATATTTACAATTTACACAAAAATATTTGGTGCAAATATAATAGGAAATCAGTATCCAAATCTAGAAAGTTCTTAAAAATAACAACGATAACAAGTGAGAGCTATCGTTTGGACGAGGGAAAAGATGGATTGGAGATTACCAACTCATGATATTTCTCTGCGTCTCTCAAACTTGCTGGTCTATTTAAATCCCAATGAGTGTACTACTGAAACACTTATTTTTCCAAGAAAATATGGACTAATAAACAAAATATTGAACATAAATATTATATAACTTTTACACAATTATTTTCATGGCTTTACCTATGAGCCAAGTTGTTGTAGGTATAAGCAACAGTCATCAGCCGATAAACCAAACCAGATCCATGTACCAGGCTGAGAAATATCTAAAATCGAAATAAAATTAGTTAGATTTAGTATGATATAAAGTGCAAGAGTAGAAGAATATTGAAAACATTGGAAAATAAATCAAAGGCACTAACCTCAGTCAAACGAGGTATATGTAATCCTTTCCCGTGATCACCAGCTCCTTTCCTTGATTTCCCAGGCCAGGTCCTTTTTCTATGGTTGTCTGAGACACCAGACCAGGCATAGATGTCATGATAAGCCAGGTCTAAATCACCTGGATCAACTGCAAACTGGCACATTAACTTCAGCAGACAGGCAAGGCAGTCCAGCTGCCACTACAAGCAAGGAGGATAAGCAAATCAAATGTGTTTAAATGTTAAAACATGTCAACTTTTGTATATAAATTATAAAATATAAAGACATCGACTAAATCCTAAAATAAAAAAGTGAGGCATTGAATCTTTAGTAATAAAAAAAATGATTTTTTACAACATTTAAGTTTACACAAAAAAAGTTCAAAAAGTTTTGGCTTACAACCAAAATAATCTATATTCAATATTAGTACTATATCCCAGGTCCAGATTATAGGGAAGGTTGATTGCGAGTTCATAAGAGTCATAGAGTGATACACAAGCCAACATGTCCTAGCTATACCAGTCTCACCTGCCCACGTTTAGTCTATATCCCTCCAAACCTGTCCTATCCATGTACCTGTCTAGCTGTTTCTTAAATGGTGGGATAGTCCCTGTCTTAACTACCTCCTCTGGCAGTTTGTTCCATACATCCATCACCCTTTGTGTGAAAAAGTTACTCCTCAGATTAATATTAAATCTTTTCCCCTCCACCTTAAACCCATGTCTTCTGGTCCTCGATTCACTTACTCTGGAAAAGAGACTCTGTGCATCTACCTGATATATTCCTCTCCTGATTTTATACACCTCTATAAGATCACCCCTCATCCTCCTGTGCTCCAAGGAATAGAGTCCCAGCCTACTCAACCTCTCCCTGTAGCTCAGACCCTCTAATCCTGGCAACATCCTCGTAAATCTTCTCTGTTCAACAAGTAGTCTTGTTTATGAACCATACTTTATTTACAGTATCACCATGTTCGTATATTTGCTTTGGCATAACTTGGTCCTAACAAAGAAATTAGGAGCAGTCCTTCAACCCGACTCACTGCCATTCAATATATCCTCTATGCAAGTTTTCACCATCCTGATCTGTTACCACTCGAAGGATCTGTGGACTTGTACACCAAGTGCCTTTGTTCCTTAATCGTCCTCCAAGGTCCTACCTTGTATTGCTTATGTCTACCCTAATTTGATCAGGCCCCCGCCTCCCCCCCCCCCCCCCACACCAAAGTGCATTAACTCACAATTATCAAGATTAAATATGATGTTATTGTGACTGGATTTAAACAAATGTAAGCACATAACTTCAAACAGAGAAATTCTACTTTCTCAGCCATAATAAAATGATAAAATTGTGAATTTTAGAATTGTTAACCTCCAGTAAAGTTCAACAAAAATATTGTAGACATTACAGCAGTGGAATTTGTAGAAATGAACATACGTTAACATTTACAATTTATTTTCACTTTTGAATTTTGCCCCTTTACTAGTAGCGAAAAAATATTAAAGTATTATAAAAATGTCTGCAAGTTGTTCCCAAGATACGGCAGAGTCTATTCCTGAGAGCAGTTCACAAGTTGAAAATGCTGCCGCAGAGTTCACACACGACAGTAAATGCCTGAACCGTCCAGTAGCCGGAAAACCCATCCAGCCGGTCTTCCTTTATATGTACTAGCTGTATGGAGGTCAGGCATTGGTAAACTAGGCAGGCCATGTAATCAACACTTCAGGGTGGAATTAGCCCTTACCACAGTCCATGATTCCTGCTCCTTTGGTTCTAAAATCCCCGATAAAAAAATCTCCAGTAATTGCTGAAGTCCCCCAGCAGCAACAAACTGAAACATAGAATAATACAAGCATAGAGTTAGACAGCATGCAAACAAACCCTTCGTGCCAACTCATCCATGCCCACCAAAATGCCTCCCAGAGCTAATCCCATTTTCCAGCATTTGGCCCATATTTAACCTTTCCCTTCCATATACCTGTTTAAATGTCTTCTAAGCGATTGCACCACCCTCTACCACTGGCAGTCGTTTCTTATACCCTCCACATGATCTATCTGAAAACTTGCCCCTCAGATTCTCTCTAAATCTTTCTTGTCTCATCTTAAACTTATGTTATCTAGTTTTAGATTCCCCATGCAATGAGAAAACAAATGAGATCATCTATCTTATTTATGCCTCTCAAGACTTTATAAACCTTTAATGTTATCCTTCAGACTTCTACACTCCAGGGAAAATAGTCCCAAACTATTAGGTCTCTCTTGTGGTGCCCTCCAGTCCCAGCAACATCCTTGTGAAACTTTCTGGCACCTTTTACAGCATAGCCAAATAGATTGCTCACTTTATCATTAGATTGACAATTGTCAGAAATTCTTTCTGAAGCTGTAAACAAACTTAAAATATCCATGTGGCCAATTGGAAAGTATATTCCTTCCAGTTCCATATTCTAGTTACCTGCCAATATTTCCTTATTCTACTATCTATCGATTGCCTTATGTTATCAGCATAGGGATTTTTCCATTAATGGGAGAGTACAGCACCAGAGGGCACAGCTTCAGAATAAAAGGATGCACCTTCAAAATGGAGATGAGGAGGAATTTCTTTAGCCAGAGGTTGGTGAATTTGTGAAATTTATTGCCACAGACTACTCTGGTGGCCAAATATTGGGTATTTTTAAAGCGGAGATTGATAGGTTCTTGATTAGTAAGCGCATCAAAGGTTACAGGAGAAGGCAGGAGAATGAGGTTGAGGGGGAATAATAGATTAGCTATGACTGAATGACAAAGTAGACTCAATGGGCCGATTGGCCTAATGCAGCTCCCATGTCTCATGGTCTTATGATCAGCTCGATGGGTGTTAGTAGGAGGCAACTTAATGGAGCAAATATCAGGTTTCAAAACGCCTAACACCCATTTCTCCAAAGGAATTATTATTTTGGGAAGATGTGCTATATTTAATGCCTTTGATAGATCATACAAATATGTGAAAATATTGTGTACGTTTAAATCTTTCCCGCAATGCACCACTACGCTCTGCGGCAATTCCACCCCCATCCCTCCCAAATCTCAAAGCACAACTAATTAGCTGGGGGTGAATTGTTTATTCCACAACATTTATGTTGTTATTTAAGCTTCTAGACAGGGCTAATATAACTTTATTTCATTGTATTCCTCCTTCATTTCATAACACATTGGCTGACAGATTTTGATGTTTAATCCATTTAAAGAAAATATTAAACTAACCTTGCAACTCCAGGAATTTTTACTGTTCTCTATCTGATCTTCACTTGAATCATCTGAGTCAGGATACAGATCACTGTAGCTCCCCTGGAATAAAGTTGCATTAAAAATGAACTGCAGTAATAGAATAATCACATGATAACTACTAAAGAGTCCTTTAAATTTGTTTTTATTTAATAATAAGTATGACGAGAAATTATATTTTGAGCCAAATAGGTAAAAATGATAATGCAATAAAGTAAATTTGTGCTGTGCAAAAAGTTTTTCATACTTTTCCACTTGCCAAATAGATATTACTTTTAATTGTAAATATGTGAAAGTATATGGCAGTGACATTTAATAATGATGAAGGAAGTGAATTAAATATATTTTTTATTAGAATGGAGCATGTTGCAAATACACAACTGGCCAGGTGGTTGAACAGGGAGAAGGAAACAGAAGTAACATTTCAAGCTGAATTAATCTAAACCAGAAAATGATACAAAACATTTTGAGCACAAATGCAAATAAATCATGTGGGGGGAAATTAGGAAATTCAAAATGTGTAAGGTGTGTGAAAAACTGGAAAGTAAAGGTGATTAAATGAGTCCAACAAGGAAGAAAAACAAATAGACCAATAATTTGGACCTGAAATTGTTGAAGATGATTTTCAGACCAGTGTTGTAATGTTTCCAATTGAAACAGACTATCGCACATTTCAAAGTAGATAAAAGAGAACACGCAGAATGTAATGGGATTGGGATGGGGAAATAAAATGGCAAATGATCAACATAAGATAGAATCTGTGAACAGAACCGAGATGCTCAGCAAGTTGATTGCACTATTTAATTATTTTAGTCCTCTACTGCAAAAGAGGATGCATCATATGCTTATTAATGTATTTAACTAAATCATTGCTTCATCAGGAAGTTGCTTTGGAGTTTGTACAGTTGGAATACAAGTGGTAAAACGTCATGCACTGGCACTCCCTTTTCCACAGCATCTTCTGATTCCATTCTCCTATGCTTGAATAATAATAATATAATAATATATTTTATTGTCATTACACATAAGTGCAACGAGATTTCGTTTGCAACCCCCGAGAACAAGGTTTGTAAAAACGAACATTTGACCAGTAACATCAACACAGACTAAAGTGCGAGGCCGGGGGAGACAGTCCATGGGGGTGGGGGGGTACTCAGCAGGGCCGGTTCAGAGCCGCTATAGCTCTGGGAATGAAGCTGTTCCTGAGTCTGGTAGTGCAGGCGTAGAAGGCCTTGTGACGTCTTCCGGAAGGGAGTAGTTCGAACAGTCCATTACAAGGGTGAGAGGAGTCTTTATGTATGCTGAATCGGAAGGTGCAAGAGAGTAGGGAGTGCCAAAGGATGACAGGAAAATGGATACAAGTGTCAGAGAAGGAGTGGTCAGTCAAAACTCTGAGGGGAGGAGAGGGAAGACATGCTGTGAGCTGGAGTTGTCAGAAATGGCAGGCAAATGTGAATGTTGAGGCATGAGGAAAGGAATCCTATCATGACAACGGAATTTTTTTTTCATTAACTATTTGTTTTCATAATTCAGGCATCATGCATGCATTGCTCCTCACAAATTGCTCTGGAAAGTTGTGAGCCACCTTCGTGAAAGAGGCGTGATCCTATTAAGCAATTAAGTACACGATGCAGAGTTCTTGTCCAGATCTTTGCTGAAAACTTTTTCTGAGGGTAGTAGGAGGTAACATTATCTTATCAACAACTGCAAAATCAGGCCAATAAGATCAATACAGAATAAACAAACATCAATTACCGTTGATGCTCTTCTTATTCTCCTGTTAGGTTTCCCCAAGGCCTCAATAATTTCGAGTGCGTACAGGAGTTTATGAGGACTTTTTATTTTAAGCAAGTCGTTCCAGCAGTGTCCATCATTCCCCTTCAAGTGAAACACATCGGAAGAATGCTAACCACAATATTGAATATCAACAAATTCAGGAAAGTGAATTGCTTTCAGTGTATTGTACTTGGCCTATATTTGGCTTTTAGAGATAGGCTGACATAGTGTAATGCAGGGATTATTTTCATTTATTCCAATAAGTACCACAAACTCCATCCATAACTCCAGGCGAAAATCCTGCTTTGCTTATCATTGGTAGAATAAATTCAGCAGATTTTTAGACGATTTTTAAAACCTAAATTGTCGCAAAACAATCTATCAAATTGATCTTGCAAAATACAGTTCTAAAAATTACAGTTAGATCACTTCAAAGTGGCAGCTAACATTGGTGTGGGACGAGAGTGAATTATAAACCTCCAGTTTGTCACTGCCAATTTTCATTCTCAAATGTTGAGCTTTTAATACAATATATTTACATAGTACTATGGTTGGATATGAAGCAGTCCATTCATTAACAGATCAGGTATCAAAATTACAATCCAAAATGCTTATGTTTCACATGTAACATGGATATTTACATGTACAAAATGGGCTGAGTGGCCTTGTTTTGTCTCCGTGCACTCACTGTAACGCTGCAATGCTATCACACCCATGCCCAACCAACCAACATGCCCCATCTACACTAGCCCCACATGCCTGCATTTGGCCCATATCCATCAAAACCTTTTCTATCCATGACCTGTCCAAATGTTTCTTAAACGTTGTGGTATCCAGGACCTGCCTCAACCACATCGTCTTGAAGCCCCTGCCACAAACCTACCACTATTTGTGTCAAAGCATTGCCCCAAAGGTTCCTATTATTTATTTCCCCCTCACCGTGAACATGTCCTCTGGTTCTTGAATGGTTCTATAATGATTTGCAACTAATAACTCAAAAATACAGGAAACAAGGGTACCCAGTTAGCCCTTGAGATTAATCCATATCCTGGTCCAATTTCGCACAGTCCCCAACATTGAAACTTTGTTTTTTGTTTAACCAGTCTCAGATTTAAAATTAACAGGTGATTTAGCATGAACAGTGGTTCATAAGCATAGCCTTTCCCCAGTGGAGAAAAGGGACTCCGCAACATGAATTATTTTTGAACATCTCCTATTAATTATCTATCAGTTTATCCATCAACAGTTTACCCTGTTTACCACACAGCAAGCTCAAGATAGCCTCACCTAAATCTATAATTTTGGAAGTTGTGCAATGCATCTTTTAAATGCTTCATTGAAGTGAATCATATTTTGAATGTCACTTTACAAATGCTCACGGACCATTGACTGGTAACTAAACCCGACTCCTTTCTAAATCTGTTAAAGTTCCTTTTGTTACAATTTTGATATCTAGAACCCATAATCTTGCAGCATCTTTATATAATTAGCCATAGAGTGATAAAGTGTGGAAACAGACCCTTCGGCCGAATTTGCCCAGACCAGCCAACATGTCCCAGCTACACTAGTCCCACCTGCCGGTGTTTGTCCATATCTCTCCAAACCTGTCCTATCCATGTATTCATTGCAAAGCTTCAAAGTAAGTGCAAATATTTAATGTCTCCCTCACCTGTTCGTCGGAGATATTTTGAAATGCTTGTAACATGTTTGGACAAGTAGGAAGAAGCATTAACAGTTCCCAAACACGCCGCGATAGGTTTTCTGCGTGAAGGTGCAACTCTTCACGGCGCACAGTCTACATGCAGAATGAGGAAATAAAAGGTCATATTGTAAATGTAACAGTCAAGCAAAAAAGAGAAAATTGTTAGTGAGGCCACAGAGCAAAATGGAGGGACAGCACCTCATATTTTGCTTGGGCAGCTTACACCCCAGCAATATGAATATTAACTTCTCTAACTTCAAGTAATCCTTGCTTTTCCCCTCTCTTAATCCCTCCCCCTTACCAGTTCTCTGACCAATCTGACTGCCCCCCCCCCACCAGCTAGCAATGATCTATTCTACATTTTCCTTTTATCTTCATCTCTTTTGATCTCTTACACTTCTTATCTCTGTGACTCATTCTCCCTGACTCTCAATCTGAAGAAGGGTCTCGACCCGAAACGTCACCAATTTCTTCGACCCAGAGATGCTGCCTGTCCCGCTGAGTTACTCCAGTATTTTGTGTCTATCTGAAGAGAAAAAAGATCTGTAAATCTAAATCTATTAAACGAGGTGCCCAGTCCAACAGCTGTGATCAATTTTATTTTTTTCATGAAACCTAATAGATGGGCAGTGGAGAAAATATTCATAAAACTATTCACTTCTACATCCAAACTAACAGAAGAGGTTATTATTTATTTTTCAGCCTGGTAAAATCCTTGGCTCAGGATGATCCTGATCTATCTTTACCATACCGGGAATACAAAAAAGTTTAATGAATTTTAAAATTGTTCTAGTAAAATAGAAATTAGAGAAACATAACATTTCGTGCTGCAACGAATGAAAACTTTCTTTTGGTGTATGTCAAATTACGTATCAATGTCTCTTCCCCCCAAATAATTAATTAGTGTGCTTTGGCTATTTAATTCACACTATTCTTTCTCCTTCTCATAGAATAATGTAATTATCCATTAGGTACAAAAAAGAGAATCTTGGAAGAGATTTCGAGCATATCCATTGGAAGATATCTGGTATACTGCAAACAATTGAATTGTTCTGGAAACTGTTATGTTATATTATGTTATATATTATCTCTTTGGAGAGATAGCCTATCAACCACACTTATCATCACAATGGTAATTAGCTCGGGAAATGCTTTGAGCCATCAAATTAACCTTGAACGTCAAGCAATTTCATTAAAGCTTAACTTTTTATGGGCTGGTATAAATTGGTTTTAATTTTTTTGATTCTGAATTTGAGTTTAGTATCTTATCATAAATTACTCATTACAAGTAAAATAGTAACTGATAATTTTCTGTTATATGGGATTTGGCTTTGCACAAAATTGGTTGCTGCATAATAATTTCTACACTTCAAAAAAATGTGATTGTATCTCATCAAAAATCTTCTTAAAATTCCCCAATTTCAAATGTACATGCAATTGCCCTATCTAAATGATAAAGCATATTTTGGATGCAAAAGGTTAAAAGAATTTTAAATAGACTGGTCATATCTAGTAATGCAGTGACAAGTGGGGTACCGCAAGGCTCGGTGCTGGGAATGCAGCTATCTACAATATACATCAATGATTTAGATGATGGGATTCAAAGTAACATTAACAAATGTGCAGATGACATAAAGCTGGGTGGCAGTGTGAATGCAGGGTGACTTAGACAGGTTGTGTGAGTGTGCATATGCAAGGCAGATGTGGTTTAATGTGGATAAATGTGAGGTTATCCACTTTGGTAACAAAAACAGGAAGGCAGATTATTATCTAAATGGTGTCAAGTTGGGAAAAGGGGAAGTACAATGGTATCTAGGGGTCCTTGTTCATCAGTCAATGAAAGTAAGCATGCAGGTGCAGCAGGCAGTGAAGAAAGCGAATGGAATGTTGGTCTTCTGGAGTATTGTGTGCAGTTTTGGTCCCCTAATTTGAGGAAGGACATTTTTGCTATTGAGGGAGTTTACAAGGTTAATTCCCAGGATGGCGGGACAGTCATATGCTGAGAGAATGGAACGGCTGGACTTGTATACGCTGGAATTTAGAAGGATGAGAGGGAATCTTATTGAAACATATAAGATTATTAAGGGTTACACAAAAAGCTGGAGAAACTCAGCGGGTGCAGCAGCATCTAAGGAGCGAAGGAGATAGGCGACGTTTCGGGTCGAGACCCTTCTTCAGACTATTAAGATTCAGATTATTCAGATTCAGACCTTCAGATTATTAAGGGTTTGGACAATGCTAGAGGCAGGAAACATGTTCCCGATGTTGGGGGAGTCCAGAACCGGGGGACACAGTTTACAATATACATCAATGATTTAGATGAAGGGAATCAAAGTAACATTAGCAAATTTGCAGATGTCATTCTCTGCCTCAGAGGGTGGTGGAGGCCGGTTCTCTGGATACTTTAAATAGAGAGCTAGATAGGGCTCTTAAAGATAGCGGGGTCAGGGGATATGGGGAGAAGGCAGGAACGGGGTACTGATTGGGGATGATCAGCCATGATCATATTGAATGGCGGTGCTGGCTCGAAGGGCCGAATGGCCTACTCCTGCACCTATTGTCTATATCTCATAAGTGATCTTTCTAAGTTTAAGAAAGAACTGCAGATGCTTAAAAAATCAAAGGTAGACAAAAATACTGGAGAAACTCAGTGGGTGAGGCAGCATCTATGGAACAAAGGAATAGATGACGTTTCAGGGTCGAGACCCTTCTTCAAAGTTTCTAAAACTTTAAGTCAGCATAGCTCAGAGGTCTTTTTTTTGTCAGCACTAGAAAATAAAAGGCAAGTCAAAGTAAATTCTCAGAAGGACAACAGAAACACCTGTGCACACTCTTAGCAAAAGTGCAATATTGAGAGATGCTCCATTTCTGGAATTGTAACTCTTTCATTGAAATTTTAAATAAAAGGCCCAGTTGGCTTTCTCCAATAAATAAAATCATTAACAAGGATATTTTATTTGTGCTTTGGCTAACACGTCTTAACGACTGGAACCAGAACAAATGAACTAATTCAGCTCTTTGATTTTTGCAAATTCAACATAGATATAAACTAAAGGTACACTTGTTTTGCTTTGAGGGAAATGATGGGGGGGGGGAGATAATGAAAATGCAAGCTTTATTTTTCTATCCCACATCATTGCTTTAATCTGCAGCCGCTGACTAGCAGCTGATTGAATTTCATGAAATGAAGGCATTTTTTATTCGCAGATTGAATCCCGATTCAATATTTGAGTGTCCATGCATAAAACAATGATTAAAATTAAAAATAACTCCACAAATACATTACACAGCATCCCCTTCTCCTCCAGAAGGCACAGGTGGCAACTAATCAACAGGTCAAAATTATCTGGTTGGGTTTATTTAGTTAATTTGTATATGAAAATCAAATCATACAGTAAAATAAACTGGAACTGTTGATAATATTGCCGTAATTGAAAATTCTTGAAATACACTGACGACGAAGGAATTAAAATACTTTAAAAAAAACCTGACATAGCTCTTTGCCAAAAGTCTTTAATTATTTTTGTGCTGTGATAATTGATATCAGATTTATCTACTAATTCAAATATCAACTAACACAGAACTAAACTGCAAATCAGGTCAGATTTCATTCAATAAATCAACATGCAGGTACAGCAGGCAGTGAAGAAAGCGAAAGGCATGTGGGCCTTAATAACAAGAGGAATAGAATATAGGAGCAAAGAGGTCCTTCTGCAGTTGTACAGAGCGCTAGTGAGACCACACCTGGAGTATTGTGTGCAGTTTTGGTCCCCTAATTTGAGGAAGGACATTCTTGCTATTGAGAGAGTGCAACATAGGTTTTACAAGGTTAATTCCCGGGATGGCGCGACTGTCATATGCTGAGAGAATGGAGCAGATGGGCTTGTACACTCTGGAATTTAGAAGGATGAGAGGGAATCTCGTTGAAACATATAAGATTGTTAAGGGTTTGGACATGCTAGAGGCAGGAAACATGTTCCCGATGTTGGGGGAGTCCAGAAGCAGGGGCCACAGTTTAAGAATAAGGGGTAAGCCATTCAGAACGGAGATGAGGAAACACTTTTTCTCACAGAGAGTTGCGAGTCTGTGGAATTCTCTGCCTCAGAGGACAGTGGTGGCAGGTTCTCTGGATGCTTTAAAGAGAGAGCTAGATAGGGCTCTTAAAAATAGTGGAGTCAGGGGATATGGGGAGAAGGCAGGAACGGGGTACTGATTGGGGATGAGCAGCCATGATCACATTGGATGTCTGTGCTGGCTCGGAGGGCCAAATGGTCTACTCCTGCACCTGTCTATTGTCTATTAATCATTCTTTATTAGATTTATTGGTGCAAATAATTCAATGGAAAGCCAATTAATGTGCTCCCAGCAAGGATCCAATGACCAATTGATTTTTGTGATAATTTGAGGAACAAACAAAATTGATCACTCTGTGTCCTGATTAAACTCCAGATGATGCAATCTCAACGGATTACATATGGAAAATATGTTTCTGGAAATGAAGGGAAGCTAGCTTCTCCCTTGTTGTAACAATTTTCAAATAAAACCACTCATATTCCCCTTGTTTTGTCACAAAATGTAAAAAGCAGAGGATTTGTGATGAGCAAGGAAACCAAACTTCAAGTGACACCATAAAGTACAGCAATAAAGCTACAGTATTCCCATTAAGTTATCAACAGGACTAGTGCAAATATTATGCCCAAATTATTAAAACTTGGTTTTATTTTAAAATACAATCTTATTTGTAATGCCTATGAATTTATTGCAGCATAATTATTAAAATCTGACAATGTGCACTTTAACCACATGTGATTTATTTATATTACTGATCTCAAATTGTGGAGTACAGAGGCAAATAAATAAATGATGGGTCATGATCCCAAACATTATGGAGGGCACTGTATGCACTGAAAAAAGAAAACTATTTTGACTAGAAAACAATAATTTAACGAGATTAAAAAAAATAATCAGGGTTTAATTACAAACCTTTAAATTATAAACCATGTGCTTTTCAATGACCATGGGACTTGATGCATTCAACACCTTACCTCAAAATCTTCCATTGTGTGATCAACTGAAGGTGGTTTAAATGATGCTAACATCTCAAGCAAGTCAAACAAGGTAGTAAGATGTGGTTCTTGCAAGAGCAAAAGCATTGGGATATTTTCCTTTTGGGGTGGAGGAAGGCAAGATGCGGGCAACTGAATGCCATCTCCTTTGCGCTCCCGACGTGGTGCACCAAGTGATACAAATACCATCTGTAAAAAACATATACTTAAGTTAGCTGTAGACGAAAAATCCTGGAATATAATAAATTCATTCAACTCAAAGCATATTGCTCAGTTCAGGATCTTAATGAGAAATGATTAAGAGAAACTTAGCAATCAACCTTGGAATTACATTCAATAATAAATGTCATGGAGTAGAAGACTGACAGAAAAGTAGTGGACTAATCAGTGGAATAATTCTGGAAAATACAGGCTAAATATAATAAGCTGAATGACACGAGAAGTGAAAGGCAGAAATAAGACAGAAAGAGTATGAGGACGATGATGATGATGACAAGTTAGCTAATTTTGATAAATCACATGATTGAAGTAGAAGGCACTGCTGGAATTCTGACTGCTTTGTATTAGCCTTTACCAAAGGTTAGAGTGCTGACAAAATACAAGGCAGAGAGGTACGAGAAATAACAGATGGAACCAAAACTGATGAACAGGAAGAGGGAAATCTGGTGAAGCTTGGAGCAGTGTAGGAAGGAACTGCAGATGCTGGTTTACACTGAAGGTAGACACAAATGCTGGAATAACTCAACAGGACAGGCAGCATCTCTGGATAGAAGGAATGGGTGATGATTCGGGTCGAGACCCTTCTTCAGACTGAAAGTCGGGGAGAGGGAGTCCAGAGATATGGAAAGGTAAGGTGTGAAAACGACAGATCAAAGCAAATGGTGATAAGGAAATGTCGATTGGTTCATTGTTAGCTGAGGGGAAGGTGACTACTAAAGGCAGAGATGTTGCCTGTCCCGCTGAGTAACTCCAGCATTTTGTGTCTACCTTCAAGCTTGGAGCAAGTAGGTCACCTGCTCCAAATGGAAATGCAAACTAGCTGGAAACTGCAAAAAGTCTTGTCATAATATTCCAACACTTCTGAGAACTAGACATCCAAATTGCAAGGATTTATTGGGCAGCTACAGAATAGTCAGCTTAATTACCATCAGAACGAAGTCAATTAGAAGCAGAAATCTAGTAAAATAAAATTACAAGGAAAATGACTGATATGGTTGGCAGGGAAAAAATGCTAAATGTGTGATAATACAAACTTAGAAGTGTGCAAACTGAGAGAAGGACAGTAAGACACTGCAAGAAGTCATTATTAGATTGGCAGAAAGGACAGAAAAAGACAAAATACATTGAATGTACAAAGCTGCAGGCAGAAAAAAACGTAAGAGTGTTTTAATCATCATATTTACCGGCAACAGAACAATGACATTCTTACTTCCAGCAGCTTTACAGGCCCATTAAACACGGATACATATAGTTTATGCAATAACACAATAAATTAATTATCAGCAATACTTGGAAACCACACCATAAAAGTGCAAAATCAAAGTTGGTAATGCAATCAAAACAAAGTCCAGAGTAGATCATAGTGATTGAAGCAAGGTTGTGGTTAGTGTTGTGCAGTGTTCAAGAGCCTGATGGTTGTTGGGAAGAAGCTATTAATGAATCTGGTGGTCACGGTTTCCAGGCTCCAGTACTTTCACACCAATCGTAGTGCGAGATCAAAGCATGGCCAAGATGTGGCAATTTTAGCTGCCTTTTTGAGACAGCTTCTCCTGTAGATCCCCAAGGTGGTGGGGACATCGATATCCGTGATTGACTGGGCAACATTACCACTTTCTGCAGCCTCCTTCATTCCTGGCCGTTCGTGTTACCAAACCATCGTGCAACCAGTCAGTATGCTCACCACCTGCAGAAGTTTGTTAAGAGTATTTGACAACAAAACAAATTTCTTCAATCTTCTAAGTTTAGGCATTGAACATTATTTGTAATTGCATCAATATGCTGAGCCCAGACTCTCTCCACTCTTGTCCCATCAATAAAGACAAGCTCATGGATCCTTGACCTTGCTCATTGGTCTTGCTAATGTTGAGAGCAAATTTGTTGTTCTGGCACCTTGCAATCAGATCAATCTCCTTTCTGTACTCATCATTACCCGTTATTCGTCCAACAATAGTGGTATCATCTGTAAATTTAGAGAAGGCATTAGAACTGTGTCTGGCCTCACTGTCATGGGTATAGAGAGAATAGAGCAGGGGACTGAGCAAACAACCTTGAGGCGCTCATATGTTCATGCTATCAAGAAGCGTTGTTGCCAATTAGTACTGATTTAGTCTACCAACGAGGATCCAATTGCATAGGGATGAGCAGAGACCTAGTTCTTTATGTCTTGTTTAAGAAAGAACTGCAGATGCTGTAAAATAGATGGTAGACAAAAATGCTGGAAAAACTCAGCGGGTGAGGCAGCATCTATGGAGCGAAGGAATAGGTGAAGTTTCGGGTTGAGATCCTTCTTCAGACTGATGTGGGGGTGGGGCGGGAAGAAGAGAGGAAGAGGTGGAGACCATAGGCTGTGGGAGAGCTGGGAAGGGGAGGGGAAGGGGGGAGAAAGTAAGGACTGCCTGAAATTGGAGAAGTCAATGTTCATACATGCCCTTAGATGTTGCACCTGGACTCTTACATGATTCTGTATTGCCAGACTTGAATGCCCAAGAACTGGTCCTCAGTAGTTTGCAGACCTCAAGAGTCAAGAGTGTTTTAATGTCATATGTCCCAGATAGAACAATGAAATTGTTACTTGCTGCAGCACAACAGAATATGTAAACATAGTACACTGTAAACAATATAATAAACAAGAGGGAAAAAAAGTTTAGTGTATAAACACACACACACACACACACACACACATATATATATATATATATATATACATGCACACATATGTACACACAAAAAAACAAACAATAGTAGTGCAATAATAACAATAATAGTCTATTGTAGTTCAGAGGTTATTTGAGGTTGTAGTGCTCAATAGCCTGATGGCTGTAGGGAAGGAACTGTTCCTGAACCTGGACATTACAGTTTTCAGGCTCCTGTACCTTCTTCCCGATGGCAGGAGTAAAATGAGTGTGTGGCCAGGAAAGTGTGGGTCTCTGATGATGTTGGCTGCCTTTTTGAGGCAGCGCCTCCAGTAAATCCCTTTGATGGTGGGGAGGTCAGAGCGGTGATGGACTGGGCAGTGGTCACAACTTTTTGCAGTCTTTTTAACTCCTGGGCGTTCAAGTTGCAAAAACCAGGCCGTGAAGCAACCAGCCAATATGCTCTCTACTGTACACCTGTAGCAGTTCAAGAGACTCCTCTCTGACATACTAAATTTCCGTAATCTTCTCAGGAAGTAGAGGCGTTGATGTGCTTTCTTTATAATTGCATCAGTGTGCTGGATCCAGGAAAGATCTTCGGAAATATGCACACCCAGGAATTCGAAGTTTTTGACCCTCTCCACCATCGTCCCATTGATATAAACAGGATTGTGGGTCCTCATCCTCCTCCTTCTTCTTCTTCTTCTTCTATCATGTGGCGTGCACAGCCTAAAGTTGTTGGACAACTTGTTCTATTTGATCTTCCGTTTGTGCACGTCGAGTTGATTGCATTAGTCGAAACAGGACCACGTGAAGGTTGCAATCTTCCACCCAATTCTTCCTCTTCCAAAGTCCACAATCAGTTCATTGGTTTTACTGATATTGAGAGCCAGGTTGTTGTGCTGGCACCATTTGGTCAATCTCACTTCGATACTCATCTGTAATTCATCCAACGACGGTGGTGTCACCGACGAACTTGAAGATGGATTTTGCACTGTGTCCAACTACACAGTCACGAGTATAGAGTGAGTAGAGCAGGGGGCTGAGCACGCAGCCTTGAGGTTCTCCCGTAATGATTGTTAATGAGGAAGAAATGTTTCTGCCAATTCGAACAGACTGTGGTCTGTGGATGAGGAAGTCGAGGATCGAATTGCAGAGGGATGTGCAGAGACCCAGTTCCATGACCAGCTTGGAGGGGATGATGGTATTGAACGCCGAGCTGTAGTCTATAAACTACAGCCTGATATAGGTGTTTTTGTTGTCCAAGTGGTCCAGTGCAGAGTGGAGAGCCAGTGAGATCGCATCCTCCGTTGACCTGTTGTGACGGTATGCGAACTGCAGTGGGTCGAGGTTCTTGGTGAAGTAGGAGTTGATATGCACCATAACCAACCTCTCAAAGCACTTCATCACCACGTACATTAGTGACTCTGGTCGATTGAGGTCATTGAGGCATGTCACCTTACTCTTCTTGGGTACTGGTATTATTGATACCGTCTTAAAGCAGGTGGGAACCTCATACCTCAGTAATGAGAGGTTGAAAATGTCCTCAAAAACTCCAGCCAGAAACCCGACCAGGTCCAGACACTTTCCGAGGCTTCGCCCCCCGAAGGATCTTCTGACGTCGGCCTCTGTAACTGTGACTATAATACCATCAGGGCGTATGGGGGCTCGGGAAGGCACATCAGTGTTCTTACCAAAGCGTGTGTAGACCGCACTAAGCTCGTCAGGGAGTGATGCTTCGTTGTGGCTTGAGCTGTCTCCTGATTTCGCCTTGTTGGAGGTGATGGCATTTAAGCCCTGCCACAGTTACCGAACATCCACTTGTTCATCCAAGGTTTCTAGATAAGGAATACTTGGATGGTCCTGGTGTGAACACACTCTTACATACATTTCCTTGAGGCTGGTACAACTCTGGCACTTTTGATTAGGTCCGTTGACATGTCCTTGAACATCGCCCAGTCTACCGAAGTCAAGCAGTCCCTCCTCCACGTACCCTGACTAAAGGACATATAGGATTGGAAGGACCTGATTTTCTGAATACATAAATCCTTGAAAGTGGCTGGGTATTTTCAGAGAGAGAATGACGTAAGAAAATAGAAGAAATGGATCACCTAGCCCCTCAAGCCAGTCCAGTCATTCAACATAATCATAGCTGATCTAGGCTGGCCACTTCAGTGTTAGAACAGGGAAATAGGTGCTGGAGTAGGCCATTCGGCTCCTCGAGCCAGCATAATATGATCTGGCCATTCAATACGATCATGGCGGATCATCCAAAATTGTTTAATGGCGGTGGCCCCTGCAGTTCGTCTGTCCTTTTTTAAATTTTTGCCCCGTTTGCTGTGGTTTTTATATTGTTTTTAACTGTGTATATGTGGGGGGCGGGAGGAGGGGGGAGGGTGGTGGGGGAACTTTTAAATCTCTTCCCTGCACCGGAGACCCGACCTTTTTCCCTGTCGGGTCTCCGTTGTCGTTGGGGCCTAGCACCGTGGAGCGGCCTCCAGCCGGAACGACCTGGGAGCTCCAGTTGCGGAGCCTGCGGACTTGCCATCGTGGGGTTGGCCGGCCTCGGAGCGTGGGGAGCTGTGGTGGCGAGGGGCTGCGCCCGGGTTCCGGGGCTTCAGAGGTTCCAGCTGCAGGCCTGTGGACAGTGACATTGGGAGCTCCTGGGTCCCTGGTGGGAGACCGCTTTATGTAGCTCCCGCGGCGGCAGCTTCTCCCGCCCAAGGTGCGGGGCTGAAAACGGCCCGGAACGGGACCTCACATCTCGATGCACGGCTTTACCGGCCGCGGGACTTGCCAACGCCCGCCGGGGCCTCCAACATTAAGACCCGGAGCAGGGCCTTACATCGCCGGCGCGGCATTAGCGTCCGCGGGACTTACCATCGCCCGCCAGGGGCTTTAACATCGAGAGAGGATGGAGAGCGGGGAGAGGCAAGATTTTGTCTTCCATCACAGTGAGGAGGAGACTCACTGTGATGGATGTCTGTGTGAATTGAGTTGGTTGTGTGTCTTGTATAATTGTTTCTTTTTGTTGTATGGCTGCAGAAACCAAAGTTCCTAACGGAAAAATAAAGTTCCTTGTATTGTTGTATTGATTTGTATTGTACCCCGTTCCTGCTTTCTCCCCATATCTCTTGATTCCGTTAGTCCTCAAGCTATATCTAATTCTCTCTTGAAAACATCCAGTGAATTGGCCTCCACTGCCATTTGTGGCAGAGAATTCCACAATTCACAACTCTCTGGGCAACCTTCACGTGGTCCACCCTGTTTCTATGAATGCAATCAACCTGAAAAAGATTTTCCTCATCTCAGTCCTAAATGGCCACAGTTTCCTTATTCTTAAACTGTGACCCCTCGTTCTGGACTTCACCAAAATCGGGAACATTTTTCCTGCATCTAGCCTGTCCAATCCTATAAGAATTTTATGTTTCCATAAGATCCCCTCGCATCCTTCTAAATTCCAGTGAATACAAGCCAAGTCGATCCATACTTTCATCATATGTCAGTCCCGCGATCCCAATTAACGCTTAGTTCCCCAATCTTTCCAAATATTTATCTATTTACACCTTAATTGTATCAAATAATCTGGCCTACACCATCCTTGAGCACAGAAAACTCCAGTGATTCTGAGAGGTTTCCATGTACTGGTTAATTAATAATAGCGATTTGCAAACCAAATGGTACCTTGGAATTCACAAGCAACAGCAATCATGAACAAATTTAGAAATGTTGAGTCAAACTACAACTGCAATATTGCTTCTGATTCTGGTCATCTCATCTTTGGAAGAATGTAAAGCTTGAGACGCAAGGAATGTAGTTACTAAAATGGTTCTGGGTGAGTAATTTCAGCTTTAAGATTAGATTTTAATGGATGGTTGATGCTCTTGGAGTAAAGAGGCTGGGAGAAGATTTGGAAGAAATGCGCAAGATCTGGTTTAAAAAGGATAAAGGAAGACAAGCCGTGTCTATTAGAATATGTAAAGGGCCTGAGGCTTAGATTTCAAGAATCAAGAATGTAAAATGTCATAGGTTCTGGTATGGAATTCTTACTTGCTGTAGTTTTTCAGACCCAAAGCACACAATAATCAATCATACAACAAATTAATAATTCATAAGACTTGGTAACTAGAGCACAATAGCACCAAATATGTCCAAAGTGGAACCAAAACAAAGTCCATCATAGATGATTTTTGCAGAGGCAGTGGATCATGCTGTGCAGTGTTCAAGAGTCCAATAGTTGGGAGAAGCTGATCTTGAACCTGGGGGTCAGAGTTTTCTGAATCCTACACCTTTACCCAATTGCAGTAGCAAGATGAGAGAGTGGGCAGGATGTTGTGGGTCTTTGATGATATGAGCTGTCTTTCCGAAGCGACATCTCCTGTCAATGGTGGGAGGTCAGTATTCGAGATGGTTATATCTACAACTTTCTGCTGCCTCCTACTTTCCAAGGTGTTCGAGTTACCACACTAAGCCATGACGAAATCAGTCAGTATGGTCTCTACCGTGTGCCAGCAGAAGTTCGGCGATAGACCTAACTGCGTCAATCTTCTGAGGAAGTAGAGGTGTTAATGAGCTTTCTTTATGGTTGCATTGATGTGCTGGGCCCAGGACAGATTTTCAGAGATATCCAAAACCAGGAACCTGACTCTTCACTGCCGTTAATAAAGGTAGGTTCATCAATCTCTGGCTTTCCCTTTCTGAAGTCCACAATGAGCTCCTTGGTCCTGCTAACGTTGAGAGCAATATTGCTGTTCTTGCATCATTAAATCAGATGTTCATTTTTGCTCCTGTACTCTCTGTTATACCCACCATGTATCCAACAACTGTGGTATCGTTGGCAAATTTAAAGAGGGTGGTAGAACAGTGTCAGGCTACACGATCACGGGAGAGTACAGCAGGGGACTGAGCACACAGCCTTGAGGTCCTCCTGTGTTGATGGTTGTCAGGGAGGAACTGTTGTTTCCAATTCCAACTGATTGTGGCCTGCCAATGAGGAGGTTGAAGAGCCAATTGCAAAGGGACAAGCAGAGACACAGTTCTCCGAGTTTAAGTTGACGGAAAAAGATGATCTTGAATACGAGGGAAATGCAAGTTATTTTTATAAACTGAGTAGTTATGATTGTAGCCTCCCAGATATAAAGGCTGAAGAATGGCAATGGGAAAGGAGCAGGGGGCAGGGAGAGAGCGAGAGAGCGACACACACACACACACACACACACACAGCAAAGGCGGGGGCCAGAGAAAACTGGATGCGCTGTCTGAAATTCACACTGTGCAAAGCCAAGGTGATACCCGCGATGAACAGGAAGGTTAAAGACGGCTAGCACAGTGTAGGGTAAGTCCTTTAAAAGAGCGGATAGCATTTCCTTGGTTCTGAAAACTCGTGCTTACATTTTTTTTCCCCCAATGAGCCAATTAAAATGCCCGGTCAGCAAAGAAGATTACCTACGGCTACCTTGACTACTTACAACGACATGACGACTACACTACCACTGCACTACGAGTTCAAAAGTATCAATTTTCTCTATGCCGACCAATTTTTGCTCGCAGAAAAATTTTCAACATGTCGAAAAAATTTCCGCGACCAAACTGAGGCTGCGAGTAGTAACCACTATGCGGGAACTCCTCGCGACCGTGAAGGAGACTTACCAGTGACCTCCTAGGACCATGTGTCGACCATGCTGCGAGCTTGTGGCGAGCGCAGACTATCCTAAACTCGCCAATAAGGTTGCCATAGTGGGACAGGCCCTTCAATGATGCTGAATGCCCTGGTTTTAGATTTAACAACTCAGCCATATATATTTAAAAACAAGAACATTTCAATTACCTGCATATCTTTAAATCCAAGTTCATTGAGTGTTTTCTCATCATAATCTGTGGTAAGTTCATGTCCTGAGGAAATCATTCTCACAGGTCCCATAAGACCTCCTGAAAAACAAACATAAACAGTTTTTAAGTCTACGGATCGTCAACAGTGCTGCACCTCAGGGTAGTGCTCCACCCCTTGCTCTCCTCCCTCCACACCCACAACTGCATGGCCAAGTACTAGGCCAATGATATCTTTAGATGTGCCAATCATACAGTTGTTGTCGGGCGGATTAAGAGACAAAGTACAGGAAGGAAACCAAAATCCTCGCATTATGGTGTCAGCACAATGAGCTGACCATAATGTCGGCAAGATAAAGGAGTTGGTTGTTGACCCAAGGAAGCAAGGCGGTGAATACCACCTTGTCTTCATTAATGGAGCCGTTGTGGAGATGATCGACAGTTTCAAGTTCCGAGGTATCCATATCACCAGCAAGTTACCCTGGTCTCTTCACAATAATGTAAAGATCAGGAAAGCGCATTAGCGTGTTTACTTTCTTCGGCGTCTGAAAGCGTTCAGCACATCCACAAGGACACCCTTGAACTTCTATAGATCCACTACAGAAAATATTCCGACGTGATGTATCTCAGCCTGGAATGGCAACTGCTAGGCTCAGCTCTTGGCTGCCTGAACCTGCAGACAGTAGTGAACACAGCTCAGTCTATCATGGATTTGTGTCCATCCAGGCCAGTCCACCCAGTTTATCCAGGGCAGGCACAGTGGCACAACCGTAGAGCTGCTGTCTTGCAACACAGGAGACCCGAGCTCAATCCTGACTACAGGTGCTGCCTTTAAGAAGTTTGTACGTTCTCCCTGTGAACGCATGAGTTTTCTCCGGGTGCTCCGGATTCCTCCCGCATTCCAAAGACATGTAGGTGTGTGGATTAATCAGCGTCTGTAAATTGTCCCTAGTGTGTTCGGGTAATCACTGGTTGGCATGGACACTGAAGACCGAAGGGCCTATTTCCACGCTATCTCTAAACTAAACAAAGAGGAAGAAGATTGAATTTTATTGCCTTCCATCACAGTGAGGAATGTGGAATCCACTGTGGTGGATGTTTATGTTAACTTTTGTGTGGTTGTGTGTCTTGTTGCTTTTCACTTAGTATGGCTGTACGGGAACTCAAATTTCACTGTCCCTTAATTGGTACATGTGACAATAAACTGACCCTGAAACCTTGAACTATCTTCATGGTGCATTATACAGGGAAGGCTGGAAGTATCATCAAGGATGCCTATAACCCTGCCATTCTCTATTCTCTCTTCTGCCTTCTGGGAGAAGATGCAGGAGCTTGAATGCTTGGATGCCAAGACTTAAGAACAGCTTCTTCCCCACTACTATTTGATTCCTGAACCAATCACTTCTTTCACATCTCATTCTCTAAGTTGTTGCCAGCATTGTTACTCTTAACTCTACCTCATTTGATTATTCCATTATTGCAATATTCTTTTGCACTGCTTGGATCTCGCACAACAATTCTGCACTCTTCTGCTGCTTTGCATTTTTGCATATTTATCATTGGTGCATATATACTGCTTACTTTATGAACTTCATGAGTAAGAAATTTCATTGGAGCCACAGTAAATGACAATAAACTAATCTAATCGAATGATATCCTGACACAGCAATATGTAAACCAAATCAGCATTTAAATTAAAACAGACGAAGGTGATTAGGAAAGAATCAAGTCAGACAATTGAACATGATCTTTGCTGTTTTCTGTTGTATTTTGCAATCTGTAGTATCACCAAGTGATGCAATTGAACCTACAATAGACAATTTTAATTTGTGTACACAAACAAGGAAAACTGAATTTATTTCAGAAGCTCTAAAATACAACATTTCTTTAGAAATTTACCAAAACCTATAGATTAACAATATGACAAAACTATGTTCACCAATACTTTCAAATCTTCATATTCCTTGAGGACAAAGACAGATTTTGCTTTAAAACACTGCTACTGAATAAATGCACTTTAGCATAAATATAGGTTAACAAGAATTAAAAATTAGCACTGAATGAAAACCAGAGTATAAGCTGAAAATGAATCCCTGCTATCTCAAACATTTTGTCAGAGATACCAAGTGCCAATAGGTGTAGGAGATCCAGAGACAGCATGCTGGAAAAGTTTGTGATTGGAAGGCAAACAACGTTACAAACTATAAAGAGGGAAAGGCAAAGTGAAGCTAGTTGACAAAAAAGATCAAAAAGATCATAAATTGCCCAAATGTTTTTGGGGTATCTTTAGACAAACCGCTTTTGGAGTATTTTGCAGAAGACGCTGGTGAGGCCGCATATGGAGTATCGTGTGCAGGTTTGGTCACCCTGCTGTAGGACGGATGGTGTTAAGCTGCAAGAGCTTAGATCGCCCCGATGGATGGTTTGACTGCCCCGACCGCGGGCGATAAATGAGGGAAGATTAGACTTTATTGCCATCCATCACAGTGAGGAATGTGGGGAATCCACTGTGGTGGATGTTTATGTTAACTTTTATGTAGTTGCGCGTCTTGTTGCTTTTTTAGTATGGCTGTATGGTCATTCGCCTATCACTGTACCTTAATTGGTCACGTGACAATAAAAGACCTCTGAAACCTTTGAAGCTGGAAAGATTGAAATATTGGGTGAATGCACTGCCTTTTAGCTAGACGGGAATCAAGAACCAGAGTACATAAGTTTAAGATGAGTGAGGAAAGATTTAATAGGAACCCGAGGGATAACTTTTTCCACACAGAGGGTTGTGGGTATATGGAACGAACTACCAGAGGAGGTAATTGAGGCAAGTACATTAAGAACATTTAAAAAACATTTGAACAGGTACGTAGATCGGAATGATGTAGAGGAATATGGGTGAACCATGGGCCGGTGGCACTAGTGTGGGTGGGACATCTTGGTCGGCATGGACAAGTTGGGCCCAGGGGCCTGTTTCCATGCTTTATGACTCTACGGAGTTCAAATAAGGTAGCTACTCTGTAGCAGGAAGGGCCAGTAATAAATTAAGATAATCTGAATGGTGGCGGTGGAGTGATAGGGTGATGAAAGAGAGTGAAGACAAATACATATACTTTCAATTGCATAAACAACACATACCAGTAAAATCTCCTTGACGGCTGTTTTGGCCAAATTCTTGGAGCTGAGCTTGCTGACTCATTTGTTCCTTCTGCAGATTCTCATACCAGTGGGTAACTTCAGCTCTTAAATCTGCAACTTGGTCACTAGGATACATTTCAATTGTCATCTACAAAGTAAAATTTATGAAAATAAAATACAATTTTTAAACCTCACATTACATTCCCAGATATTAAACATTTTACATTTCAATTGTGTAGATCATCTTGCTATTTGGCAAATATACAATGCAATGAGTAGTAGCAGCAAAAGGTTACCTGTGTTTATTTGTAGTAACGCACATTCACAAGTATTAAGAATAAGCCAGAATGGTATTTATAACTGAAGGATAAATGTTGATTTGAAAAAATCTATAACCACCCCATAATTACTTTACAGCAATGATTATTTGTTCTTTAGACTAAAATAATATATTTAAATCAAAAAAGGAGATCGTGTTAGCAAATCAATGCCTAGCATGGTTCATCTTTCAAAGTGTAGCTTGTTAACCAAAAAATATTTATAACATTAATACAAAACTATGAGAGGCACTGGATAGGGTAGACAGAACCTTTCCCCAGGGTGGAAGTATCAAAGGCTAGAGGGCATTACTTTGAGGACAGAGGGCGAAAGTTTGAAGAAGATATGCAGGACAAGTTTCTTATACAGAGAGGTGGGTGACATGAATGCCCTTCCAAGGATGGTGGAGGAGATGAACATGATTAGGTTGGCACATGTAGATGCAGACAATGGAAGGATATGGATCACGTACAGGCAGACTTTACATTATGTTTGGTACAGACATTGTAGAACAAAGAGCCTGCTCCTTTGCTGTACTGTTCTACATTCTTAAATATTGAGAGCTTGATCTAATATTGCTATTAGTCCACAGTACTCTGTGCAAATATATTTAGAAATTTAATAAATGGTAATTGCCATTGCTATGAATGGAAATAAATCCTACTTCTAAGAGGAACAAGAATAATTGATAATAATGACACATGATCACCACGGCTTGGTGCTGTTATTTGCCTTAGTATAAATAACCACCACCACAGCTTTATAATCTCCTTAAAAATGGTGGCTACCACCATCAGATTTCCCGATGAATCACCATCACAGGGCAGCACCACATTTGCTGCCCATTCCTAATTGCTTGTGAATAACTGATGAGCTTGCACAACCATTTCAGAGGGTTAAAAAGAAAGTGCTGGATGAACTCAGCGGGTCAGGCAGCATCTATGGAAGGAATGGATAGGCGCCGTTTGGGTCGGGAACCTTCTTCAGACTGACTGTAGTCGGGAGGGTGAATGCCTGAAAAGAGCTGGGGGCAAGTCAAAGTCTGGCAAGTGATAGGGGTATATAGATCAGGAGGGTTTGTTTGATAGATGGGTGGATAAAATAAGGAAAAGAGTAAAATATACAGCTTGAAGGACGGATATAGGTGGAAGGGGATGTCAGGTGGGGGGCGAGGGAAAAAATATTCAAATAGTGAGAGTTATGAGTGAACACAGGAAAAAGAGGGTAAAAAAGGGGTTTGTTACCAAAAATTGGAGAATTCAATGTTCAAATGATTGGGTTGTAGCCACCGAAGCATTATATGAGGTGCTGTTCCTCTGGTTTGCGAGTAGCTTCGTTTCTATAAATGAACTGTTTTGCAACTCCAAATTTGGAGATGTAGCACAATGACATCATTTTTGACATTAGCTTCCAATTTAGATACTTATTTTATCAACTCTATCAGAATTTATAGAAGATTGCAAATCAATTTCCAATGGGGAAGGTGGGGAAAGGGAAACTACAGCCAAGACATCATCAATTAAACATCCCAGAATTAAAATAAATAGATTAGCATTGTAATATTCCAATTTAACCATTTGATTTACAAGCAAATCAAATAGTTTAATGGTAGCAGAGGGAATTAAGTATTGAATATGCATCCTAAAATGCTGTTGATGAAGTTTATACAAATCAGTTGATCTATCTGGTTGGAACTGGGGTTAATCGTCACTGTCATCTTGTCAACTAGAAAGAAGAAAAGTTTCTCAGTTCATGATTAGCACCCAATTTCCAGGATACAAAGTGCATATGTAAATGAATGACCAAGAATGGCCTCAATTTCAAATAGAATGTTTCTGGATATTCTCTACAAAAACAACAGCATCTTCACTAAACTTTTAACTGAAACAAAACTTACGTTTATATTGGTTATTTAACAGAAGAAAATAATACAAGAACACTGCTGAACCCTTGCAATGCAACAATGCAGCCAGAGCAAAGATGTAGCGCTCTAATGCAAATTAGCCTTGCAGCAAATGCATATATTGTTTACTTAAACATATACATTTGGTCCAAAGTACACAATTAAATGTTGTCCACACTATAGATTCATACCAGTTAGCAACAACTCACAACATTTTAATTACCTTATCAGGCAGCCCAGCTGGTTGACAAACAATTCGTAATGGTAAGGACTGTTTATCACTAAGGGCCTTTAAATGACTGCTAATACCGGTACCCTCTATCTGCCACTGACGCAAATGGTATGCAAACCTATGGGAACAATGAAAAAAATATATATTATTTTCTTAAATTGTACCTGCAACATTAAAAAAAAATTACATCCTGGATTAATATTTTATTTAAACTTTTTTTCAAGTAACAAAGCACTAACAATTTCTATTAATATTAATCACAATTATGTATTTCCCTCCTCTGGCAATCTTTCCTGTATGAAAGATTGCCAGAGTCTATCAGGCAATGAATTAATTTCCAATGGAATCACAATATTTGACCAGTTCCAACATTTCAATACATAGCAGATTTTGGAACTAAAAAGGAACATAATCTACCAGTTGGTTGTCAACCCAATAATATTACATGGCTAATGCAATTTGCGATTGAATGTATCAAGTGGTAGAACATAATGACTGTTTAACAACAGATTTTCTGATATAATCGTGGGCATGCCACAAAAAATTGACAACATTTGAGGCAAGTGCCATGCTGTCCAACTGCTGTAAATAACTTTAGTAGTACAGTATTGGAAACAAATGCAGCCAGTCTTTAGATAAAGACGAAAGGAATGGCAGATGCTGGAATCTTGAGTAAAAGACTAAGTGCTGGAGTAATTCCACACGTCAGGCAGCATCTGTGGAAGGACTGGATAGGTGATGTTTTGTGTTGAGACCCTTCAGTCTGATATGATGTCCAATAAAGTCTACTGAATTGTGTGCTGATGCTGCATGAACAAAGAACAGGAATAGCGGCAACACAGTGGTGCAACACGTTAATCCTGATCTCAGGTGTCCTCCTTGTGGAGCAAGCACATTTTGTGACTGCATGGGTTTCTTCCAGGTACTCCAATTTATTCCCACATCCTAGAGACATACTAGTTGGTAGTTTACTTGATTATCACAAATTGTCCCTTGTCTGTAGATAAATGGCAATTGAAGAGAATGTGGAGAGAATTTAAAAAATGGGATTAATGCAAGATTTGTATAAAATGGGTGACTGCTGTCAGGGAGGATTGATGGGCTGCAGAACCCACTTTCATGAAGAATCAAAAACAGACCACATGAAAGTAAAAGCAGGATGGAAATTGGTTAAGGGAGAGTCTACAGAAATTGCGAATTAAATAGAACATTTAAATAAGCGATTTTTAAACAATTACCTTCTCCTAAATGCTTCCAGGTGTGTTTTCAGCATCAACAGTCCCCTTTCAATAATAGTGAGGCTGGATTGTGATTCTTTCTCAAGATTTTCTGATGCCATCATAAGGCTTTCCATACATTTACTGATGAATTCTTGCTCCTTTTCCAAGCCAGTTTTACCTGGAGCAATAGTAGACTTATTTATTTGTGCCTCCCTTTCATTGGTTTACAATATGCATCTTAAGTAAGCTTTCAAAAAACTGAAGTAAAATGATTTGTAGGTCAAAATCTCTCTGATTTATATGTTAGAAAATACAGATACCACAAAGACAATTTTGTGAAAAGGTTTAATTACATGGCAGGTTTCCACAGACCGTTTTCATTATGAATTCCAGTATATACATTTGCAAATGTTACCATTTACAAGAAAGAATTATAAAGTGGTTATCATATGGTATTTTTGTTCTTTCTAATTTCACAAAAAAAAGATTTTTTTATAGAAAGATGACAAAGGCCTTGTAAATATTTGATGGTCCTTTTTCATACTATGCTGAAGGATAAGGCCTCTCTAAATTGCCAGCGTTATTTAGAATTAGTGACACAGTCCCAATCCCTTTTCCAATATCCTTCAACTCGCTCTGAGGCCTAATGCTGCTTTGGATTTTTGTTCTTTCAGCAAGGAGGTAGTAAATGACTTGGTATGGTATCAGGGGATATCTGGTGGAATTACAGGTTCCAGGTAAATGAAGCCCAAGGCATTTGTGCATCATTCTCGCTCTCAGTCTGTTCCCTATCCCTTCATTTGTTCAGCACCACATACTGCCAACTTTAACCCTGCTAACTTCCCAGTGATTTATCCTCAACATCTGTCAAGTTCCTGTCCTTTGTGCTTCAAAGAATCCCTTCACAGTCAGTTGCTCCTCTTAGAAAAAGTAAGATGGAGCTTTCAGGCCTCCAGCGTCAACCAGACGATCAACTCCAACAGTCTCCTCACTTTGCTTATTTTAAATTAGTTTTTTGTACAGGTGAGATCAACCACACTTTATTACATTTCCATCTTAGAGATGGATTAACTTCCTTAAGACCTATAAGACAACACGCCTATGCCCCATGAACACTCACCTTTAGCCCAATCGTAAAGAAAACAAAATGAAAAGTTTAAATAAATTAAATGGAAGAGACCGAAAAGGCTCAACTGAAAAATGTTTAATAATGTAGCCATACAAATAGATATAAAGTGGAAAATGATAGGACCACTTTAAAGAACTCAATCCTGAACTTTTTCAAATTTGTTGATTTCCTGACAAATTCAGAATTCCCTGTACTAGTGGTGGGGAACAGAGGCATGGGGAAGAGGGAACAGGACAGCAAACTATCATGCCAATCATCATACAACCATCCCCACCCCACCAAATATGTGCCTAATGCTTCTCTCCATACAATTCCCCCTGCCTGACAATCTCCTCACCCCCCCCCCCACTTTGGCAATCCCCCTGCCTCAACTCACATTCCCCCCAATATCTCATAAGATCATGTGATAGGAGCAGAATTAGGCCATTTGGCCCATCAAGTCTATGCCATTCAATCATGGCTGATCTACCTCTCCCTCCGAACCTCATTCTCCTGCCTTCTCCTCATAACACCTGACCCCCGTACTAATCAAGAATCTATCTATCTCTATCTTAAAAATATCCATTAATGGCCTCCACAGCCTACTGTGGCAATAAATTTCATAGATTCACCACCCTCTGACTAAAGAAATTCCACCTCAATTTCTCACTAAACGTCCTTTAATTCTGATGCTTTGACCTCTGGTTCTAGACTCTCCAACTAGTGGAAACACATCCACTCTATCCACATCTCCATGTTATGATGGGGGTTCATGGAAGAAGAGCTTATTCTGTCCCACATAACGTCTTAAGGACTACATCGTAGATTTTCCGAGATCCTTCAAAAGAGTGCATCACAGGCTAGTGCACCACCTGCACTATATCAACAATTATTACAAATCCCACATTTCATGCTACAAACATAAGCCATTACTTGTAAAATAATTGAAAATAAAATCAGGTTATTTACCATTAATATAATATGAATTGATGTACTGGATAGCGGCTCGGCTAACATCAGCTGTTTGAGCCCTTAATGCAATGCCCCAGAGTTGATCCATTCCACAAAGCTGCTTTGGAAAAAGAAAGGAGTATACTTCATCATCACTTTAATAAGTACCACCATGGAATCATAGTAAATCTATGATGCAGTAGGCAACCATTTTACTATTTGTGTTCATGGTAGTCAAAAGAAATTTGAACAGCCCCCAAACATTGGGGATTATAATTCTATGTCAGACCTTGCACTGAGGAAGAGAGCTGCTGTCAGAGGTGGAAATTTATCCCATGACCAGGACAATGCTGCTATGCCCTAGGCCCATCAATCTCCAGTTACTTAAATGGTTCTCTTCCATCATAAGGAGATGTTTGTTGATGGTTATGCAATATTTAATTCAATTCACAAAAACCTCAGTAATTGAAACAAAAATGCCTACAAGCAAGAAGACCCAAAACATTCAGGCTAATGCTAGGGGCCAGACAACTACCATCTCCATCAAGGAAGAATTTAACGACTGACTAAATAGCTGCGGTCCCAGCACCGAGCCTTGCGGTACCCCACTAGTCACTGCCTGCCATTCTGAAAGGGGCCCGTTAATCCCTACTCCTGTCTGCCAACCACTACTCTATCCATGTCAGCACTCTACCCCCAATACCATGTACCCTAATTTTGCCCACTAATCACCTATGTGGGACCTTATCAAATGCTTTCTGAAAGTCCAGGTACACTATCACTGGCTCTCCCTTGTCCATTTTCCTAGTTACATCTTCAAAAAATTCCAGAAGATTAGTCATGCATGATTTCCCCTTCGTAAATCCATGCTGACCCGGACCGATCCTGTTACTGCTATCCAAATGTGCAGCTACCTCATCTTTTATCTCCAGCATCTTCCCCACCACCAATGTCAGGCTAACTGGTCTATAATTCCCCGTTTTCTCTCTCCCGCCTTTCTTAAAAAGTGGGATAACGTTAGCTATCCTCCAATCCACAGGAACTGATCCTGAGTCTATAGAACATTGGAAAATTATCACCAATGCATCCACGATTTATAGAGCCACTTCCTTAAGTACCCTGGGATGCAGACCATCAGGCCCTGGGGATTTATCAGCCTTCAGTCCCATCAGTCTATCCAACACCATTTCCTGCCGAATGTACATTTCCTTCAGTTCCTCTGTCACCCCAGATCCTCTGGCCACTACTATATCAGGAAGATTGTTTGTGTCCTCCTTAGTGAAGACAGTTCCAAAGTACCTGTTCAACTCATCTGCCATTTCCTTGTTCCCCATAATAAATTCACCTATTTCAGTCTTCAAGGGTCCGACTTTGGTCTTAACTAATTTTTTCCTCTTCACATACCTAAAGAAGCTTTTACTATCCTGCTTTATATTCTTGGCTAGCTTACCTTCGTACCTCATCTTTTCTCCCTGTATTGTCTTTTTGGTTATCTTCTGTTCAACTCATCTGCCATTTCCTTGTTCCCCATAATAAATTCACCTATTTCAGTCTTCAAGGGTCCGACTTTGGTCTTAACTAATTTTTTCCTCTTCACATACCTAAAGAAGCTTTTACTATCCTGCTTTATATTCTTGGCTAGCTTACCTTCGTACCTCATCTTTTCTCCCTGTATTGTCTTTTTGGTTATCTTCTGTTGTTCTTTAAACATTACCCAATCCTCTTGCTTCCTGCTCATCTTTGCTACGTTGTACTTCTTCGCTTTAATTTTTATACTGTCGCTGACGCTCCTTGTCAGCCATGGACGTCCCTTTCTCCCCTTGGAATGTTTCTTCCTCCTAGGAATGAACTGATCCTGCACCTTCTGTATAATTCCTAGAAGCACCTGCCATTTTTGTTCCACTGTCATCCCTGCTAGTATATCTTTCCAGTCAACTTTGGCCAGCTCCTCCCTCGTGGCCACATAGTCCCCTTTATTCAACTGCAACACTGACACCTTCCATCTACTCTTCTCCCTCTCCAATTGTAAATTAAACCTGACCATGGTCACTGCCTCCTAATGGCTCATTAACCTCGAGGTCCTTTATTAAATCCGGTTCATTACGTTACACTAAATCCAGAATTGCCTTCTCCCTGGTAGGCTCCAATACAAGCTGTTCAAAGAATCCATCACAAAGGCACTCTACAAAGTCCCTTTCTTGGGGTCCAGTACCAACCTGATTTTCCCAGTCTACCTGCATGTTGAAATCTCCCATAACAACCACAGAATTACTTTTACTACATGCCAATTTTACCTCCTGATTCAACTTGTGCCCTATGTCCAGGCTACTGTTTGAGGGCCTGTAGATTAGTGCCATTAGGGTCGTTTTACCCTTACAATTCCTTAGTTCTATCCATACTGACTCCACATCTCCTGTTTCAATGTCACCCCTTGCAAGGGACTAAATTTAATTCCTCACCAACAGGGCAACCCCACCCACTCTGCCACCTGTCTGTCTTTTTGATAGGAGGTATATCCTTGAATATTCAGTTCCCAGCACTCTTGCAGCCATGTCTCAGTAATTCCCACAACATCATACTTACCAGTTTCTAACTGAGCCTCAAGCTCGTCCACTTTATTCCTTATACTTCGCGCATTCATATACAGTACTTTGACCTCCATATTCACTTCCCCCCTCGCACCGCTCGCAATTGGCCCTGACCTTACCCTGTTGTCCATTCTCAAGCTTTCCTTCCCATTTATTTGAGAATCTTTTGTAATTTTTCCTGTAGCCACTTCCCCTTCAACTCCACCTTTATACTCCCAATTTGTCAATCCCTCCCCCCCCCACTATTTAGTTTAAACCCACACGTGTAACCCTAGCAAACCTGCCTGCCAGAATGTCGGTCCCCCTCCAGTTAAGGTATAACCCGTCCCTTTTGTACAGGTCACCCCTACCCCAGAAAAGATCCTAGTGGTCTATAAATCTAAATCCTTGCTCCCTGCACCAGCCCCTCAGCCACACATTCAGATCCCCTAGCTCCCTGTTCCTGTCCTCACTAGCACATGGTACTGGAAGCAATCCAGAGATAACCACCCATTCTCTTCTACTCCGAGGAACAACACAAAACTATCACTTCTTTCCTCAAAGCAAAAAATTTCCAGCCACAAAAATAACCATGCAAATCTTCCAAGCTCTGGTACAATCGCATCTTTACTATAATATGGGATTCAAAATGGAACACTGTTCTCAAGCAGTGACATAACTTGCACAGCACACAGCTAACATAAAACCTTTTCAATTGTTCAATTACTGCAAAAGCTATAAAATGACTCTGTTACTCAGCACTTCAAGACCACCTATCTTCCTATTTATTTTTATATTATTTTGTCCTGTTGCATTCTTCCTCCAAATGTATTACCTTCCAATTCTCTCAATTAAGTTCCACTTGCCACTTTTGTGCTCAATTGATCAGGTAATCTATATCTTCCTGCTTTCCCGTGCAGCCAATTACTAATTCTCACAATTCCTTCTGCTCTAAAGACATGGGTTTATTCTTCTTGAACTTGACTGATAACCTCACCCTTTACATAAGGAAAGTGAATTTGCATAATGAACAATTCATTCATTTTTTTCAGACAATGAATAGTTATTGCAATAAGCTCTTATTACTACCAGTGGTGCTAATTCAAAAGGAAAGCAGCCCTACAATTAATTAAGCAATTAAAAATATATGTTGGGGTTAGTGAGTTGGAAACACTGAAAAAATTAAGAGCAGCGTTTGATAAATTTGAAAACGGAAATCATGTTGAGATGTCTACATATTAGCCAATTATTTCCCTCATAACTTGCAAGTTCCACATAAACAACACCAATGATAACTTCTCAAAAGGTGGAAGACAGAGATAGATTAGGCAGAGCTTTATAAAGCCTTACCATAGTAATGATTAACAAATAATGAGAAACAATCAGACACAACATCCTTTCATGTACACTAAAGGTCAACATTATTCTGATTAGTCCAAGAACCCAGAGTGAATTGGATAAATTATCTTTTTTTCCCATTCTGGGAAGCCTTTCTTCCTATTTCACTGTTGGAACCACATCTCAGTAGGTGCTTAAAAAAGTGTCTCTTCAAAAGTAAAACAAACAAATGACACAATTCATTCTGTTATGAATTAAAGCTGTTAATCTTGTAAGCAATGCTTGTATCAATCTTTTACTCTCTGTACAGAAACGATTTACGATTGTAGCGTTCATGAAATCCAATTATAAATAATTTGAAAAGTTCTCAATAGGTATATTATTGGATGAAATGGAAATTAAATATGTAGATTAGGTAACTGCCAAACAACTCAATAAATTCTCAATTTTTGCATGCAGCTTTAATTGCCTCAACTTGTAATACCTACATGCATTTTGATACCCACTAGACCCTCATTCCAGTAGCTCCTTAGCAGCTCGGGCATTCCTTCTGAAGTGTTATGCAATGAATTAATTTTTCATCTGAAACCTTTGTGCAATTTATGAATATTCTTTGATAGCGACAACTTTTGTTTTTACTGCATGCCTCATAAACAAAACCAATATATTACATGCTAAGGCAGCGTCATTAGTTGTCCCACTACACGTGAACACGTGGTGTTTGTTTATTATTACCACGTGCACCGAGATAGCATGCAAAACAACGTTTTTTACTGTATCTAGTCAAATCATACTATACATGAGTACAATCAAGCCACACACAAGTACAACAGGTAGAGCAAAGAGAAAAAAAAAAACAGAATTAAGAATGTGGTGCTACAGCATAATAATGTTACAGCTCCAGAGAAAGTACAGATGTAAACTGTAGGGGCTGCAACGAGGTAGGCGAGGAGATCAGGGACCATGAATGAATGGATTAATTAATTAGTTAATTGATGCTTTATTATCACATGTGACAAGTCACAGTGAAATTATTTGCTTGCATGCCCACGGTATGCAAGTCATCACATAACGGTGCTGTTAAAGTTACAAAGTATACACAGTTTAGTATACTTTGTACACCGACTAGAGCCTTATCTTATGAGAGGTCTATTGACAGAAGGGAAAAAGCAGTTTCTGAATCTTGTGGGGAATATTTTTGTATTGCCTGCCTGAGGGAAGAGGAGAGAAGAAAGGATGACTGGGGTGTAAATTATTATGTTGGCTGTTGAAGTGTAGGTAAAGTTGATCTACCGGAGGAAGGAGGAGGCTGGTTTGTGTGATAGAGTGTATATCAGATCTTTCAGATTTATGTCCAGGCATCTCTTTTTAAATTGTGTGTTTTAGTCTAAACCTATCTTCCTCATTCTTCCTTCCCTTCCTGCAAGTGATTTCATCAACTATTTATCCAGTCATTTACTATTGTGTGTGCAAACGTGTAAAATCAGTTACCCTATTACTTTATTAACAAGATATGTGTTACTGATTAACTTAAATTATGCACTTTACCCCTGAGAATCATTTATATGGAAAAGCAGTAAAATTAATACTGGACCCAAAAGATCCTGTTGGATACTTCCTTCCAGTGCAAGAAATACATTGTCTCCACTAATCCCTGCTTTCCATTCGTTTTAATAAATTAAATCAAAGATGAATAACATAATGAAATAGCCTCAAACGTATCCCATCATTTGGTAATCACCATAGATTTTGCTTCTTTCCTAACACATGGTATTCAAACCGAAGTATTGATATGTTAGTTTAAATTTCCCATTGATTAATGCAGTAACAAAAATCAAAGTGCTGCAACTAAAATATCTATCTTTAACACAATGAAGTCATTGGAAGTGGCAGAACACGTTGAGAAATGAGTTTACAAGGCATACAAAATAATCATGATTTGGGGCTTTATCTTGAAGGGTACAGAGTATAAATGCAGAAAGTCTGTGTGCTGGCCCCAAAAGATGATCTACTATCATCCAGTATAATCATTCCACTCTTTTCATTGTGGATGGCTTAATACTACTCATATATGGTATGATTTGACTAAATAGCAAACAAAACACATTTGTGGACTTCAGTGGATAGAAAGAAGATGAAGGAATACTTGCTATCTTTCTCTTCCATACATATGTTCTTTCTAACACTAAAGTATCAAATAGAGTTTATTGTCAGAGGCACAATTACAGTGAGGTACAGGTTCAATTAAAATAGTTCCTCTCTGGTGAGGTACTTTGCAATGTTCTCAAGATTGCAGCATCTAGTTGCTTGTATCTACACGAATGGTTCCTTAGATAACAGACCACGGTTACAAAAATAGCTGAGAGGGAGGGGCCATGACTGTTTTTGTTTCCGAAGACCGAGGTGAGATTTACTAGAACCATCCAAAAGAGACCCACCCAGTGGATAGTGGAAGGCTGCTCTCACTGGAGGAAGAGTTGAGGACAAGAGTAATAAGTGTAAAATGGAGGGGAAGAGAGTTCAGAGTGACACAAGAAAAAACTTTTTTTTACCCAGTCTGTGGTTGGAATCTGGAATGAACTAAATGCAGCTGTGGTGGAAGCAGGTTCTGCTGTACCCTGCAGGAGTGAATTAGATAAATATATGGTGGGAAAATATTTGTGAAGCAACAAAAGAAAGGTCATCGTAGACAGTCAATATAATGGATACCATTAGTTGATAGCCTGCTTCGGTGCCATAACAATTTTATGATTCTGATTAATAATAGACATCCAGAAACAATTTCAGACACATGGGGTTTAAAATAAAACAGAATTGTGAACGTCCTATTTATTGGGTAATATTATCACCCAATTAATAGGTATGTTACAATACCTACCTTCAGCGACGCTGCAGTTCTGCCACTGGCTGTGTGCGCGACTTTGGCGCCTTTGGGGGGGGGGGGGGGGGATTAAAATGCCGTTTTCTCTTGCCTGTCCGAGATATATTTTCTTGGGCTACTACCTGATGCTGAAAAATCGTTCCGACTTACGTTATCGGAAGTTTTTTAAAAAAAGCGGGACAATTTAATTACAGGAGTAAAATAAAAAAGCTACTTCTAATGCCGTCAACGCCGACGACGGGACGGATCTCACGTACGGGACGAAACATAAGGTAAGTCGTTTATTTTACATATAAACTTGTTTCTTAGGATGACTTTAATCCACATTTCATTGGCGAAAATGTGATTATGGTCCCATACGAACCGGCAGTATTTTTCCTGCCGATATAGGGTTCAAATTCACCGCAAACCACAACATTCCAATCGATCGCGTTCTACAAAAACCCGCTTGCAAGATGATTTAAATGCCCATTCATTTACGGGAATTAAACATTAAATTCCTTTCATTTGGCCTATAAATTAATGACAATGAGATTTAAAAATCATGTTATATTGTGAATTCTTGTGGGAATGTTATTTGGACACTTGGGCTATTTAAAAATGTTAACCTTTTCTTAAGAAATGGATAGATGTTTAGATTAGTAATTGAATTTTGTAATTAGCTACAATTAGGTAACTAACTAATTATATGCTTTAATTTCTGGTCATCCAAGTAAGATTGGTCCATATTTGTTTCAGAATGCTTCAATCTATAATAACTGAAAATTTATTTCAGTTCTCTTAATTTTTAAGAAAGTTATGGGCTCTTGACTGTCCTCGATCACAGCTTTTGTGTTAAGTCAATGGAAAAGCAATAGGGAACAAGATGCTAATTTCCGAGTATGAAAATAGTCATAACTTTTTTTATACTGAAGATATGAAAGTGAATTAGGTGTCAAATTAAACTTCTTTTTATGCTTTATCTGATGCTTTATTTTATGCTTTATATGCTTTATCTGATGGGATAAATTGCAGGCTTGATTTTTTTTACATTGTTACATTTAATCGAGTCATGCAATAAACAAGATTATGAATCAGAGAGTCATACAGTGTGGAAACAGTTCCAATGTGGCCCAACTTGCCCACACCGCCCAACATGTCCCATCTACACTAGTCCCACCTGCCTGTGTTTGGCCCATATCCCTCTAAACCTATACTATCCATGTACCTGTCCAATTGCTTCTTAAATGTAACGATAGTCCCTGCCTCAACTACCTCCTCCAGCAGGTTGAGCAGGCTGGGATTCTATTCCCTGGAGCGCAGGAGGATGAGGAGTGATTTTATAATTTTATAAAGGTATATAAAATTATGAGGGAAATAGATCTGGTGGACACACAGAGTCTTTTGCTCAGAGTTGGGGAATCGAAAACCAGAGGGCATAGGTTTAAGGTGAATGGGGAAACATTTAATAGGGCTCTGAGGGGTAACTATTTCACACAAAGGGTGGTGGGTGTATGGAGGAGGTAGTTGAGGTAGGGACTATCGCAACATTTAAGAAGCAATTGGACAGGTACATGAGTAGTACAGGTTGAGAGGGACCAAACGCAGACAGGTGGGACTATGTTGCGATGAGCCACTAATCTACAGACCTGTTTCCACACAGTTTTAAATCAACTATACTACCCAATTAGATTTTTTTTTTAAGTTGCATCTGAAGAATTGTTTGGTCACAAGGAACTATTCCCCTCATCATTGGCAGAATACCACAGAACTAAAACACAACTGGTTGAAAATTTAGCCTATCTGTTGAATTAAATGAGGTGTCAGGATTTCAAAGCAAACTCCTGTCAAATTTTCCTATGGTTATCTGAAATGCCACAAACTCATTCTGGCAATTATCAACTCACAGTCAAATCTGAGCATTACTGGGAGAAATGGTCTATTTTCCAAAGGGGGAAAGTTTAAATGTTATGCCCAACTCAAGGCAACTATTAACATATTAATCGGCCTGTAAGAGGAATTGCAGCTGCAAGTGACTTTGCCCAAAACATTGCACACTAACATCAGGCATGTACAGAAATTTCAACAATACACAATTTTACTTTTGTCTCACCTCTGAACTGGAACCACCATCATATGCACTGGTTGCAAGACGAGCCAGATTGCACAAATGCTGGAACAGATTTAAACCAGTCATGCTGATCGTTTCTGGTTTTAATTGTGGCATCTGAAATATATTAAACACACAGAATGAGAAAACACATGAAGTGGCCACCTATAAGTTAGCCAGACTATAATGAACAAAACAAAAGCTGTTACAAAAAAAGTAGCCCCACTTACTAGCTGCTTCATCTTCACTGACATTTCATCCTTCATTTACCCACACATCTCTAAAGTATGAAGAAAATTCTGCAGGAATCCTGGATACCCAAGGAAATAAACTGCAATTTTTACTAACCTTTTCTAAAAATAAATGTTTGTATGTCTCCATGCCCATTGCATGCTGGTCTTTACTGCGAACTTGATTTAGGAACCAGTGCAATGCATCATCATAGCATTCAGGGTCTTCCACAAGACAGTGCCATAAGATATCCACCTGATCAAGACTTAGTCCTAAAATAAAAAGCTGAGATGTTGCAGTTGAATTTCTTGAGGTGGGGGAATGGAAAAAATGTTTGTGTAATAATTAAAAATGACAGAGCTACTAAAATTAAGCTATTAACATGGTATGAAAAGTGAAAAATTTAAAAGCAATTTTAACCAATGTGCAACTTTGATTTCTTGCAGCCACTTCTCTCCAGTGAAATCAATGGATTGCTGTGTTCATGCACAAATATGCAGAAATCCTAGTACTTGGGTGGAGATACAATAATAGGGTCTGTCTGGAATCTTAGTGGACTTTACTCATTTAATCAATTTTTATTTCAATAAATAATGAGATAATATAGTTAACAGTTTAACATTCTCATTTCTGTCAAAATTACCCAGTTTATAGTACACAAAGCTAATATTGCATTGTCTATGGTAGTCCAGATGCTTGAAACCTGTAAAACTGTTTCTAAAAGAACATCATCAGCTCCCACATGCCTAAAAGGCCAAGGTTAGTTTAACTGTCAATCACACAATTCTACGCTCCTACCAAATGAACAAAGGAGCTTAGTCCATATAAATTAGTAATTATTATTAGTAATTATAATTAATATAGAAAAGTACAGCTCTGAATTGGGTCCCATCAACCCACAATGTCAGTGTAAAACATGATGCCAAGATAAACTAATCTCATCTGCTTGCATATTATCTATATCCCACCAATCACTACATATCATGTTCCTATCTAAAAGCCTCTTAAACGGCAAAACATTCACAAAAAATAACTTTTCTCTACAAGCTGCACTACAGTTGCTAATCAAGCAAGAAATTACTTACTAAAATGGTCTGGAGATCCAAGTGTTGAAAAAACACAGGTCAGAAACTGTAGGCGAACTTGCACCTCAGCACCATGACTGTATCTAAATTGAAAAGGACAAAGAAACAATGTTGAGAACGTTTTAAGAAAATATTGAACAGTTTACTCTTCACTTAACCTATTAACTATATTTTTCAATTGCTAAAATAATGCAAGTCAGACAATAATTATGAAGGTGCAGACTGATTTCAAAACTAATATTAAAAAAAAATTCAAAACTCAACATGATCCATGCATGATAGAACTGATACCTGTCCTGGTTTGATGATGCAGGATCATATCAAAATGAATGAACTCCCCAAGTTTCTTTAAGTCAAAAATCAAATGCCGAGCAGATACAGGTTGATTAATAGAAATCACAAGCTGCAGCCTGGTTTTGGTGGCTGAGAAAATAAGATGTACCAGATGTCCAACAATGGAGTTCCCTTATTAATAATTCAGTAATTATAGAGCAGCAAATCTTCACATCAGTGTGAGGGTGATTTGTGGAAAAGACAGAGATAGGATTAATCTGTATTTCAACAGGAAGGATGCAGGTACAGCATGCAGGTACAGCAGGCAGTGAAGAAAGCTAATCTTGGCCTTCATAACAAGAGGAGTTGAGTATAGGAGTAAAGACGTCCTTCTGCAGTTGTACAGGGCCCTAGTGAGACCACACCTGGAGTATTGTGTGCAGGTATGGTCTCCAAATTTGAGGAAGGACATTCTTGCTATTGGGGGAGTGCAGCTTAGGTTTACGAGGTTAATTCGCGGGTTGGCAGGACTGTCATATGTTGAAAGAATGGAGCGACTAGGCTTGTATACACTGGAATTTAGAAACATGAGGGAGGATCTTATTGAAACATATAAGATTATTGAACCAGAACCAGGGGCCACAGTTTAAAAATAAGGGGTAGGCCATTTAGAATGGAGATGAGGAAAAACCTTTTCACCCAGAGTTGGGAATCTGTTGAATTCTCTGCCTCAGGAGGCCAATTCTCTGGATGCTTTCAAGAGAGTTGGATAGAGCTCTTAAAGATAGCGGAGTCAAGGGATATGAGAAGGCAGGAACGGGGTATTGATTGTAGATGATCAGCCATGATCGCAGTGAATGGCGGTGCTGGCTCAAAGGGCCGAATGGCCTACCCCTGCACCTATTGTCTATTAAGGGATTGATCAGATATTGTGAGCAGAGCTTCATTAAGAACATCCAATTAATCACGTTTTTCAAGATGAAATACATTGTTATAGGCAGTACATTCATGAGGTCCACGTTGGACATCAGTAAGGCCTTTGAAAAGGTTCCACAAAGATAGATGATGGATGGTAAATTGGATTCAGAATTGGCTTGGTGATACGAGGTAGAAGTTGATCATAGGCTGTTTTTATGATACAAAGCCTCTGACTAGTGGAATACCAAAGGGATCGTTTCTGGGTCCACTGTCATTTGTTATATACATGAAAGATCTGTATATGAATGTCGGAGGTACGATTAGCGTTCACATTGATGCAAAGATTGGTGGTGTTGTTGGTGGAGAGAAGGGTCAGCTTCAACTACAGAACAATATTAGTATTGTACTAATGATTAGTAAGGGTGTCAGGGGTGATGGGGAGAAGGAAGGAGAATGGGGTTGAGAGGGAAAGATAAAAAATTATAGATACGACAGATGGGGAAAAATATTTCCCTTTAGTTGATGTGTCTACAATAAGAGGGCCGGGATTTAGAGTAATGGCCCTGTCCCATGATGCGAGTTCATTCAAGAGCTCTCCCGAGTTTAAAAAAAAATCAAACTCGTGGTAAGCACGGAGAATGAAAGTAGCGGGTATGTTGGAGCTCTGGGACGTCACTTAGAGGCTCATAACGCTAATGGCAGCTAATGGGAAGACTCGCTAACGGCATGTAAGCTTGGGAAGACTCGTGAAGATTTTTCAACATGTTTAAAAATGTCCACGAGAGCCCCGAGTACCGACGAGCGGCCATTAGCGTAAATCTCCGAGTTCGAATCAGGGCAAACTCGGGAGAACTCTTTGAATGAACTCGTACAGTGGGACAGTGCTTTAAGTGTTGGGAGATTATGGAGCATTTGAGTGGGAAAAAATTGTCATTGGGTGGTTGAAATCTGAATCAGACGGCATGAGGTGATGAAGCAGGTACTCTCATCACATTATAGTATTTAGCCGAATATCTGGAACAATAGGTTATGGGCTAAGTATCGGCAAATGGGATTAATACAGATCAGCACCCATTGGCTAGGACACAGTGGAACAAAGGGTTGTTCCCACAAAATGTGTCTCCATTGTTTTAAATAAATAATGTGCAATTTTATAGGCAACTACCGAATAGTTCAAGCAATTGAACTAAGTTGCATTACTGTATAAAGCTGCTGTCAAGGGTAATTTAGGACTTGCTTTGAAATGTTAAGCATACAATGACACGGGTTCTAATTCACTCATAAAATTGCAGGACTCTTTTGATTCTTTCAATTTGTGAATCTTCCTGTAATTCCTATCATGAGAGTTCTGTTGAAGGAATGCAAGAATTTACCTCCTCACAATCAACCATCAACCATCTTACAAATGAAGTGGAAACCCACAAGAACGTTTAATAGTCATCTCATATGCATCAGAAACGGAACAATGAAAGTTTTACTTGCTGCACCTTTCACTTGCACATTAATGCAATAAATAAAAATAAAATGAACAATAATACAATAAATAATAGTGCAAACCAAAGTATGTGGGACTGAGATTAGGTTAAGATTAGGATTGTACACAGTGGTTCAAGAGCCTGTTGGTTGATGGGAAGAAACTGTTTTCTTGGTAACATAATGGTAACAGTTCTTAGATGCTCTAATCTGGAGCAAATAAATGTATAATTGCTGGAGGAACTCAGCGGGTCAGGCAGCACCTGTGGAGACAGGAATATGATTGATGTTTCAGATTGAGCCGGCATTAGGACTGAGAGGGTAAAGAAGTGTAAAGGAGAGCTGGCAGTATAAGGAGAGGAGAGTGAGAACTGAGGCAGGATCCGAGAAGTTACATGTAGGAAGGAACTTTAGATGCTGGTTTACACCAAAGAGGCACAAAATGCTGGTGTAACTCAGTGGGACAGGCAGCATCTCTGGATAGAAGGAATGCGTGACGTTTCGGGTCGAGACCCTTCTTCGAACTATGTGCTACAATGTGTAACAACGTGTGCCAATATGCGGCAATGTGCAACAATATGCAGCAATGTGCCAAAATGTCACCCATTCCTTCAATCCAGAGATGTTGCCTGTCCCGCTAAGTTACTCCAGCATTTTGTGTCTATCTGGCAGGTGATAGGTGGAAGCAGGTGAGGAAGGGGATAATGGGCAGATGGAGTAGGAATGGAATGAAAGAGCAGTAGAAACCTACATGTAATCCCATCATGATTTACTGTAATCATCACGCCCTGAGAGCATGACGCAAAGTGAAGAGATTTTGTTGGTAAATGTAATTTAAAGGTAGAGCTTCCTTCAACTAAATTATCCACAACTTACATTAAAATAATTCAAAAAATTTAAGTTAAATACAGTCATGGCCTGATCTCCGATAACGATGAGAACGCCTACCTGGAGGAGGTGGCTGACCTGGCACTCTGGTGTCAGGACAACAGCCTCCTCTTGAATGTCACTAAAACTAAGGAGCTGATTGTGCACTTTAGAAGAGCTCAACAACCGAGGACGTACATGCTACTGGAGATACATGGAACTATGGATAGGGTGAGCAGCTTTAAATACCTGGGAGTCCACATCCAGAGGATCTGACATGGACAACACACACTGCCGCATTGGTGAGAAAGGCAAGGCAGCGCCTTTACCACCTCAGGCAGCTGAGGAAATTCAGAGTCTCTCTGAGGAACCTTCAGTGCTTCTACTCTGGGGCTGTGGAAAGCATCATGTCCGGCAACATCACTATCTGGTTTGGGAACAGCTCTGCCCAGGACAGGAAGGCTCTGCAGAGAGTAGTGCGTTCGGCCGAACGCACTATGGGAACTACACTTGCCCCCCTGCAGGACCTATACACCAGGAGGTGCAGATCCAGAGCCAACAAGGACCCCTACCACCCCAGCAACGGACTGTTCCAGCTGCTACGGTCAGGCAAGCGCCTCCACTGTCATGCTGCGAAAACAGAGAGGATGAGACGGTTTCTTCCCACAGGCCATTAGGACTACAAACTCCTATCTCACCAGGGACTAATTTACTGTGGTGTTTCTTTCAATTTTTCTAAAATGTAAATACTAGTTCGGTTCTGTTCTGTTGTTTTGCACAATCCACAGGCATTGCCACTTTCATTTCACTGCGTGAAAAATAAAGTTGACTTGGCATAAAGCTCATTTCAATTTCATATTATTGTTTTTTCAGTGGATAACTAAATTAGTGATATTTTATGTTGCACTTGATGCTTAGATCATTTAATTTCTGAGAAAAATAAACAGTACAGTTTCTACGTATTCCAAACCATGAAAAGGATGTTGCATATTACATTTAAGATCTACAACTCAAAAAGGTGTTAAAGGATAATCAGTCAATTATACTTACAGCAAATGTTTATTCACACTCTCTCTGACTGCCTGAATGTAGTGTATCAGATTGTCAAAAAAGAGTCTCATCATGCTTAGTTCCTTTTCAGCCCACCTGGACAACAGCAACAACAAATCAAAGTATATTTTCCATGGGTTTCTTACATCCATAACTGTTAAATCTTTATTTTAACAAGATTGCATTTCATTCATTACTCGACAGGCAACCACCAAATTACGGCCATTCAGGTAACAGAAATTTGCCTTACAGAATTCATAAATCACTACTCAAAATTTTGAAATACACAATCAAATTAATTCTTATGGTATCTATATTTTTTAAAGTGGTAAAATAAACCATTTTTTCCAATCACATTTCAAGTCACAGCTGCACATAACATAGCTTTGCATTTATTAAAATTCTAATATGGACTGTTTTCGAAAAACGTAACACCCTCAATTCATAATGCAGGGATTATTGCTTGCATCACCTCTTTGAAATAGCTCATGGCTAATTTGAAGTTAAATGTTTACAACATCATATTGACAGATACAAGTTTATGGATATATCCATAATTGATCCATAAGTGATTAATGCCTGAATTGAATTGTTGTCAGGCCCAAACCAAGCACGGTCAACCCCTCTGCCCAATCCAAAGTTGCAATCATGCACAATAATTTGTGTTTCTATTGTTTCTTTATCGCAGCAGATTATCCCCAAAGCACTTCATTGGAATTGGTATATTGTCACCTGTGATACAGTGAAAAAAATTACTTTGCATGCTACCCAATCATACTATACACGAGTACAAAAAAAAACATACATGGGTACAGCAGGCAATTCAAAAAGAGAAAGAAAACGGAGTGCAGAATATAAACACAAACTGCTGGAGTAACTTCGGGGACAGGCAACATCTCTGGAGAGAATGAATGGGTGACGTTTCGGTTCAAGACCCTTCTTCAGACTTCAGAATAGAGTGTTACAGCTCCAGTGAAAGTGCAAATTGAAAACTAAACGGCAAGGATTGCAATGAGAAAGACTGGGAGATTGGGAATACAACCTTATCTTATGCGAGGTCCAATCAAGAGTCTGAGAACAGCAAAGAAGAAGCTATTCTTGAAACTTTGCTTTCAAGATTTTGTGTCTTCTGCCAAACAGGAGAAAGAAGAAGAGTGAATGACATGGGTATTTGATTATGTTATCTGCTTTCTCCAAGCAGCATGAAGTTTGGATGGAGTTGAGGGGGGGAAGCGGGGGGGAAGAGGAAAGAGGCTGGTTTGCAATATGACCTGGGCTGCATCCACAATTTTGCAATTCCTTGCGGTCGTGGGTGGAGTATTTACCAAATTAAGCTGCTTCGCATTCCAATAGGGTAGTTTCATTGCAGAAGGTAGAACCACTAGAAACATGCAATTTCCTTAGCCTTCTGAAGAAGTAGAGACATCGGTGTGCTTTCTTGGCCATAACATCAATGTGGGTGAATCGGGACAAATTATCCAGGAATTGCCTTGGAAAGTGAAGCTCTTGACCATCTCAATGTCAGCATCATTGAACCATACTGGTGTATGTATCCTGGTCACTTCCTGAACTTGATGACTAGCTGCTTCATTTTATTGACATTGAGGGAGAGGTTGTTGACTTGACATCTTATAACTAAGCTCGCTATCTCCTTCCTGTACTCAGTCTCATCATTGTTTGAGATTAGGCCCATTATGGGTCTTCAGCAAAGTTCAAAATGGGATTAGAGCAGAATCTGTCCTCACAATCATCAATGTGCAGTAAAGTGTACTGCAAGGGGCTGAGAGTGCAGCCATTGTGGGGCACCAGCGCTGAGAATTATCGTGGAGGATATTTTGTTGCCTATCCTTACTGCAGTCTATTGTCAAGATGTTTTAAAAAACTCAGTTACAGAGTGGAATACCGATCCTAAGTCCAGGTTGGAATTATGATGTTGACAGCGTAGCTATAGTCAATAACTAGATGTCTGACGTAAGAGTCCTTGTTATCCAGATTAAACAAAATCTGACACTTAGCCACTCGGTAGACATTAGAGCAGACAATTGGGAAGTTTTAAAGAGCAATTTTTGAGCAGGAATGGAGAAGAGTGGTTGAGGGAAGAAATTCCAGAGTTTGGAGTCCACACTGTTGAATGCATGATACCAATGGTAAATCAAAGGTTGAACAAGAGGTCAAAATTTGAAGGGTGCAAATATCTCAGAAGGTTATAGGGAAAAAAAAGTGAGAGAGACGAGGGTAAGGAGATATGTGAAAATGAAGGATAAGAAATTTAACTGGGACTATTAAATGGATGCAATGAAGTTAAGCAAGCAAATGTATGAGCGATTAGTGGGATGATGTGAACTAATGAAATATGGGCACTCAGTTAGATGAATTCAAATTTACACAATATACAATGAAGATGGCCAACTTGCATCACGTAACAATATTCAAATTTTGAAATCAAGAATTCAATTGATTGATTCTATATGATCTATCACCTAACTTACACAAATTCCCGTGGTGGTTTTAAGTGGTCGATACATAACTCTAAGACCGTAATCCCCAGTTATAGACTTCTCAACCAGTGAAAACATCCTTCATTTATCTATCTTGTTAAACCCTCTAAGAATTTAGTATGCTAAACTCGCTTCTTCTAAACTCTAAATAATTGAGAGCTAGCCTACTCAAACTAACTTTGAATTGCCATCACAGGAACAGTACAGATTCATCTTTACTGTAGTTCCTCTACAGCAAAGCATATATTTTTTTAAGGCAAGGAGGCCAAAATTATAGACAATACTCCAGGCCTCACCTTGGCCACAATAATTGAAGTTAGACACCTTTAGAATTGTACTTGCATCCTCTTGGTTAAAGACAACTAACATTCTTTCATCTTAATTCTCTCTACTGATTATAACAGATGTGTTTTCTCAATTTCCCAATTCTGATGAAGCGTGTTTGAATTGAAAATTTAACTTTCTCTCTACACAAATATTGCCGGATCATCATAGTTTTCTGTTTATTTTTATTTCAGATTTCCTCATCTGTCTGCTGGTAACTGTTTAACCTGTCTAACTGTTTCTGTCTTTGTGCTAAAAAGTTACCCCTCAGATTCCTATTAAATCTTTGCCCCTTCATCTTAAACCCATGTCCTCTGGTCCCAAACTCTGGGCAAGAGATTCTGTGCATCTACCCGATCTATTCCTCTCATGATTTTATACACCTCAATAAGATCACCGTTCATCCTCCTGCGCTCCAAGGAATAGAAACCAAGTCTACTCAACATCTCTCTATAGCTCATACTCTTTAGTCCTGGCAACATCCTCATATATCTTCTATGAACACTTTCAAGCTTGACAATATCTTTCCAATAACATGGTGCCCAGAACTGAACACAATACTCTAAATGTGGTTTCACCAACGTCTTATACAACTGCAACATGACCTCCCAACTTCTCTGCTCAATACTCTGACTGATGAAGGCCAATGTTCCAAAAGCCTTTTTTGATCACCCTATCTACCTGCGACTCGACCTTCAAGGAACCATGCACCTGCATTCCTAGATCTGTATTCAAAATTGATAGCAATCTGGCAGAATATGTTGCAGTTAAACAAGAAAATCCAAAAGCCACTGTCAGTCATTTCCTGCTCAATGAATCAATAAAAACTTTGGGTTTTTATGAACTATTCTCACTGAAAATCTGAAAAATATTAGTTAAGTACATAAAGTATAAATGGGTATTTAATTGCATGCTGATCCAGTGTTATGTTACAGTTCTGCAAGACATTGGTGAGGCTGCATTTGTGGTATGGTGTTCATTTTTAGTCACCCTGCCATAGGAGGAATATAATTAAGCTAGAGAAGATTGATAAGGACTTGGGAGCCTGAGCTATAGAGAGATTTAGCAAGCGAGGACTTTATTCCTTGAGTGCAGGAGGCTGAGTGGGGATCTTACAGTAGGGGAATAGATTGGATGAATGCACAATTTTTTACCCAGAGTAGGGGAAATTAGGAACCAGAGGACATAGGGAGAAGGGAAAGATTTACTCTGAACCTGAGGGGCTATCATCATTTTAGCCTACACTGAAACGGTCATATTGAATGGTTGTACTGTCAGTCCCCTTAATTAATGTAAGATTTTATACGTCTTTAAAAATAGGAGAATTTATTGTTGCCTCAACCTTATATGCATTTTGCTGTTTAAGTCAACCACTGCAAATGGCTAAAACTTATGCTGACATTTGGCTTGTCACTTTCTGCTGTCTAACAATTGTCACATTAATGGAATGCTCAGATGCTGGCTGACATTACTAATGTTGATGCCAAAGATGATAAGAAATATGGAGACACAGGAGAGAGCAGATAATGAATTCAAAAACAAAAAGCAAACTGCTGGAGGAACACAGCGGGAGAGCCAGCAATTAGCGGAGACGGAAGGATAGTCAACCTTTTGGGATAAGATGCTACTTCAGAAATCATACACAATAGCAATAAAAAGAAAAGTGAAACCAATGTTCAGTGCATTCCAATATTTTTGAGGGAATCTTTCTTTCAGGACAACAACAAACATCATCATTAGACCAGTAATTGCAAAACCTACCAAAATATATTGCACAGGGGGAAATTACAGCACAAAACTGGAAATTCTGTGTAGTAGAATTTTTCTGTAAATTCTGTTTTTTTTTTAAATGTATTCAGAGTTTAGTTCAGCCAAGATATATCTTCGGTCCAACATTATTGCCATGTTTTGAGGTGAACTACGTCAAATGGTAACCATTTTTTACGTATGACGCTTTTAAAAAGAATGAGATGCTAAACATAAGAAATTATACCCTTCGTCCTTGATCTGTGCACGGCTTGTTTGTATTCATGTATAGTCTTTTCTTTGACCAGATAGCATGCAAAAAAAAGCTTTTCACTGTACCTTGGTACACATGACAACAATAAACAAAACTAAACTATACGCAAAACATATTCAAAGGTTGCATCTTGCAAAGTTATTAATCCGGAGCATAAGTACATATTTGTACCATGCTGAAGGAGTACTGTTATTAGTAGCACTATTCTCAGATGAGCCCTTGTATCCCAGTGGCTCCAAATGGGAGTCGCAGAAAACACTGATCTCACAATTTTCCATTAAACAACCAAAAAAATTTTGATGAACCAATTACTTAATTGCTATTTGTGGGGTTGCTCTTTATAAAATGGATTTTGTGTTTCCTATGTCCACATAAACAAAAACATGATTTGACATCTAATTAATATAATGTGTTGAGATCATTTACAGATGCACTGAGCAACATTAAAAAAAAATTTCGCTAAGCGCAAAGCAATTTTAAAAATATTTAAATTACAGATTTTATAAACAAAACAACTAAGAAGGTGAGTTAAAAATTATAAGCAATTTCACAATCTTGAATTACTCACATGGTTATCCAATGCGTGTCATAACTGCTGCCAAATTGCTGAAAGGTGCCAAAAAGTTTAGGCAAAAGCCGAAGTGAGACTACCACTGACCTGAATAAAGGGAATTAATCTGGGCATTATTAATATAAAACAAATCATTTAATTTTGGATGGCAAAAATAATTTTATTTCAAATAGTAAAAATCATGTAGTCAAAAGGTTTTCTGAATATGCAATTTTTAATGTGATTGAATATGCTATCTAAAATCACAAGACAAGAGTAATTGGTTGTTTCGTAATCATAAATTACAATTTCAAGCACTTACAGCATATTTTAAGAATTACTAGAAATTTAACTTTATCTTACACTTCAATCTTACCTATCATTTGCTAGGTTTTCTAAACAACCTTCAATGAATCTCATTCTAATCTGCCGGTCAGTAAACCAGCACACAAGGGAGCACAGCAGTTTCTCAGCTTCATTTATCAATCCCTCTGAGAGATGTACCTATGCAAACAAACAATAAGTAACCAAAGACACTATATTCAAACAGTTCTAAATTGTTCCAGTGAAGATAAACATACCGCATCTTCATCTTGTACCAAGTCCCAAAGAAGAGTGTTACCCTTCTTGCAAACATTGTCTAAATTGATATCCGTGAGTGCATTGGAATTGTATTGATGCTTATGAACACTGGGAGCTGCAGAAAAAAGATACAGGATCCATGTACTACAATATAAAAATAATTTAACAGATAACACATGGAATTTCAATCTACAATCTAAAATCAAGTACAGTGTAATGATCTCCTCTCATTGTTTATCAAAAGGTTAGTTTTAAAAATGTCAACCTCTTAATATGAATTTACCTTCCACATTGCCCTACAAATAATTCCCTTTTCTCAATGTTTGGTGAACAGCAAACTTTAAATTTAAGACATTACACTTCTATTTGTAACCAGAACATTTAAATTTTGAACAGGATGATGGGGACTGTACGTAATAGACCATCGTTAAATAATGAGCTAAGCCAGATAAATTCAACTAATTATTCTATTGTCTTAAACATAGCAAAATATCTGCAGGAAATAAAAAGAAAAGTCAAACCAGTTATTCAAGCCCAAAATAAAATGAGTTAATTATATAAAATTATAAAATAAAACTTTATGGCAATGATTATATCCATAGTGGCATCATGTTCTCACGTTTCAAATGTTCTTTCTCCTAGGCATTAATTAATTTATTTCAGACTTTTTCTAGGTCTCACATCTTTGGATAAACCAGTATGCTGTGGGAACATATAAACAATTTCCCCATAAGTATACTGGACTGACAAGCAGCTTCCACTCCGAAGCAAATGTTAAATGCTATTTCCCCAATCAGGACTTGCTGTCAGAATCATTGGTACTGCAACATCCATTCCAATGCACTTCTACTCAAAATCATACAAAGCTATTAATCTGAGTATTTTATTCCTATTATTCCAAAGGATGATTAACTTTTGATAAGGTCCACATAGGAGATTAGTGGGCAAAATTAGGGCACATGGTATTGTGGGTAGAGTGCTGACATAGATAGAAAATTGGTTGGCAGACAGGAAATAAAGAGTAGGGATTAACGGGTCCCTTTCAAAATGGCAAGCAGTGACTAGCGGGGTACCGCAAGGCTCGGTGCTGGGACCGCAGCTATTTAAAATATACATAAATGATTTGGATAAAGGGATTCAAAGTAACATTAGCAAATTTGCAGATGACACAAAGCTGGGTGGCAGTGTGAACTGTGAGGAGGATGCTATGAGAATGCAGGGTGACTTGGACAGGTTGGGGGAATGGGCAGATGCATGGCAGATGAAGTTTAATGCGGATAAATGTGAGGTTATCCACTTCGGTATCAAACACAGGAAGGCAGAGTATTATCTAAATGGTGTCAAGTTGGGAAAAGGGGAAGTACAACGGGATCTCGGGGTCCTTGTTCATCAGTCGATGAAAGTAAGCATGCAGGTACAGCAGGCAGTAAAGAAAGCGAATGGCATTTTGGCCTTTATAACAAGAGGAGTCGAGTATAGGAGCAAAGAGATCCTTCTGCAGTTGTACAGGGCCCTAGTGAGACCACACCTGGAGTATTGTGTGCAGTTTTGGTCCCCTAATTTGAGGAAGGAAATTCTTGCTATTGAGGGAGTGCAGGGTAGGTATACAAGGTTAATTCCCGCGATGGCGGGACTGTCATATGCTGAGAGAATGGAGCAGTTGGGCTTGTACACTCTGGAGTTTAGAAGGATGAGAGGGGATCTTATTGAAACATATAAGATTGTTAAGAGTTTGGACACACTAGAGGCAGGAAACATGTTCCCGATGTTGGGGGAGTCCAGAACCAGGGGCCACAGTTTAAGAATAAGGGGTGAGCCACTTAGAACGGAGACGAGGAAACACTTTTTCTCACAGAGAGTTGTGAGTCTGTGGAATTCTCTGCATCAGAGGGCGGTGGAGGCCGGTTCTCTGGATACTTTCAAGAGAGAGCTAGAAAGGGCTCGTAAAGATAGCGGAGTCAGGGGATATGGGGAGAAGGCAGGAACGGGGTACTGATTGGGGATGTTCAGCCATGATCACATTGAATGGCGGTGCTGGCTCAATGGGCCGAATGGCATATTCCTGCACCTATTGTCTATTGTCTATAACTATTTCTGTCCGTGGAGATTTCAGAGCTCTTTTTGTCACTTGATGATCACTCAACATGCCAAATTCAAACAGGGGTACAAACCCAAATTTAAAGAAAGACTTACATTTACACAAAACGTTCCACAGTCTCAGTAAGTCCCTATGTGCTGTAACCCAATCAGAATTTTTGAAGTGTAATCACTACTACATGTAGGAAACATGGCATCTGATTTATGCACAGTAATGTCCCACAAATACTATTGCTGCAATATTCAGATACAGTAGAATTTGCAAAGACAGAAACAGAGTAAATGCTTCAGGTTAATAACCGTTCATCAGAATCTCTCCACAGATATCATGCCTACACCCCAGAGTACTTCCAGCATTTTCCATTTTTATTTCATATTTCCAACATCCACAGGACGGCACAGTGGCGCAGCAGTAGAGCTGCTGCCTCACAACACCAGAGACCTGGGTTTAATCCTGACTAAGGGTGCTGTGTGTGTGGAGTTTGTCTGTTCACCGTAGTCTGGGTGCTCCAGCTTCCTCACACATTCCAAAGACATGCAGGTCTGTAGGTTGATTGGCTTCTGTAAATTGTCCCTAGTGCATAGGATAATCTAAGGTTGGCGTGGACTCGGTGGGCCAACGGGCTGTTTCCACACTATATCTCTAAACTAAAACTAAGCATATAACTTATGAAATAACTACAAATAATCTGTAGCAGAACAGTAAGATGATCATCCTGCTGTTCAAAATAAAAGGCTGCGACTGGATATTTTATGCCCATCTGAGAGCCTGAATTCAAAAAGTCTCCTCTACAAATAATAGCTGTGATAATATAGCAACTGCAAGGGAAATCTCTGGTTTCTGGAGCTGCACTGAAAGGTATCACTTTTTGACTTGGAGGTGAGAAGCCAATTGATAACATTTGCTAATAAAGAACCAGACATACTAAAATCCCAGAAAATAAACAAGAACGCAGTTGGCTATGTTTATCTTTATTATTAAAAAGGATAAGAACCATTATTAATTAAAGATACTTTTCATATTTTCAGTCATGAAAACTAACGTCAGCCCAAATATATACCATACATAGAATGTTCCTATCACTCAATCCCATCAATACTGGCTAAAAAAAATGGCTAAGCATGTAAAAATTAAATTACATTAAGAATTTAGGCAATTAATTTGGATAACTATCCATAATTCTCAAACAACAATGCCAACGACAATCAATTGATTTTGAATTCTTCCATTTAGTGTTAAAATCATGCTTATTTTCCTTACCTTGACTAAGGTGTTCATGGTAGATGGAGGCAAGATTGGGTAAATGTTGTTGAAGGTGAGATGTAAGTTCTGCATGAGAATTAATCTGTACCAGTTCTTCCTCACAACCCGACTCTTCCCCATCAAAGTCTGCCATATTTTTTTCAGACTTCGCACTGACCTGAGAACTACTGCAGCTGATATCATCTGCACTCATCATATCATCACCCAAATGCCTGTAAAATATATTTAATAATTTTTTTAAATTACAAGTTTATTTATTATATTTGTAATGGAAGGCAATTTCCATAATGCCCATGGACATTCACATATGCAGAAGATTATATCAACTGGCAAGAGGCATTTAAACGACATCCTTTAAGAATTGAAGGGCAGCACGGTGGCGCAGTGGTAGAGTTGCTGTCTTACAGCACTTTCAACGGCAGAAACGTGGGTTAGATCCCGACCACAGGTGCTGCCTGTACGGAGTTTGTACGTTCTCCCCGTGACCGCATGGGTTTCCTCAGAGATCTTCGGTTACCTCCCACACTCCAAAGACTACAGGTTTGTAGGTTAATTGGCTTTGTATAAATGTAAAAAATTCCCTCGGTGTATGTGTAGGATAGCATTAATGTGCAGGGATCGCTGGTCTAGGCGGACTCGGTGGACCGAAGGGCCTGTTTCCGCGCTGTATCTCTAAACTAAACTAAAATTGGCCAATATCGTAATAGTATGGACCAGATTTTACCAGCAAGGGCCCATTAATACCACTGCAGTTAGAAAATACATCTAGTGTAAAAAATGTACATTTCAGTTTGTTTTATCTTCTCTTGAAAATTAAATGTATATTGCCATAGGAGGCAACGATAAGGATGGTGATGAAAGTAAAATTTAACTCAACATGAAAATGAACATAGAAAAAGTACCCGAACGATGTTAATGCAGGTGGTGAAGGAGTGTTTTTACTTCAATGTTCTCAGCAGACCAATTTTCCTCAATGGGGTTCAGAGCCTTCAGCCGTTCTGCCCCTCGCCTCTGGAACTCTCTCCCACTATCCATCCGTACCATAGAGTCTCTCCCCACCTTTAAAACCTCCCTCAAAACTCACCTATTCAGACTGGCCTATCCCACAAAACTTTCTATCAAATTCATGGATATGTTGTTTTTGTTTCATTTTATTTATATATTTGTAATTTGCTTCTTTTAACTGTAAGGCGTCCTTGAGTGTTCTGAAAGGCGGCCATAAATAAAATGCATTATTATTATTATCCTGAGCATTTTAAGGCAGAGATAGATAGGTTCTTGATTAGTACAGGTGTCATGAGTTATGGGGAGAAGGCAGGTGAATGGGGTTAGGAGGGAGAGATAGATCCAGCATGATTGAATGGCAGAGTAGACTTGATTGGCTGAATGGCCTAATCCTACTCCTATTCCTCATGATCTTATGACAATATTTCTATTACGGCTATTAATCTTTCCAGACATGTCCTCCTAGTTTGTGAGAATGTTACTAAATAACCCATGCTCTTGCTTATAAGCATGCATCAATGCAATTAACTTTCAAGTCGGGCATACGTCCATCTTCTCAACTTTTGATACCCTCGACCTTATCACTGCAGCACTTGTCCAGGATCATCCAAGAGCGGTAGAAAATATAGATAATTGTGGACGCAGCCCAGACCATCATACAAACCAACCTCCCTTCCACTGATTGTGTAGGACCAAACTGCAGATGCTGGTTTAAATCGAAGGTAGACACAAAATGCTGGAATAACTCAGCAGGACAGGCCGCATCTCTGGAGAGAAGGGATGGACCCATTCTTTCTCTCCAGAGATGCTGCCTGTCCCGCTTAGTTACTCCAGCATTTTGTGTCTAGCTCCTTTCCATTGACTCCATTTATACCTCACGCTGCCTCGGCAAGGCCAGCAGCATAATCAAGGACAAGTCGCTCCCTGGCCACTCCCTCTTCTCCCCCTCCCATCGGCCAAAAGGTATAGAAGTACAGAAGCACACATCTCCAGATTCAGGGACAGTTTCTTCCCAGATGTTATCAGGCAACTGAACCATCCTGCCACAACTAGAGATCAGTCCTGAACTACTATCTACCTCATTGGAGACTCTTGCACTATCTTTGATCGGAGTTTTCTGGCTTTTACTTGCATTAAACGTCATTCACGTAATTCCCTTTATCATGTATCTGTACACTGTCAATGGCTCGATTGTCTTTCCGCTGATTAGTTAGCACGCAACAAAAGCTTTTTACTGTACCTCGGTACACATGACAATAAATTAAACAAGAGACTAACAACAATTAGAAGCACCACACTTAAATAATGCATGATTTGAGATGGAAATGTAAAAGGATGCTGTAAATCGCAGTTAAATACGTAGAATGAAGAGATTTGCATCGAGACATCTTTCAAATATTCCCGAATGTAGCCTAGTGCACTAAGGCAATTTGCACACAAAAACAAAATCACAGTCAATAATCAAATTATTAGTTGATAGGCACAAAATGCTGGAGTAACTCAGCGGGACAGGCAGCATCTCTGGAGATAAGGAATGGGTGACGTTTTGGGTCCAGACCCTTCTTCAGACCGATGTCAGGTGAGTGGGAGCAAAAGGAATGGAGATCAAGGAACATTGTTAGTTAGGAGAAGGTACAAACAAACCAAACAGAGAGAAAATGTGGTTGGAGACAGTAAAGGGCCTGTCCTACCAGCATCCGACTCCATGCGATGAGCGCGATCAAACTAGAAGCGGGGGCCGCACGGAGGTCGGGTGATCCCTGTACAGGGCCGGTCCCACCAGCATGCGCCTGCATGCGGCAAGCGCGACCAAACCGGCAGCGAGGGCCGCACGGAGGTCGGGTGAGTGGCGCAACACGGCGCAAAGTGAGGCGAACTTGGAGCGAAGTCTTAAAGGTAAGTTCGCCAGGACAGAGAGGGGCACGGAGCCACATACATAGAGGGTCACGGAGGCACCTACAGAGAGGGTCACGGAAGCACGACGTCGAGACGGTGTGTAATGCATCGAGGCGACTGCGAGCCGACAAGCCGTTGCCGCGCGGAATTTTTGAACATAGTCAGTTTTTCGGAGCCCCGCGATGTCGGGACGAACTCCGCACAATTCCGCACGGCTTCGCCGATCGAAGTGGGACCGGCCCCACGACGCCAGACGGCTCAAGCGACCATGTTAGGCCGCGCATATCGCATAGAGTTGCATGCTGGTGGGACAGGCCCTCAGAGAACTGGGAAACGGAAAGTTACTGTCTCAGACTACTTTTTATCTCTGATTGCTTTGCTATAAAAATTCAGCAAGCCAACTGTACAGATTAAGATATTTGCACAAGAACGCATTCTACTGCTGGATTCCATGAAATGCCAAGAGCTGCACTGCAGTGCGGCATTTCTTAGCAAGCTCTAGACCCGTAAATTCTCTTTCATATATTTAATAATTCATCCTTGCACATTGGAACAATTATTTGAACTGGAATTTTAATTCACTGTCAGATTTAAGATAATGTTTTGTCCAGCCCATGCACTGGATAAATGCAATGACATTCCACTTGACTCCATATTAAATTATTTCTCTAATTTGAGGACAAAAAAATCCTGTTTGCCCAAAATATCAAAATTTGAAACGGTAAAATATATTTCAGAAGTGTAACGTTTTTATTAACGGAATACAATAGAAAATAAATTTGACAACAGAAAACATTTTGAAGTTTTTTTTACAATAATGCAACAAATACAAGTAGCAGTTAATTTGGCCTCCCAAGCATAGTCTGACCTTTAATAAAATAAATGGTGATTCACCTTATCTGTTTTCGCACATAATTCCCGTTTCCCCTGATTGCTTCAGGATTCAAAAGTTACCAATCTTATCCCTGATTAACAGAATATCCACAGCAACCGTGGACGTGATTTCCAGAAACGACAATATTCATAAGCTCATTCAGCCCATTACGTCTACTCCGCCGTTCAATCAGGGCTGATCTATCTTTCCCTCTCAACTCCATTCTCTTACCTTCGCCCCATTACCCCTAACTAATCAAAAATCTGTCAATCTCCACTTTAAAAATATCCATTGACTTGCCCTCCACAGCCGTCTGTGGCAATGAATTCCACAGTTCACCACCCTGACTAAATAAATTGCTTCACATCTCCGGTATAAAGTACATCCTATTATTCTGCACATTGTGCAAAAAGAAATGTTCATCTCAATCCTAAGTAGCAAAGAAAGCACACACCACCTCTACTTCCTCAAATGTCTAAAGAGATTTGGCATGTTTCCAATGAATCTTATCGACTTCTACAGTTGAATCGCAAAAAGCACCCTATCGAGATGCACCACAGCTTTGTTTGGCAACAGCTTTGTTTGGCAACAGCTTTGCCCAAGTCTGCAAACAACAACGGGGCTCGAAATTAGCGGTTGCCCGGGTGCCATTGACCACTCAAACGCCGCCGGGCAACCTAAACACCGAGTCATTTTGCCCGACTTGGCAACCAGATACTGGTTTGTACCGAAGATAGACACAAAAAACTGGAGTAACTCCGCGGGTCAGGCAGCATCTCTGGAGAAAAGGAACGCGACATTTCGTGTCAGCGACGGCTGTGCGGGGCAAAGATACTAGGTGCGGGGTGAGGAAGGGTCGGAGCGAATGACGGGCCCCGCACAGCGGCTCCATCTCCTCCTCCTCCCGCCCGCCCTGATAAGGGCCGCTGCTTGTAGATTCGCTAATGCCGCTTTCAAAACAAACCCTCCCGCACTCCGAGGCCGGGATGAGGGAGGGGGAGGCCTCGGCGTGCAGGAGGGTTTGTTTTGAAAGCGCCATTAGCGGATTTACAAGCAGAGGCCCTTATCAGGGCGGGCGGGGGGCGGGAGGTGGAGGAGATGGAGCCGCTGTTGCAGCCACTGCTGCCGCTGTGTGACGCCCGTCATTCGCGCTGACTCGTCTGAAGCAGCTGCACCAAAGATCTTATAGCTGTAGGATCTCTGAGCTGCACCGCTCGGCCCCGCACCTTGCTGTTGACTGGCGTAGGAGGGAGGCGGTGGCGAGGAGTTCCCAACGGCCAAGGCAGCGGGGCGATGTTGTCCGAGGGGCGCTGGCCTTCCCTCCTCCCCACCTCGCCCCCCCCCCCTCTCGTACGCCCCCTCCACCCCCTTATCCTGGGACCCCTCCACTCCACCCCGCACTGATCCCCATTCCTGCCTCTATTCAGTCCTCACTGACATCCCCTGTGCTCCCCTCCCGATCTACCCCCCCCATCTATTCATCAAGCGCTGATCACCCTATCCACCTCGCATTGATTCTCCTTCCACCCCCCCCTCCCCCCATCCATCCTAGACTGGTTCCCCAATTCACCCTGTACTTACCCCTTTCCCATCCATCCTGCACTTCTCCTCCATCCATCCTGTACTGATCCCCCACCCATCCTGTACTAATCCACGCATTCATCCCGTACTGATCCACCCTCCATTTACCCTGCATCTTCACCCCTTCCCCTCATTAATCCTGTAGTGATCTCCCATTCAACCTGCACAGGCTCCCCGATCCACACTGCACTGCCCCCCCCTGCGCTGATCTCCCCCCCCCCATCCATCCTGTACTGATCCTCCCATTCAAGAAGAATGGGGGGAACAGTCTGAAGAAGGGTCTCGACCCAAAACATTGCCTATTTCCTTCGCTCCATAGATGCTGCCTCACCAGCTGAGTTTCTCCAGCACTTTTGTCTACCCCCATCCATCCTATACTGAACCCCTCCCCCCATTCAACACCACTGACATCCCCGGTGCTCTCCCTCACAATTTTACCTACTCCAACCAACACATACTAATTCACCTGCCTCAATCCATCCATTCTGCACCGACTACCTTTAAACCCCCCCCCCCCCCCCCCCCCCCATCCACCCCGCACTGATTCACACACATCCCCTCCCTATTGTGCTGGAAATGTTTTCAGAGCGAACATGTTTGATAACACAATGCAATCAAATGTGTTATAATCCCAATGTTATTATTTGATTTAATCCATAAAGATGGATTCATTAAATTGTGAACACGTGAAACATTAAAACCGCAGTGTTCGATTGTCACTGCTGCCATTGACACATTATTACAGAATTAATTTTAACGGCAAATCAATGCTCTTAATATGTAGTATCAGTACTGTAGTTATTTATGAGCAACATTCAGAACTATACGACGCATATATGTTACCATGGTCCAGGATTTATTGACATAGGTTGATCACAGGTTATTGCTGAATAATCCAACCACATTTTTGTTTGAAAGTGGAAAGAACTAATAAAAATTGCATTAATTGCAATATGTAAAAAGAGTTGAGATACTGTTTTATAATTTTGCTGCATGTCATTGTGGGATATATCATGTCCTGACTGGTGAATATGTTTAGTTTGTGACATTATTTGAAGCAGAAATAATATGTGAATGCTTCATTGAGTATAATTCCGACTGGTAACTTCGCACTTCGTCCGAGCACATTATTGCATGCGTCATGCAAGCCATCTTAAATGACCACCTAAACTGTTATTTGGCAACCTAAAAAGCTGCCAAGGTTGCCCGGCTGGCAACAGGGAAAAAAAGTTAAGCGAGAGCCCTGAACAAAACGCAAACCAGCGTCTCCCACCCCACCCCCTTCAAAATTGACTCCATCCACACTTCACGGTTGCCTCGGGTAAACGGCCAACATAATCAAGTACCATTTAAATCTTGCTCATTCCCTCTTCCCCATCAGGCAAAAAACACAAAACTTTGAAAGCATGAACCACCAGATACAGGAACAGCTCACTCATAACCTAAGGGTATAGTCCTGCACTCCCAATTTCCCTCATAGCGGCCCTTGCACTTCATTTTTAATCTGCCACTATCATGCTATCATGCTATAACACAGCATTTGGTATTTTATTCTGTGCACGAGAAGCATTCTACAATGCTAAAATTAAAGGTTTCACTTTGTAAGTTGCTCTGGATAGTTAGATCGCGTAGGATCCAAGGAGAGATAGCTGAATGGATCGAAAATTAGCTTCATGGAAGGAAGCAAAGGGTAATAGTAGAAAGTTGCTTCTCAGTCTGGTGGCCTGTGACTAGAGGTGTGCCTCATGGTTCGTTGCTGGACCCATTACTGTGTGTCATCCATATCAAAACTTTAGATGATAATGCACATGGCAAGGTTAGCAAGTTTGCAGATGATACAAAATAGGTGGTATTGCAGATAGTGAGAATGGTTGTCAAAAATTATAGCAGGATCTTGATCAGTTGGCCAGCTCTGGGAAGTGTTGTAGAGCAGAGCGATCGAGGAGTGCAGGTACATAGTTCCTTGAAGGTGGCGTCACAGGTAGATAGGGTGGTCAAAAAGATTTTTGGCACATTAGCTTTCATCATTCAGAGTATTGAGTATAGTACTTGGGATGTCATGTTGCAGTTATACAATACCTTGGTGAGGCAGCATTTATGTGTTCAGCTCTGGGTACCATGTTACAGGAAATGTGTTGTCAAGTTGGAAAGGGTGCAGAGAAGATTTACGAGGATGTTGCTAGGACTAGAGGATCTGAGCTAAAGGGAACGGTTGAGCAGACTGGAACTCAATTCCTTGGAGTACTGGAGCATGAGGAGTGATCTTATAGAGGTGTATAAAATCATGAGAGGAATAGATCGGGTAGACACACAATCTCTTGCTCAGTGGGGGAATCGAGAACCAGAGGACATAGGGTTAAGGTGAAGGGGGAAAGATTTAACAGAAATCTAAAGGATATTTTTTTCACACATTGGGTGGTGGGTGTACAGAACGAGCTGTAGAGGAGGTTGAGACAGGAACTACCGCAACGTTTAAGGAACAATTAGACGGGTACATGGATAGGACAGGTTAACAGGCATATGGGCCAAACACAGGCAGGTGGGACTAGTATAGATTGGACATGTTGGTCAATGTGGGCAAGTTGGGCCAAAGTCCCTATTTCCATGCTGTAGGACTTAAGGGCTCTATGACACTACCTATTGTACTTGGGCATGGCTTGATTGTACTCATGTATAGATTGTTTTGATTGGAAACCATGTATTTTAAAACATGTGACAATAGAAAACCAATACCAATAACAACCCCTTATCCCGAAACAATACTTTCTTGTACAAAACATCTACCAGTGGAAATAGCATTTCAGCGAAATATCTATTCAATTCCCCACAGAACTTGGTATCACAAGTAAATTTTCAAAATCTTCTAAGCATCCTTGAATGCAAGCCAAATTTGTTTCTGCACAATCTCCTTGATCGAAAAACAATCAATCCACTGTGGTCACACTGCACTAACACAAAGCCATGTAGATCATTCCTTGAGCATATTAATTGTTTGATAAAGCATGGAAACAGGCACTTTGGCTGACAAAGACCAAGCCAACCATCACACTGTGCAACATCACCTGTTCACACTAGTTCTATGTTAACCCATTTTTGCAATCATCGGGGCAGCTTACAGAGGCCAATTAACCTGCAAACCTATGGGATATGGGAGGCAACCAGGGCATCCGGTGGAAACCTACAAAGTCACAGAGAACCTGTAAACTCCACATAGACAGCTCCCGAGGTCAGGATGGAACACGGGTGTCTGGCACTGTGACGCAGTAGCTCCACGAGCTGCGCCATTGTCCCATCTATAGAAAGCAAAATTGAACACCATACTCCTTCCATCATTTTTGATTGGTAAAGAATATCACCGTTAGATTGCAACCTTTGCCTGTGCTTTACAAAGTTTGTTTGTAACAAACAAATAGAACATTTAAATTAGATTTGAAACAAAGCTAACTTATTCTAGCGTGAAACAACATGGACACCTGTTGCATTTCACTCAAATAGGAGGTTGGATTTCTTTCAAACAGGAAGTCATACGCATCAATACACCTAATGGAGTGAACAAACGTGTATCCACAAATGTCACACTTTCAGGTGCAGAATATTAATATCTAAATTATCACTAATATGTATAGAAGGGCACAGATAATGGATATTTGAAATATTTCATGAAATGAAATAATTCATTTAATATTCAGTAGACTTAGAACATTGTGCAAGCAAAAAATAGTATGGTAATTTAATGAAACCAACTATTAATACTACGGAATGAATTAAAACTATGCGAGGGGTGACATAGAAATAGGAGATGTCAGTATGGATAGAACTGTGGAATTATAAGGGTAAAAGACCCTAATGGGAGTTATCTACAGGCCCCCAAACAATAGCCTGGACATAGGGTGCAAGTTGAATCAAGAGTTAAAATTGGCATGTAGCAAAGGTAATGCTACGGTGGTTATGGGAGATTTCAACATGTAAATAGACTGGGAAAATCAGGTTGGTACTGGACTCCAAGAAAGGGAGTTTGTGGAGTGCCTCCTTGATGGATTTTTGGAGCAGCTTGTACTGGAGCCTACCAGGGGGAAGGCAATTCTGGATTTAGTTGTGTAATGAACCGGATTTGATAATGGAACTCAAGGTAAAGGAGCCATAAGGAGGTAGTGACCGTAATATGATAAGTTTTAATCCACAATTTGAGAGGGAGAAAGGAAGATCGGAAGTGTCAGTATTACAAAGTTGACAGGAAATAGACCCTAGCAGGGATGCAAGTGTGTAACAACAATGGCAGGTATTTCTGGGAATAATCCAGAAGGTGCAGGATCAGTTCATTCCAAAGAGGAAAAAAGATTGTATGGGGAGTAAGAGGCGACCATGGCTGACAAGGGAAGTCAAGTCCATTTAGAACGGAGACGAGGAAACACTTTTTGTTACTGACAGTGGTAAGTGTGTAATTCTCTGCCTCAGAGGGCGGTGGAGGCGGGTTCTCTGGATACTTTCAAGAGAGAGCAAGATAGGGCTCTTTAAAATAGCGGAGTCAGGGGATATAGGGATACTGATTGGGGATGATCAGCCAAGCTCACATTGAATGGCGGTGCTGGCTCGAAGGGCCGAATGACCTATTCCTGCACCTATTGTCTATAGTCAAGGACAGTATAAAAATAAAAAAGTATAAAATAGCAAAGATGAGCAGGAAGCCAGAGGATTGGGAAACTTTTAAAGAGCAACAGAAGATAATTAAAAAGGCAATGGAAGGAGAAAAGATGAGGTACAAAGGTAAGCTAGCCGAGAACATCAAGGAGGATAGTAAAAGCATCTTTTGGTACGTAAAGAGGAAAAAATTAGTTAAGCCAAATGTGGGTCCCTTGAAGTCAGACACAGGTGAATTTATTATGGGAAACAAGGAAATGGCAGATGAGGGTTACACAAAAGGCTGGAGAAACTCAGCGGGTGCAGCAGCATCTAAGGAGCGAAGGAGATAGGCAACGTTTCGGGTCGAGACCCTTCTTCAGACTGGTCAGGGATCAGGGAAACGAGAGATATAAACAGTGATGTGGAGAGATAAATAACAATGAGTGAAAGATATGCAAAAAAGTATTGGTGATAAAGGAAGCAGGCCATTGTAAGCTGTTTGTGGTGTAAAAATGAGAAGCTAGTGCGACTGGGGGGGGGGGGGGGGGGGGGGGAGATGGAGAAGGAATGTCAGGGCCCGAGGGCTGAGGGAGAGGTGGGGAGGAGGCAGTCTGGGTTAACAGAATTGAGAAAATTCAATGTTTAAGCCCAGAGGATGCAGACTCCCCAAGCGGAATATGAGGTGCTGTTCCTCCAACTTGCGGTGTTGCTCACTCTGGCCGTGGAGGAGGCCCAGGACCGAGAGGTCGGATACGGAGTGGGAGGGGGAGTTGAAGTGCTGAGCCACAGGGAGGTCGGGCTGGTTATTGCGGACCAAGCGGAGGTGTTCGGCGAAACGATCGCCCAGCCTCCGCTTGGTCTCACCGATGTAGATCAGCTGGCATCTGGAGCAACGGATGCAGTAGATGAGGTTGGAGGAGGTGTAGGTGAACCTCTGTCGGACTTGGAATGACTGCTTGGGTCCCTGAAAGGAGTGGATGGGGGAGGTGAAGGGACAAGTGTAGCATCTCTTGCGGTTGCAAGGGAAAGTGCCCGGGGAAGGAGTGGAGCGGGAGGGAAGGGAAGAATTGACGAGGGAGTTGGGGGAGGGAGCGGTCTTTGCGGAAGGCAGACAGGGGGGGAGATGGGAAGATGTGGCGAGTGGAGGGGTCACGTTGGAGGTGGCGAAACTGGCGGAGGACTATCTGTTGTATGCGCTGGCTGGTGGGGTGAAAGGTGAGGACCAGGGGGACTCGGCCCTTGTTGTGAGTGGGGGAATGGGGAGAGAGGCAGTGTTGCGGGGTATGGAGGAGACCCTGGTGCGAGCCTCATCTATAGTGGGGGAGGGGAAACCCCGTTCTCTGAAGAACGAGGACATTTGCGATGACCTGGTGTGGAACACGTCATCCTGGGAGCAGATGCGGCGTAGACGGAGGGCAGATGAGTTGAACTGGTGCTTTGGATCTGTCTTCACTAAAGACACAAACAATCTCCTAGATGTACTCATGGGCAGAGGACCTAGGATGACGGAGGAACGGAAGGAAATTCACGTTGGGCAGGAAATGTTGGGTAGACTGGTGGGACTGAAGGCTGATAAATCTCCAGGGCCTGATGGTCTGTATCCCAGGGTACTTAAATCGTGGCTCTAGAAATCGTGGACACATTGGTGATCATTTTCCAATGTTCTATAGATTCAGGATCAGTTCCTGTGGATTGGAGGGTAGCTAATGTTATCCCACTTTTTAAGAAAGGAGAGAGAAAGAAAACAGGGAATTATACACCAGTTAGCCTGACATCGGTGGTGGGGAAGATGCTGGAGTCAATTATAAAAGATGAAATAGCGGCACATTTGGATAGCAGTAACAGGATCGGTCCGAGTCAGCATGGATTTACGAAGGGGAAATCATGCTTGACTAATCTTCTAATCGTGGAATTTTTTGAGGATGTAACTAGGAAAATGGACAAGGGGGAGCCAGTGGATGTAGTGTACCTGGACTTTCAGAAAGCCTTTGATAAGGTCCCACATAGGAGATTAGTGGGCAAAATTAGAGCACATGGTATTAGGGGTAGGGTACTGACGTGGATAGAAAATTGGTTGGCAGACAGGAAACAAAGAGTAGGGATTAATGGGTCCCTTTCAGAATGGCAGGCAGTGACTAGTGGGGTATCGCAAGGCTCGATGCTGGGGCCGCAGCTATTTACAATATACATTACTGATTTAGATGAAGGGATTAAAAGTAACATTAGCAAATTTGCAGATGACACAAAACTTGGTCGGAGTGTGAACTGTGAGGAGGATGCTATGAGGATGCAGGGTGACTTGGACAGGTTGGGTGAGTGGGCAGATGCAGTTTAATGTGGATTACTTTGAGGTTATCATATTTATCGATATGAGAATATGGCAAGAACAGGAAGGCAGATTATTATCTGAATGGTATCAAGTTCGGAAAGGGGAAATACCATGACATCTGGTATCCTTGTACATCAGTCACGGAAAGTAAGCATGCAGGTACAGCAGGCAGTGAAGAAAGCTAATGGCATGTTGGCCTTCATAACAAGTATAGGAGCAAAGACGTTCTTCTGCAGTTGTACAGGGCCCTGGTGAGATCACACCTGGAGTGGTGTTTAAGAAAGAACTGCAGAAGCTGGAACAATCAAAGGTAGACAAAAAATGCTGGAGAAACTCAGTGGGTGAGGCAGCATTTATGGAGAGAATAGGCGACGTTTCGTGTCGAGACCCTTCTTCAGACTGATGTCGGGGGGGGAGGGGGGGAAATAAAGGAAGTAGGCGGAGACAGTAGGACTGTGGGAGAACTGGGAAAGGGGATGGGAAGGAGGGAGAAAGCAAGGGCTATCTAAAATTAGAGAAGTCAAATGTTCATACTGCTGGGGTATAAATTACCTAAGCAAAATATGAGGTGCTGTTCCTCTAATTTGCACTGGGCCTCATTCTGGCAATGGAGGAGGCCCAGGACAGAAAGGTCAGATTGGGAATGGGAGGGGGAGTTGAAGTGCTGAGCAACCAGGCGATCAGGTTGGTTAACATGGACTGAGCGGAGGTGTTCAGCGAAGCAATCGCCGAGCCTGCGCTTGTTCTCGCCAATGTAGAGAAGTGACACTTAGAACAGCGGATGCAGTAGATGAGGTTGGAGGAGGTGCAGGAAAGACTGATTGGGTCCTTGGATGGAGCCGAGGGGGGAGGTATAGGGACAAGTGTAGCATTTCCTGCAGTTGCAGGGGGAAGTACCCGGGGAGTGGGAGGATTGTGTGCAGTTTGTCTCCAAATTTGAGGAAGGACATTCTTGCTATTGAGGGAGTGCAGCATAGGTTCACGGTTAATTCCCGGGATGGTGGGACTGTCATATGTTAAACGAATGGAGCGACTGGGCTTGTATACACTGGAATTCAGAGGATGAGAGGGGATCTTATTGAAACAAAGTCAAAATCAAAGTCAAAAGAGCTTATTGTCATGTGCCCATGACAGGACAATGAAATTCATAACATATAAGAGTATTAAGGGATTATTGGACAACTTTCACCAGAGAGTTGTGAATCTGTGGAATTCTCTGCCTCAGAAGGCAGTGGAGACCGATTCTCTGGATGCTTTCAAGAGAGTTAGATAGACCTCTTAAATATAACGGAGTCAAGGGATATCGGGAGAAGGCAGGAACGAGGTGCTGACTGTGGATGATCTGCCATGATCACAGTGAATGGCGGTGCTGGCTCGAAGGGCCGAATGGCCCACTCCTGCATCTATTGTCTATTGTCCAGAAGTTCAAACCAAGAACAGTTCATATTCTAAATTCTGGTTTATGAAGCCAAACAATAATATAACTTTCACATTTCATCAAGTTGTGAAAAACATCCCAATTATGTTATAGATTCCGTAAATTTTCACAGAATTAAAAAAAAATCTAAATCTATATTACCCATCTTAAATGTAGTTTGAATCATTGAGACAAAACAAAATCTGAGAGTGAAACTTACCCATCATGATGATGATGCTGCTGACCAATGAACCGTCTGCAGTTAAATATTTCATTTCCAATTGCCTCTCCTAAAAAATCGCCAGTGCGAGTGATACAAGATTCCTGAGAACCTTGTGATATGTGTGCAGTATTTATTTCCCCTGTCATATCACGTTCCGAGTCTTCTGCATGTGAGCAGGTATCGAGAAGTCGAATTCTATTCTCTCCTGATGGAACTGCATCAGTGCTATAAGAAATATCCTTGCCTGATCCACTATTAGTTCCGTCACATTCTGTTCCACCAGGTGATTCTGACATACAAATTCCCGACTGCGACTCTGCACTCAGAGTTCTTAACTCCGGGTTCCTGCTCTCATTCTGGGGGCTCTCCTCTCCCTCATCGTCATCGTCATCATCCTCTTCTTTGAGAACTTCACTATCTGCCATATCCTCAGAGCGGACTTCACTTGCTGGACTTCCAGCTGACTGACTGGCATGGCTTGAATTTACTTCATTACTGGAACCATCACTGTGCCCACTGCTACTGCCAGGCCCACTACTGGCATCTTCACCACTGTTAGCAGTCTCATCGGAACTTCCTTGCATAGACTCCTAGGGGAAAAAAACATATTAATTGCTCAATGAAATAACTCAATTTTATTATTCTTTACAAAATCTTGTGGCAAACAATTATACATTAAATTATGCTAAATCACCTTTAAACAGTTTAACGCTTTTAGTTATCGTTTTTATGAACTGTACAATTAATCTCAAAACAAACATTACTTTGGGAAGATAAGAGGGTGATTATAGTTCTTTATATTTATTAAAATGCATATTTATATTGTTGAACCTAAACAGTTTATTTGCATGTTATAAACTAAAACAATACATTTCAAGGAATGGCAGAGTAGCAGACTAGAATGTGTATTATGTGCCATGTAGGATGTTATGGATACTTCCAAAGACCTGGACAGCCACATGTGCAGGAAAAGTCATCAGAAGCAGCTTTGGAGGTGCAGAACAGCTGCAGTCACTGTCAAACATCTATGATGCTGAGAAATTTGAAGAGGTGGCCATCTTATAAAGCGCATTTGAGCAGAGAGGGAATGGGTGATCACCAGGTTGACAGGGAGCAACAAGCACAAGACTACAGATTCTAACCCCTCTCCATTTTGGATTCTGTGCCCAATGGCTCTGAAAGAGAATGCAACCAGAGCCAAGAGCATGAGAGCACAAGTAGTTCAGCAACACGTTTGTTTAAGGAGGAACTGCAGATGCTGGAAAATCAAAGATAGACGAAAGTGCTGGATAAACTCAGCAGGTGCGGCAGCATCTATGGAGCGAAGGAAATAGGCAACATTTCGGGCCGAAACCCGTCTGAAGAAAGGTTTTGGCCCGAACCTTTGCCTATTTCCTTCACTCCATAGATGTTGCCGCATCCGCTGAGTTTCTCCAGCACTTTTGTCTACCTAGTTCAGCTACACAATAGGGGAGGCATTGGGAGAGCAATATTGACAAGCGACTCAATAGTTCAGGGAACAAACAGGCATTACTGTGGTTAATGATTGGACTCCAGGATGATATGTTGTCTCCTGGTGCGAGGGTCAAGGATATCATTCAACAGCTACACAGCATCCTGAAGGGGGAGTGAACAGTCCGAGTTCATTATCCATTTCAGTACCAACGACATGTGTAGAACGAGAGCAAGGTGTGCGTTGGAGTTGAGTGAGCAGAATGAGATCAAAAAGTGGGATCTCAAAGGCTGTATTCACTGGTTAACCACTAGCGCCACATGTTCGTGAGCTATAAGTTGGAGCACGTGGCAAATATGATGTACAAGGGTTTTAAGATTCCTGAGGAATTCTGTGTGACCTGGGATCTCTACAAGTTCCAACTCCACAGGAATGGGATCAATATGCTTATGGTCATGGAAGCTGCACATGCTGTAAACAAGGTGTGGAAAACTGAGTCCAGATGCATAAGAGAGAAAGCTAATTTTGGAATAACTAAAAGGGATTCAGGTGTACGTCTCTTTAGGAAGACAGAGAGAAAGGAAAAGGCAATTGTAAAGGGCAGTGCTGGGGCAATGGTAACCAGAATTTATCAGGATGGAGTAAAGATGAGAGGTTATCCCCTTTGTAAGGAAGAATGTAAATATATATTTAAATGGTGTGAGACTACAAAATGTTGTGGTTCAAAATTATCTGGTATCATATATGAAACACAAGCTAGCATGCAAGCACAGAAAGTAATTAGGCACTTTAATGAGTGTTTGCCGTAATCGAATTGGGTATGGAATTGAAAAATAGGAAACGTTTGATGCATAGGAGACAACAGAGACAATAAATGAAGTGCAGTTTTGTTTTCCATATTTAAGGAAGGATCTGTTTGCATTGGGGGCAGGACAAAAATCAGTTTGTATTGAAGGTAGGGCAAAGGTGGCAGAGTTAATTCCATGCATAAATTGTTGACCCAAGAAATGAAAAGGTTGATCAGACAGGCCCTATATACACCATAGAATGAGAGGAGGTCTTATTGATATGCAAGATTCTGAAGGGGATTGACAGGGTGGATGCTGATATCTAAAACTAAGGAGCAGAATTTCAGAATACAGTCCATCCATGGATTACGACCTCCCAATATATGGACACCTGTACTTATAATCCAACTCGCGTTACAATTCACTACAATACTGTGGAGGTATGGGCACCACATCCAGAGATTTTGCATATTTTCTGACATGCACAAAATCAACTTATGATCTCTGTATAAAAGGACCATTCCAGTCTGAAGGTGGACAAAATGCTGCAGAAACTCAGCGGGTGAGGCAGCATCTATGGAGCGAAGGAAATAGGCGACGTTTCGGGCCGAGACCCTTCTTCAGACTGATGTTGGGGGGGGGGGGGGGGGGGGGAAAGGAAGAAGAAAGGAAGAGGCGGAGACAGTGGGCTGCGGGAGAGCTGGGAAGGGGAGGGGAAAAAGGAGAAAGCAGGGACAATCTGAAATTGGAGAAGTCAATGTTCATACCGCTGGGGTGTAAACTACCCAAGCGAAATATGAGGTGCTGCTCCTCACTCTGGCCATGCAGGCCCAGGACAGAAAGGTCAGATTCGGAATGGGAGGGGGAGTTGAAGTGCTGAGCCACCGGGAGATCAGGTTGGTTATTGCGAACCGATTGGAGGTGTTGGGCGAAGCGATTGCCAAGCCTTAGCTTGGTCTCACCGATGTAGAGCAGCTGACACCTAGTGCAGCGGATGCAATAGATGAGGTTGGAGGAGGTGCAGGTGAACCTCTGCCGCACCTGGAAAGTAGAAGGGTCTCGACCCGAAATGTCACCTACTCCTTCGCTCCATAGATGCTGCCTCACCCGCTGAGTTTCTCCAGCATTTTTGTCTATCTTCTGTATAAAAGGAACTCATTTGTAACCGAGAGACTAAGGTTTGTGGATTTTGGTCGGTGGTGAAGAATTTATTTTCTCATGGTTAAGAACATTCAAAGAGTCATAGAATATATTCAAGGTTGAGATTGGCAGACATTTAAACTACGGAAGAGTCATGAGATATGGGAAGGTAACGGCAAGGCCAAAATTGAGTAACAGAACAGGCTTGAAGTACCATTGGCCCAGTCCTGCTTTATGTTGTTTAACAATAACAGGATGATCAGCCTAACCTGATTACCAACCATGCCTTTGCTATGGAATTTACATGGATTTTAAAGTTCATACCTCAGTATCTGACAGTCGTTGTTGTCCACGCTTTGCTCGGTTCATCATTTGCTCATCCATTTCAATGTCACTGCCACCACTTTGATGAGTATCACTGTTGTCACTACTCTGTGGACTAGCTGCAGGAGATCCTGTTAAAATTTGTATTTAAATTGATTAAAACAGGTAATGACCATTTTAGTCTCATGCTTCATTAAAATTATACACCGACTTTTAGGTTGGGTGCTTCATATACTTTAAATCAGCGCCTAAAATCGAACCAGTCTAAACCTTTGGAATAATGCCCAGTTCTTTTAGCTCAGAGAAAATGGAATGCAAATTACGAAATATAATTGTGCACCATCTTTTTCAAAAAAGTATGCCCTTTGATACATGGAAGTTGGCCAAGAGCTCCCGAACAGACAGCATTACTTCATCACAGTCTTCAAAATGGATGACCCTTCAAGTGTCAGGAAATAATAAAAATTAAATCATTTGAAGGTCATCCATGGTGAAAGTATTTTGACGGGATGTTTCTCAGCCAGGTATGACAACTCAGATAGACACAAAATGCTGGAGTAACTCAGCGGGACAGGCAGAATCTCGGGATAGAGGGAATGGGTGACATTTGAGGTCGAGACCCTTCTTGACCCGTCTGAAGAAGGGTCTATCTTTGGTGTAAACCAGCGTCTGTAGTTCCTTCCTACGCAGGTATGACAACTCCCCTGGTCTTGACAGCCTGAACACTACCTAATCCATCACGCTAGTAATTTCTTTCCATCCTGTCCATCTTCATGGTGCATTGCATCAGGAAGAGTGGAAGTAGCGTCAAGGATGCTTGTCATCCTGATCCTTTCCTTGTTTTTCTTCTGGGTGAAGATTCAGGAGGTTGAAATTCTGGATTTCCAGACTGCTTCCCCAGATCTAACAGACTCCCTTTTCACAACCTCTTCGCGGAGGTAGGTGCTGGCACATTTTCTTGGTCTTAACACTACCTCATTTGGTTTTACCCTTCTGAATTCCCTCTTAACTGTATCCCTGAATTCCTTGTACTCAAGGGATTAGTTAGATCCCAGCTACCTGTACGCAACATATAGTATGTCTCAGGTTTTTTTTTCCCTGACCAGAACCACAATATCCTTTGTGGACTAGAGTTTCCTCAGCCTGCCAACCTGGTCCTTCACTTGAATAGAAACATGTTGACTCAGAATCATCCCAAACTCATTTTTAAAAACCTTCCAATTGCCAAACATTATTTTGCCTATAAACGTCTGTCCCAATCAACTTTTTCAAGTACCTTTTTCAATTGAGAACTTTAACTTTGACTGGCTCTATCTTACTTAAAATCTATTTAAAAACTAATAGAACTTACCTTTCTTATTTCCCAAAGGGAGATTTGTGTTAAGAAGAGAAGCAAAGGAGCTCTGCTTGGATAATTGAGCCTTGGCAGCAAGTGCATTGTTCCAGAGAGCTTTAATAAGCATTGATGCCAAGTACAGGGTCTGCAAACAATGCCAAAATGTGAATATATAGTCATCAGCTAGAAACATTGAAGAAAACAACGGCAACAAACCAGAGAACCACATAAGTGCATCCATTTTTAACTCAATTAAAAATAAATTGCTTCAATGTTCATGGAATTTAAAAATTGGATGCCAAGTCAATCTAGGTCGGTGAGATATCGGAAATACGTAAATGAAAAGATTAAAACAAGTAAACAGTTCACTTCAACATAATGTAGACAGTCAACTCACAAGAATCGAATTCAGATGAAAGGTCATGATTATTTAGGCATCCGTAAAGCATTTAAATTAAATTAATTAAAATTAATGTTTTGCTGAATTCAGCACCAATTTATAATTGAAAATGTATACATTAATGATTTTAATTTTAAGATAGTGGATAATATATGGTAAGGGAGTGCAACACTAAAGTAAATTACTTTTCTAACTAATTGTGTGTTAACAACAGTTCAAAGGCAATACTGAAATGTTTAATATTTAATCAAGAAGAATGTGTTGTCACAATAAAACGAACAAGCAAATTATTGACATCACCACAAATTGTTGATATCAACAGCAGATCGTGTTATTAAGATACCATTACTCTGCGTATGGATAGTCTTAAAAACTCAATGTTGTCAATTTAGATATGCATACTGTTCCTACTTTTTCAAACTGGTTAATCACTGTTGAACTGGTGAGGAAGTAAAGAGAAGAGCAACATTTTTCTTATCTTACCTGTTCTGTGTGGACACTTGGGTGAAGAGCAGAAACTAGTTTAAGAAGGTGACGGAGTGGTACAGGATCCAAGTGCTTAATGAGCGAAGGGAACAAATCATGGATGTATCGACTACAGTGCTTCAACTGTGTGGTGCATGGGAGAAGGAACAAAATAAATAAAATATCAAAAGATAGTAGTGTAAGCAAGTACAACTATAAATGTCAGAACTAATTACAATTTAATTTTATCCGATTAATGCAACAATCAAAGAATCAAAACGTTATTTCTGAGAAAAAATACCAGTAAATAAAAAGAATAAATATTAATTACAACAGAATGATAATGTTTCAATTTGATGATTGCATGACACATCTTTCTAAGTTTGGGGCTAATTTTAAATGTTCACTACTAAATAGAAACTGAAAATTACATGGTACTTTCCCAAAACAACAGTATCTTTAGATATAATCCCAAACCTAAAAAACAAACCAAAATTGAAAAAGTAATTCCAAATAATCGTTTTTACCCGGTTGATTTAGTAAACCTAGGAACATTTAATCTATTAATATTCCTAAAATTATCTATGCTAAAGATGTGCATGTACAGAATCTCAATAAAGAGCCTGAAAGCAGCAGCAGTCCAAGGGAGAAAGTTCACACCACACTGAAAGGTTAACTGAGCACCTTCAATTGACAACATTCAAGGAAACCATGAGTTATTTAAAAAAAAAATAGGGAGTTAGCTTTCAGATGATTTCCAACTTCTACTTGCATCTATATATGTGCATTGGAAAATCTCTCCTTCAATTGCAACTAGCAAATTAATATCAACATTTAACAAACAATAATTTGGAACTACCTTTTAAGTCAGTACATTTCGACATTTCTCACGTAGTCTCAACCCATGTTGTTATTAGAACTAAACTATCAACTGGACAAATTAATTCCTTCAGAATTTATCTCAAGAATGGATCATAGTGTAATGAGCACAGAAACAGGCCCTTCAGCCAACCATGCCGACCAAGATGCCCAATCTTAGCTAGTCCCATTTGCCCATGTTTGGCCCATATCTCTCTAAATCTTTCCTTGCCATGTACCAGTCCAAGTGTCTTTTAAAAGTTGTTATAGTAACAGCCTCAACTATCTTCTCTGGCCCACCACCATGCACCGAGTGAAAAGATTGTCCCTCAGGCTTGTAATAAATCATGCTCCCCTCACCTTAAACATTTGCCTCATTCAACTTATGATGTTATACACCTCCATAAAATAACACTACATCCTGCTCATTCAATAAAGTTGAATAAAGTCCTGCCTGCCCAACCTCTTCATACAGTTCACCCCTTCAAGTCCTGCCAATATCTTTGTAAATCTTCTCAGAACTTCTGCTTAATAACATCCTTCCTATAGCAGGGTTCCCAATACTGAACAGTTCACAACATCATGCACAACTGCAACATAACGTCCCATCTTCTATACTGAATACCCCTGATAAAAGCCAATGCACCAAAAGTCTTCTTAACTCCCTCATCTACCTTTCTTCACACAAAGGGTGGTGGGTGTATGGAACAAGCTGCCAGATGAGGTAATTGAGGCTGGGACTATCTCAACGTTTAAGAAACAGTTAGACAGGTATATGGATAGGACAGGTTTGGAAGGATATGGACCAAGCGCAGGCAGGTGGGACTAGTGTAGTTGGGACATGTTGGCCGGTGTGGGCAAATTGGGCCGAAGGGCCTGTTTCCACACTGCATCTGTCTATGACTCCACCTGTGATGCCACCTTCCAGGAACCATGTACCTGTACTCCTAAATCCCTCTGCTCTACAACACAACCCAGGGCCCTACCATTCACTGTGAAGGTTCTCCCCTGGTTTAACTTTCCAAAATGAAACACCTCACACTTGTCTGTGTTAAAGTCCATTAGCCATTCCTCAACCCATTTGCTGATCAAGAGCCTGCTGTAACTTTTAATAATCATTTTCTTTTTTTTGGAGTGATATGATGACATTTACATTATAAATTACTCAATACGAATTAAGCAACAAAAATCTCTATTTACAAATTAAAAATACCTGTGCTGCTGCCCAAATACAATCTATATGTTGTGTGCTAAGTCTTCCTTCAGCAGCAAGAAAGTTCAGAATAACCTGGCATTGTTTGATGATCTGCAACCCAATAACAAAAATAGTTTTAAAAAAGAGCAGTCTTTGCAAGCTTGTTGATGGTTTAGGGAGTGGTATAGGAAGAAGAGGAGTGTGGCAGGATGAGGCACAGGATGAAAACAGCTACATTCTAGACAAACCTCAATGTGCAAATTTGGTCCAAAGATATGTTCAACAACATTATTATGAATTAGCCAGTCTGCAAGCTCTTTTGCAATTGACCTACACAACAAAAGGAAAAGAGTATGCATTAATATACAAATATTATTTTGCTCCATTTCCCATCTTGTCAATGATTTAAGGGATAATATTTTTTATTCATGTATCTGCATTTGATCCTGTCAAGCCCCTCATTTAAAGTTTCGATCAATACTTACGTTTCAGTGTCTGACACCAAAGATTCATTATTACAAACATCATTGAATGTATGAAGTTGATTCTGTTGAGAAAAAAGTTGGAAATTTTATTTATTTTATATCCAATCTAAATTGATTTGTAAATTTTCAACTTCTGAAAAATTAAAATTTGTAGATTAGTGTTGCTGAATCAAAAGAAAATTTACAAAATATTGAGTTAATTGAAGTGCATTAAAGTAAAACTGCAGCATCTCTTTCGCCATTGAATGATCATCAGCCGTAAACACAAGAGTGTGGCGCTGTTTTAAGCAAGACAAAACAGTAATCTTTGCATTGTTGATATTCACAACATAAGAAAAAAATCTCAAGTAAGAATGTCATAAAACTTTTCTGACTCAGTGGTGCTTAAAATGCTCATAAAATAATGAAAAGAAAGATAGAAAACTAATGTTGAAACCTTCAGTGGCTTCAAGGGTGTTTGAACTGAGTGACAGTAAAAAAGGTGAACGCTCCTCTACAATATTGAACAGCACACCAAACCTTTGATAAAAGCTTTTATATCTAGTTTATGAACCTGTAGAATTAATTTCACATTCAACTGTAAATTATGTTCCACAATAAAATAAATGATGCACTTTAAAATAGAAGAGTAAAATCTTGCCTATGTGCTGGTTTTAAAAAAAGGTATTCAATCTGATCGAACACCTACATACGATTATGGTACACAAATCGGTAATCTTCTCTACACTTCACAGTCTCTTTTTCCTCAGCAGTTCACAACTCACGAAGGACATGACAGAGTAGACACACTGGAGTTCATTAGGAAATAGCATCAACATAGGTAGATGTCGATTGGTAAAAATGGACAGACTTTCAAGTCAAATGAAAATATAGAAGAAAAAGGAGTAGGATTTGCCAATTGAATAAAATGTGGAGGCTATTGGTGGTCACAGTTGTAGAAAATATGAGACTCCGCCTGGCAGGAAAATCAGACCGCTTCTATCAGATGTGGTCTGCATTTATAGAATTGCTACAAAGATAGGGTGCAGGGGTCCTCGGGCCTTGGTAGGGGGGGGGATGAAAAACTATCGAGTTCGTGAATTCCTTTTGCGTGATATATATAAATATAGTAACTGGCTTTTTTTTTTCCTTTTCTCTATCTTTGTCTTTCTTTTCTTTTCTAGGGTCTATCTCTTAACCCCCTTTCTCCAATTCTTTGACCAAGTGTTTCGTCTCTCCTTTGGCATGCTCTTTCACTTTCACAACTCTTTTCACCTACTTCACTCTCTTTCTTTCTATTCTTTTTCTATAAAAGCCATACAATTATGGGGTACAATGATTGTAACAATATATATGTGATGTACATTGATGTATTTGCCTCTAATAAATAAAAATATTTTTTTTAAAAACAGTTGTGTTTATGATTTATGATTTGGATGTTAATAATTTATAGCATTGATTTGGATGTGGGGATCAAGGTTAATACATCCAGGTTTGCTGATGATATTAGGTGTGAGTGTAGGTTATGAAGATGGCATTTGAGGATACCTGGGGATATAGACAGGTAAAAAAGAACGGACGAGGACAAGGCAGATGGAATATCTTGCAGAAAAATGCTAGGACATCCAATAAGGTAAAAGAAATAGCAAAGCAAACTTTTTAAAAGATTGAAAAGTATTCACATTTGAAAGGACCAATGGATTCTTGTAAATAAATCATTGAAAGGTAACATGCAGAAACAGCGAGTAGAACCCAAATTATATTCTGGTCTAATTTCCCTGCTGGAGGAAGGATATATTTACAAAGTAGAGCGTATTTGCAAATAAATACCAGATTAATTCCGAGGATGGCAGAATTGTCCTCTGCGAAGATTAAGCAGCCTGTATTCTATTAAGAGTTTAGAAGAATGAATCTCATTGAATTGTATTTCCTATGAGGTATAGATGTGTAGTTGATATCGCCCTTGGCTGGTGATGGGAATCAGGTCTACAACCTGGGGTCAGTATTAAAATCAGGGGTTCATGACAAAGACTAGACGAAACTTCAGACAAATCTTTACCCAAGGGTGTTGTACAGCCTCAGGAATGGATATATTCAAGAAATAAATCAAGTGGCATTTTTTAGATATTATGGAAATTAAGTAGTATGTGGTTAATGCAGGGAAGTGGCACCAAGGTGAAAGATCAGCCACAATGCTACTGAATGGCACAGTAAGCTTGAAAAACCGATAGGCCTACACTTGCTACTCATTTCTGTTCCAATGATTCAGAGGAGTAGGGAGAGGAGAGGAAGTGTGGTGCTTAAACCCAAATGGAACCAACCGTCTGCATATGTGGCACATTTCATATCATATCCTGATCAAGCAGAAAGTTTTTTTTTTAAACAGAATATAGCTAAATGAACACAGCACTGCTTAAGCAATGTTTACTAAATAACAACTTACTGTAATCTGACTGAGACCAGCCAACCTCATTGTTAGAGTCGGTGACATGAAGTACTTGAAAGCAAGATCCAAACTCTCTTTGTCAAAACACAGCGCCGTATCCAATGGTTCCTTGACTGTACTCCACATTAAATCTGCCATGTTGCGTGCAGCACTCTGCCGCAATTCCTGGTCTGTAAGTTTACACAAATACCTGAATTTGAACATTTAAAAAAAAGGTTATTTTTTTAATTCACATGGTAATATTGTTCCAGTTTAAGATAGATTCAAATTTTGTGATTATTGATTAAAAACAAATTGCTAAAAGATTAATTATGAACACAAAAGCATCACAAGTGAAGTAATCTGATCACTCACCTAATAACATAAGTTCTAAAGGGTATAACATGTTGCATAACTGCAGGGATGTGCAACCATATCCTAATCTGTAATATGAAACAAAATAAAATTTCTAAAACACCATTAAATTATTACCACCCACATAAAAAGACAATATAATTTCACAAATACTTAAATCTCATTAATATTCTGCTATGCTAAAATGAAGTAATTTCCATATTCAACACCAAATTTGATTTTATAGGCCAATCACGTAATTTTGAAAGTGCGAAATATCCATATTGGCTATTCAGAAATACTGAATGAAGGATGCCATTTTATAAAGATTGAATTATGAAGATATTTTGCAACACAAGTTGCTGGAAACATAAGTTAAGTGGCTGTCCCACTTGGGTGACCTAATTGGCGAGTTTAGAAGAGTTTGAAAAAATGACAAGTTGAAGACCTCCTTCGACTATGTAGAAGACCTCCTTCGACTATGTAGAGGACTAGCTACGACTAGCTAGGACTAACTTCGGGAAAATTGGATACCGAATAGTGTAGAGTGAAGACGACCTTCAACCTCCCTTCGACTATGATGAAGACCATCCATGACTACCTTCGACTACCTACGACTAACATGCCAACTTACTACGACCTCAGACGACTAAACCTACGAGTAAACAAAGTATAGATTTTTTTCCATGGCGACCTTTTTTTACTCGCGGGCATTTCTTGACATATTGAAAAAAACGCCGCGACCTAGCTGAGGCCTCGAGGAGACTACTCTCGAGCATGAAGGAGAGTTACGAAGACCTCCTACGACCTTGTGTCAAGGGTAAGCTCGCCAGAACTCGCGGATTAGGTCGCCCAAGTGGGACAGGCCCTTTTGAAACAAGATGATACCCTCTGCAGTTCTTCTGAACATTTGAAGTACACCAAGAAAACGTCTGACCACGTGACAATGAAGATATACGCATCAGAAGTCTACCAGGAAGGAAAGCAAAGAAATTCAATTTGAAATATTAACTATGAAAAGTTGGTTAAAATGCAAAGAGGTTTTAGTGAACAGGTAATACATTTCTATTTACTTTAAAAAGCAGTTTTCGTCTTCAATTCGCATTAAGTCATGAACTGACATTAGAAGAGAAGCCATTGCGTTAGGTCCCATCACAATTCCCATTCCCTGGAAACCAACTGCACCATGCCCCTGAACAACAAACTCAAAGAGCCAGATTGTTCAAAACCATTTGTGGCCATATCAAAAGTTTTCATGAAATTATGCATTGGAATTCCCCTAAAAAATTCTAAACCTCACTTTCTTTCTGTAGGAAGCTCCCCCAAAAGTACCTAATTGACCACATCTTTGTGATTTAAAACACAAAATCCTGGAAGAACTCAGCGGGTCACGCAGCATCCGGGGGAGGAATGGACTGGTAACTTTAAGGCCCGGACCATTCCTCAAATAATTTGATTTCCTGTTCCAATATTTCCTTCTGTGGTTTGACACAAATACTTCATTTTAATAATGCTTCAGAGAAGATCCATGCACCACTTTGCTACATGAAGATATTCTATATATACACACACATGTCCACATACCAATGCAATTCTATTCACTTTGCAATGCAAACCACTCCAATGACCTGCTCAGTTAAGATCCAAGCAAAGGAGACAAAAGAAAGTGCAGTCACTGAAGAAGCAAGAGATTTATTAAAAATTGAGAGACACAGGCAGGATGGATGTTCAGAATATTATTTCCCAGGACAGGAGTGGGCACAAGTGGGCACATGTTTAAGATGAGAAATTTAAAGGAGATCCAAAGAGTAGGTTTTCCACATAGTGGGTGGTGAATGGAGTGCACTCTGAAAGTATTCATACCCCTTCCTGGGATGTCAGGACTTTCATATGAGGAAAGACTGGATAGACTCGGCTTGTACTCGCTGGAATTTAGAAGATTGAGGGGGGATCTTATAGAAACTTCCAAAATTCTTAAGGGGTTGGACAAGCTAGATGCTGGAAGATTGTTCCCGATGTTGGGGGAGTCCAGAACAAGGGGTCACAGTCTAAGGATAAGGGGGAATTCCTTTAGGACCGAGATGAGGAAAACATTCTTTACACAGAGAGTGGTGAGTCTCTGGAATTCTCTGCCACAGAAGGTAGTTGAGGCCAGTTCATTGGCTTTATTTAAGATGGCGTTAGATGTGGCACTTGTGGCTAAAGGGATCAGGGGGTAGGGAGAGAAGGCAGGTACGGGATACTGAGTTGGATGATCAGCCATGATCACATTGGATGGCGGTGCAGGCTCGAAGGGCCGAATGGCCTACTCCTGCACCTATTTTTCTATGTTTCTATGTTTCACTTTTTCCACATTTTGTTACGTTACAGCCTTATTCTAAAATTGATTAAATTAATTTTTTTTAATCATCAATCTACACACAATACCCCATAATAAAAAAGCCAAATCATGTGTTTAGAAATTTTTGCAAAGTAATTAAAAATAAATAACTAAAATATCACATTTACATAAGTATTCAGACCCTTTACTCAGTACTTTGCTGAGGCACCTTTGGCAGCGATTACAGGCTCAAGTCTACGCTACAAGCTTGGCTTGCCAACCCCTTAAGAATCTTGTAAGTTTCTATAAGATCCCCTCTCAATCTCCTAAATTCTAGAGAGTATAAACCGAGTCTATGCAGTCTTTGTTCATAAGACAGTCCTGACATCCCAGGAATCAGTCTGGTGAACCTTCTCTGCACTCCCTCTATGGCAATAATGTCCTTCCTCAGATTTGGAGACCAGAACTGTACGCAATACTCCAGGTGTATTCTCACCAAGACCATATACAACTGAAGTAGAACCTCCCTGCTCCTATACTCAAATCCTTTCGCTATGAAAGCTAACATACCATTCGCTTTCTTCACTGCCTGCTGCACCTGCATGCCTACTTTCAATGACTGGTGTACCATGACACCCAGGTCACGCTGCATCTCCCCTTTTCCTAATCGGCCTCCATTTAGATAATAGTCTGTTTTCCTATTTTTGCCACCAAAGTGGATAACCTCACATTTATCCACATTATACTGCATCTCCCAAACATTTGCCCACTCACCCAGCCTATCCAAGTCACCTTGCAGTCTCTTTAGCATCCTCCTCACAGCTAACACTGCCCCCCAGCTTAGTGTCATCCGCAAACTTGGAGATATTGCCTTCAATTCCCTCATCCAGATCATTAATGTATATTGTAAATAGCTGGGGTCCCAGCACTGAGCCTTGCGGTACCCCACTAGTCACTGCCTGCCATTGTGAAAAGGACCCGTTTACTCCTACTCTTTGCTTCCTGTTTGACAGCCAGTTCTCTATCCACATCAATACTGAACCCCCAATGCCGTATGCTTTAAGTTTATATACTAATCTCTTATGTGGGACCTTGTCGAAAGGCTTCTGGAAGTCCAGATACACCACATCCACTGGTTCTTCCCTATCCACGTTACTAGTTACATCCTCAAAAAATTTCAAAAGATTCGTCAGACATGATTTACCTTTCGTAAATCCATGCTGACTTTGTCCAATGATTTCACCACTTTCCAAATGTGCTGCTATCCCATCTTTAATAACTGACTCTAGCAGTTTCCCTACTACCGATGTTAGACTAACTGGTCTGTAATTCCCCGTTTTCTCTTTCCCCCCCTTCTTAAAAAGAGGGGTTACGTTTGCTACCCGCCAATCCTCAGGAACTACTCCATAATCTAAAGAGTTTTGAAAGATTATCACTAATGCATCCACTATTTCCGGAGCTATTTCCTTAAGTACTCTGGGATGCAGCCTATCTGGCCCTGGGGATTTATCGGCCTTTAATCCAATTTACCCAACACCACTTCCCGACTAACCTGGATTTCACTCAAGTCCTCCTTTGACCCGCGGTCCCCTGCTATTTCCGGCAGATTATTTATGTCTTCCTTAGTGAAGACGGAACCAAAGTAGTTATTCAATTGGTCCGCCATATCCTTGTTCCCCATGATCAACTCACCTGTTTCTGACTGCAAGGGACCTACATTTGTTTTAACTAACCTCTTTCTCTTCACATATCTATAAAAACTTTTGCAGTCAGTTTTTATGTTCCCTGCCAGTTTTCTTTCATAATCTATTTTTCCTTTCCTAATCAAGCTCTTTGTCCTCCTCTGCTGGTCTCTGAATTTCTCCCAGTCCTCTGGTATGCTGCTTTTTCTGGCTACATTGTACGCATCATCCTTTGCTTTGATACTATCCCTGATTTCCCTTGTTATCCACGGATGCACTACCTTCCCTGATTTATTCTTTTGCCAAACTGGGATGAACGATGCCAAAAATTTTTTGCCAAAAATGGAGGCCGATTAGGAAAAGGGGAGATGCAGCGCGACCTGGGTGTCATGGTACACCAGTCATTGAAAGTAGGCATGCAGGTACAGCAGGCAGTGAAGAAAGCGAATGGTATGTTAGCTTTCATAGCAAAAGGATTTGAGTATAGGAGCAGGGAGGTTCTACTTCAGTTGTATAGGGTCTTGGTGAGGCCACACCTGGAGTATTGCGTACAGTTCTGGTCTCCAAATCTGAGGAAGGACATTATTGCCATAGAGGGAGTGCAGCGAAGGTTCACCAGACTGATTCCTGGGATGTCAGGACTGTCTTATGAACAAAGACTGCATAGACTCGGTTTATACTCTATGGAATTTAGGAGATTGAGAGGGGATCTTATAGAAACTTACAAGATTCTTAAGGGGTTGGACAGGCTAGATGCAGGAAGATTGTTTCCGATGTTGGGGAGTTCCAGGACAAGGGGTCACAGCTTAAGGATAAGGGGGAAATCCTTTAGGACCGAGATGAGAAGGAATTTTTTCACACAGAGAGTGGTGGGTCTCTGGAACTCTCTGCCACAGAGGGTAGTTGAGGCCAGTTCATTGGCTATATTTAAGAGGGAGTTAGATGTGGCCCTTGTGGCTAAGGGGATCAGAGGGTATGGAGAGAAGGCAGGTACGGGATACTGAGTTGGATGATCCGCCATGGTCATGTTGAATGACGGTGCAGGCTCGAAGGGCCGAATGGCCTACTCCTGCACCTAATTTCTATGTTTCTATGTTAAACCAGCATCTGCAGTTCCTTCTTGCACACAGGGCTGCCAACTCTCATGCATTGAGCATGAGATACATGCATTTCAACAAATTCTCACGCTCTCACTCTGATCACAAATTTCTCACGCTCTGTGAGAAATTCTGTGAACAACGAGAATTTCAAAATCTCATAGGCCGCGGGTGTTGGAGAGCCACGGCTGAGAGAGGGATGGAAGCAGAAACAGCGGACGGGGAGCCGGGGCTGGCTAGTCGCTCGCTGCAGCTCCGGCCATGGAGCAGCTTCAGTGCAAGAGTCCCGGGCCATCGGAGGCGTCAGAAGCATTGAGAGTCTCTGTGCCAAGTTCGCCCTTGTGACCGGCATGGATCAGGCTGTGGCTCGATGCAGGCTGCTGGAAGTAAGTACCAGCCCTGGGTAGAAATGATGGAGGATAGTGGCCTTCAAATGGGGGTGGTTGGAGAAAACACCTTGCTTCCCTCCTTGATTTTCACTTACTGTAACTGCAGGAAAAATGTTCCCGATGCTGGGGGAGTTCAAACCCAGGGGTCACAGTTTAAGAATAAAGGATAGGCCAGTTAGGACTGAGATGAGGACAAACTTTCTTCACCCGGAGTTGTGAATCTGTGGAATTCTCTGCCACAGAAGGCAGTTGAAGCCAATTCACTGGATGTTTTCAAGAGAGAGTTAGATTTAGCTCTTGGGGCTCGCAAAATCAAGGGATATGGGGAAAAAACAGGAAAAAGGAATGGATTTTATTTGAACAGCCATGATCATATTGAATGGCAGTGCTGGCTCGCAGGGCCGAATGGCCTATTCCTGCACCTATTTTCTATGTTTCTATGCTTGAGTATATGGCAATAAAACTCGACCACTTGATTTTGAAGTGGAGGTATAATGTAGTCATAGTCATAGAGTAATACGGTGTGAAAACAGGCCCCTCGGCGCAACTTGCCCACACCCACCAACATGTCCCAGCTACACTACCTGCTTTTGGTCCATATCGCTCCAAACCTGTTCTATCCATGTATCAGTGTAACTGTTTCTTAAATGGTGGGATAGTCCCTGCCTCAACTACCTCCTCTGGCAGCTTGTTCCATTCACCCAACACCTTTGTGTGGAAAAAGTTATCTCTTAAAAATACTTCAAACAAAAAAGATTGAAATCATACTTCTGCAATGCACTAAAACATGATTTTAATACATCAAATTTCAAACAGTCACTACCATGGGACCCCCCCTCCCACACCCTCCCCCCCACTCGGTTGCTCCACTCCCTTGCCAGGTGTTCCCAAGGCAAGTGATCAGTGATCGCTCAGCCCCCCCACTTTCAAAAATGCTCCATGTCCCCTGGTTCAGACAGAGAGCACTACCAGATGTGAGCGGGGAACGGAGGCCAGCTGTCTGTGATGTCTGGATCCCAATGCTCAGCGCTTCGTGTTTCAGAGTTGGCTAATGTTATTGATTTGTAATTACCCTGATTTCTAATTAGTTGACAAAACATTGATTTATTAATCCGGAATATCTAGGGGGAAGGGATAAGTGTAATATTAAAATGACATGCAAGGTGCCAGGCTGTCTGTCACAACATACCCATTATTGCCTTCAGTTAAATATTGGGAAGGTAGCACTATTGTAATTTGCCACTCAACTACTATGTCTGTTTACCTCACTGACTATTTCTACCCCCCCCCCCAAAATTCCTTTGATAGGTTGAATAGAAATGTCCCCAATCTCGTTGTTTTATTAATTGAACACATAGATGATCATCCTCAAGGAGTGTAATCAGATGGAAACTGATTCAGATGCTATATTTAAGAGCTTGTTCAAAGAAGAGGCATATTTTAAAGGAGTGACAGAGATACCTGCAGGGGAGTGTGTGAGGAGGTTATTAGTTGTCTTTAGTTTTAGCTTGAACCAGGACATCTGAAGATTCAAAGTTTAATATAGCAATGGTGCTGATACTGACTCCAACCAACCACGTAATGAATATCATCCATTTCGGAGGTTTTATTTTTCTGATGCCATTTAAACTTCACTTGGATTTCAATCACTTTGATCTAAAAGTAATTGTGAATAGGAAGCATTGGAACAAAAATTTGCTCTCTCTATGTACATATTAACTGTAATGTACTAATGTCTACATGTTGGTAGGTGCAATCAAAACAAAAATCTTTTTATCATTGTTGTGCTATGAATACTGCAGAAAATATTATGTCCTCTCAAGATCACATTTAATAGAATAATATTGCTTAAATATATATTTATTAAATTTCGGAAAAGTCCCTGCTGAGAGGAAGACAACAAAATACTGAAAATATTGGCAGTGAAAATGACTTCAGGACTGTTTGTTAGGAAAATTAAGGAAATGGTAACAGAATACATACAGCTGAGTGAGTATAATTTTATGGATGAGAAATTGTGTTCAACCAATTGATGACTACTCTGACAAAGTAACTAACATGTTAGATAACAAGGAAGCCAATGGAGGTAACAAATTTTGTTATACAAAATCAGGTCCCTGAAGTGCCCCATAAAAGATTACCACATTAGATAAGCACCTGTGGACTTGAACGTAATAGGTTAAGTCTGTGGGCCAGATATATTGTCAGTGCAGAGGGGCTAGGAGCAAGGCCAAGTGTGCATCCAGAGTCAAGGTCCGGAATAGTACTAGGTGTGCAGTCAAAGCTGGGACAATGAGAGTGTTCAGCACTGGGAACCTAAGCAGATAAGCAGCTATGATCAGGGTAGAATAGGGGGCCAGGTGTAAGGCTGGACTCAGGGTCAGGAATGAGAGAAGGTATGCAACTGGAGTCAGAGTCAGGAGTAGTACCAGGTGTGTAGTGAGACCCAGGTTGGTCAACATGAGCCAAGTGTTTGATTACAATCTGATTTCCATAGATGAATATACTAAGATCATTCATGTGCTGCACCTTTTCAGAAAACTTTTCAGTTTTTTTATTTGCAAAAAAAAAATGAAAACCATGTATCATTTTCCTTCCACTTCACAATTATGCACCACTTTGTGTTGGTCTATCACATAAAATCCCAATAAAATACATTTACATTTGTGGTTGTAACGTGACAAAATGTGGAAAAGTTCAAGGGGTATGAAAACTTTTACAAGCCACTGTAATTAGGAATGTAATTTAGCCTAACCTTATTCATAGCTAATCCAATTTAAAGCATAAATATTGCATTCAAGTGCAAGTTAAAAGACTCGCTACAGCATGCACCAGATTGCACAATTTCAAGTTGAAAAATGCAAAAGCTCCATACCAATCAGAAGGAGGACACCCCCCTCCCACATCCCCCCCCCCCCCCCCCCCCATCTCAGTCGCTACACTCCCTCAGGCTCGGTCTCTCACAATTTCCCAACTCTCACCCAATGTTGGCAGCCCTGTACACATCTCTTTCCAAGCGTTAATTAACAGAATTAATTCCTCCACTCTGCCAACAACCATCTCCCTTCCAAGCCTAATCACAACAATTAATGTAGGCAATTTACTGAATGAAAACACACATGGGACCAAAATGATCATGCTAGAAAAACTAGATGGTCAAGGTTAATGAGCCCACCAGTTTTGCCATTTCTGACCCAAAATACACACAATTCAATCAGGGCATTTTATAATGTCTTGAAGGTTTTTTGCAAGCCAAGAAATAATTTAGTTTGTCATTATGCATAGACGGAAATATTAAGTAATACAAGTGTACCCCGTCACTTATGCACGCAAATTTCTATGAACGAAGTACAACTGTGAGTTAATCAGTGGAAAATAAAGAACCAACAGAAAATTGTGCATCAAAACAATATAGGCTTTAAAATTGTTAATCTGCATATTGGAAAAATATACAAAGACTCAATAGATAAAACCATTACTTTAAGAGGAAATCATTAGCAAGAAAATCAGGATAATTTCAGGTAAAAGGGGATGTCAAATGAACCATGTGGTTCATCTTTGATGCTAGCATATAAATTTTTTTTTTTTAATTCAGAATTGCATTTGAATTATTTTTGTGACTGTAACTCTACTAACCACTGTAACTTTTGGTGACAATTGAAAACTGCAATGCCATTCACTGCAAATAGTTTGCTATGTCCTGACTTACATGTATAATGGAAGGTTATGAGGAACTGTATCTGCATAAAATAAAAAATGTTCAGTACAGTATGAACAAAATAGTTATAAGAATTAGCAGGCAACATTATCATATCCATGTCCCCTGCAGCAGGCATGTGCTCTCATTTATCCAGTTACAAAACATAGGATGCTTGCCAATAAAATTCTATCTTGATACAAACCCTGTTCAGATGCTGCCTGGCCCACTGAGTTCCTCCAGTTTATTTGTCACAGAACAAGAGTATATTTTGTTCATTTTCTTTTTCCAAAGAGAACACTGTAAAAGACATTTCAGCCCATCTTGCGAGTCAAAGCAACCAGTTAAAGTGACATAAAATCATGACTTTGCTCCCCTCGGTATTAGTGGTTAATTAAACTTCCTCCCTCATATGAAATCATCGTTATCAGATTTCATGTTTAAGTTTCGCCTAATCAGTCTTAAGTTTCGACATAACAATGGAGTGTATTATTCTGACGTAATGGAGTGTATCACACTAACGTAATCACAGTATTGTTTTTCATAGATCGTTCTAGGATACTTTCTTCAATGTTCAATTGGTTTGCTCTGAAATGCAGACATATGGCTTAATTTTTAAGTACCAATCTCACTAATATATCATTCTGTCTTGTATAAAATACAGATTAGAGGATGGTGCCTTAATATTTTAACAATTTTGCTCTCATTCTACTGAGTTTTAATTTTTTTATTACGGTCAAGTATTTCCATCTTTTCTGCATATAGGTCAAGGTAGTGACACAATTTTCAAGCAATCAAATTTGCCAAGGAAGCTGAAATTTCTATATTGGATATCATTGAAAATGACAGAATTACAAAATTGACATAATATTCTACAATGACAAATTACAATAGCCAACCCTCATGACATACAAGGTCACGTTTCAGTTTTGTCGATCGTGCAAACTCAGCAAAGGAAAGAACATGAGTGATATGAAGAGAAAATTTGATACCATTTTTTTTCTTTGGGAAATAATTGCAAAATAAAGCAGTAAATGCTGGGAATGTTCAGGAGGTCAGCTGCATCGGGGAGGGGGGTGGAAGGGGAAACAGAGTTAATATTTTCAGATCAAAGCCTCTTCCTCAGAATTGAAGAGAAATGAAGACGGATGCTGGAACCTCGAGTACAACACAAGTATTGGGAGTAACTCAACAGGTTAGTCAGTTTTTGTGAAGAAAATGGAAAGCTGATATTTCGGGTCAGGATCCTTCTTCAGACTTTCAGAGACATGAAGCTCTGTAACTGGCAGGGAGGGTTGGGAAACAATGTCACAGATAGGGAAAACTAGGATGCCCAAGCAAAAAAGTGTATCTGATTAGTGAGTGGAGTTAGAGAGCAAAAACAAAGGCTAGTTGGCAGATTACATAAAAATTGGAGATGTCGCAGATAACAAAAGTCATCTAAGGATATAATAGGAGCTGGAAAGTTGGGTAGAGCAGAAGCAGGTGAAATTTAATTCAGAAAAGTGTGAAATAGTGCACTAGGCAAAGTCAAATTCTGGCAGAACATGAAGAGTAAATGGCAGGGACTTTTGGAGCATTTTACATAGGGACCTTGAGGTGCAAGCTCTTCTGTGGTTAGAAAAGGCAGCATATGGTATGATTTCCTTCATAAGCTGAGGCATTAAGTATGGGAATATGGACATCATGTTGTAACTGTACAAATCAATTGTTAGACAGCCCTTAGAATGTGTATAGTTCTGGATGCCACACTACAAAAAGGGTGGCATAGCAAAAGAGTGTGAAGAGATGGTGTTATCTGGAATGGAGGGCTTTAGTTATAAACAGAGATTAGGAAGGCTGAGTTTATTCTCATCAAAATATGTTTATAAAATTACGAGCAGAATAGGTCCAGGTCTTTTTACCAAGACAAGGGAGTTTACAACACGAGGGCAGTTTTAAGGTGAGAGGGGAGATATTTAAAGATCTAAGTGGCAACTTTTTCCAGAGGGTGTGGTTATCTGGCATAAACTGTAAGAGAGGGTGGGGGAGACATACAATGACAAGATTGATAAGGTGTTTGGACAGATATTTGGTTAGGAAAGGCATACAGTGCATTCAGAAAGTATTCAGAACCCTTCACTTTTTCCACATTTTGTTACATTAGTCTTATTCGAAAATGGATGAATTTTTTTTAAATTATCAATCTACACACAATACCCCATAATAAAAAAGCGAACAGGTGTTTAGAAATTTTTGCACAGTAATAAAAAAGAAATAACTGATATATCATATTTACACAAGTATTCAGACCATTTATTCAGTACTTTGTTGAGGCACCTTTGGCAGCAATTACAGCTCGGCATACCTGTATTTGGGTAATTTCTCCCATTCTTCTCTGCAGATCCTCACAAGCTCTGTCAGGTTGGATGGGAAGCGTCGATGCACAGCTATTTTCAGGTTGCTCCAGAGATGTTCAATTGGGTTCAAGTCCGGGCTCTGGCTGGGCCACTCAAGGACATTCACAGATTTGTCACAAAGCCACTCTTGCGTTGTCTTGGCTGTGTGCTTAGGGTCATTGTCCTGTTGGAAGGTAAACATCCGCCCCAGTCTGGATCAGGTTTTCATCTAGGATCTCTCTGGACTTTGCTCCGTTCATCTTTCCCTCGATTCTGTCTAGTCTCCCAGTTCTTGCCGCTGAAAAACATCCTGAGAGCACGATGCTGCCATCACCATGCTTCACCGTAGGTATGGTATTGGCCAGGTGATGAGCGGTGCCTGGTTTCCTCCAGACGTGACACATGGCATTCTGGCCAAAGAGTTCAATCTTGGTTTCATCAGACCAGAGAATCTTGTTCAGATGCATTTTGGCAAACTCCAAGTGGGCTGTCATGTGCCTTTTACTGGAGTGGCTTCCGTCTGGCCACTCTACCATAAAGGCCTGATTGGTGGAGTTCTGCAGATATATTTGCTCTTCTGGAAGCTACTCCCATCTCCACAAAGGAACTCTGGAGCTCTGTCAGAGTGACCATCGGGTTCTTGGTCACCTCCCTGATCAAGGCCCTTCTCCCCCGATTGCTCAGTTTGGCCGGGCGGCCAGCTCTATGAAGCGTCCTGGTGGTTCCAAAGTTCTTCCACTTAAGAATGACGGAGGACACTGGACTCTTCTGGAACTGCAATGCTGCAGAAATTGTTTTATGCCCTTCCCCAGATCTGTGCCTCGACACAATCGGAGGTCTACGGACAATTCCTTCGTCTTCATGGCTTGGTTTTTGTTCTGACATGCACTGTCAACCGTGGAACCTTATATAGATAGGTGTGTGCCTTTCAAAATCATGTCCAATTAATTTAATTTACCACTGGTGGACTCCAATCAAGTTGTAGAAACATCTCAAGGATAATCAATGGAAACAGGATAAACCCAAGTTCAATTTTGAGTGGCATTGCAAAGGGTCTGAATACTTATGTAGATGTGATATTTCATTTATTTACATTTAATTACTTTGCTAAAAATTCTGTTTTCGCTTTTTCATTCTGGGGTATTGTGTGTAGAATTTAATGTAATCCATTTTGAAATAAGGTTATTACGTAACAAAATGTGGAAAAAGTGAAGGGGTCTGAATACTTTCTGAATCCGCAATAGTGGGACAATGGGATCAGCGTAATAGGTACGGACAAGATGGCCTGAAAGGGCATGTTTCTGTGTAGCACGAATTGCAAATAATCTACAAAAAAACATAAAATAATGGAGTAATTGTGATTTGTAGAGCAGGAAGACATGTAGAAGATTTACAGGGAAAAAAGGGTGCTGTTTCTCAAGCTTGTGTTGGCCTCTCTGTTACAGTGCAGGACGCCACACACCTATAGGCGCAGTAGGCAACTCTGAACTGCCTCTTGCCCACACTTTATTTGTCTGACCCTTCAGTCAGTGCCTACAACACTGTTACAGGACCTCCTCTTCCGTCAGGTCACGTTGCAGCCATCTTAACTTAATATTGAATTCGACAAGAGGTAACTTGATTTTTCTATCTGTAGCAGTCGTTCATCTGTAATTTTGTATTTTCTCCCCTTTTTTCCCCAACCTAATCTGCCAGGTATGTCTTCCTGCACTGCTTTTTTCAATCGTAGATTCTATCAGCTACATTTACACTCTCCAACTGCTCCAGTTCACTCATTGACCAGAGAATATTGTTTACAGCTGCTCCTCAAGTTCACCCCAGTTTTACAGTGTCAGAGACATTGCCTCCCCTGTGCTCCATCCAGCGTTACAAGCTCCCTTTGTCTCCTTCAGTTTTGTAGAGGAGACTTTGCCTTAAATGTTAACTCTGGTTCTCTTCCCACTGATGTAGCCTACTCTACAAATTATTTCCAGCATTTTTTTTAGATTTCCGGCATTTTCAATTTATTTTGACCCTTAGCAATTGTAAAACAGACTGCTACCATTTATCCAGAATTAAATACTGAAAAACCTGCTGACTGAGCTCTGTCAATTTCCCAGTGGCACTCACGCGGTAGTAGAAATTCCAAACACTAATTCTGGGAAATATGCCAATGAACTAGTCACAAAATACATACTCGTGTACTTGAAGGGAGAAGCATAGAGTTATCCAACTTTTAATAGTTTCAATGATTTTTATTCAAATTTTACAAAAATCACCAATTTATTTTAAAGAATTTGAGTGTTATCTTAATGTCTTGGATAGCTTTGCTAGCTGTCAAAATGTTTTCCACCCCCACGTCCATCTGTGCACAGTACTTGGTGTGGACAATCCATTTGACAGTATAAGTTACTATTTTGGTCTAGGCAGCGAGTTAACACAATAGAATACACAAAACTCTTCACGTCATCAGCAAGTGCATGCAACTCATCGCAAACAATAGGTTATGGCCTCTTTTTTCTGGGTCATTGCCAGATTTGGCTACTTCTGGCAATATTGTTTTTCTTTGCTGATCCTTATTTATCTTTAAGATTGTTTGAATGGAAGTATATGGGGCTCTTCTTGAAATACTGCTGTTAGTGAAGTGCAGATGACCCAAAATGGTGTTAGAGGATATGTTCCAGGATTTTAAAAGAACGTAATCACAGGTGGTTAGAATGAATTTATCCATTGCAAGTCCATTGAAATCCATTGAAATTCAGTCCCTTGCAAGGGATGACATTGAAACAGGAGATGTGGAGTCAGTATGGATAGAAATAAGGGATTGTAAAGTTAAAAAGACCCTAATGGGACTTATCTACAGGCCCCCAAACAGTAGTCTGGATATAGAGTGCAAGTTGAATCAGGAGTTAAAATTGGCATGTAATAAAGGTAATGCTACGGTTGTTATGGGAGATTTCAACATACAGGTAGACTGGGCAAATCAGTTTGGTACTGAACCCCAAGAAAGGGAGTTCGTGGAGTGCCTCCGTGATGGATTCTTAGAGCAGGTTGTATTGGAGCCTACCAGGGAGAAGGCAATGAGAAGGCAATTCTGGATTTAGTGGTATGTAATGAACCGGATTTGATAAAGGAACTTAAGGTTATGGAGCCATTAGTAGGTAGTGGCCATAATATGGTCGTTTAATCTATAATTGGAGAAGGAGAAGGGTAAATCAGAGGTGTCGGTGTTACAGTTGAATAAAGGGAACTATGGAGCCATGAGGCAGGAGCTGGCCAAAGTTGACTGGAAAGATACCCTAGCAGGGATGACAGTGGAACAACAATAGCAGGTATTTCTGGGAAAAATACAGAAGGTGCAGGATCAGTTCATTCCAAACAGGAAGAAAGATTACAAGGGGAGAAAGGGGCGACCATGGCTGACAAGGGATGTCAGGGACAGTATAAAAAAGAAGTACAACGTAGCAAAGATGAGCAGAAAGCAAGAGGATTGAGTAATGTTTAAAGAGCAACAGAAGATAACTACAAAGGCAATACGGGGAGAAAAGATGAGGATCGAAGGTAAGCTAGCCAAGAATATAAAGGAGGATAGTAAAAACGTCTTTAGGTATGCAAAGAGGAAAAAATTAGTTAAGACTAAAGTTGGACCCTTGAAGACTGAAAAAGTTGAATTTATTATGAGGAACAAGGAAATGGCAGATGAGTTGAGCAGGTACTTTGGATCCGTCTTCAATAAAGAGGACACAAACAATCTTCCTGATATAGTAGTGGCCAGACGATCTGGGGTGACGGAAGAACTGAAGGAAATCAACATTAGGCGGGAAATGGTGCTGGGTAGACTGATGGGACTGAAGGCTGATAAATCCCTAGGGCCTGATGGTCTGCATCCCAGGGTACTTAAGGCAGTGGCTCTAGAAATCGTGGACGCATTGGTGATAATTTTCCAATGTTCTATAGATTCAGGATCAGTTCCTGTGGATTGGAGGGTAACTAATGTTATTCCACTTTTTAAGAAAGGCGGGAGAGAGAAAAAAGGGAATTATAGACCAGTTAGCCTGACATCGGTGGTGGGGAAGATGTTGGAGTCAATTATAAAAGATGAAATAGTGGCACATTTGGTTAGCAGTAACAGGATCGTTCTTAGTCAGCATGGATTTACAAAGGGGAAATCATGCTCGACTAATCTTCTGGTATTTTTTGAGGATGTAACTAGGAAAATGGACAAGGGAGAGCCAGTGGATGTAGTGTACCTGGACTTTCAGAAAGCATTTGATAAGGTCCCACATAGGAGATTAGTGGGCAAAATTAGGGCGCATGGTATTGGGGATAGATTGCTGACATGGATAGAAAATTCGTTGGCAGACAGGAAATAAAGAGTAGGGATTAACGGGTCCCTTTCAAAATGGCAAGCAGTGACTAGTGGGGTACCGCATGGCTGGGACCGCAGCTATTTACAATATACATCAATGATTTAGATGAAGGGATTCAAAGTAACATTAGCAAATTTGCAGATGACACAAAGTTGGGTGGCAGTGTGAACTGTGAGGAGGATGCTATGAGAATGCAGGGTGACTTGGACAGTTTGGGTGAGGTGGCAGATGCAGTTTAATGTGGATAAATGTGAGGTTATCCATTTTGGTAACAAAAACAGGAAGACAGATTATTATCTAAATGGTGTCAAGTTGGGCAAAGGGGAAGTACAATGGGATCTGGGGGTCCTTGTACATCACTCTATGAAAGTAAGCATGCAGGTACAGCAGGCAGTGAAGAAAGCGAATGACATGTTGGCCTTTATAACACGAGGAGTTGAGTATAGGAGCAAAGAGGTCTTTCTGCAGTTGTATAGGGCCCCAGTGAGACCACACCTGGAGTATTGCATGCAGTTTTGGTCCCCTAATTTGAGGAAGAAAATTCTTGCGATTGAGGAAGTGCAGCATAGGTTTACAAGGCTAATACCTGGGATGGCAGGATTGTCATATGCTGAGAGAATGGAGCGGCTGGGCTTGTATACTCTGGAGTTTAGAAGGATGAGAGAGGACCTTATTGAAACATAAGATTATTAAGAGTTTGGACACGCTAGAGGCAGGAAACATGTTCCCGATGTTGGGGGAGTCCAGAACCAGGGGCCACAGTTTAAGAATAAGCGGTAAGCCATTTAGAACGGAGACGAGGAAACACTTTTTCTCACAGGGAGTTGTGAGTCTGTGGAATTCACTGCCTCAGAGGGCAGTGGAGGCCAGTTTTCTGGATACTTTCTAGATAGGGCTCTTAAAGATAGTGGAGTTAGGGGATATGGGAAGAAGGCAGGAACAGGGTACTGATTGGGGATAATCAGCCCTTTCACATTCAGTTCCATAGGTGCTGTCACATATTCTTATTCTTAACTCTACCTTATTTAGTTATTTCATTTATCACTAGTTTTTTTAATACTTTAGATTGCACTACAATATTTACACCATTCTGTTGCTTTGCAATCAAGGTTGTATTTATTATTGTATTTATCATTACCACATACTGTTTATTGTAACAATAAACAAATCTGAATCAGATTTCCTTCGACCCCAAATAGTTCCTCAGCAGATTGTTTGTATTTACATTAATGTGTACATTTGTGTTTTGAGGTTTAATCTTCTACTTATTAATACTAATTTAAAATCAAAAATAATTAATTTTTTCATAGCTAAGCATTTTTCATAAAAGTATCAGTTACAGTCAGACATTTAATATATTTTGTGACAATGTCAAATCATTTCTGGGGACTGGACTTGAATTTCCGATGAGAAGGCCCTATGCTCAAGTGGTCTCAGGGACGAAGCTGCCAGGTTCAGAAAGGAGCGCAGTGCAGTTACATCATGACCAGTTCACACAAACAATTTCATTCTAAATATGGACACAGGAACTTACAAAGAAAAAAGTTCCTGTGAAGAAAAAGATTCAAAATCTTTAAGTACTTTAAAAAAAGGAAAAAAAGCAAATTAAAAGTGCCATGAGTTTGATTTGTAATTAAGATACATTGATAAACCATAACTCGCTCAGATGAACAGGGAATACGAATAGATTTCCGGAATAACGCAGCAGGTCAGGCAGCATCTTTGGAGAACATGGATAGGTGACATTTCGGGTCAAAATATTGGGACATTTCCAAAGTTCAGTCTGAAAAAGGGTCCTGACCCAAAATGTCACCTATCGATATACTCCAGAGATACTGCCTGACCCGCTAAATTACTCCAGCACTGTGTCTTTTTTTTTTGCAAACCAGCACCTATACTTCCTTGTTTCTACATAAACAGATTTCTAATGGTCTTCAGAATACCTGTTTTATTTAATTGATATTACATCTTCTACAATGCAGCACATTGAGCATTTTGTTCCTATTCGGGTTCTTTCAATATTAGTACTTCACCTGCTATATAAGTACTTTACACATTCTTTCTTGAATGACCAAAGGAACTTCAAACTACAAGTTACATCACATAAAAATCAATATACTCACACCATTTGTTATTACAATCAGCCAAATCATTCAACAATGCTCATGAATTACAAAAAGTAACATAACCAAATAATCAGGCTTTAAATATGGGTTACATAAATATACAGAGACCTATTTAATCCATATTTGATTGCCTTTCTGCTGCATCTACATTGCGGCAACAACATTTTGATCCATTTTGTAAAAGGACCATAATTACTTTATCTTAGATTCTTAACTGTGTCCTAACCAAAGTTTCATTTAAAAAATATGAATACTTCTTTACTTTTGCACTATATGTCCTGGCCATAAAAACACAAAGTAGCTATTTTCAAGAGCCTATCTATATGTCGAGTAATTGATCTATGAGGAAGAGCAACAGTTTAATAGAATGGATCCTCAAATCTGTTAGGTGGTTAATAGAATTCAAAGTAAAAATATGTATAACTTACATTGGATACAACTGTGATAAATGCATGTGCTATTGGAAAAGGAAGAGTTTCAGGAGTTCCATATTCAAAACAATCTTTCATAAGCGAAAGGCCATTTTTTCCACAAAAGAGGCAGACATAGCGAAGCAAGTGCAAAGGTACTTCTACATCCTAAACAAATAAGAAACAAGGATAATTAAAGAGACTTGAAACAACAACAAAAGTTATGTAATTTACAAAGGTTTTCATATAAAAAATATTAGATCTCTAACTCATCTCATTTAAATATCATTTTGTAGATTTTATATAAAGCTCAGAAAATTAGATTGCAAAAAATGGCAGACCCACTACTTCACAAGTTTACAATGACAATATTTTTCAGCGAGTTTTTCAGGATACATGAAAAATTACAATATGTAAAATCCCCAGAGATAATGCAAATTATATTTATCGATGTTGCCACATTAAATCTTCTTACAGAGTTTTTCTGCAAACAACCATAGAGTATACACTCAATAGCTGAATTTTGTTTGCAGATGATTAAAAGAACCCAAACTTTAGGTCTAATAAAAAGAGTCACATCAAAACCTCAACCTCTATTTTGAATCTCAAATGGTGCTTAGTATTTCAAATATTTCCAAGACTTCCGATTTTTTCATTCAGGTTTCCAGAATAAAGCTGTTTTTAAGCTTCTGTTCAAGTGTAACACAAAGTTACATTGATCATAAATAGCACAAAATTACATCCTGTGGATTATTATATTAGAATGTCCATTTTAGGAATTACTATCCGATTGAAAAATAAAATACAACAATATTTTATGCGGATGATGCACAAGATGAAAAGATCCAAATATGACGATACACCACAATACAATTCCGCTAAGCAGCAGAAGGCAAAAAGGGTGTTCCGATCAAAGTTTAAGAAAAATTATATCTAGAATATATTGGAATAATTTTTCCACATAATATTGATTCATGTAAAGGACAAATGAAATGTAAAAGTACTGTTAACAAAGAGCTAAAGATAGGCAATTATTTGAGAAATAAAAGGGCTTTGATGCAAGGTCAGTTAACTCAGAACAAAATACAAGCTGTCATGCTTAATTTAGCCAATAAGTGGGCCAAGTGCCACATTAATCAAAATTGAAACAAATCATGCTCCACGTATTCCACGAAGATGTAGTGAGGACATGAACAGATACAAAATAGCAAGTTAATGAAAATCACAAGCAAGTTGGGTTGTAGAGTGTTCATATATTATTGCATCTTACGCTTAATATTCAGATATGATTTGCCCTTAAAACAGACATTACAATGACTAAAGAAAAATAAATTGAGTCATTTTATTTGCAGGATAGAAAATTGACTAAAATGTCCAAATTATACACTTCTTTATTTATGCTATTGTCAAAGTTTGCAAGACTTGCTCATCTTACCCAAATTTTTCATAATGTTACATAATATGTAGCTTAAAAATGAATCAAAATACCATAAAATTGATGAAAATTGTTACTTACATTCATATCACAAAACGCCCCTAATAAGTTGCTTTCATGAGCTGAAATGTCCTAATTTAAAGAAAGGTTAGTATAGATTTTAAATACGAAAGTTTGAAATAAGATTACATGATTTTAGGCAACGGTAGATAGGAACTACAAAGCCAGCCCTATCAATATTAGATTAAATTAAACATTCAAATTAAAAACCAATTGGTCCTCGACAAATTTTAAAATAATTAACCCTTTAACAATTTAAACTTTGAGTCAGGTGACCAACACTACAAGCCCAATTAAAGTAAATATACATGCAATCCAGACTGAGACCTCAATGCAGTAGTAAAAATATAAAAATAAAGGTCTGTCTCAGCCTAAATAAGTGGATATAAAAAGTCCAACATACTGTTCAGGAGCAGAACGATTCCAGTATCTCATTTGTATCTATCAACCAACACCACTTACACCCATATGGTATCGTTAACATAGTAAAGTGCCATGAGCCATTCAACAGGAGAGTAACCAGAGGGGTGCAACGTGGGATATTAGGGCAACCATGATAGGTTTAAGCAATATCTCAAAAGCAGAGTGTACAGAGGCCAGGATCAGAGAAACAAATCCAAAATTTACTCCACAATGAGCTCGCAGCCACCAAAGAGGGAGTGACGATTACCTGGAAAGCACAAGAGGGCAAAACTGGAGCAGCACAAAGATACAAGGGTGTTAAAGGGCTGGAAAAGGTTACAGAAATAGGGAGGCCTTGAAGAGTTGGAAACAATTATTAAATTCACGGCATTACCAGTCAGCAAAAATGCCAACATATATCAACAAGTATTCGAGGGCAAGTTAAGATACCGGCAGTACAATTTCCAAGAAGCTAAATCTTATGGTCAGTCCAAGATGAGTTGAAGCTAGCCAGGAGAGCAAAGGAATAGTCAATTCTGGAGTAAAAAAGATATGGATATAGGATTTAGCATTAAACTGATTGAAAGTGATTGAGGAATACAAGGTCAGAAACTCAATTCAGATGTAAACTTTGTCGAGACCCTTCGTCAGACTGGTTAGGGATAAGGGAAACGAGAGATATAGACGGTGAAGTGGAGAGATAAAGAACAATGAATGAAAGATATGCAAAAAAGTAACGATGGTAAAGGAAACAGGCTGTTTGTAGGGTGAAAATTAGAAGCTAGTGCAACTTAAGTGGGGAAGGGATAGAGAGAGAGGGAATGCCAGGGCTACCGGAAGTGAGGGAAATCATCATTCATACCACTGGGCTGTAAGCTGCCCAAGCGAAATATGAGATGCTGTTCGTCCAATTTGCATTTAGCCTCACTCTGACAATGGAGGAGACCGAGGACAGAAAGGTGTGCGTAGGACCTCCCAATAGTCAAGAGTAAATTTTTATTTTTCCAACATTTAATGTCTATTAGTTTTTAATTTGCTGTTGTTTGCGCAGCCTTGTAGTGCACAGATTACCAACAGTAACTAATCGTGAAAAGTAATTCATTAGTTGCAAAGTGATTTTGTGCTGTTTTTATGGGATTTTTTAACATTCTTTATAGCTATCTACCATTTTGGGCTTACCACTTTGCGAGACCCATTATGATTTATTTCCTCGTAAATCTTAAAATGATATCTTTAATTTGATGTTATGAAGTGTCAAGTAAATTTTCCATCAAACTAAAAACTGCATTTGTTTGACTTATTTCATTTGAAATCTGAATTATATTTAGATACTGCTCATGAGACAGTAGCAAAATAAATTACAACAGTAAGTTAACACGATATCTACATTTTCTTGAAATTGACATTTCCCACTTTTCAAAGTATTTACCTATATCAATAGAGAAGTCATTAGTAGCCTCTCAAATCTTGACATTTATAGCTCACTTGTGCAAATATCATACTTTAAAGTTTATTATTTATATGCTGGATGTGCAAAAATTAAAATGGCATTCAGCAATGTAAACCATTTAACTGCTGTTCTCTTCTCCAACAACACTCCAAACATAGTCAATTTATTGCAGAGATGTCAAACACTAAGTGGTCAAATAGGAGATTGTTCTGTTGATTATTTTCCATTAACAAAGCAACAATTTCAATTCTATTTACACTAGTAACCAAAGATATAACTAATAGCTTGTCCCTTTAAGATGTAAAAGCTATTGTACAGATCCAATCCGTCAAAGTTTCGTTCAGACCGAAAGGTGTGAATGAAAATAAAGGCTATTCATTCATAAGTAAACACAGAAATACCGCAAAGAAGACCGAACTACTTTCCGAATGGCCTGAAGCAATTTATCACACCATTTTTTCTATCTGGACATTTCAAGTTGTATATATCTAAACAATTTTGGGCAAGTAAAAACCTCAAAATATACATAACGCACAGATTTGCATTTTTTGCAAAGCAATAGAAACTTGGTAAAAACTCAATAAGTGAATTACATATATCAACTGTTACAGCTCAAAAAATACATTATACCTCTATAGTAGCATGTGTGTTATGTTTGTAGGCAGTATATAAAGGAAACTGAATTTGAAATATCTTTGCCACACATAACAACAACTTTTCTTTTTCTTCTGTATTCCACGTGCTAAATGGATCAGTGCTCCGTGCAGAAACCTCCTCAGTTCTCCCACATGTTCTATTATTTGCTTTTTTCTCCACAAAATCATTTAATTTTCGACCAACATCATCTTCATTTTTATTACACTCTCCTTCCTCATTAGTCTGTTCATGGTTTTGCTGATTCAGGTCCTGCCATGAAGAATCATCACTAGTGCAAATTTTACACAACTGGTCTTGGAGAGCCTGGATTTGGGCAGTCACCATATTGATAAGGGCATAAACCACCTGGTTGAAGATTTCCAGGTGCTTGTATTCCTTGAAGCAACAAAGGCATTGCCTATATATCAAAAAGAGAAACATGTTATGAACATCTCAGTGTTAAACACAAAAAATAACTAAACTTTCATGAAAGCTAACAGATTCTGTATTTACAAATGTATCTATTATGTAGAGGAGAAAAATTAATATTATGATGTAATTAATATAATTGTTGGCCCTAAAATGTAATTTGCAAAAATCCCTGGAATCTCCAAAATATGTATTTTCGAAATATTTGAATTCTGGTATATACCAATACTTCAGTCATGCAAGATGAATCCGTGAGTTGTGTCTGAAGTTAGGACATTATTACATCATGTGACCATGACATTTCATGCAAGTCTGACATCAGTTTAGAATTATTAACAAAAGATAAACTCTTTTACATTTAAATAGGCAACGCATAGAAGAATACAATATTAATTCAGTCGAATAGGATTAGTGTAAAAGGGCAACAAGGTCAATGTGGACATGGTGGATCAAAATGCCCAATTTTGTGCTCTATGACTCTTATAAAACATATATACCTCAAGATATTCTAGACAAACGATGAATTGATTTTTTTTAATTTAAATCTAAAATTACACAAAATTCAAGCACTCTTTATAGACATGTAGGTTTGTTCATATATTCAAAGGAAAAATCCTGATGGCAGTGTTGAATTACACAGTGGATTATAATGTTATGTTGCAATTGAAATCAGCACCAGTCTCGTTGAACCTGTTTTACTCAGCCGTAATACATCCAAGCAACATTTTAATGTAGAATATCAATAATGTAAAAGCCACTCTGGTTATCAAAAATAGAAATTTAGGAAATAATGTCAAAGATATCAATTTTTCTCATTACTTTAAATTACTAAAATTAATTATTGGCAACTACACAATCATTCTTATATGGGAATATAAAGTAACAGTCTATTCATGCACACACCATAAATAAAAATTGAACAAACCTCTGTGTCCAAGAGTTAATGTAATTAAATATTTTGAGAGCATGTTCCTTTTTAAGCTGCAGTCCTTCATTATTTTCTGTTTCAGAAACTGTTGATAGAACAATAAAATTAGTCAATTTCAAAAAGCGCAAAAATAGGCAATCGTGCCTTGGCATTTTAGGCCTAATATTGAAACTTCATGACTCACTTACATTCGTAGTTATGCAGCACAGAAACAGGACCTCCGACCCAATTTGTCCATGCCAAACAAGATGCCTACCCAAGATCATCCAATTTCCCTCCATTTGACCCACATATTTCAAAACTCTTCCTATCCTGTCCAAATGCTTTTTTATTGTTGTAATCAGCCACTTCTGGGAATTGTTCCATGTGCCACCATCTTTTCTATGCCAAATTTCAGATCTCATTTAAATCTTTCTTCTCTCATCTTAAGCCTATGCCTTCTACTTTTGACTCTCCATCCTGGGAAAATGGCTGCAACTATCTATCCTATCAATGCCCCTCGTGATTTTATAATCATTTAAGATCACCTCTCAGCCTCCTTCATTCCAAGGGGAAACAGTCCAATCCAATCCCTTCATAACTGAAGCCGCCGAGTCCAGGCAACTTCCTTATGAATCTTTTCAGCACCAACTCTAACTTAATCACATCCTTTTTGTAATGAGGCCACTTGAACTGCACTCGATACTTCAAGTGCCGTCTAATCAACAATTTTTGTAAGCATAACATGACCCCATCTCCCAATTCTTATACTCTATGTCATTGCCCATGAAGCAAAACATGCCATATACCTTCTTCACTACCCAGGCTACGTGTGTTGCAGTATTCAACGAACTAGGTACGTGTCCCATGGTCTCAATAATACTCCTGAGGACCCTGCCATTCACCATGTATATCATGTCCTAGATTCATTTCCAAAATGCAATTTTTTGTACTTCTATTCCAGCTACCATTCTTTAGCCTAGTTAATCAATATCCAGTTGTAACCTTCGACAACCTTCTGCACTGTCCACTATTTTGGTGTCATTCGCAAACATACATTCTCATCCAAATCGTTAATAAACATGACAAACAACAGCTTGACAGCAATATGAAAAACAACTCTCTCCAACACCCCGCGCCTCGTACCAACAAGCCAATTTTGCATTTAATTGGCTAGCTCACCCCCGAACCTGTACATTGTAAATTTTTGGGCCAGCCTACTACCATCAGGGATATTGTCAAAGATCTTGAAAAGGTCCATGTAACAATGTCTACTGCTATGGCCCAGTTAATCCTCATGTGCACTTCTTCAAACATCGCTGACAGATTTGTGCAGCATGACTTTCCACACACAAAGTCATGCTGAAAACCCTGATCAGTCTTAGTCTTTCCTATTATCATTACATTCTTCCCTTCTCCCTTGCACATACATCTCTCCACATCAACCATTTCATCCAGCAGCAAGTTCCACATTCCCACTGCTCATGGAGCACTTGAATATTGGAGAGTTTTTTCATTACGTTACATATTAACCCTCCACCTGTTCACTAGGAATTACAGGATCGAAATATATTTTCTTCGCATTACATGATACATAAATAGGCAGTTCAGCCACTCGCAATTCAGATAAAAACAGAAAGAGTCAGTCAAGAGACTAACAATACACAGTGGTACAATCACTGGCCAAGATGAGATGCATGCAAGTTGAAGGAAGAAAGTAAAATACTGAGGTACTGTCGACAATCTTTCAATCCAATCAGCAAAAATAAGCTTTCAGGAACAATCTGTGGGGAAAATATTCTCATCTTGGAGTAAAATAAGCTGATAAAAAAGGACCAGATCGTTTGTTAAGGCCAAACCAAATCTCATTACCCCAATTTCAACTTTCAATGCAATAACCCAAGGAAATTGAGATCAATGTAACTGATAAGTACATGGACAGAGGAAATCATTAATATTTTTTCATTAATCATTTGACCTATTAGCAAAATTGATATTCATGGGAACAATATTAACAAATCTGGCGAATCTTAGGTCATATAAATAGGAAGAGTTCAACACCAAACTATGCTAAAAGTTTATAACATCACTACACTAAGTGGGACCCGTTGGGTCCCAGTCACACGGGAGGCCTGGTCTCCCAACGCAACCCATTTCCCAATGCAATATTTTACCACTCGCCCGTTCCAATGCAACCCGTTCCCCCAACGCAACATTCCACCACTCACCTATAGCCCCTAACTGCGCAGGCACGGCCCATTTCCCCTCATCCCCTAGCACTCCCCCTCCTCTTCATGAGTGGGAGGGGTGGAGGAGGGGAGAGGGAAGTGGGGTATGTGACAAGGGGGATGTGGGGTGGGAGGGGAGAGGGCAGTGTGTGGGTGGGGAGGTGTAGGAGGGGAGAGAGGGTGGTGCGGAGTGGGAGGAGTGTGTGGGGTGGGAGGGGAGGTGTGTATGTGGGCGGGAGGAGTGTGGGAGTGTTAATTCTGGCCAAATTGGAGAGGCCAGTACACTAAAATTGAGAAAAGCCTTCTGGGCTGCTAGGCCATATGGTCAATTTCAATGTGTCTTCTGCAGAAATGGGACATGCTGCAGAATGGTGCCAGTTTGTCTAGAGCCTAGATAAGAGCTGCAGGAAGAGAATGAAATCCACTGATCCTGACAATTAAGTGCAAATTGCATGGAATGGATTGGATGAATGCAAACCAGACATACACATTGTATATAATGTTAAAAAGCTTTATTTGGCTAGATGTTGATTGGATTAAGTATTGTGCCTTGTCTGGGTTTCTTGAATATCTGGGCAAATGTTGCTGTGTGGGAAGGGGGGGGGTTGTGGGGGAGGCAGCTCGGAGAAGAGCCATGGGGGAGAGGCGGGTATCACGGGGGAGGGGAGTAGCAGCCAGCGAGAGGGACCAGAGGGGAAGGAGCTGGAGGTGGCGGTGCGATGGGGACTCACAGCGGACGCTGGTCGCTCTCCTCCTCCATGATCAGAGTCTCCGCTTTCCGTTTGGCAACATCGGCAATATCTCAGACTTTGCGCCGGGCCGGGCCGCTTCTGGTCTCTCAGAAAATTGTGTCCGGTTGGAGACCTCCGGCGGCCAACCTCAGCTCCAGTAAAGACGCAATGGCGCAGGAAGGGGTGCACCGTCCCGGGGAGTGACAGGGGGAAAAACTAATCAACACGGCACAGACTGGCAGGAGAGATCGATCTGCACATGTGCAGTTTTTACGATTTTTAACCCTCGCTAACTTTTACACTATACCACCGATCGGAACGAAACTTGGTGCACTCGCAGCACTGGAAAACGGTGAGTGAGCTGGCGAAAAACCATAGCGCTATCGCGTACCGTATTTGCACAAATAGAAAAAACGTGCAAACCGGAAGATAACAAGATCAGAGTTTTAATTATGTATCGTTTAGAACATTCTCATTGGAAGGTTCTGTGCAATTCAAGGCGCAAATGAGTGCTTTATAAAGAGTACTGACAATAATTACTGGAATGATCCTATAAATGAGAAATACAGTTTTGTGAATAAACCGGAGAAACTGTCAACATTCTCCTCAGGAGCATAAGCTGAACAGATGAGAGAGGTCTGTGAAATTTTAAATAATTTGGATAATTAAATAAATGCTTTCAATACCATTAACTAAAGGCAACAAATGATCAGCGAGATTCACTGGGATGATGCAAAGGATAAACCTTATGTAAACATGATTGGAATGCACGGCCCTTAAAGATTTATGCAAATAATTCAATAGAAACCTTCAAATTGAGATAAAAGCTCAGGATAGTGAAAACAATTGATTTATTTCACCCCAAAACTCAGCAAGGACCATTGCATGCCTTCCCATACTTCTTGGCTAAAACACAATCTACAAGGTGGTAGATGATCACTTCATCTGCACTGTGCAATCTCAAGGACATCATGCGGCAAGATTAAGACTCCATATGTGCATTAAGGATCTGATGGACAGGCAAGATCTTGACAATTGTATGACAGTTTAAATGATAAAGAAACTGACTAATAGTTCAACAAAAAACTTTGATGAACCAAATGGTTCCTGCTCCTCCTCAGATGATCACAATTAAAAGATAAGCACATGTTCCTCAGATTTACTCTGACCCTGGAAGAAAATAGCAAGCTTTCAATTTACGTACAAAACCGTTAAATTTTATGGAGTATGTAACATTTCGCCATGTACTATGTACAGGCCATACAATGTTATTAGTATTGGTTTCTTATTCTCACGAGAACAGGGAAAAACATTTGTTTCACGTACTATCCGGCCAAGTCCAGAACAACCCAATCCCACAATGCCGAGTACAAGTCAGCCGGTAAGCCATTGCTTCCAGAAGTTTTACTCGAATCAAAGGAACGGATAGAGCCAGTCAACTCCTCCAGAGGCTGTGGTTGGTCTAGATTTTCCCGCTTGCTCTCCTCCAAGACTTTTGTGATAGATTATGTGCTGTCATCTTCCTTATGGCTGTAGATCACAGACCTACCCCTGTGAACCTTTCGAAAGCATGAGAACATCTCATTCTGCTCCACAGAGGGGGCTCTGGATCGGAAGATGATCTTGGGGGATTCTGAGACAAAGAGCAAAGCTTGCTGACTCTTCAACTGAGTTCCTCGAACATATCCGCCCCCCTCGAGTTGGAACAATTACGTCTGACCACCTGAGGATGAAGAACCTCTTGAAGTTCTCCTTGTTTGCTTCCCACCAGTGTGTCAGGAAGTCGAAGAGGGACTTCACGGTTCTCTAACTTGCATAGTCCCTCTTTAGCTCAATTAAGTTCTCTGGGGTCAACAGTTTGATGTTTAAATTCCACGTCCATCTGCCTGCCATTTTATACTCCTGTAGATGACAGAAAGCCCAGCCCAAAGGAGACGGTAGTCAGACAAAAACTCAGGCGCGATGCTGGTGAGTCTGATCACAATGATCTTCGACGTGAAGGAAGTCTACGTGGGACTGGACTGAGCCATCCGGTTTTGAACAATTGAGCTGCGGCTGAGATCCACCTGCAGGGTTGCTGAAGACATCGCACAGCTTTCCATCTTTGACAGTCTCCATCAGGAGCATGGAGGTGGTGTCCGGTCTACTGTCAGCACTGCTATATAATCCAGTCGCATCGATGATGCAGTTGAAGTCCCTGGCCATAACGACCGTCTGGGACATCACCTGTAGTGGTGGGAGCTGGCAGAAGACAGCCAGCTGCCACTCCGAGCAGGCAATGGTGTACATATTGATCAGCTGGAGTGGAGTTACAATACATTCAGCATGAGGAGATGCCCCCCCCACCCCCACAACTACCCCCCTGATTTCAGTGATCGAGAAGTTTACTCCCCACAGCAGGATCCCCAGGCCGAAGCACGACTATCATTGCTTTCCCCATCTCCCCCCCCCCCCCACCCGACTAGAACGACAGTACATGGGGCCAGCATCACGACCACCTCCAATAGCTGCAGAGGTGTGGCAGCCTACACTCTTGTAAAAATGTCACGTCTGCCTTGACCTTCGCCAAATACTGCCAGACTTGACATATCGCATGATGGTCTTCTCACTGCACATGTTTAAAGATGCCAGTTTTACCTCCACGTTTAAGGAACTGCAGATGTTGGAAAATCAAAGGTAGACAAAAATGTTGGGGAAACTCAGCAGGTGAGGCGGCATCTATGGAGCGAAGGAAATAGGCGACGTTTCGGGTCGAGACCCTTCTTCAGACCGATGTGAGGGTGGTTGGGGGCGGGAAAAAGAAAGGAAGAGGTGGAGACAGTGGGCTGAGGGAGAGCTGAGAAGGGGAGGAGAAAGCAGGGACTACCTGAAATTGAAGAAGTCAATGTTCATACAACTGACCAAGCAAAATATGAAGTGCTGCTCCTCCATTTTACGGTGGGCCTCACTCTGGCAATGGAGGATGCCGAGGACAGCAAGGTCAGATTGAGAATGGGAGGGGAAGTGCTGAGCAACCGGGCGATCAGGTTGGTTAACACGGATTGAGCGGAGGTGTTTAGCCGAGTGAGACTATCGGTGAGACCAAGCGTTAGCCCGGCGATCGCTTCGCCCAACAACTCCGCTCGGTTCGCAATTATTAACCTGATCTCCCGGTGGCTCAGCACTTCAACTTCCCCTCCCATTCCAAATCCGACCTTTCTGTCATGGGCCTTCAAAATGGCCAGAGTGAGGCCCACCGTAAATTGGAGCAGCACCTCATATTTCACTTGGGTAGTTTACACCCCAGCGCATGAACATTGACTTCTCCAATTTCAGGCAGTCCCTGCTTTCTCCTCCTTTCTTGAATTGGACTGACAAAAGAACTTAGTTTAATACATTCAGAGCAATTGACCTGTTAAATACAGATCAGAAAATATTAGCTCAAAACCCTGGCAAGAAGACTAAATAAATACGTTAATAAATTAATACATTCTGATCAAACAGGGTTTATAGCCAAGAGACACTCGTTTAACAATTTGAGACGTCTGTTTAATAGAAACATAGAAATTAGGTGCAGGAGGCGGCCATTCTGCCCTTCGAGCCTGCACCGCCATTCAATATGATCATGGCTGATCATCCAACTCAGTATCCCATACCTGCCTTCTCTCCATACCCTCTGATCCCCTTAGCCACAAGGGCCACATCTAACTCCCTCTTAAATATAGCCAATGAACTGGCCTCAACTACCCTCTGTGGCAGAGAGTTCCAGAGACCCACCACTCTCTGTGTGAAACAATTTCTTCTCATCTCGGTCCTAAACGATTTCCCCCTTATCCTTAAGCTGTGACCCCTTGTCCTGGACCTCCCCAACATCGGGAACAATCTTCCTGCATCCAGCCTGTCCAACCCCTTAAGAATTTTGTAAGTTTCTATAAGATCCCCTCTCAATCTCCTAAATTCTAGAGAGTATAAACCGAGTCTATGCAGTCTTTGTTCATAAGACAGTCCTGACATCCCAGGAATCAGTCTGGTGAACCTTCTCTGCACTCACTCTATGGCAATAATGTCCTTCCTCAGATTTGGAGACCAGAACTGTACGCAATACTCCAGGTGTGGCCTCACCAAGACCCTATACAACTGAAGTAGAACCTCCCTGCTCCTATACTCAAAATATAATGTACTCACACAGAACGATAAAGGAAAGACTTATCAATTATTTCATTAGATGCAGAAAAAGCATTTGATCAAGTAGGATGGAAAGATCTTTGTACAGTATTGCAAAAATTCAAGTTTGGAGAAAATTTTATGACAAGTCGACTGCCAGAATACTGACTAATCAAATACTCTCACTTAAATTTCAGCTATACAGTGGCAATAGACAAGTGTGTGCATTATCACCCCCTGTTATTTGTCCTTGCGATTGAACCTTTAGCAGAAAGTATAAGATGACATCTGAATATTCACGGCTATACTAAATATTCTAATAATAAAATATCATTATATGCAGATGATGTATTACTATATGTTACCAATCCCCAAGTTAGCATTCCAAACATACTAAATGTTATAGAGGAATTCGGTCCCTTTTCAGGAATAAACTGGAACAAAAGTGAAATTATGTCAATAAAGTCTTAAGATCCGATACACCTTCCTTTCCTTTTAGAATTGCTACGGAAAAATTTAAATATCTTGGAGTTCACGTAACTAGAAAATACACTTCTCTATTTCAAGCAAACATTCCACCATTAATTATCCAAATTAAATGCCCGTATTCAATTTTGGAAAATGCTTCCGATGTCTCTCATAGGTAGAATAAATGCCATAAAGATGATCTTCCTTCCACAAATCCTGTACTTATTTCAATCAATACCGATAAAAAACAAGATTCTCTGATCACAGACTTTATTTGGGATTATAAAACACACAGAATCCATAAACGACATCTATGTAAACCCAAAGAAATTCGCAGATTGGCTCACCCCAATTTTTTGTACTATTACTAGGCAATGAATATTAAAAACGTAATCTATTGGATGGACAACACAGGTAAAATGGTTAATAATGGAGAGAGAAGATTGTTCGCCTTTTAATAAAGGCGCAATTCTTCTCTCTCCAATAAATTTGAAGAAAACACCATATGAGAAAAATCCGATTATCCATAGTACCCTACGAATTTGGAAACAAGTGAAGTCAACCCTTAAACATAGAAACATAGAAAATAGGTGCAGGAGTAGGCCTTTTCTGTGGCAGAGAATTCCACAGATTTACCACGCTCTGTGTGAAAAATGATTTTCTCATCTCGGTCCTAAAAGACTTCCCACTTATCTTTAAACTGTGACCCCTTGTTCTGGACTTCCCCAACATCGGGAACAATCTTCCTGCATCTAGCCTGTCCAACCCCTTAAGAATTTTGTAAGTCTCTATAAGATCCCCCCTCAATCTTCCAAATTTCAGCGAGTACAAGCCGAGTCTATCCAGTCTTTCTTCATATGGAAGTCTTGCCATCCCAGGAATCAGTCTGGTGAACCTTCTTTGTACTCCCTCTATGGCAAGAATGCCTTTCCTCAGATTAGGAGACCAAACCTGTACGCAATACTCCAGGTGTGGCCTCACCAAGACCCTGTACAACTGCAGTAGAACCTCCCTGCTCTTGTACTCAAATCCTTTTGCTAGGAATGCCAACATACCATTCGCTTTCTTCACTGCCTGCTGCACCTGCATGCCTACTTTCAATGACTGGCGTACCATGACACCCAGGTCTCGTTGCATCTCCCCTTTTCCTAATCGGCCACCATTCAGATAATAGTCTACTTAGTCTAAACTGAGAAATTTATCTCTTCTCTCACCAATTGCCAATAATCCCTCGTTCAAGACATCTATCTTAGACAAGACGTTCACACACTGGGAAAGGTTAGGAATTAAAAAACTGGGAGATGTTTATGAGATGGGAACTCTTCTCTCATTTCAAGAATTACAGTCAAAATATCATCTGAAAAGTAGCCAATACTTTAGATATCTTCAAATACAAGACTATCTGAAATCATATATCCAAGACTATCAATATATGGTTCCAGACACACTAGACAAATGTATGAATAGAAATGTGGATTCAAACAAGTTAATATCATACCTTTATAATACCTTTTTAGATATACAAACCCCATCGTCGGAAGTAATTAGACGAACTTGGGAAGATGAACTCGGCCTAACAATTTTAAAAGACAGATGGGAGGAAGGTTCTTCTATACATACACAACTGTTCTCGTAACCTTAGGCATTCACTAATACAATTTAAAATACTGCACAGACTATTATTCAAAGTCTAAACTGAATAAGAACCTCCCAAATGTTTCTCCTATCTGTGATAAATGTCTCCATCAGGAAGCAACTATAACCCATTCTTTTGCCTCTTGTATCAAAGTTACATAATTTCTGGAGAGGAATTTTTGAATTTTTTTCTAAAATACTTAAAATAAAATTGGACTCCGACACTGAACTGATCACTCTAGGGACGTCAGAAGCCTGTTCTGAGCTAACATTTCAAAGATGTTGCCTTAATTATGGCCTGATAACGGCGAAAAAACAAATAGTTAAATTTTGGAAACACACATCAGTCGTTACTGTTAAGATGTGGATTACAAACATGTCCGAGACACTACATCTTGAAAATATTAGACTTGTCTTGGCAGAAAAACCAGATTTTTTAATTTTTTTTTATTTTTATTAATATATTTTTATTAGAGGCCATACATATAACAAATAATATAGCAATTTTTTCCAAATTAGTTGATACATCTTTCCAAAATTATATAAATGTTAACAAAATATATATATTGGCCTCACTTTTTTTTATAGAGTGAAAAAAGTATAAAGAAAGAATAGTGAATAATTATAAGAGTATGATTATAGTTGATTAATATAAAGAAGAGAGAGAAGGAAAAAAAATAAATTAAAAAAAAAATTAAAAAAAATAAACAAAAACAAAAAACAAAAAATAAAAAATAAAAATATTTGTGGAAAAGAAAACGGTATACAACTTGTCAATGAGTGGAACAATTTCTAATTATAATATATGGAGACAAGTATATAAATCTGATCTTAAACATTTTTGTTTGATCTTTCCACCGGGTACTCATTGAGTTTCAATGCTGAGCCCAGCTACCCCTTCATATAATCAGTGAATGGAGACCATATTTGTTCAAAAATCTCAGGTTTATCCATTAGGATAAATCTAATTCTCTCCAATTGTAATGTCTCCAACATTTCCACTGTCCACATTTTAATTGTCGGGGATAATGGTCCCTTCCAAAATTGTAATATTAATTTTTTTCCAATTATTAAACAGTAATAGATCATTTTTTTTAAGACATGGGCACCCTTCACCGAATTCTTACAAGGATGGTATGGCGCCACACAACTTTGGATTTAAATCCAACTATGGGTTGGGTGAGGTGGGTGGGGGGGCGACGAGAGGCAGGTATATCACCACTTTTTTCTCTCTTGTTCTTTTTTTTTCTCTTAGCTTTCTTTCTTTTATCCACTCTTTGCCTACACTACTTTGGTAATATAGGGGTCCTATCTTTGCACCTCTCACTTTTTCTCTCTCTTCTTCTTTCTCTTTTCCTCTATTTTAAAGTTAAAAAGTTAAAATTGAAGTTGTACATTAACTGAATAATTTTATATGCCGATTGTTTTATTCTTGTACATTTGCTTCTTTTTTTTTACACTTTAGTTTTTATTGCTTTTATGTATACACAAATAAAACACAAATATAACAACGAAACATACAACATTACAGTGAAACGTACAACAGTGCAGCGGGGGGTTCAGTTTACAATTAATGACGCAGTGTACAGAACCATTTTCATATTAAAACATTTTCCAATAACTTACATTATTGTCTATAAAATTATAGAGTGTTGATGTCTTTATTTCTATGCCTAATCCATTTTACCCATTTTCTATTAAACTCCTCATCTTTCACTCTTAGAGAATATGTCATTTTCTCCATGACAAATATTTCCTGTACTATGTCTAACCATTGTCTAAGTCTGGGTGTGTCCGCTCCAAGCCAATTTCTTGTAATGGCCTTTCTGCCAGCTGTGAGTAGGATTTTAACAAGTAATGGTCTTCCTTCAGCACCACTGTATTTATATTACCCAGGTATAAAATGGAACACTTCTTGCAGACTGTGTATCCTAATATCTCTGCTAATTCTGAATTCACTCTGTCCCAAAATGGTTCTATTTTTGGGCAACTCCAGAAGATATGTGCATAATTTGCATCTGTTTGACCACATTGCCTCCAGCAGGTTTGCTGCCTTAGAATTTGCTTGCTTTTTATGTTAGGCGTAATAACGAAACAAATCAAATTTTTCCAATTAAATTCTCTCCAATTTTGTGAATTAGTGGATGTCTGTAGTGTTACACACATATGATGTCATTCTTCTTCTGAGATTATGATGTTCAATTCCTTTTCCCACTTAAATTTTACATAAAATGTAGTTTTAGCTTGACATGCTATTAAACTATGATAAAGTTTAGAAATAATCCTTAATGTTTTTTGATACGCACTAACTATCACTTCTATCACTGGATTCTTTTCTTCTAGTGCCTCCCTTTTTACCTTTTTATTGTAATAATCTCTCAGTTGGAGGTATCTAAACAAGTCTTGGTTCCGAAGTGCAAATCTATCCTTCAAATCTTGAAAACGTCTTAGGTCTCCATTTTCAATAACAGTACAAAATGCAGTCATTCCTTTCTTCATCCACTCTTTAAATGTTGAGTCATACATCCCTGGTTTAAATTCATTATCCAAAGCTATGCTTGTTAAAACATTTTGTCGTTTATTCAACTTAAGTTGTCTGGTAAGAGTGAACCAGGTTTCTAAAGTAAATATCGTTATTGGATCGATTATACTCCTGATCGATTATACTCCTGATATGTCCAGGAAGCGCTTTTTCTCCCAAAAGTGTTTGGATGTGGAAGTCAAGGATATATGTCTCAATCTCTTTCCACCTAGCTATATAGTTGTCCTCATACCAATTAATTAGTGGTCGAAGTTGGGCTGCATAGAAATATATCCTAAAATTTGGAAATGCCATTCCACCTTGTCCTTTGGCAACTGTAGTGTAGTGTATCGAATTCTGGCCTTTTTTTCTCCACAAATAAATCTAGATATTAATTTATCCCATTCCGTGAATTGTTTTAATGTTGCCACACAGAGTTCCAATATCACCTTTGAATTCGTTGACAATACCAGCATTGTTGGATGAATAATGGGTAACGATGAGGGCAATCGATAATTTGGTTGAGTGTTCGCAACATTAGCAAGACAAAGCAGCTGATTGTTGACTTCAGAACTCTCAATTTCAGCAAGGCAAAGGAGATCGTGATTGACTTCAGGACACCCCAGTTTACATTGACAGTGCTGAACTAGAGATGGTTGAAAACTTCAAATTCCTAGGAGTAAATATTACCAACAACTTCTCCTGGACCACACATATTGAAGCAACGACCAAGAAAGCACACCAATGCCTCTGCTTCCTTAGAGGGCTTAGGAAGTCCGGCATATCCCCAACAACTCTCACCAACGTCTATAGATATGCACCTATCTTGCATTAAACATCATTACCTTATCAGGTACCTGTACACTGTGAATGGCTCGACTATAATCATGTATTTTCTTTCCGCCTACTGGTTAGCATGTAACAAAAGCTTTTCACTGTAGCTTAGTACACGTAACAATAAACTAAACTGGAACTGGAGAAAATCTACAGGACTATGAACCAGTTTTCATCGGCAGGATGGCGATGGAGAGAGTGAATAGTTTCAAGTTCCTGGTTGTGATGACCTGCTCTAGACCCAGCACAATGATATAATCAAAAATAAAGGTCGCCAACACCTGTTGGGATTCGGCATGTCACGGAATTCTTCATTGAACTTCGAAAGGTGGACAATGACAGACCAGTTGTATCGTGGCTAGTTTTGGCAATTTGATTGTGCAACAACGAAAAAGGCTCTATACTGATCAGTGCATTAGAGTATTGACCCCCCCCCCCCCCCCCCGCAATTGAAGAGATCTCAGGAAGGATTGTCAAAAAAATGAAGCAAATATCAAAGACCGACACGCTCTCATCTTACTGGTTCTATGGGAAAGGAGGTCCAGGAGTGGAGAATTATCAACTCCAGGTTGAAGAGTAGCTCCTTCCCATCCACCATCAGACTCATGAACCACCCTGCACAATCCTAACCAATTATGGACTTTTCATTATGTGTACTTTGCCTTGCACTATCATGGTTTTACTGAAAATACCTGAATTATTGCATATTTGTTGTAGTTGATTTGTTTTGTATGCCTGTAAATTTGCAGCAAATAAGAATTACTTTATTCTGGCCCCTGTCCACATGATAATAAAACACTTTTGAACATGGACTCAAAACGCTGGAGTAACTCAGTGGGTCAGGCAGAATTTCTGGAGAAGGGGAATATGTGATAATTCATGTCGAGACCCTTCTTCAGACTCAACCAGAAATGCCACCTATTCTTTTCCCCCAGAGATGCTGCCTGATCCGCGGAGTTATTCCAGCATTTTGTGTCTATTTCCCGTGTAAACCAGCATCTGCAGTTCCCTCCCATACTCTTGAATATACTAACCCATGCTAACCAGAGTTAAACTCCAGAATAAGGACAAGATTGACTGTCTTTAAAGCAGGTATTCTGTAAGTCAATGGAGGTCAAAGAGAAAATCCCAATGGTTAGGTCATGCCTTGCATAAAAGAAACTGCTTGCAGTTGCTGGAAATCAATCATCCCAGGTTCAGGAGATCATTGGTGTACCGCAAGGTAGTGTGTTCTCGGCTTAACCTCTTCAGGTGGTTCAATAACAATCTTTCTCCGTTGTAAAGTAGGATATGGGGGTGTTTAACAAATATTCCGCAATAATATTCAACTCAATTCATAACTCTCCAGCAAATGAAACAGACAGTGCCTGCATGCAGCAAAACCTAGACAACATTGGGGTGGTGAGTGACAAGTAACATTTGTACCCAGAAATGCCAGAAAATGGCCATCTCCAACAGATAGTTTAGAACATGGAACAGTAGATCACAAGACCAGGCCCTTTAGCCCACAATGTCTGTGCCAAACATGATGCCAAACCCAACTCATCGGCCTGCATATAATCCTTTCAATCCATATTCATATGCCTATCCAAAAGTCTCTAAAATGTCACTATCATATTTGCCTTAACTACCACCCCCGAGAATGCATTCCCAGCACTAGATACCCACTGCATAAAACAAAAACTTGCCCCGCATAACTGCATTAAACTCTGTCCCTCTCACCTAAAGCTATGGACCCCAGTATTAGATTTTTCCATCCTGGGAAAATGGTTCTGACTATTTACCCAATCTATCCTTGTGAAGCTCCTCAGCACCATTTCCAAAGCCTCCACATCCAACTTATAATGGGGCAACAGAACTGCATGTAATACTCCAAATGCAGCCTAACCAAAGTCCTATCAAGCTGCATCATGATTTACTGACCCTTATACTCAATGCCCCAACTTATGAAGGCAAGCATACTATATGCCTTCCTTACCACTCTATACACTTGTGTTCCCACTTTTAGGGAGTTATGGACTTGGACCTCAAGAACATTCTGCACATCAATGATGTGAAGGGTCATGTCATTAAATGAATATTTTCCCCTTACATTCGACTTCATACCTCACACATGCTCAGATTAATCTCCATTTGCCCTACCATTTCTGTAACTGATCTATAACCTGCTGCATACTTTGACAGCCTTCCTCACAGTCCATGACTCCAGCAAATTTACTAACCAACCTGTCTATATTTACATCCAAGATATACAGACCTCCAGCCTGAATATTACCCTTGCACAATAACCTTCTGTCTTCTATCGGTAAGCCAGTTCTAAATCCAGACGACCTGTGTATAACTGATCTATTATCAGTGTAACAAACTCATTCATTTTCACAGAATAGGAGGAAATTCCTTTCAAGACTAGCATTCACTGCCCATTGCTACTTGTCATTGTTGGCGATGATGGTTGCAGCAGGTCTCCTTAAATGATTACACTCCATGCAACGACAGAAAAAAAAGTGAACTACTTAGGTAGTTAACAATGCACCCAACACAAGACTGAACGAACTACAGAATCAATACCTCGATTGCCACGCTCACATGTATGTAAGATTTTCTAATGCACTTCTAAATGAGATTGCGTAGTTATTTTTCATACAAATCACTTGTCATATTGTTACAATTGAAACTGGGTTGTAACATCTATATATCATCATATCCTTTTTTCACAAGTTATTCGCGATTAAAGCTTTAAAAATGCCAACTTTCACAAGATTTTTACATATTCTGATTCACATTTTCCCCCTCAAGGCAGAGATCACCTTCACTGAACATTTTATACTTTATTTCTCGATTTATTACTGATTAAAGCTTTAAAAAGTTTTTTAAAAAATCAAAGACTGAATTAAAAAAAGACCAGCTTCAGCTGATGACGTCACATTGGCTCCGCGAGCAGTGATCAGCTTCACTGAAGATTTCATACTATGTTTCAAAAGTTATCACGGGATCATCTTATATGAACATTTTATGCTTTATTTCTCGACTTATTCTCGACTCATTACCAAGTCTAAAAAAGCCAAAAGATTTTGAAATTAAAACCACCAGCTCCACTGATGACATCACAATGGCTCTGCTAGCAGTGATCAGCCTCTATTTCAAGTATCCTTTATTATCATTCAGACTTTTCAGTCTGAACGAAATTTTGTGCCCTTGCAGTCATAACATAGAATAAAATAACTAACACACAATAAACACAGATTTAACAACCACCACAGTGAGTCCAGCAGGCACCTCCTCACTGTGATGGAAGGCAAAAGTCTTAAAGTCCTTGCCTCTCCCCTCCTTGTTCTCCCTCTGCGCTGAGGCGATCCAGGCCTCCGATGTTGTGACCCCGCCAGGTGATAGTAAGCAAGTCCCGTGGCTGAATCCGAGCTCCGCGAACGGGCAGGTTCAAACTCCGCGGCCCGGGGCGGTCGAAGCTGCCGCCCTCCAGTCCAGCGGACACAGCTGTTGCCACGGGAGCTCCGGAAAAACAGGTCACCAACCTGTGACCTGCGAGCTCCCGACGATGTCGTCCACTGGGCCTGTGGCCGAGCCTCCGAAGTCGGGTCGCCGCCGCCACAACAGCCCCGAAGTCGGGTCGGCACAATACCACCACAGCCCCGAAGTCAGCCAGCCTCCTGTTGGTAAGTCATGGCTGGCTCTGCCTCCGGAGCCTCGAGGTCGGTCCCAGTTGGAGGCCGCCAGCTCCGCCATTAGGCCTCAGCGCAGACGGAGGGAGATGGGGGATACGACAAGACAAGGTCACATCCCCCCGAAAAAAGAGACCAAAAACATGTTTCTCCCACCCCCCCCCCCCAAAACACATACACAGCCTAAATAAACTAAAATTAACTAAAACAGGACAAAAGAAAACGGAAAAAAAAGAAAAACAGACGGACTGCAGGCGAGATTTTTACATATTCTTTCATGTTTTTCCCCTCTAGGCAGAGATCACTTTCACTGAACATTTTATGCTTTATTTCTCGACTTATTACTGATTAAAGTCTTAAAAAATCAAAATACCTTGAATTTCAAACCGACCAGCTTCAACTGATGATGTCACCATGGCTCGAATAGCAGGGGAAGGGCGAATTGCTATTGCAGGACACACAGGACAAGTGAAATTGTAATTTTTTTTTAAAAAGAGCACTGCTGAGGGAGGCCAGTGGAGTGTTGGAATCTTACGTTCGGAAACGGCTTGAGTTGGAGGACCACGCCTCCTGTGGGGGCTACGAGTAGGGAACGGGTGCATTGGGGAACTTCAACTGATGTCACAATGGCTTGGCTCGCAGAGATGAGCTTCACTGAAGATTTCATCCTATACCTCACATTATTCGCAATTAAAGTTTTTAAAATGCCAACTTTAACAAGATTTTTACTGTTAAAATCCTTCCTCCCAGCTTCCAACATACTTCAATACAAAGTTGTAAGACAAAAGCACTCTGACCTTTTCACCTCAACGGGATATTTCAACTGGAAGGGAAGGGCCAATTGGTATTGCAGTTGGAAATTGGAAAAAATTTTTAAGTCCGCTGTTGAGGGTGGAAGAGGAGTGCTGGAATCTTACGTTCGAGGACGGGTTAAGTTGCGTTGGGGAAACGGCTTAGTGGTCGAATATTGCGTTGAGAGACCACACCGTTGGGGGAGCAGACATATTCTGATTTCACATTTTTCATTAAAATCATTCCTGCCAGCTTCCAACACATTTCGATACAATGTTGAGACACAGGAACACTCTGAACTTTTCACCTCACAGGAGGGGGAGGGCAAATTGCTATTGCAACACGCAAGGGAAGTGCAATTGGATTTTTTTTTTAAGCCCACAGCTGATGGAGGCAGGGGAGTGCTGGAATCTTACATTCAGGAACGGCTTTTGAGTTGGTGAACCACGCAGCCCGTATGGGCTACGGGTAGGGAACGGGTGCGTTGGGGGAGCAGACCCAATGGGTTTGCACTTGGTCTAGTATATATATCTATATATAAAACTCAAAATTTCTCATCTTGTATGTGTGTATATGTGTGCACCTTTAGATTTTCGCAAAAACACTACGCAGTAACGATAACATTTTTACATATTCTGATTCACATCCCCCCCCCCCCCCCCCCCAAAGCAGTGAACAACTTCACTGATGATTTTATGCTTTTTTTCTCAACTTATTGCCGATTAAAGAAATCAAAAAACTCCCTTTTAAAACTCCCAGCTTCCACTGATGACGTCACAATGAGATGGGTGGGCACAATGGCCTGGAACCCATTTCACACAGATTTATTCCAAGAGTGACGTCACACCCTACCCCCCGGGCTCCTCACACTCTCCCCCTCCGGGTTATTCACACCCTTCGCACCCTTTCTCCCCCCCCCCCCCCCCCCAACACCGCTGCGGCGACGCCCCGGCTGGCGTTTTATGTGGCCAACGAAGAGGCATCGAGACCGCAGCAGTGAGGCCTGTACCAGCGCTGCCGCAACGCCCTGGCTGGGGTTTTACGCGGCCATCAAGGAGCATCGAAACTGCAGCGGTGAGGCCCATCGGGAGTTGAGCTGGGGTTGCTGCTTCATCTCCGCGCTAGCTGTGACCCCCCACAGCTCAAAAAGGCAGCCAAAACCCCCCCCCCCCTCCCTCCGAGTTATTCACACGACCACCCTCCGGGTTATTCACACAGCCAACACTCCCCGGGTTATTCACACTGCCCAACCCCATGTTATTCACACACCCCCGGATTATTCACACTCCCCCAGCCCACGGTTATTCACCCCCCCCCCCCCGCTGCCTCAAAAAGGCTGCCAACACCCCTCTTCCCTTTCTAGCCCCTCCACCCCTTTGGTTATTTTAAAGAAAAAACACGATTTTCATTGAGAATTTCATTTTAAAAAATATCGTGGAAGGGTGGGATAGGGGGGAGGTAAGGAGTGGGGGAGCAGGGGGATAGATGGCGAGGAGGGGGGTAGGGAGGGGAAAGTGAGTATGGAGAGTGGGTGAGGAGGGGGGGATAGAGTGAGAGGGGGAGTTGGGGAGTGGGGGATAGGGGAGAGGAGGTCAGTGGGGGAGGTGAGCAGGGACAGTGGAGGGTAGGATAGGGGGAAATGAGGATTGGGGAAGTGGGGGATAGAGGAAGAGGGAGGTGAAAGGGGTTACGGAGGGAGGGAGTGATCTAGGGTAGGGGAAAGGAGAGGGAGAGAGAAGTGAGGGGAGGAGAGGGGAAAGAACATGGAGGGTGAAGAGGAGGGGAGGGTGCTGGGGATCATAGAATCATAGAAAATAGGTGCCATTTTGCCCTTCGAGCCTGCACCGCCATTCAATATGATCATGGCTGATCATCCAACTCAGTATCCTGTACCTGCCTTCTCTTCATACCCCCTGATCCCTTTAGTCACAAGGGCCACATCTAGCTCCCTCTTAAATATAGCCAATGAACTGGCCTCAACTACATTCTGTGGCAGAGAATTCCACAGACTCGCCACTCTCTGTGTGAAAAAAGACCCCTTGTTCTGGAGTTCCCCAACATCGGGAAAAATCTTCCTGCATCTAGCCTGTCCAACCCCTTAAGAATTTTGTACGCCTCAATAAGATCCCCCCCTCAATCTCCTAAATTCCAGCAAGTACAAGCCGAGCCTATCCAGTCTTTCTTCATATGGAAGTCCTGCCATCCCAGGAATCAGTCTGGTGAACCTTCTCTCTACTCCCTCTATGGCAAGAATGTCTTTCCTCAGATTAGGAGACCAAAACTGTATGCAATACTCCAGGTGTGGCCTCACCAAGACCGTGTACAACTGCAGTGGAACCTTCCTGCTCTTGTACTCAAATCCTTTTGCTATGAATGCCAACATACCATCCGCTTTCTTCACACCTGCATGCCTACCTTCAATGACTGGTGTACCATGACACCCAGGTCTCGTTGCATCTCGCCTTTTCCTAATCGGCCACCATTCAGATACTAATCTACCCTCCTGTTTTTGCCGCCAAAGTGGATAACCTCACATTTATCCACATTATACTGCATCTGCCATGCATTTGCCCACTCACCCAACCTATCCAAGTCACCTTGCAGCCTCCTAGCATCCTCCTCACAGCTAACTCTGCCCCCCAGCTTCGTGTCATCCGCAAACATGGAGATGTTGCATTCAATTCCCTCATCCAGATTAATATATATTGTAAATAGCTGGGGTCCCAGCACTGAGCCTTGCGGTACCCCACTAGTCACTGCCTGCCATTCTGAAAATGACCCGTTTACTCCTACTCTTTGCTTCCTGTCTGCCAGCCAGTTCTCTGTCCACATCAATACTGAACCCCCAATACCATATGTTTAAGTTTGTATGCTAATCTCTTACATGGGACCTTGTCGAAAGCCTTCTGAAAGTCCGATATAACACATCCACGGGTTCTCCCTTATCCACTCTACTAGTTACATCCTCAAAAAATTCTATAAGATTCGTCAGACATGATTTACCTTTCATAAATCCATGCTGACTTTTTCCAATGATTTCACCGCTTTCCAAATGTGCTGCTATCCCATCTTTAATAACTGACTCCAGCATTTTCCGCACTACCGATGTTAGACTAATTGGTCTGTAATTCCCCGTTTTCTCTCTCCCTCCCTTTTTAAAAAGTGGGGTTACATTAACTACCATCCAATCCTCAGGAACTACTCCAGAATCTAAAGAGTTTTGAAAAATTATCACTAATGCATCCACTATTTCTGGGGCTACTTCCTTGAGTACTCTGGGATGCAGCTTATCTGGCCCTGGGGACTTATCGACCTTTAATCCATTCAATTTACCTAACACCACTTCCCGGCTAACCTGGATTTCACTCAGTTCCTCCATCTCATTTGACCCCTGGTCCCCTGCTATTTCCGGAAGATTATTTATGTTTTCCTTTGTGAAGACAAAACCAAAGTAGTTATTCAATTGGTCTGCCATATCCTTGTTCCCCATGATCAATTCACCAGTTTCTGACTGCAAGGTTGTTTTAACTAACCTTTTTCTCTTCACATATCTATAAAAACTTTTGCAGTCCGTTTTTATGTTCCGTGCCAGTTTTCTTTCATAATCCATTTTCCCTTTCCTAATTAAGCACTTTGTCCTCCTCTGCTGGACTCTGAATTTCTCCCAGTCCTCTGGTAGGCTGCTTTTTCTGGCTAATTTGTATGCTTCATCTTTAGTTTTGATACTATCCCTGATTTCCCTTGTTATCCACGGATGCATTACCTTCCCTGATTTATTCTTTTGCCAAACTGCGATGAACAATTGTTGTAGTTCATCCATGCAGTCTTTAAATGCCTTCCATTGCATATCCACCGTCAACCCTTTAAGAATCACTTGCCAGTCTATCTTGGCCAATTCACGTCTCATACCCTCAAAGTTACCTTTCTTTAAGTTCAGAACCCTTGTTTCTGAATTAACAATGTCACTCTCCATCCTAATGAAGAACTCAACCATATTATGATCACTCTTGCCCAAGGGGCCACGCACAACAAGGCTGCTAACTAACCCTTCCTCATTACTCAGTACGCAGTCTAGAATAGCCTGCTCTCTCGTTGGTTCCTCTACATGGTGGTTTAGAAAACTACCCCGCATACATTCCAAGAAATCCTCTTCCTCAGCACCCCTGCCAATTTGATTCACCCAATCTATATGTAGATTGAAGTCACCCATTATAACTGTTTTACCCTTGTGGCATGCATTTCTAATTTCATGTTTGATGCCATCCCCAACTCCACTACTACTGTTAGGTGGCCTGTACACAACTCCCACTAGCGTTTTCTGCCCCTTAGTGTTTCGCAGCTCTACCCATATCGATTCCATTTCCTCCAAGCTAATGTCCTTCCTTTCTATTGCGTTAATCTCCTCTCTAACCAGCAACGCTACTCCACCTCCTTTTCCTTTCTGTCTATCCCTCCTGAATATTGAATATTGTGGGGTGTGGGGGAATGGAGGAGGATAGAGGTACGAAGAGGGATGGCAAGGTCATGGAGATGGGGAGGGGGAAGAGGGAGGAGGGGAGGGAGGGGGTGAGGGGAGGAAGTAGAGCAGGGTTTGTGGAAGGTGGGGAGAGGGAGGATAATGGAGATGGGGAATAGTGGACTGAAGAGGGAGAGTGAGATGCGTTCACAATATATTTTACAGGTTATTGCAATTTTGAACTTTAAAAACGTCGCAGTCATGCCCCCACTTGCCAGTCGTGCCTCCGTAGTTGCGGGAGGGTTGCCATGACACGCATCACAACGGGGATCTCTGGCGTCACAAACGGAACCCGTCAGCCGCGCCTGTACAGTTAGGGTCTGTGGGTCAGTGGTGGAATATTGCCTTGGGGAACGGGCCCAATGGGTCCGCGCCTGGTCTAGTGCAAATTAAGTACATGATGTAGTTAAGTCATGAGATCTAGATAGTGTGAATAGTTGCAGAATGAGAAGCCTATAGAACCCCGTACTATTAAAAGAGAACTACGACTGTGGTTCGAAAGTGCTGTCTTTGTTCTTTATCTTGAAGATTGACCTCAAGGAAGGTCAAAACATGACATCACTTATGGATTCTATTTGACTCAAATTACATGGTATCGACAAAACATTACATGAAGGAAAACCTGTATTTAAAGATATAAAATCACAATGATATTCTCTGCTTTTTTATAAAACCTGAAATTGTAAACATCCATCTGGGCTTTTCTTCTCCAACATCTTGGCACCATGCCTGTATTTATTTGTTTGCTCATTGCTCTGTTGCGCAGGAAGGCTCTTCACTTCATTCCGCTTAAGGGTCAAATCTTCAGAAAGACAATCTTCAGCCATGGCTATTCATTTTCCCTCTATACCTCATCTATCTGCTGCCATTGGCCTGAACACATGCAAGGCTTTTGGTCACTAGACCCTTAGACTAAACTGAACAAGACCATTTTTTCCTTCTCTCAGGCAGTCCTTAGGATCAAGGCTGACCTGATTTGACTGGTTTAATAGGCTCTTGCATGTCTCATAAGATCAATGTTGGAAGCGCACACTTTTCCAGATATGGAATTTGCAAAGATGGCTCCCTTTGGCATTTATACTGGGCTTCCATGTACACCCAAAACATTGGAACGATTCCCTGTGCCATCTGAGAATGCCCCTTTGAGCGGTCACGGGCCAGAGATTGCCAGGATGTCGCACAGTGGGGATGTTACACTTTTCCCCATCAAAAGGTGGTTTCCTTCCATCTTTGAGAAGGACAGCAAAAGCATTTGAACACCACCTGAAAATTGGTCTCCAAGCCACACACCATCTAGACTTGGAAATATATACCCTTCCTTTGATGCCATTGGGTCAAAAATCCACAACTCCCTCCATAACAGTATCGTGGGTATATCCACACCTCAAGGACTAGAGGGTTCAAAAGAGCAGCACACCACCACGTCCTAAGAGAGCCACTAGGAATGGAAAATTACATTCTGATCAGTGAAATGAAGATGCAAAAAAAAAAAACAGCAGATGCTGGAATCTTGAGCAGAAATCAAAGTGCTGGAAGAACTCAGCAGATCAGCCAGCATCTGTGGAGGGAACGGATAGGTAATGTATCAGGTCAGTACCCTTCTTTAGACTGATTCTAGAAAGGGGAGAAATCTGAAGAAAAGGTGGGGGTGGGGGGGAGAAGAGGATGAGGACAAAGCCTAAAGGTAACAGGTGAGGGGAATTTGATTGGCAGAAAGGTGGTATAAGTGACAAAGGAGACAAGATGGTGCCAGATAAAGAACATTTTCATACCAGAAGGAACGATTTAAGGGAAGGTGACAGTGGGATAAGAGGCGATTGAGGAACTCCGGGATTGAAGACGAGTGTACGGTGGGAAAAGATTGACTGGGGATGTGGCAAACAGCGGGGGTAAGGGGTATGATCTGAAATTGGAAAATTCACGAAGTGTTAGATAATGTAGGTAGATAAGTGTTCTATACTGAAATACAATGGAAATAGCATACTAATTGCTTATGAAATTCACCTATTTACTTAATTACATACATATGGACAGAAATTATCTTCTATACATCCTTCATTTTTATACCGCATTGGTATGTCATTTGTTTTGTATTTAGTATCAATGTTTGTATTTCATCTTCTCAATGCAGACTTCACTCAATCAGTAAGTTCATGAAACAAACATTAGAAATTATCTATATAATTTTGACACAAAGATAAATACATGAAATAATGATTAATCTTTATCTGATTATCGCAATAATTACATTTATCATACAAGACAACATCTCATGCACTTCACAGGAGTGCTCGGAAACAAAATCTGGAATGTAAAAAGCTATCAGAGCTGATGTAAAAAATTTGATCAGTTAAAGTTAAAAAGGTGGAAAAAGAAAATTCTGGTATTCAAAAACCTACCCAGCTGAAGATAATAGCTGCATTTTCTGAATCTTCCATAGATTCTAGAATAGTTCCCACCATTAGGAGGTAGAAAATATAACATTACTATTTAATAAAGGAAGAGGAGGGGAAACAGGGAATCCAGACAAGCTAGCTGACCATTATAGGAAAATTGCTGGAATCTATTGTTGAGGAAGTGATAGTATAGTATGTGAAAATAATAATAGAGTGAAGGAGATAGGCAACGCTTCGGGCCAAAACCCTTCTTCAGTCTGAAGAAGGGTTTTGGCCCGAAACTTTGCCTATCTCCTCCGCTCCATAGATGCTGCTGCACCCGCTGAGTTTCTCCAGCATCTTGTGTACCCTCGATTTTCCAGCATCTGCAGTTCCTTCTTTAACAAAATAATAATAGAATTGGGGAGATCTGACACGGATTTATGAAAGCGAAATCGTGTTTGCAAATCTGTTGGAATTTATTTATAACTAGCAGAAAAAGATAAAAGCAAAGTAGTTGATATGGTGGAATTAGAATGTTTAGATGGGTTTTGATAAAGTGCAACGTGAGAGAAAGCTAAACAAATTTAGAGGGTGCAGTATTGGGGCAATATTCTGCTGTGGAATGAGGACAGTTTAACAGCCAGAGAACTAATGGAATAAACAGGTTAATTTTGGGGTGGCAAGCTGCGGCCAGTAGGGTGCTGAAGGAATTATTACTGAGACACAAGCTGTTAACCATCTAGAGTTCATGCCGAGTTGACATTTCTCCAAGTTGGTGCACCCCCAGACCAAGAATCTTTCAAGATAAGGCTGCAGCCGCACAGGACAGAAGTAAAATTAAATGTCTTCACACTGTGTAGCAAGTAGAATTCAAACATGAGTCTGGGAAACATGGAATTATTTAATTTTGACAGAGAACCAAATGTCAAAGCAACAAGATCTTATAAGAATAATGCATTGATAATGCTTCAGTCAGCCAGATAATCTTCCTAGACCTAGCCTTCTGTCTAGATCTGTCACTGAGTGCTTGACTGATTGAGCTGACTCTTTGCAACAAACACAGAAAATTGACACAAAAAGCAGGAGTAACTCAGCGGGACAGGCAGCATCTCTGGAGAGAAGGAATTGGTGACGTTTCGGGTCCAGACCCCTTCTTCATCCACAGAAAGGCAGAGCACCATTCGACTCTATGGTACTACGTCTTTTGGGATACAGCATTTTCAAAAATAAATGAAGTAGAGTAATGCAATTACTCTGAACTGAAATGCAGTCATTTCTCAGTACTTCAAACAAAAACAAACATTCTCCCTCACCAGCTCCAACTATAACTTAACCAAATCCGAATAATATAGGATATTTTATATCCTCTTGAAATTACCACATCACTGCAGAAGACGACAGCATTGCACTATGCATCAACAATTCAAGTGCTTAAGTACGCTAAAATAATCCTCTGACATAAGAAAATGAGCCATGCCAACACTTTTTTAAAAAATGCTGTAAAAACTCTGATCAGACTTCATCTGCAAAGAGATAAACAGAATTAACACTTCAGGTCAATCACCCTTTCATTAAACTAGAATATGGTGAGATAAGAACAAGTTTTAAAAGATACTAAGAAAGGGGGAGCAACAATCAAAGTGCTGGAGGAACTCAGCAAATCAGGCAGCATCTGCGGAAAGAAATGAACAGACAAAGTTCCAGTCGGAACTCTTTTTCCGACTGGAAGACGAAGGGTTTCAACCCAAAAGCGTCGTCTTTCCAAGCACAAATATTGCCTGACTCGCTGAATTCCTCCAGCACTTTTGCTCAAGATCCATGGTCTTGTGTTTCCAAGAAAGGCAAGAATTAACACTGATAGCACAGAGAGTAAATGCCAATTTTTTGCCCATTATATATTATCTGTGCATTGTGTTAAGCTGCTGCAAACATTTCATATATGACAATTAAACACGTAAACTCATGAGAACATTGGTATCAGAATGAGAACAGCTTTATGTATTAAAGTGACACAAAATAGAAATTTTGGGTTGCACTTGTAGATTGAACAGAGATGTTTATGCATCTGTGTTTCATCTCCCCAGGGTACAGAGATCACACTGGTAAATAAACTATATTAAATTAAAAGAACAAGAAAATCAATCTTTAATCTGGTAAAAGCATTTAGTTTTAGACCATTAAATAATCTTAGACGCGGGGAGGGAGGGGTAACAATAATAGGGCAGATATCATGGAATTTGCTGTTGGAGAATATGTCAAGAAAAAAAAGCAGGAGTGATGTCATGGAACGATCTCTTCAGAACATCAAATGATTGGGATGAGGGGTGTAGATTTGTTTGGTGGTAGCATGATGCCGTGCATGTCAAAAATGGAAGAGGATGATCAGTTGTGCAAACAAACTGGTAGAATGAATGGCAAAGACAAGGAAAACTATCACAGCCCTTTGACAGAGCAAAGGAATAATAGCAGGAAAATGGAAACAGCAGTTGAAGGCCTCGTCAAATACCATTCATGAGAATCCTCAGCTAAAGATGAATATGCAACTCCTGTGCATTCAATGCCCAAGTGTAAAATCTTGTTTGGATTGATCTATCCTAATGGCAATTGTTGGATTCTGGTTTTTTTTTAGGATGGGATGTGCACATTACCAACAATGCTGGTATTGTCTGTCCCAAACTGCTTCCTCTTAACAAACAACCACATTAGTGTTTCTGAAGTCACATAGACCAGACGAAGTATGTATGGAAAGCATATTTCTTTCCAAGAACTTTTGTCAACCAAATTGAGTCATTAAACATTGTTTTCAGTGACATTTGTTCATTCATCAAAAAATCTTAATCAGAACGTCAACCGGTTTAACACAGCTGCAAAAATTAATTATCTATCTGTACATTATCCAAGACTTTAAAGCACAGATAATCAGCTCATTAATGAAAATTTAATATGCTATTTTACATTTTTGGGTTGAACCTAATCACAACTGTACTAACAACACATTGCCAAAGAATCTTATTACCGACTATCTGCTTTACAAATTTCACTTTAAAAAAAGTGTCCCTGGATCTTGCTTATACACTCAATTCAACAGCAACAATTAATTTTCTTTTAGAGTCATAGAGTGACACAGTGTGGAAACAGTCCCTTCGGCCCAACTTGCCCACACCGGCCAACATGTCCCAGCTACACGTCCCACCTGCCTGCATTTGATCCATATCCCTGTCCCATCCATGTACCTGTCTAACTTTTTCTTAAACGTTGGGATAGTCCCAGCCTTAACTACCTCCTCTGGCAGCACGTTCCATACGCCCAACACCCTTTGTGTGCAAAAGGTTACCCCTCAGATTCCTATTACATCTTTTCCCCTTCACCTTAAACCCATGTTCTCTGGCATCGATTCCCCTAGTCTGGGCAAGAGACTGTGCATCTACCCAATCTATTCCTCATGATTTTATACACCTCTATAGGATCATCCCTCATCCTCCTGCACTCTAGGGAATAGTCCCAGCCTATTCAACCTCTCCCTATAGCTCACAGCCTCTGGTCCTGGCAACATTCGTAAATCTTCTCTGCACCCTTTCCAGCTTGACAACATCTTTCCAAAAACGTGGTGCCCAGAACTGAACACAATACACCAATGCACTCACCACCGTCTTATATAACTGCAACATGATCCCCTAACTTCTATACTCAATACTCTGACTGATGAAGGCCAATGTACCAAGAGCCTTTTTGACCACCTTATCTAGCTACGACTCGACCTTAAAGGAAAAATGCACCTGCACCTGCTCTATAACACTCCCCAGAGCTCTATCATTCACTGTGTAGGTCCTGCCCATGTTAGACATGCCAAAATGCAACACTTCACATTTCTCTGTATTAAATTCCATCAACCATTCCTCAGCCCATTCATCAACCTGGCCAATCGATTAAGATCCTGCTGCAAATTTTCACAACCATCTTCACTAGCTTTTGTATCACACACTTTTGTATCATCAGCAAACTTGCTAATCTTGCCATGCATGTTCTCATCCAACTCACTGCTGCAGATGACAAACAGTAACGGGCTCAGCATGGTACCATGGGGCACACCACTAGTTTCAGGCCTCTAGTCTGAAAAGCAACCTTCCACCATCACCCTCTGCTTCCTTCCATGAAGCCAATTTTCTATCCATTCAGCTATCTCTCCTTGGATCCCATGCAATCTAACCTTCCAGAGCAGCCTGCCATGCGGAAATTTGTTGAATGCCTTACTGACGCTCATACGAACAAAGCAGACATTTAATTCCCCTTAAATAAAATGTGGTGGTGCTCCATCTTAAGTTCAGTGGTTTGCTAGGTAATTTCAAAGGACTGGTAAAGTGTCAAGTGTCAACCATAGGAAATATTGGAGTGTTTTCATATAGAGTAAGGTGGAAGATTTATTTCACCAGGGAACAAGGCGTTTCTAAAATGAAAATAGGTATGATTATTGCTCATCACTACTGGTCCAGCTTTTTAACTTCCATAATATTAAAATTCCCAAGTGTAATTTCTCCAGTGCTTGTTACAAGTCCCGTTGTTATTAATCCAATATACAATTAATCCAAGTACAAGATCGCAAGAATGAATAAAAAATTAGACATCTGTACTAGTAAATGTTTGAAAGTGTAATAACAAAACTACGGAAAGTTGCATTAAACCAAGACGAATAAAGACCTCCACCCCATTTTTTTCTCCTGTGCCTCATCCTGGTGTGCACACATTTCTCCCACTGTCCCACCTCTCATGTTGTACTTTTTCCCTGCACAGCAGGGATTTTTTTTTTCATAAAAATTTAAATGTCATGAACATAAATCTTATAAAGAGTAAATCTATGCAAATTTATATGTATTTTAAAGTGTTATGAACAATTTGAACATTATGTAAGCAAACCACAACTATTAATCCTCTTTTAGAAAAGTACTTCCAAAGAGACATTTATTGCTGCCTTCTTTAACATCTATTGATATCACTTGAGAAAATTCATTGAGAATAGAGACAAACCCAAACCGAGGCCTAGTTCTTCAAATCCCAAAAGGGATGCATTCAATATCAACCATTAATAGGATGACTCAGCTGGAGCCAAAAGAAAGCCACTACAACAGCAAGTGATTGCTCTTAACATTACAACTGCCTAGCTTTGATTGGACAGAATAAAACTATTACTGCGGCTGGTCATGATGTCAGTCACCATCAACAAAGAATTCACAATATATGTCTTTCTGTTAAACACAATTTTTCTATTAATTTAACCAACATTTGTAACACTTTGGGTATTTCAGACAGAATCCTATAACAGGCACATGTGCAAGTTAGATCAATGCCAATGATTACAGAAATACACAATATGAACAACTTAAAATATACATTTTGATAGAGATCCAATATGTCTGATTTTGCACAACAAAATCACAGGATGCAAACACAGCATTGGGCCTAATCAGCCCATGCCAGCATCTACAAATACATAGTCTGAATCACATTATTAACCTTTTACCCACTTTGCCAGATCCAAATTTTTCAATGTCATTTCAAAGGTTGTTCATTTTTTCTCCCTTCATCAATGAAACAGGAGACAAATTCCAAATTCCAATCACAGCATTCTGAAAGTTTATCCTGCCACCTATTCTAAATTCTTGTATTAACTATTTCTATAACATTGCTCCACAATATATTTTATTTGAACATAAATCATTTTTATGAAGTATAGGGTGAAATTTGAATGTTGATCACTTTTGGAATTCCATATACAAAAGTCCGTAGCACTCCAGAAATTGTTATTAATCGGATCACCAGATACAATAGAAAGACCAGACTTCGAAAAAACTGCAGTTTCCAAATTACCTCTCAAAGAAAAACCATGTCAATTAGCTCTTTGCATGAGCTTAAAAAAACCCTGATAGACAATAATAACTCAAACAACAAAGGTTTATGGACATAACAAGACTATAAGGCATATAAAACGTTTGCATGAGTTACAAAATAAAATTTTGGGTAAAATCTTTTCAAAGAATGGACATAATCATTCCCAACGCAAGTGAATACATTTAATTCTTACATAATTATCAGTTATTTCTGCAAATAAATATCTTTCTTCAAAAAATAAGTTTGTCTTGAATTCATATTATACAGGAAAGACTCCCATGTGTTTAAATAACAGAAATAAACAAATAATATGCTCAGAACTTTCCACTAATTAATATCCCACTAGTATTGAGATTTACACTAATCCTTGAGAAACTCCAAGTTAATCGTGCACATATATTAATTATATGGATGCCAGTTAGTGAAATTAATATCAATTCCCTACAAGCACTTTAATATTATTTTTCATAATATCACTTTCAATGTCAGCAAATATTCAAGAATGAAATGTACATGCCAAGCTATCAAGGTATGTTTGTTTATGGAGATCATTTCAAAACTGACACTCTAAATCAACAAGCCTTGAACCAAAAAGAAAATACCATGACAGTCTGATTATCCTAGTATTAATTCTCACCAGTTTAAAGTACATATTCACAAAGCCAAAGCAAACTAACGTTAAAATAGTCCCTCCTCACAAAACAGTTTAAATTACTGCGTTCAAAAATACATATTTTGCATTAAAACATTTACAACGATAACAATTGGTAAATCATTAAATATTATATTTACCAAACTTCATTGTTAACACTATGCGTTATGTTTTATTTAAAAACACCAAGACAATTCGCAATCAGCCTAATTTATTAGGCCACAAAAGCTCCTAGCCATATATAACAGTATGGTTAAAATACATTCAGTGCATCAAACTTGAATTAAACATTGAATGGCTGCAGCTTATAAATTTCAAATATAGACAGTTGATAATGGGAGGAAGAAACAAATTAAATACAAAATACCTTGAATGACCCGAGTACTTTTAAGTTAGTATCGAGGCCTGCAAGAGGGATAAACAAGCACAGGCCGTGACCAATGGCTGTGCACCCCTGCAGATTATTATTTTCCACACACATATATACAGGCCCGTGCAGCAACAGGGGATGATTTTACTACTTACTTGCATTTAACACGTCCAACAGCTCTGCGCAGTTTTCGCACATCTTTCACTAATTTAATCATTTATTTGCGCTGCGGCCGCTCATTAAATTCAATTGTTTGTAGTGAGACAGTTCGTTGTTTTGAAAAGGCGCTGAGGGAGGAGGAGGGGGGAGGGAGGGGGAGAGAAGGGAGGGTAAGAGGGGGGAAAAAAAATCTCAATGCAAATTAACCGATCAGAACCACAACGTCTACCTCGAGCCTCCGCGCCATTTTGATTTGGAGAAATCGTCCGGACGGGCTTCGGCTGTTTCCGTCTGCGTTCGGCTCCTTCTCCTTCGCCTCCTCCTCCGCGCACCGCACGCAGCCCGCAAGATTGTCAGGTGGCGCGCACGCGCGCGCGGCCCCGGCGTGTTGTTACCACAGCGACGGACGCTTGGACCCGACCCCGCCTTTGACAATGGTTACAATCCGATGAATGCACCCGCCCGCGTGTTGCGATTTCCTGCAGCCTTGTTGCTCTGCAAAGCACGCCGAGTGCTGCAGTGAGGGTCTCGACCCGAAACGTCACCCATCCCTTCTCTCAGGAGATGCTGCCTGTTACTCCAGCTTTTTGTGTCTATCTTTAGTTACGCTAGCTCTGTGTGCTTGGGGGGGGGGGGGGGGGGGGGGGGAAGAAGAGGGAAGGCATCAGGATCGTGTCTTCTATCTGACTGGAGAGTTCAAGACTGAAGAAGGGACTGGACCAGAAACGTCACCCATTCCTTTTCTCCAGAGATGCTGCCAGTCCCGCTGAGTTAATCCAGCATTTTTTGTCTACCCTCCATTTGACTGACGGCGGTTCATCTTTCTCTTTGCGTCCAGGAAATTTAAAGCCAATGTGTCGGAAGGAACTGCAGATGCTGGTTACACACAGAAGATTAACACAAAATGTTGGAATCACTCAGCGGTTCAGGTAGCATCTCTGGAGAAAAGGAATGCGTGACGTTTCGGGGCAGGCCGTTCTTCAGAGTCGGGGAAGAGGAAGACTGGAGATATTGAAAGGCAAGGTATGAAAACGACAGATCAAAGCAGACAGTGATCAAGGAAACGTAGAATGGCTCATTGTTGGCCATGGGGAAGGTGACAACGAGGCATACAACTAGTAACATTAATCAAGAATGAAACCAGTCGGAGAACTAGGGTGGGTATGAAATAGTTACGCTAGATCTGTAGGAAAGAACTGCAGATGCTGGTTTAAATCGAAGGTAGACAAAATGGAGTAACTCAACGGTACAGAGAGAAGAGAAAGAATGGGTGACGTTTCAGTTCTTCAGTCTGAAGAAGGGTCACTACCAGAAACATCACCCATTCCTCTCCAGAGATGCTGCCTGGCGCGCTGAGTTACTCCAGCATTTTGTGTCTACGCTAGATCTGTGCTGAGCAAGAGGAAACAAGCATCGAACTCGCATGCTCCATCTGATGGTTCATCTTTCTCTTCAAAGTTAAAACTAATGGCCTATTTCCTGACAATGAACCATTCTACATTTCCTTGAACATTTTCTGCTTTGATCTGTCGTTTTCAGACCTTTCCCCTGACTGTCAGTCTGAGGAAGGGTCTCGGCCCAAAACATCACCCGTTCCTTCTCTCCAGAGGCAGCCTGTCCCGCCGAGTTACTCCAGCATTTTTGTGTCTATCTTCGGTGTAAACTAGATCTGCAGTTCCTCCCAACACATTTCGCCTGGCAGAATCTGTCACGTTTAAAATGCTTACTCTGGGAGGCAGGTCGATTACATGACCAGATTTCTTAAAAACATTTTTTTTCATTATTCTCATTCTTTAAACACATCAGAATGCACCAAGGTTCCATGCACAATGTAGCATTTTACAGCAACTGCTTAATTAGCCCACAAATGTAAAATTTAGGATTAATGAGCTATCTTGAACACTGGATTTAGTCTCAATTTGGATGAGGCCCATCTTGTACTTACCACTGAAATTCCATTACATAACTAGGGCCATTTTGCTCTTGTTTGTAATTTTGAATTAAGAACATATAACAGTACCACACAGAAAATACACCCTTAAGCCCACAATGTCCATGCCAAAACATGATGCCAAGTTAAACTAATTTCCTTTGCCAACACGTGACCAACAACCCTCCATCATTGCATATTAATTTGCCTGCCTACCTTAAATGCCACTGTTGTATCTACCTTCAACACCACAGCAACATTTTCCAAGATATCTACAACTTTCCTTGCTTATCTCCTTTAAACTTAGACCCCATCGCATTAAAGCTATGCCCACCAGTCTTAGAACATTTTTTCTTAGGTTAGAAATGTCATCATTTACCCTGTTATGTATCTCATATTTTTATACAATTCTATTAGATCTTCCCTCTGCCTCCAACACCAGACAAAACAATCAATGTGTGGCCAACCTCCATGTAGATAATACCCTCTAATCCAAAAGACAATATGTGCAGGAGTAGGCCATTCGGCCCTTTGAGCCAGCACCGCCATTCAAAGTAATCATGGCTGATCATCCACAATCAGTACTCCGTTCCTGCCTTCTCCCCATATCCCCTGACTCCGCTATCTTTAAAAGCCCCGTCTAGTTCTCTCTTGAAAGTATCCAGAGAACCAGCCTCTGAGGCAGAGAATTCCACAAACTCACAATTCTGTGGAAAAAGTGTTTCCTCATCTTCGTTCTATATTCTTATACTGTGATCCCTGGTTCTGGACTTCCCACAACATCGGGAACATGTTTCCTGCCTCTAGCGTGTCCAAACCCTTAATAGTCTTATGTTTCAATAAGATTCCCTTTCATCCTTCTAAATTCCAGAGTATACAAGCCCAGCAACTCAATCCTCTCAGCATATAACAGTCCCGCCATCCCGGAAATTAAGCTTATGAACCTACGCTGCACTCCCTCAATTGCAAGAATGTCCTTCCTCAAATTTGGAGACCAAAGCTGCACACAATACTCCAGGTGTGGTCTATAGCATTCCACTCTTTTCCACCCAATTCAAAACCTCCACATCCCATATGTAATGCTGTATTCAGTTCTGCACAAAATACTCCAAACATGGCCTAGCCAGTCATATGAAGCTGCAGCATGACTTATTGACCATTAGACTCAATGTCTCCTCATAAATTTCAATCAAGTTCAGAAAACATGACCTGCTGTTGACAAAGCCATGCACATTTTCCTAATGAGTCAATTCTCTTCCAAATGCAAGTAACCCATATCTGGAAGAATCTTCTCCAACAGCATCCGTACTATTAACACAAGGTTAATAGGACACATTCTTGGATTATCGCTACTTGCCTTCTTAAAAGAATAGCAGCAAAATGGGGATGAGCAACAATGTTTCTTTATTTTAAGTATTCAGTATCAAAAAAGCCATTGACTGGTATTTTTAGAAATGGAAATATATTTTTAGACATTTCTTCCATTTAAAAAAAATATAGAAAGCTGTCTTTTGAATACAAAAAATACACAAGCAGGGAATTTAATCTGCATCAAACACATTGAAGCTACAGCAAAGCATACAAACGGCTACTTCAGAAGTTTAGCAGTCTTACAGCGTGGAAAGAGGCCCATCAGCCCAACTTGCCATCATGTCCCATCTACATGAACCCCACCTGCCTGCATTTGGCGCACATCCCTCCAAAACCTGTCCTAGACACATACTTGCCCAAATGTTTCTAAAACATTGCAATAGTACCTTCCTTAACTACCTCCTCCAGCAGCTGAGGGGGAAAAGATTTAATAGGAACCTGAGGGTATAACATTTCATGCAAAGGGTGGTAGGTGTATGGAACAAGTTGCTGGAGGAGGTAGTTGAGGCAGGTACTATTGCAACATTTAAGAAACATTTAGACAGGTACATGGATAGGACAGGTTTAGAGGGCCAAATGCAGGCAGGTGGGACTGGTGTAGATGGGACTTGTTGACTGTTTCCACGCTGTATAAGTATGAACATTTATGTTAGTCTGCATCTGTTTGGAGGAAAAGGGTTAATGTTTCAGGTTGAAGATCCTTTGTTACAACTGGGAAAGAGAAAAACAAATCAGTTTTAAATTGCAGAGGTGTGCCTGGAGGAAAATGGATGGGACAAAATAGATTATCTATTTATCTATGAAAGAGTAAGACCATGGTTGCTATGGGGAACAAATTGAAATTGATCAGTCAACGCAGGGCAATGAGGGAGTGACAATATAAATAATGGAGTGCTAAATGCTGCAAAATACGTGCTTTTTGCACACGTTCCACAAGTCAGGTAGTGTTCGCGGAGTGAGAACCAAAGATCCTATAGGAGAGAACATCTGAGCCAATATCACAAATGGATAACTTACAGTAAAAAATGGTCAGTTCTTATACAAATAGAGAAAGTGAGTTACCTGAAGTTTTGGAATTCCAGATGGAAGGCACTGATCTTCAAGCTTCATTGTATAGTTAAGGAAACAGTATTTTGTAACTTCTAATACTTCCCAGCAGGTCTATAATTTCCTGCTTTCTCTTCCCATATTCCCTTCATTTTGAACAAAGGAGCTACATTTGCTATTTTAAAACCTAATGGAACCTTCCCTGAATCCAGGGGAATTTTGGAAATTTAGCAAGGATTATGTTATTAAGAAATATGATAGTGACAGATTTGTGGTGGGGACTTTAAAAATAGAGGCTATAAAAGTTAATAAATCTTCATACATTATGCAACTTTTCTCAGAGGGTATTTAATATTCAGAAAGTAGAAATGCAAGTGAACACATTATTTGCACTGAAGCAAGAGCTCAATAATGAGGCACAACAAACTAGAATAAGCCAATAACAAGTACGAAGATGAGAGAAGGCTATTGATGAGCATGATCAAAGTCAAAGCAAAATTTATTCGTCACATGCTCCCGAAGGTGCAATGAAATGAATTTGTCAGTAGCGATACTTAAAAAAACACGCAATAAAATAGAATTTATCACAAACATCCACCACAGCATTCTTCACTGTGGTGGAAGGCAACAAAGTTCAGTCAGTCCTCCTCTGTTCAACTGTGGTCAGGGCCGTAAACCCTCCTTAGTTGCCGCCACGGACGGCCGGATGTACAGGCCCTCCCGCCGGGATGATCTAAACTCAGACGTCGGCGCGGCTTGGAGAGACTGAATCCGCACTACTGGAGACCGCGGCTTCAGGATGTTGTAGGCCTCAGGCTGGCAGTCGGAGCTCTTCTCCGGCAAGGGATCGATGGTAAGTCCACACCACGCCCGCGGCCAGAAGCTCCACAGATCACAGCCCCATGATGCCAAAGTCACCAGGAATGCGAACGGAACGCTGGTTTCTGGCAATCCCTGGCAAGGGTTTGCCCCCACTCCGTGATGGAAAAGTCCACGCTGCGCCTGTTGCTGAAGCTCTGAGCCCGACTCCGGGAAAAGCCGCTCCAATCCATGCTGTTAGGCCACAAGAGGGGAGGTGGAATAGCAACATGGAAAAAGTTGTGTCTCCGTCGAGGGTGACTGAGGAAAGGTTTCCCCCTTCCCTTCTTCCTCCCCCAACCCCCCCCCCCCCCACACAAGACACACCGAGAAACACCCATAACAAAACCACTTACACAAATAAAAAAAAAGTCGAATTAACGACTACGCTGCTGGCAGGGCAGCCGACTCGCAGCGCCCCCAACCAATCAGCAGCATAGCCTGGATGTGAATGAACCAATTTATTTTAGGATGCATTGCAATATAATACAGCAGTAATAAAATATCCAATAAATTCAGTTACAATTTTATCCAGAGAAAATATGCATTAAACAGGCAACAAATGTGGCTAAATGTTCAGTGATTAAATACTGGTAAAATCTTTGAATCGAATGACGTTTTATCAAAACTGTCCAGTGACCTACAAAAAAATTTAAAATTCAAATTTAAGAACAAAACCGAAGAAAGAATCACTAGCAAAAGACAGATTTAAATGTAAACCAAATTTATTTTGCTCTTAAGTAGTGTTCTTGAAGCACTACAGCATGGTAAACAACGTAAATTAGTACAAGTCATCTCAAAAGCCATCAGTATTTTCATGAGCTGTTTATAAAGATGCAGCCTATGCCAACTCGATAAATATTTAACTACTTTCACTTAGAATTAATGAAGGCTCAACAAATGAGCAACACTCCTCATTGAGGAAAACAAAAAGCTGTTGTCGACAAAGCGACAGCACATACATAGACAAAAAAAATTCATAAAAAATAACCAAGTGTACTGTGTTCCCAAGTCATTCAAGATGCTTTACACTGGGATGATGTGCACATGATCTTGCCGCAAACCTATCAGGCTAGAATTGCATTAATTCAGTCAAGCATTACCATTTCTTCCAACTACCCATAGATACAATTGAAAAGCAGCACTTGGACATGCCTGACACTATGCTTTGAATATCCCCACCCCCACCCGACCCAACAGATCACTTTCATTCCTAGGTTGCATAAAGGCTATGCTACAACAAAGTAACACACACCCAATTTAAGAGAATGGTCATCAATTACTGAAAATAATTCCTATCTCTCCTGTACACTTTGCAAGCAGAGGCACAAGCAAAGCCCTCAGCTCTCTTTCCTCCCCTCCCAAACCATAAAATGGGACACAACTGATCTTTCAAAAGTGATTTGATTCACACAACTGCATGCAAATCTAAACAAAGATGACAAAACTTCGAATTTATAACAATGGAAAGATATTACACAAGAAAAAACTTCCATACAAATCGCATACTAAGTAAAAAGAGCTATCAGGTGACAAAGGATTTAATATACATATATTGGCATCATTTTTGGTCAAGACACTTGTGCATTATCTTCTGCAAAGCTACATTAATGAAGGCAGAACAGAAGAAACAGCACAACTTGGTTTACTCCTTATCTCAATCATACATTTCCTCAGGGATTTCATGTGGATTAAGAATACCAGGAACAGACATTTGAAGTTTATGTTTTTCTTCTTGTGCCTGGCGTAAAGCAGCTTCTCTTTCTTCTAAGAACAAATCAGCACTATCTTCTCCAGCAAACTCCTGCAAGGAAAAAAAACATTTGTTTAAAATAACCAAGTTTTGATTAAATGGCCTTCCACATTTAAATGGAACATTTTCACACTGCCATATTGGACAGTCATAAACACGCTTCTACCCTTACTTACCTCCTCCAACCTCATCTACTGCATCCGTTGCTCCAGATGCCAGCTGATCTACATCGGTAAGACCAAGCGGAGGCTGGGCGATCGTTTCGCCAAACATCTCCGCTCGGTCCGCAATAACCAACCCAACCTCCCGGTGGCTCAGCACTTCAACTCCCCCTCCCATTCCGTATCCGACCTCTCGGTCCTGGGCCTCCTCCACGGCCAGAGTGAGCAACACCGCAAGTTGGAGGAACAGCACCTCATATTCCGCTTGGGGAGTCTGCATCCTCTGGGCTTAAACATTGAATATTCTCAATTCTGTTAACCCATACTGCCTCCTCCCCCTCTCACTTCTCCCTCAGCCCTCGGGCACTAGCTTCTCATTTTCACACTCTAAACAGCTTACAATGGCCTGTTTCCTTTATTATTGATACTTTTATGCATATCTGTCATTCATTGTTCTTTATCTCTCCACATCACCATCTATATCTCTCGTTTCCCTGATCCCTGACCAGTCTGAAGAAGGGTCTGGACCCGAAACGTCGCCTATCTCCTTCGCTCCTTAGATGCTGTTGCACCCGCTAAGTTTCTCCAGCTTTTTGTGCAACACCAAATTACTACCTTATTCATTCATTTAAGCCTCAAAGCATTATTGCTTCAGGACACCACATTGTACAATGTACTGCCAGTTCTCAGACACCGTGAATCTCAGTTTCTGCATATTTTCACCGTTTCCCATGATGAACTTAAAAGTAGTAAATCCACAAAGAACGGATATTTTGGCACAAGAATTGTGATGCCTTCACAGAAAAAAGATAGTTTGACAAGTCACTACGCTTTACCACAGCATGAACTCTGCTTTCCCTCCATCCTACCTTTCATTCTTTTTCCCAAATCCATGCTGCACCCTACAATTTGATATTAAGAGTTGAGGAATGGTTTAGATCCATAGCAATTAAATGCAGGTATTAAATACTGATTTTAATTCAAATCAGCAAACCTTTATCAAGGACTAGACCAAGTGGGACTCGTTGGGTCCCTGCCTGGTCCCCCAAACGCAATATTCGATCACTCACCCATAGCCCCCATGGGAGGTCTGGTCCCCCAATTCAACCCGTTCCCCAACGTAAGATTCCACCACTCATCCGTTCCCCCAATGCAATATTCGACCACTCACCCATAGCCCCCAAAGGAGGCCTGGTCCCCCAAAACAACCCGTCCCCAACGCAAGATTCCACCACTCACCCATTCTGCCAACGAAACCCGTTCCCCCGATGCAATATTCCACCATTCACCTATAGCCCACAACTATGCGGATCTGCTAATTTTTTCCACCCATAAATTTTTTTTTTTTCTTTAAATGCAATGAATGTGATGTAGGCTATTAAACTCTGCTGTGGCTTTGCAATAACAAAATGTGCTGGGTTAAGGCCCTGTCTCATGGTGCGAGTCCACCCAAGAGTGACCCCAAGTGAAAGAAAAAAAACGGACTCGTGGTTATGCACGAGATTCAAAGTTTATGGTCAAGTTTTTAACCGAGTTCCCACGGGCATGTTTTTATACGATGTGCCAAGGTGCTCTCCCGTGTTACCAAGTTCATCTCCCGTTACACTTGAGCCAACCGTGAATGAAGGTATGTTTTAATAAAGCAACAATGTTAAAGAAAACATCTCCATCCTGTGGCTTTGAGTTAAAGATAGATATCAGCGCGGCTGCATCTATTAATATGACCTACAGAGGGAAAATGCGCATCAGATTGTTGGGAGACGGAGCTCAGGGTTCGCCTCCTGAGCTGCTTTGGTCCCCAGGCGTGAGGGAGGTTGGGGAGGGTGGGGGGGGGGGGGCGTCATTAATCTGTCTGGGGTGACAAGTCTCTTGGGTTAGGAGTGGTGTGCAAGGGAGTGGTGTGCAAGGGAGGCATAATTCCCTCCAATCTCTCTGAAGCCCCGGACGAGAACAAAGGAAACCTAACTTGGCAGCGCGTACAAGCCCTTTGTATATTCGGGTCTCGACCCGAAACGTCACCTATCTCCTTACTCCTTCACTCCTTAGATGCTGCTGCACCCGCTGAGTTTCTCCAGCCTTTTGTGTACCCCCGTTGTATATAACTTTGCTGCTGAGTGCACACCCACTCTCTCTCCCTCTCTCTCTCTCTCTCTCACTGCAGCTCAGAGCCCAACCTCGCCATCCTATAGTGGTAACATTCACATCGGGTCCCCTCCACACCCACACCCCCTCTCTCCGACACACACCCCCCACAAGGCAACAGGCAGCGTGAGAGACAGAGAGTTTGTAGGGTGTTAGTTTTGTATAAGGATTTATTATTAAATTATTAGCCAAAGTCAGATTTACTTATTTTAAACGAAGTTTGGAGCGCTTGACAATACTTTTTTTTCTCTTTGCGCTCGTTTTCAGAACGGGTTCAGACCCCGCTTAGCTCGTTGCCCCCTTTGAACCAAGCCCTGCGAGAGGGAGGGAGGGAGGGAAGGTGTGAGTGAACAAGAGCGCCGAGGAGGAGAGGGAAATGGGGGGGGGGGGGGGTGGGTGGAGGAGAAATAGGGAAGAAGTTAGTTGTTCAGATCAGAAACCTGAAGGCTGGGAGCCATAATGGTGAAGAGCACACCCAGTTCTTCTGAGGAGTGCATAAGAGACATCGATCCGAAGCAATGTTCCTCTAGAACTATAACTGAAACCGTGTCCACATCACCTCCTCTTGGTCGCACCGCAACACCAAATCTACGCGTCAGGAAAATCCATTGATTCATCTCCGTGGTTTTTATAGCTAATTTTCCAATAAATAACTGCAGTAATCACCCCCTGAAAGGGTAGGATAGGGCTGAAGCCCAGTGTTTAGACGTTGGAATGTTTTTTTTTATCATTCTAATAGAATGATTTTCCAACTCCTGTGGTAATTAAACCTTTTTTTCACTCCTAGTTTTTTTAACATATTTTTAGGATATACATTATATATAAAAGTGTACACATGGGAAAATAAGACGAAAATGACCAAAAAGCAAAGAATATTTATCTAGGGTGAATTAAATTTTGTGATTAAGACTCGAGTGTGAATGGCACTGAAATAATTTAAAGAGTTCCCACGGTAGACTCACGATTCACTAAGTTAAACGCACGGGCCCTACGTTCTTACAACGAGTCTAAATGTTTCAGTTTTAATCTTGAACACTAAATTTGACTCGTGGAAAAAGTCAAACATGTTTGACTTTTTTCACGAGTTCACAAGTTTCACGGGTACCTGCCGTTAGCGCCAGGAGTGGACAAGTTGATCGCGCGAGGTCCGACGTTCCGGCTACGTTGGCTGTACGTGATCACCACGAGTGAAAACTCGGGGTCACTCGTCGGCCAACTCGCAACGTGAGACAGGGGTTTTAGGCTGGCAGATTCTTCCCCTGAAGGACTGTGTCCTGGGATAGCAACATTGTAGCTTTGATTGGCAGCTTATGTAAATGAGATCCCATTGTGACATCATAGCTGCAAGCTGCCAGCAACTGCCACCATAGTGTTTTTGTCAAACAGGATTTTGTAAAGTTTTAAATGTGAAATAACTTGTAAAATATAACATCAATCTGAACGAAACTTGATACAATCCACCACTGGACAATTGTGAGTACGGTAGTGCAGAAATGTTAGCACTATCGTGTACCGTTTTGGCGTAGTTCCGGGATCACATACGCACGCATAGATAGAAACAAGATGAGTTTTAGTAATACACTAGACCAACTGGGACCCGTTGGATCCCTATCACACGGGAGGCCTGGAACACAATATTGCACCACTAACAATAAAACAACAAAAAATTGCAATTGCACTTCCCCAATTTCTGGAGCGCTAGTAAGAGTGTTGTGCACTGAAGGAACTGGTTTCCAGATGGCTAGTATGGACATTGTGGGCCAAATGGATTCTTGGGTTGGCAGCTCAGTCACTCAAGCCTGTTGTGCTGGCAGCTCACTCACGGCTGGTGGGCTCGCAGTTGACTCATGGCTATTCCTTGAAATTCCATTTCAAGCACGGTGCAAGGGCGCCAAATTCAAGTGTAGTTTCATACCATTTCAAGCAGGGTGCATGGCCACTAAAGACAGCGAGTCGTGACCTCTCCCTCCCCCATCTTGCAGAGACTGAGCCATGCCCACGTCTGGGTTTTATAGTCTCTCCCCCACCCACCAGAAGGGGCGTGGCCTTCATGGCGTGACTGACATGAGAATCTCAACATTTTTAAAACACTGATAACTCTTATTTTTCATCGATGGGAAAAATCCTCAGCACCTGATGAGCAGAGGGGGACTAGAGTAAGATGGCCAAAAAACACAGCCGTACATGGTAACGCTTTTTCTAAAATCAATACAAAGCGCAAACAGGAAGTGGACAAGATTAGACCTTTAATTATCTAGAGGGCAAGGCAGCTCTAATTAGGTAAGGCAGCTCTAATTAGGTAAGGCAGCTCGCTGTAGTACTTTCAAAACCAAAGGCAACACAGCTTGCTTTAGCACTATCAAAACCAAAGGCAACACAGCTTGCTTTAGCACTTTCAAAACCAAAGGCAACACAGCTTGCTTTAGCACTTTCAAAACCAAAGGCAACATAGCTTGCTTTAGCACTTTCAAAACCAAAGGCAACACAGCTTTAGCACTTCCAAACCAAAACACATTTTTGTATTTTCAAAACACATTTTCAAACCACATTAAGGGCACTGACAGGTCAGTAAAACCACTCAGTTTAGTAGACATGTGTTCAATGTTATTCACAGCTCAGACTGAGATTTGCGACCTCTTGCTCTCCCATCTTGCAGAGAACTGAGGCACCTCCACGTTTCCAGGTTTTATAGTCCCTCCGGAAGGGGCTTGCCCTTCAGGAGCTCAACATTTTTTAAACACTAATAACTCTTATTTTTAATCGATGGGGAAAATCCTCTTGTCCTGTACAGCGGAGGGGGGGGCTCAGAGTGAGATGGCCAAAAATCACAGCCATAAGTGGCAGCGTTTTTTCTAAAATCAATATATAGAACAACAAGAAATGGTAAAGATGAGACCTTTAGTTATATATATAAAAATAAAACAAGACTTTTAATAGTATACTAGACCAAAGTGCGACCCGTTGGGACTGCTCCCCTAACGCAATATTCCAACACTCATCCGTTCCCCGTTGGGTCCCTGTCACACGGGAGGCCTGGTCCCCCGATGCAACCCGGTCCCCCAGGCGATATTGCACCACTAACCCGTAGCCCCCATGGGAGGAGTAGTCCCCCAACTCAACCTGTTGCCGAACGTAACATTTCCAGCACTCCTCAGCCTCCCCCAGCACTGGACTTGGAAAAACAAATCCCAATTGCACTTCCCCAATTGCAATACCAATTGACTGTCCTCTCTCCTGTCCTGCCAGGATTATGATGGCTACATTGTTGCAAATGTCAGGTGCACTTGCTGTTATATCCATTGAGGTGAAAGGTTCAGAGTGTACCTGTCTTGCAACTTTGTATCAAAGTGTGTTGGAAGCTGTGAGGAATGATTCAACTGTAAAAATCTTGTGAAAGTTGGCATTTTTAAAGCTTTAATCACAAATAACTCGAGAAGTATAGGATCAAATCTTAAGTAAACCCGATCAGTGCCTGGACAGGAAAAATGTCAACCGGAATATGTAAAAATGTTATAGTTACCGCGTAGGTTATTTGTGCAGAAGACACCCACATATATACAGACATGTACAAGAGTTTTAATAAGGATATGATATATACTGGACCAAGTAGGACCGATTGGGCCCCGTTCCCCCAACGCAATAATCCACCACTCACCCGTTCCCCCAACGCAACCCGTCCCCCCAACACAATATTCCACCACTCACTCATAACCCCCATGGGAGGCCTGGTCCCCCAACGGGGTCCATGGGGCAACAGAAGCTTAGAATTTTTCTAACACATAACCAGTACAATAACCCCCAAAAGATAAATATTTCATTAAATATTTCATGTATAACTTCATACAGCAAAAAAAATCTTTACAAAAAGTTACATTAAATGTCTCTTTGCCTAGCACTCTCAAATGTTACCTGAAATCCCTCTTTGCCTACCACTGTGTGCAAACAGAACAGAAAAATGATTGATAAACAACCAATGACATAAGTAACATTACCTAATCTCTAGTTTGACTTCCTCTTTGCCCGACACTTTCTTTTTGTAATCTTGCTCAACATGGCTTCCCTGTGCTTCTTTCTTGCCAGTTGAGCTGCTAACATGTTAATTTCTCTTTGCTTCTGCTTTAGTAAAGGAAGCTGGTCGGTCATTGGCCGCAACGCCCCTCGAGACTGCGTCTGATTGGCTGCCAAGTGATTGGCCCACTTTGATGAAGCCCTTTGAGACAACGGCTGATTGGAGAAATATAGGCTGAAGCGGTTTCTAAGGGAAACTAGTTGGTGATTGAACGCAACCCCCTTAAAGACAGCGGTTGTTCGGCCGCCAAGTGACCGGTACGAAGCGCATTAAGTAATCGTACTTGATGCCCTTGGCGACAGCAAAAAAAAAAAAAAATCGGAATTCAGATTTAAATCGGAAGAATATCATGCCTGTTGTTCCCCTTCGCAGGCTGGATGCGGAAATTTCCTGAAATTATTTAATTTCCCTAAGACAACCAGAATTTCCCAAATTTCGGGGAATTTCCTTGAAAGTGGAAACACTGAAATGAGATCCCATTGTGATTGGAAGACTTGAGACGCCATTGTGACATCTTCACTGGAAGCTTCCAGAATAGTCTCGCTCTCAGTTAGTTATTATTCTCAAGTTTTTTTTTTAAACCTTTAATTATCAATAACTTGTGAAATATATCATCAGATCTGAAGCAAAACTTGACAAGATCCCATTCTCACATGGGAGGCCTGGTCCCCCAACACAATATTCCACCTCTCACCCATAGCCCCCAACTGCACAGGCACGGCTGACTCACGGCATTCTGGGCTCACTCACTGAATGACGGCTTTCTGGACTCGCTCACTGACTCACGGCTTTCTGGACACTGACTCACGGCTTTCTGGACTCACTCACTGAATGACGGCTTTCTGGACATTCACTCACTGACTCACGGCTTTCTGGACCGGGGGGGGGGGGGGGGGGGTATGTGTTGTGTGTGGGGGGGGGGGAGGGGAGCTGTGAGGACAGGGGTGAGGGTGGCTACGGGCATCGCTCAGCGCTTCCCGGCCGCACTCACGCCACGGCTCCCGGCTGCACATCACTCCACGGCCTCAGCGCAGCTCACGGAATCAGCCCGGCATCAGGGGCTTTATTCTCCTCACCCCGGTGATTGATAGCGGGTGCCAGAAGGGGCGTTTATGGTGGCTGACAGAAGAGAAGACCAATCTGCCACTCACGATATTTTTTTAAACCTTTGTAACTTTTCTCATATTTCACTGATCAGAACAAAACTTGGTGGGTTGGAGCAGAGAACGGCGAGTAAGGTGGCGAAAAAACCCTAGCGATATAGGGTAGCGTCTTTGCGCAAATTTAATTACAATGCAGTGGTCAAGATGAGAGTTTTAGTAATAGTATAGATAGATATAGATTACTGGCAGACTACATCTGCACGAATGTCTATTTTAAAGGTTGTACAAACTAATGCCTTTTTAAAAAGACATCTACATTAAAATACCATATAATAAGCACATATTGAAATAACTACTTGTGTAAATAATTTTCAAAGTGGAACGTCACATTTTCTACAAACAGTTTGGGTCAAATTGCTTTTTCTTTTAAAAAGAGTAAAATGAATGATTTTTATGACAAACCTAAAACTAAAATCAGTGCTAAGCCCCAATTTCATAATCAGACAACTTTGCAAATTGTGGGTTGAATGGTTGGTTCTGTTAAACAGAATGATTTCTACAACAGAGCAATCTAAAGTGTCTCAAGGGCTCAACCCGAAATGTCACCCATTCCTTCTGTCCAGAAATGCTGCCTGCCCTGCTGAGTTACTCCAGCATTTTGTATCTATCTTCAGTGTAAATCAGTATCTGCAGTTCCTTCTTAAAATCACACTCAATTCTATCCAAGTCAATATAACTGTCAGTCATACATGTAAGAATGTGATTAAATAACTGTAGTTTCTATTAGACTGATAAATATATTGCTAACAAGTTGTGACTGAAATTAGTCCATTTAGCGGACTATGGACAACAATTCCATTAACTGCAAAATAATCACCTCAATAACATCAGTTTACACGGCAATATTTGATTTATCTTGCTTGTATAATTGTTGGTAAGTGAAGACTGGCTTCACTAGAACATTTAGAACTGATGTCTTGAGACATTTGAAATCTGACAAAAACTGTGTTACCTTGATTTGGACAAGGAAATCTCTCAGATGTTCTTTAAAAGCTGCAATGTCTTGATTCAAACTGAAAAGCCCCGTTACAAATAACTTTACTTGTGCCCTGTAACAAGAAATGGAAACTTAAGTAACAAAGTAAATGATTCAAAGAGATTTCCTTAGAACAATTAAAACCAACTTACTCTTGTAGATGTGGAAAAGCAGATTTCAATAGATTAGCCACATAATCCTGAATGAATACATGATTGGTGACAGGATTTGTTGGGTTAAGGGGAACTGATATTTTTCCTTCCTCCACCAGATTAAACATGTATGCAAGTATTGATGCATGCATTGTCAAACCTAAAAAAGCATTAAAGAGTTAAAAATAACTATCCAGACCTTCAAAAGCATTACAATTCTTCAATCTTCAATTTAACAGACGTGATGATTTGTTTAAATTTTAACATCCATTATGAATAATCCAAACATGACATCAATGTCAAGCATGCAGTGATATGTAATTAACTATTATACCAAACATCACAACCTATTACAACCAAACACACACATTTTACCATAAAAATAAACAGCATTTGAAAAAATTACCACATTTTAAAGAAACACTACTATTGTCTATTGTATGGTGTTTTTTTCATATATTGCAAGGTTAAAAAGCAAAGACCATTAATCTGGAACCCAGTTAGTCTTGAAACTAATATTTCTCCATTGATCTTTAGAAATATCAACACTTTCAAACAGATATTACTTATTCACAATGACCAATACACAATTTGTGGTAAAATTGATAGAACCTATTAAATTACAACACTTACATTTCTTAAATTTTATACATTTTAAGCACAGTCAACAATTAAAAACAATTGTAGGTAGACACAAAATGCTGGAGTAACTCCCAGGCAGCATTTCTGGAGAGAAGGAATGGGTGAAGTTTCAGCTCGAGACCCTTCTGCAGAGTGATGTCAGGGGAGTTGGAGGGATAGAGAAGGAATGTAGTCAGTGACAGTAAGACTGGTGGAAGAACTGGGAAGGGAGAGGAGATAGCGAGAGGGGGAAAGCAAGGGTTATTTGAAGTTAGAGAAGTCAATGTTCGTACTGCTGGGTGTAACTACCCAAGCGAAATACGAGGTGCTGTTCCTCCAATTTGCGCTGGGCCTCACTCTGACAATGGAGGAGGCACAGGGCAGAAAGGTCTGTGTAGCAATGGGAAGGAGAATTAAAGTGTCCAGCAACCATGAGATCAGATTGGTTCAGGTTGGTGAGGGAAGGTGTGCAGATCGTTCAGTATGCGTTTGGTCTCACCGATGTGCAAGAGTCCACATATTGAACAATGGATACAGTAGATGAGGTTGGAGGAGGTGCAAGTGTGGAAAGGATTATCGGGTCCCTGGACAGAGTTGTGGGAGGAGGAATAGCGACAGGTGTTGCATCTTCTGCAGTTGCAGGGGAAGGTACCTGGTTTGGGTGGGAAGAGATGAGTTAACCAGGGAGTTGCGGAGGGAACGGTCTCTGTGGAAGGCGGAAAGGGCTGGAGATAGGAAAATGTGGCTAGTGGTGCGATCCCGTTGGAGGTGGCAGAAATTTCAGAGGATTGTGTATTGTATGCGATGGCTGATGGGTGGAAACATAGAAACATAGAAACATAGAAAATAGGTGCAGGAGTAGGCCATTCGGCCCTTCGAGCCTGCACCGCCATTCAATGTGATCATGGCTGATCATCCAACTCAGTATCCCGTACCTGCCTTCTCTCCATACCCCCTGATCCCTTTAGCCACAAGTGCCACAAGGAAGGTAAGGACTAGGGGGAAATTGCGGGGTACCGAGAAGACACGAGTGAGGGCCGCATTTATAATTGGAGAGGGGAACCCCCATTCCCCAAGGAATGAGGACATCTCGGATGTTCTTGTATGGAACACCTCATCTTGGGCGCAGATGCGGCGTAGACAGAAGAATTGGGAGTAGGGGAGAGAGAACGCAAGTATTTGGTAGCATTTTGGGCAAAGTATTGGCAAACTCGTCCCAACAAAGTTATTTTTGCGTGCAGGAGAATAGGCTTTTGAAACAAATTAAACACCAATAGTGATACAATTTTTAAAACGTTCCTTTCCATGACCACAAATAAACAATCAGTTGACCAACTCTTTCACAATGTCATAGTGGAATCGTAAATTAAGTTGTCACTGGAAGAGAAACATTTTCGCCACCTCCAACGTGACCACACCATTCACCACATCTTTCCATCTCCTCCCGCTCCCTCCGTAACTCCCTGGTCAATTCGTCCCTTCCCACCCGTACCCCCCGCCCCGGGCACTTTTCCTTGCAACCGCAAGAAAAGCTACACTTGTCGCTTTACCTTCCCCCTTGGCTCCATTCAAGAACCAAAGCAGTCGTTCCAGGTGCGACAGAGGTTCACCTGCACCTTCTCCAACCTAATCGATCTGCTCTAGATGTCAGCAGATCTTTATCGGAGAATCAAGCGTGGCTTGGCGATCGCTTCGCCGAACAACTCCGCTCCGGTCTGCAATAACCAACCTGATCTCCCAGTGGCTCAGCACTTGAACTCCCCTTCCCATTCTGAATCCGACCTTTCTGTCCTGGGCCTCCTCCGTGGCCAGAGTGAGGACCACTGGAAATTGGAGGAGCAGCATCTCTATTTTTCTCTTGGGTAGCTTATATCCCAGCGGCATGAACATTGACTTCTCTAATTTCAGGCAGCCCTCACTGTCTTCTCCCCTTCTCAGCTCTCCCTCAGCCCTCTGGCTCCTCCTCTTCCTTTCTCCTTCCCGCCCCCCCCCCCCCCCCCCCACATCAGTCCGAAGAAGGGGTTTGGCCCAAAACATTGCCCATTTCCTTCGCTCCATAGATGCTGCCGCACCCGCTGAGTTTCTCCAGCACTTTTGTCTACCTTCGACTTTCCAGCATCTGCAGTTCCTTCTTAAACAGGAAATGCAGATGCTGGTTTACCAAAAAAATGCTGAAGTAGGTCAGGTCGCATCTCTGGAGAACATGGATAAGTGACGTTTGCGGCCGGGATGCTTCTTCGGACTGATTATGGTAGGAGAGCAGGATGTAGCGGAGAAAGGTGGAAGAGCGAAGTGACAATTCAAAGCCTGGCAAGTGATAGGTGAATACAGGCGACTGGTGGTGGTCCTCACCTTTCACCACACCAGCCTCTGCATCCAATCCATCATTCTCTGTCATTTGAACCACCTTCAACTTGGTCTCTCCACCAGTCACATTTTCTCATCACCACCCCTTACTGCCTTCCAGAGATCACTCCCTCTGCAACTCCTGGATCATTCACCCTTCCCACCCAAACCACCACCTTCCCAGGTATTTTCTGCTGCCACTGCAGGAGATGCAACCCCTATACGTAGATCACCTCCCCCACATCCATCCAGGAACCCCAGCAGTCCTTCCAGGTGTGAAAGAGGTTCACGTGCACCTCCTCTAACCTTATCAACGGCATTTGGTGTTACTGATACAAGGGTGAGCCAGGCCATACAACATTCAAAATAATGAAAATAGTTTAATAGGATTAAACAAATTAATTTAATATAACTCTCGACTGGATTATCAAGTCGTTAACATTTATTCGTCACTTGCACATAAAGTGCAAGTGAAATCAACATTTCTCAAAACAAATGTTTTAGTTTAAACATTATTAGTACTTAATAAATGTAATAGATTGCAACAATTCTGGGTATTTGATATAAAAGACCCTTACCAGCAGTGTGAGATGTATCTGTGACAACGGAAAAGATGTGTTGGAGGACATCACAAAAATAAGTCTGATAGAAACTTTGTGCTGCTGCTTCTTCCTGCGCAACATTTTGCAGAAGTGTGTAGAGAATCTGTAGACCTGTGATAGAAAACATTCCGGTTGCTGGTCATTACCAAACATTTTAACAAATTTACTAGGTAGAAAGTAAGTAATTTTAAACAAACCTGTATCAGCGACATTTCTCATGGTGTGTTTAAAAGCCCATATAATGGAATCTAAAACTAGCTTAAATTGTGCTGGAGGAATGGCTAGGAATGCTGGGAAACAATGTGAATTAACAGCTTGTAAAAGCAGGAAGAAATTTGTTCTATGTTCTGGATATTCTTCGAAGTCCTGAAAGAGAAAGCATTTAATTTTTTTCTAATAACAGCTGAAGAGAGGAACGACAACTAATTTACTAATTGCACAGCAGTGATTGTACCCACAAGAATTCATGACAGGTCTGCACATCGTGACGATGGGTTTTAGTACAGCAAAGCGGGATGAAGAATGGTCAGTACTCAAATGATAATAAATACGAATGAAAAGATGTTTCCGAGGATGTACTACTTTTAAAATGACCATGTTTAACGACTTTGGCAGCTTTTTTTTTTAAACCTTTCATCTCTTATATTATCACTGGCCGAGGATAAATTTGCTACTTTAACTGCAGAAAAGCAATCTTTCCCCTGCATCTTGATCAACAGCCTCTAAGCATTTAAAGACATTTGAACTTATTGTTTGTTGGGAAATCATGGTAACTTGATATTTTGTGTTGTGCTTCACTTTACAAAGATGAGGTTTCTTTCTATTCAACTACAATGCTCCATCATAATCACCCACTCATAATTGAGCAAAAGGTAAATTGATTTGAAAAACAAAACCACCTGTTTTTTACCTAATCCACCAAACATCCCAGACACCAACTTTACCCCAAACCCACTCTCCAGAAGAGATTAAAGTGTTCACCACTGCATCGTATTTTAAATTAATAAACTGTTTTAAACAAACTAATAAATTGCTAGATAGCATTTCCCAATTGTCAACACATTAATCTTCTCATAAATCTACACATATTGAATCTATATCTAGCAATGTTACAAAATTTTGAGATTTAAAAAAAATCAAGTCTGCAATTTAGCCCATCAAAGCATAAAAAGTTTAATTTGACACCTTTCATATCTCCAGTATTAAAAAAGTTATGGCCATTTTCATACTCAGAAATTAGCACCTTGTTCCCTATTGCTTTTCCATTGACTTAACACAAAAGCTGTGATCGAGGACAGTCAAAAGCCCATAACTTTCTTAAAAATTAAGAGAACTGAATGAAATGAAATGGATGACCTGAAATTAAAGCATATAATTAGTTACCTAATTGTAGCTAATTACAAAATTCAATTACTAGATCTAAACATCTATCAATTTCTTAAGAAAATGTTACCATTTTTTAAAAGCCTAAGTGTCCAAATAACATTCACACACAAAATCACAATATAACATGATTTTAAAATCTCATTGTCATGAATTTATAGGCCAAATGGAAGGAATTTAGTTCCTGTAATTCCCGTAAATTAATGGACATTTAAATCAACTGGCGAGTGGGTTTTGATGGAACGTGATGAATTGGAACGTTGCAGTTTGCGGTGAATTTAACCCCCCGTATCGGCAGGAAAAACACTGCCGGTTCGTATATTTTTTGTCACCTTTTCGCAACATGAAATTTTGATTAAAGGCTTCCTAAGAAGCACGTTTTTAAATGTAAAAATAAACTGTGTACCTTCTTTTGTCCCCTACGTAAGATCCGTCCCGTTGTCGGCGTTGACAGCATTAGAGGATGACTTTTAATTTACTCCTGCTTTTAATTTTTCCAGCGCTAATTTTAATAAACTGAATAAAATGGCAGTCGAACCGATTTTTCTTCAGCAACTAAAAAGCCTGTTCAAAATTGATTTAAATAGTCTGAAGAAAATCGCATTTTAAACCCTCCCCCCCCCCCCCCCCATCAAAGGCACCAAAGTCGTGCACACGGGCAGTGACAGAACTGCAGCGCCACAAAAGGTAAGTTTTGTAACATACCTACTGTATCAATTGATCAATGGTTTTAAACCTAAAACTTAAAACTAACGTATATTTTCACTTTCTCAGGCCAAGCACATCATAGATTAATTGTGTATGCAAAAAGCTGACAACTCCATCAAACATCACCACTTGATGTCTGGGAATCAAATCTGGTGTCCCAAACGCACACACAAGCAGGTGAAATTTCTAAATTCTTTTCTAAATTCACCAACTATTCATCCTGTCATGTCACTTCAATCTTGTTACTCACCTGAAATGAACATTCCACACATTAAATAACAAAGGAATTAAGTGGTTGATGTTGATAACGTAATTACAATCAGCCCTTATCTCCAGCACATTGGTAGGTGCAACATATACCACAAAACACAAGAAACCTGTTTTGTCAGCACCACTAACCTTATGGCCCCTTTATAATTGACTTTAAATAAATGTAGATGGGCTAGTCACTCAGTTAGTTGACAACACCAGGATAGCTAGAGCTGGACTATGAGAAAAGTTGTCAAAATATACAAGGGGTTGTAGATCAGTTACAGAAATGACAACTGGAATATAATCCAAGCAAATGTGTGGTATTGCATTTTGGCAAGTCAAATGCAAGAGAAAAGGATACAGTTAACAGCAAAGCCTTTCACAGCATTGATATCCAGGGAGATTTTGGAATCAAGTCCATCGCTCCCCGATAGTGACAACACAAATAGATAGCATGGTAGGAAAGGTGTTTGTATGTATACTTGCCTTTATTGGTTAAGGTATTGAGTCAGGAACTCACATAAATTTGGTTAGGCTGCATTTGATGTATTGTGTGCATTTCTGGTCACCTCATTACAGGAAGGAAGGTTGTGGAGTTTTTGGCAAAAGTTCAGAAAAGGTATGCCATGCAAAAGAGGATATTAATTATCCAGAGAGGTTGGACTGACATGGGATAGTTTTTTGTGAAATGACAGAGGTTGAGAAAAGACCTAGTAGAAGTATATAATATTATGAGAGGCATAGATAGGGCAGAGTCAAAACCTTTTACCCAGGGTGGAAAGGTCAAAGACCGGAGGGCATAGGTTTAAGGTGAAAGGAGCAAAATGTAAGCATGTGCAGGATAATTTTTCTTTTAAAAACAGTGGATGATGGGTTCCCTGGAACAGACTGCCACGTGTGGCATTGGAGGCAGATACAATAGTTGTGTTTAAGTGGCTATTAGTTAGCCACAGGGATATGCAGGGAATGGAAGGGGATGGGTCATGTGCAGGCAGTCAAGATTTTACTTAGGATCATGTCAGCAGACATTGTGGGCCGAAGGGTTTGTTCCTGCATTGTAATTTTCTATGTTACCACAGCATCTGCCACTCTGTTCTTTTTCCAAATCAAACATTGTTGTCAATTGGATGAGGCACCACAGCACATATCACTGCAACCAGAAAAGTGTTCACTATCAACTATAAAGAGCAACTACAGAAGACCAATAAGACAGGATTTGCCATTCACGTCGATTATAAAAACTTGAACGGTACATAAAATACACAAAACTTAATTTCCCCCCCTACCCCCTATTTTAATTGTAAAATTCCACAGCAAACTATTTCCCAAAACCTGAGCTCTACACATCCATTAAAGATGTGATTCTGGATTAAGACTGAATTCCAGAATACAAACTCAATGATCCATTAATCTTACCTTATTAATCATATTTAAAGTGCATTCGAAGACAGCATCAAATATCTGAGGAATTTCTGATGTAATATGTCCGCTCAATTTGTTCACGATGGTTGCCATGGTGCTAAGCACTTCTGGTTCTCTCGCAGCCGGTACATTTCTTTGATAGTCAATAAGCACTGCATCCAGCAAAGGAGGAACAAAATTTTCACCCACCTAAAAAAGAAAGCTAAAGATTTCATTTTGACATTCCAATGTTAAAATCTGGAGCATGAAAGGGTTGGGGGTGGAAGAGAAACAGGGGAAAGGAAAGCGGCACAGAAGGGCGAGCAGAAAAACAAGCCAAAATCACGGTGACAGATACTGGTGCGAGAAAGACGTGAATTGCAGATATATACAATGGAGAGAAACAGTCAAAGTAGTATTCCCCATTCCATTATATTCTACAAATTAAACAATTCACTCAGCTTTCATGAGTGTGGCTGGGATTTTTTTTTAAACAAAGCAGACTCATTGAGCATGAAGAAACTAATCTTAATATTATTGCATTAATCTCAGAGTTATGAACTGATACAAAAGCATGTAATATTGTGTACATTGTGCCAATATAGTTGACAGCAGATGGCACTGCAATATAAAACTGGGCTACATGGTACAATGACATGGCTTGGCCAGCAGGTGGTACTGCAGACAACTGATTAAAACAAAATACTTAAATTGGCAGGTTCCTGCTACTTAAGCATTTTGCTCTTAATTCAAAATTTCAGGATTCACCCACTTCTTTGCCAGATTTAAGTGATTAAAAGAGCTTGAGTGTTAGGCTTATTCATTGGAATATAGTAGAATATAGGGATTTCACAGAAATGTAAAATTCTCAATACTCAACCCAGGGAGGATGCTACTAGGTACAGTGCCGTCCGTAATGTTTGGGACAAAGACCCATTATTTATTTATTTGCGTCTGTACTCCACAATTTAAGATTTGTAATAGAAAAATAAAATCACATTGTCAGATTTTATTAAAGGGTATTTTTATACATTTTGGTTTCACCATGTAGAAATTACAAGCGTGTTTATACAGCCCCCCCATTTCAGGTCACCATACCGTTTTGGACACATTATGCCTCCTTAATGCAGGTATAAGAGAGCTCTCAGCACCTAGTCTTTCCTCCAGTCTTTCCATCACCTTTGGAAACTTTCATTGACGTTTATCAACATGAGGACCAAAGTTGTGCCAATTAAACCAATATGAGACTGAGAAACAAGAATAAAACTGGCCAAACCTTAGGCTTACCAAAATCAACTGTTTGAAACATCATTAAGAAGGAGAACACTGGTGAGCTTACTAATCGCAAAGGGACAGTGTATAGACACATCCTATCTGCTCAAGTTCAAACAAATGCCTCAAAACTCATTGGCCGGCAGTTCATTCTACAGTAAGACAATGATCCCAAATATACTGCTAAAGCAACAAAGGAGTTTTTCCAAAGCTAAAAAATGTTCAATTCTTGAGTGGCCAAGTCAATCACCTGATCTGAACCCAATTGAGCATGCCTTTTATATGCTGAAGAGAAAACCGAAAGGGACTAGCCCCCAAAACAAGCATAAGCTAAATATGGCTGCAATACAGGCCTGGCAGAGCATCACCAGATAAGACATCCAGCAACTGGAGATTGTCCATGAATCACAGACTTCAAGTAGTCATTGCATGCAAACGATATGCAACAAAATACTAAACAAACGTACAGAGCTGGTTGGGGGGGGGGGGCAGAGGAACAACTACAGGACTGTTTGGAGTCTGTAGACTTGGCAATGTTCAAGGACTTGGCAACGGACTTGAACGAATACGCCACAGTCGTTACAGACTTCATTAAGAAATGTGTGGAGGACTGCATCCCCACCAAAACCTTCCGAGTGTTTCCCAATCAGGAAACCTTGGATGAACTTTGAGACCAGGGCATTCATGTCTGATGATATAGCGGTCTACAAGAAGTCCAGATATGACCTTGGTAAGGCCATCAAAAAGGCCAAAAGGTATTTCTGCTCCAAGCTGGAGGATGAGACAGATGTTCGGCAGCTGTGGTGGGGCCTGAATGCAATCACCTCCTACAAGGCGAAATCAGGAGGCAGCTCGAATGTTGGCGAAACATCACTCCCTGATGAGCTCAATGCGTTTTACGCACGCTTTGATAGGGAGAACACTGATGTGCCTTCCCGAGCCCCCATTCGCTGTGATGGTATTTCAGTCTCAGTCACAGAGGCCGATGTCAGGAAATCCTTCAGAGGGGTGAATCCTCGAAAAGCGCCTGGACCTGATGGTATACCCGGTCGTGTTCTAAAAACCTGTGCGGACCAACTGGCTGGAGTTTTTACGGACATCATTACGGAACCTCTCACTTCTGAGTTCTGAGGTTCCCACCTGCTTCAAAAGGGCATCAATTATACCAGTGCCCAAGAAGAGCAAGGTGACGTGCCTCAATGACTATCGACCTGTGGCACTAACGCCTGTGGTGATGAAGTGCTTTGAAATGTTGATCATGGCGCAAATCAACTCCTACCTCAACAAAAACCTGGACCCACTGCAGTTCGCTTACCGCCACAACAGATCAATGGTGGATGCGATCTCGCTGGCCCTCCACTCCGCTCTGGACCACTTGGACAACAAAAACTTATACGGCAGGCTGTTATTCATCGATTACAGCTCGGCATTTAATACTGTCATCCCCTCCAAGCTGGTTACCAAACTCGCAGAACTGGGTCTTTGCGCATCCCTCTGCAATTGAATCCTCGACTTCCTCATTCACACACCACAGTCTGTTCGTATTGGTGGAAATGAGTCATACTGGATAACAATCAGCACGGGAGCACCTCACGGCTGCGTGCTCAGCCTCCTGCTGTACTCACTCTATACTCATGATTGCGTAGCCGGTCATAGTGCGAACTCCATCATCAATTTCGCTGACGACCACTGTTGTGCGACTTTTCACTGATGGGGATGAGTCAGTATAGAAGAGAGATCAAGCAACTGTCCATATGGTGCCAGCATAATAACCTGGCCCACAACACCAGCAAAACCAAGGAACTGATTGTGGACTTTGGAAGGAGTAGGATGGGGACCCACAGTCCCGTTTATATCAACAGGTCGAAGGTTGAAAGAGTCAAGAGCTTCAAATTCCTGGGCATGCACATCTCTGAAGACCTTTCCTGGTCCGTGAACACAGATGCAATTATCAAGAAAGCACATCAGTGCCTCTACTTCCTGAGAAGATTACGGAGAGTCGGTTTGTCAAGGGGGACTCTCTCTAACTTCTACAGGTGCACAGTAGAGAGCATGCTGACCGGTTGCATCGTGACTTGGTTCGGCAACTTGAGCGCTCTACAGAGGAAAAGATTACAAAAAGTAGTAAACACTGCCCAATCCATCATCGGCTCTGACCTTCCTTCCATCGAGGGATTTATCGCAGTCGCTGACTCAAAAAGGCCGGCAGTATCATCAAAGACCCACACCATCCTGGCCACACACTCATCTCCCTGCTACCTTCAGGTAGAAGGTTCAGGAGCTTGAAGACTGCAACGACCAGGTTCAGGAATAGCTACTTCCCCACAGCCATCAATCTATTAAACCTGGCTCAGACAAAACTCAGAACATTAATAACCCATTATCTGTTATTTGCACTTTATCAGTTTATTTATTCATGTGTGTATATATTTATATGATGGAATATGGACACACTGATCTGTTTTGTAGTCAATGCCTACTATGTTCTGTTGTGCTGATGCAAAACAAGAATTTCATTGTCCTATCAGGGACACACGACAATAAACTCACTTGAACATGACTACTTAGTTAAAACAAATGTAGGTCCCTTGCAGTCAGAAACAGGTGAATTGATCATGGGGAACAAGGACATGGCAGACCAATTGAATAACTACTTTGGTTCTGTCTTCACTAAGGAAGACATAAATAATTTGCCGGAAATAGCAGGGGACCGGAGGAACTGAGTGAAATCCAGGTTAGCTGGGAAGTGGTGTTGGGTAAATTGAATGGATTAAAGGCCAATAAATCCCCAGGGCCAGATAGGCTGCATCCCAGAGTACTTAAGGAAGTAGCCTCAGAAATTGTGGATGCATTAGTTATAATTTTTCAAAATTCTTTAGATTTTGGAGTAGTTCCTGAGGATTGGAGGGTAGCTAATGTAACCCCTTATTATAAAGGGAGGGAGAGAGAAAACGGGGAATTACAGACCAGTTAGTCTATCATCGGTAGTGGGGAAAAAACTAGAGTCAGTTACTAAAGATGGGATAGCAGCACATTTAGAAAGTGGTGAAATCATTGGACAAAGTCAGCATAGATTTATAAAAGGTAAATCATGTCTGCCGAATCTTATTGAATTTTCTGAGGATGTAACTAGTAGAGTGGATAAGGGAGAACCAGTGGATGTGTTATATCTGGACTTTCAGAAGGCTTTTGACAAGATCCCACATAAGAGATTAGTATGCAAACTTAAAGCACACGGTGTTGGGGGTTCAGCATTGATGTGGATAGAGCAGACAGGAAGCAAAGAGTAGGAGTAAATGGGTCCTTTTCGGAATGGCAGGCAGTGACTAGCGGGGTACCGCAAGGCTCAGTGCTGAGACCCCAGCTATTTACAATATATATTAATGATCTGGACGAGGAAATTGAATGCAACATCTCCAAGTTTGCGGATGACACAAAGCTGGGGGGCAGTGTTAGCTGTGAGGAGGATGCTAGGAGAATGCAAGGTGACTTGGATAGGTTGGGTGAGTGGGCAAATGCATGGCAGATGCAGTATAATGTGGATAAATGTGAGGTTATCCACTTTGGTGGCAAAAACAGGAAAGTAGACTATCATCTGAATGGTGGCCGATTAGGAAAAGGGGAGATGCAACAAGACCTGGGTGCCATGGTACACCAGTCATTGAAAGTAGGCATGCAGGTGCAGCAGGCAGTGAAGAAAGCGAATGGTATGTTAGCATTCATAGCAAAAGGATTTGAGTATAGGAGCAGGGAGGTTCTACTGCAGTTGTACAGGGTCTTGGTGAGACCACTGCCGGAGTACTGCTTACAGTTTTGGTCTCCTAATCTGAGGAAAGACATTCTTGCCATAGAGGGAGTACAGAGAAGGTTCACCAGACTGATTCCTGGGATGTCAGGACTTTCATATGAAGAAAGACTGGATAGATTCGGCTTGTACTCGTTAGAATTTAGAAGATTAAGGGGGGGGATCTTATAGAAACGTACAAAATTCTTAAGGGGTTGGACAGGTTAGGTGCAGGAAGATTGTTCCCCATGTTGGGGAAGTCCAGAACAAGTGGTCACAGTTTAAGGATAAGGAGATGAGAAAAACATTTTTCACACAGAGAGTGGTGAATCTGTGGAATTCTCTGCCACAGAAGGTAGTTGAGGCCAGTACATCGGCTATATTTAAGAGGGAGTTAGATGTGGCCCTGGTGGTTAAAGGGATCGGGGGGTATGGAGAGAAGGCAGGTACAGAACAGGCACGTGCCGTCAGGGTAGGCAAGGTAGGCACTGCCTACCCTGACTAAAATTATAATATAGTAATAACTAAATATAAATAATAACGGCATGGGAGAATTATGCCTATGTAAGAGATCGATCTCTTAGGTAGGCATAATTCTCCGTGCCTTTCATCCGCAGCGCTTGTTACACAGGAAGCTGTGTGCAGCCCACGTGCCGTCAGCGCTGCCTGAAGCCGTCAGTTTCAAACGGGGCTGAAGGCAGAAGAAATTCTGCCTTTGCTGTACTGCGCATGCGCATCAGTCTACTGATTCTTGCCGGGGTTTTCAAATATGGATTGTCAATATTTTAAGTGTATGTTAGGTAACAAAGAGAGAAGAATGGAGTTTGTGTACCAATAATGTGGTAAGTACATTTTGTGTTTATGTTTTTAAATACTGTATTTCCTGGGGTGTGGGGGTGGGGGGAGAGCTCCTTTCACAGCGTTTGGGAGTCTGGTCCGGGGTAAGGTTACGGAGAGGCCACTAATGTTATGAATGAGGGGATTGGGATAATGCCACTTGCGACGTTCCTTGCACGGGGGCGTGCAATGCCACCGCTCTGAGGCCGGGGGGGGGGGGAGAGAGAGAGAGAGAAGTAGCTCGGGTGGCTGAGCGGCCGCCGGGCCGGACAGCGGAACCAGCCGCCACCTTAGCTCCTTCTGCCGGTCCCCGCTCACCTCTGGCAGCTCTCCGTCTAAAAACCTCTCTCCTGCCGCTCGCTCATGTCCTTGAATTCCGACAGCGCGATTGAGATTACTCGGCTGTGCGAATTTAAGGATTTGCAGGAAGCTGCTGACATGAGCGAAGTCGGCGAACGGCAGGTGACAGGTGTTCCGACGGAGAGCATTGCCAAAGGTGAGCGGGCCGGCAGAAGGCGCTGAAGTGGCGGCCAGTTCTGCTGTCGGGTCCCGGTGGCCGCTCGTAGCTCCCCGAGCTGCTTCTATCCCCAGCTACAGTTCGTGGCTTTGCGTCCGGAGAGCTGCGGCAGCGGTGAGTGAGTTATCGCTGGCAGTATCCCCGACACCCTCCTGCTCAACACTCGTGGCCTCCCCACTACTTTACCCCTGGCACAGTCTCTCCACACGCTGTGAAAGGAACTGTTCCCCCAATTGGTCTAGGACTAGCAAGCCTTGGGCAAATTGAAATGTCACTTTTTTTTCATTTAACGGGAGAACAATCTGCGCATGCGCGGTTTATATATAATTTTTAAAGCGGACTGAGTGCCTATCCTAAGTAATTACTCACGGCACGTGCCTGGTACAGAATACCGAGTTGGATGATCAGCCATGATCATATTGAATGGCAGTGCAGGCTCGGAGGGCCGAATGGCCTACTCCTGCACCTATTTTCTATGTTTTTATGATTCTTTGTTTCATTTACATGACATTACTGTGTCTCAAACATTACGGTGCCCTGAAATGGGGAGACTAGGTATAAACACTGCTGTCATTTCTACACGGTGAAACCAAAATGTATAAAATTACCTTTATTAAAATCTGACAATATGCACTTTAACCAAATGTGATTTTTTCTATTACAAATTTCAAACCGTGGGGTACAAAGGCAATTAAATAAATGATGGGTCTTTGTCCCAAACATTATGGGGTGCACTGCAGTCCAGAACCCGGGGGAGAGTCCATAGCCTCAGGATATGGGTATTGTTTTGAATGGAGATCAAGAACAAACTCTTCACCCAGATGGTGATTCTATGACATTTGATACTACATACGGCAGTGGAGGCCATTAATGTATGCAGAATGGGAGTAGATAATTAATTACCAAGGTGAGCAAAGGACTGTAAAGATGACAGGATCAGGCACCGAAGTGACCGATTAACCATGAATGCGCTGAATGGTGTAGCAAGCCTGCAGAACCTACTCCTGCTTCTATTTTCTATTTCTAATCTTTCAAAGCTGGTTACTCTCCAAGAAAACACTGATGGATTGGTCCGAAGTGATCCTTTTTGGAACAAAGAACAAACAAGTACTTCAGGCCAATTAAGAATGGGCAAATTACCAGAGGGCATTAGGTTAAAGCTAATTAGCAACAAATTACAGTATCCGGAAGTGCAAATGTGGATTCCTTATAGGCATGGCTGAATTTATAGCTGGATAAAGGTAATGGCAGACAAAGAAAACAAATGCTTTGGGTCTGTCTTCACAGAAGATACAAAACACTCAGAAATGTTGGATAACAAAGAGTCCAATCCGGAAGAAAAGGAAATAGTTAATGAGCCTAAAACTGATTGAGCACCTGGTGTTCTACATTCCAAGGTTTTGAAAGTAGAGGCTATACGTGTTCTGGGTTTATCATCTTCCAAACTTAGATTCTGGAATTGTCGCAAATTTATATGTAACAAAATGTGACCACTATTTAAGAAAGGAAAGAAGGAAAAAATAGAATCACCAATCTGTTAGCCAAATATCAGTCATAGGGAAAGTGAAGGAATCTAACAGAATGATGCAATATAGACATCTGAAAAACAAAGTCATAATGAATTTGAGGGTAATTGCATTGACCAACATTTTGCAGTTTATCAAGGATGTATATAGTACAGTAGATGAGGGGGGAGGGGGGTTAGGGAGTGTGGTGAAACTGGATTTCAATAGGCCTTGGATGAGGTCCTATCAAAAGGTTGATTAATTGGGTTAGAGCACATGGATCTGGGGTGTGCATTGAAAAACAAAATAGGAATAAACAGGTCAATGACCACTGCAATTTGTTCGAATTGGGGGCTTGAGCCCCAAATCAATGTCAATGATTTGGTCCCAATGACAGGAAACAAAGTAAGATTGTGATGAAGAGGATGCAGAACGGACATAGACATGCTGAACGAGTGAGCAAATGTGTCAGATAAAGTACAGTGTAGAAAAAAGTATCTACTTTGACAGAAATCAAGTGCTTAGTGTATTTTTAATGGCAAGAGAAAAAATGATCACAAAGATAACAGAAGCACTGTAAGCAATTCGAAAAAAATAGTGGGTATTGGCGTTTTACTGCAAGAGGATTTGATGTAAAGATGCATCAATTACATAGACTACAATTACATAGGATCTAGTTGAAAATCTGGACTAGTACGCAGTTTTGTTTTCTTCTTGCTCAAATTGAGATATACTTACTACAAAGAAAGCCACAAAGATTCACTAGACTGTTTCCTGCAATAGGAAATCTCACGAGCGATGGGGCAGGGTAGGCCTCTAATAAAACTGAAAATTATAACATTAAGATGGTTTGACTGGGAAGATGTAGGATGTAAAATATTGCAAAGGAGTGGACTGTTACAATAGAACAAAATCTTCAAAGAATGGTGAATCTTAGGAGATCTCTTTTGATGCCCTGTCATTGATTACATTTTAAATCAGAGATTCATATGCCTCTAGATATTCCAGGAATTTAGTAATATGGGAATAGGACAGGTAAGTGGAATTAAGGTAGAACAACTACAAACTGGTTATATCAGAGCAGATTCGAGGGCTAATGCCAACAAATATTAATGAATGCATTGTTTGGAGCAAACAAATTTTCTCTATAGTATAAACATTTGAAATGGACTAAGTTATGTCCAACCTGTTTGGATGGCATAACAAACAAAAGCTTTTCATTGTACCTCAGTACATGTGTCAATAACCACCATAAACCTAAACCCAATCTAAAATCCAAAGTAGTAAAATTCAGAAGCAATAGCAAACTGCCATTTCCAAGTTAGAGGTCATTCTCAGGCAGTGATGGTGAACATGAAAGAACAGAACAAAAGGGGTCTCTACATCTTAGTTATACAGTCAATGCATGTCTTTACAGCATTTGAAAAAAGTCTTCATTTTAAGATTTCCCAGTGCAGACTTTATGATCTTAAAATGCTGCCATTTATTCCTCACTTACCATCTGTGGATCATTGGATCTGCTCACCCAACCGGAAATAAGCTTCAGAGTCTCCCTTTTTACTGTCCGCATACTTCTGATTAAGGGCTGTTTTGTAACCATATCACCTACGGTACAAGAATATTAAAACAGTAGTCCTTGCAGACCCTAGAGTCTGCTTTGCCTTGTACATGGCTGATCAATGTCTTGTCCACTTTGCTGCTTAATCCCAGAGCTTTTGTTTGCAAAAAAAGTCTCATGCTTGAAAATAACAGACCATTGAAATAGAAAATTCTAAATATGTACCACCCTCTTATTCAGTTCCTATTATTCTAAGTTTACAAACCTGCATGACTTGCAGCCACATTCATCTACCCCTACACATTGTTCATTCCTAAATAATAACTATACAAGGGAGACAACCATTTTTCCTGGATCAAAATTCCAAGGTAACTTCCCTACCATATGCTGAGCCTGGACTCCCACTCAACACTTGCTACATGTGGCTGGCATAGATCATCCTGGTCTGCATCAACTTCCACACACTGCAAATATAACTCATCACCTGTCTCATCATCCATAACAAATCTTGGTAAGGGTCATGTAATTGAGATTCACTTATTTTAGATAAACTGATTTAAAAACTATTTGGTCCACATTAATCCCATGTTAATGAAAATTCTAACAAACTATAACAGTACTTTCTATAGATGTACTATAGAAAGTATCCAGACTGGCTACATTGTCACCTGGTTCAACAATTCCAAGGCCAGGAATGCAATAGGCTGCAGTCAGTGGTGGACTCGGCCTGGTCCATCACAGGTACAGCCCTCCTCTCCATTGGAAGCCCTGCCTCATGAAGGCAATATCCATCAAGGAGCCCCACCATCCAGGTCATACCTCTTCTCACTGATACCATTGGGCAGGAAGCACAGAACCTTGATGTACTACACCATCTGGTTCAAGAACAGTAACTGTACAACAACCATCAGGTTCTTGAACTATCTTGATAACAGAATACTATGACCCACCTCTTGCACTTTCTTTCTAATTATGTATTTGCAGTCCTTTCTGTTATGGAATCATGAAATGCATGTATAATTTGTTTGGCTATTCATCCAAATTATGTGCCTGTGATGTTGCTGCAAGCAAGAATTTTCATCATACTTGCACTTCACTGTACTCATGCATGTGACAACAAACATGAACTCGAGTCTACCTTTTTGTATGCGATGAGGTTTCCTTAAAAAAAATGATTTACATTAAATAATGTTTATCTCCTGAAATTGACATGAAGAAACATAAAATAACAGCTTGTCTTGCTATCCAAATTTTCATAGCACTTTAGAAAATGGATACAAATGTGTTTAGCAAATCAGAAACATTCATATTGTTATAAAAAACATTTTATACTAAACATTTCCCTCAAATGTTCTTCAATCAGAATTGCATAAAATCGTAAGGAAAAAGTTGGCCTTGTAATTTACAGTATCGTGTACTTGTAATCTGCAGTAAAAATTCAAAATTTACACTTCTACCATAGAAAATACTGGTTTAGCACACCAGATCTTTCTATTACACCTTGTTTTAATGTGCATGTCATACAGAATGTACATGAACACCAAAGAGACTATATCAACTCGTTGTAAATCTCTGAAATCTAGAAGCTCAAGTCATGAGAATTTAAAGCATTAAGACATAAAAGAGGATCTATAAAAAGCCACTTCAGGCGGGTGGAAAATCTAGAACAAATCTGCCAGACCTTTTATTAGGTTAAATTAGTTCAGTACGCAAAGGGTGCTAAACAATTGCCTCTCTACAATGGTATTTGACAAATATTAACCATTGGTAAAAGTTAAAGGAATATATAGACCAAAAATCTTTATGGAATCTAATAGAACACCCAATCTAACCAATACCACTAAATGGTAGGACAAACTAAAGGGACAAAGTAGTTTCCACCTGCACCCTTTGTTTCTATAAGACGACCAGATATTATGAATCTGACCATATTCTTTTCAGAAATAACTGGTGTGTGTTGGTACAATAAAAGCAGATCAGATTACACAACTATCAAAAAATATTAAATTCTGGAATGTCGAACAACTTGGACAGCAATGAACCTTTCCCAGATGACTTCAATAGAATAATTGTTGATGTATCCAACAGTTTTTTCCTTTTTCACAGAACAAATTCAAATGCACCGATCAGCATTTCAAAGAGCATTGAAACAAAATAAGCAACTTTAAGCTTTATACATACTACTCGCATTGCAAATCAACTGCTTTCCCTCAAAACACAGAACATTTTTTGGTAGAAAATATTAGACGAACCATTTGCTTGAATTGCTGCTGAAATATTTTCACTGAGGCACTTGTACACGTTCAACATATCCAGATAGATTCGACCAAGCTGGATGACAAATGGATGACCAACAGCTTTACAGGCCCGAACATTTGTTTTCAGAATACTGCCAAGCTGTTTTACAGTCTCAGGGTCCTTAAGAATGTCAACATTCTATAGTAAAAGGAAAAAAAAGTGAATTAACAGAAGACAACTGTGTACGTATGCAGCATGAAGATTTTCTTCGATTTAAATGAGATCTAATCCGCACGCTGCAATTCTTAAACGTTTAGTTTTTAGTTTGAAGATATAGTGTGGAAACAGGCCCTTCGGCCCATCGAGTCCACGACAATCAATGGTCCATGCACACTAACAATATCCTGCACACACTAGGGACAATGTACAATTTTACCAAGCCAATAAGCCTACAAACCTGTCTACATTTGGAATATGGCAGGAAACCGGAGCACTCGGAGAAAACCCACACAGGTCACAAGGAGAATGTTCAAACTCTGTGCAGACAGCACCCGTGGTCAGGATCAAACCTGACTCTCTGGCAATGTAGGGCAGCAACTCTACTGCTCATTAATGTTGGCAAAATAGACAATAGGTGCAGGAGTAGGCCATTTGGCCCTTCGAGACAGCATCGCCATTCACTGTGATCATGGCTGATCATCCCCAAATCAGTACCACATTCCTGCCTTCTCCCCATATCCTCTGACTGTGTGAAAAAGCGTTTCCTCATCTCCGTTCTAAATGGCTTACCCCTTATTCTTAAACTGTGGCCCCTGGTTCTGGACGCCCCGACATCGGGAACATGTTCCCTGCCTCCAGCATGACCAAACCCTTAATAATCATATGTTTCAATAAGACAATGTATTCCATAATACATTATGCTTCAATTGCTATAATTCTATGATGAGGACTCCAATTTATATTGACTACTAGACCAAGTGGGACCTGTTGGGTCCCGACCCCTCAACGCATGGTTGTGGTTGCCGGCCTGCGGGGGTCACACATACACACTAACCCCACCCCCCTGATATTATACTAATAGTATTAATTCGTTCCTTTCTTTCCCCCCCCATCCGCTGCCCTATCCACTCACGCATAGCCCCCAACTGAGCAGGCGCGGATAGAGGGGGATGGGGACAGAGAGGAAGTGGGAGGACAATGTTCTATTTCATCTTATTTGATTGTTATTTGATTATTTGATTGCGCACGCCAGGTTGTATTAGTGGAAACAGGGCGGACCACGTGAAGGTTGCAATCTCCCACCCGTCCCATTGTGATGTCATTGTGATTGGACGTCTTTTAAATGGCACTGTGACATCATCAATGGAAAGTGCTGCTAGAGTCTCCCACTGAAAAACAGTTCATTTTTTAAAATAAACAATTAAAACTCAAAAAACTTCGGAAATATAGGTTGTAATGCGATGGGAAGGTGTTTATCCCGTCGAGGGGAAAACTGCGAATAGAGTGTGTGAAAATGGGAAGGTTGTGGCCTATGTTTGGAAGAAGATACAAATTAAGGAGAATAAAAGAAAGCCAACACAACCCGGGCTCACACAGACATTGTTTAGAACAAATTAGGTTTTAGAACAAATGGATGAGTTTTAGTATAATACAGATATAGATTTTTGCTGCTTTTATTGAGGAAACATTAGCTATGTGCTACCAAATACAAATAATCCATTTAGAAACCCAAGCGTGAAACACAGACAACTATATAATGAGTCTGAAGAAGGGTCTCGACCCGAAACGTCGCCCATCTCCTTCGCTCCTTAGATGCTGCTGCACCCGCTGAGTTTCTCCAGCTTTTTGTGTAACCCTCGATTCTCCAGCATCTGCAGTTCCTTCTTTAACAACTATATAATCTGTTCAAACTGTCAAAGTATGTTAATTGCAAAGATGTTTTCAGGCGGCTAACATAGCATACACAATATTACGTACTATCCCTAATCATGCTGGTGATTTAAGGTCAAGATTCTCTGCCACTTTGGGGGTTTTTTTTAAAAAGGGCAACAACTATTGGACAATTGTATTATATGTTGGCAACATTAGAAGATTTGAATAAATGCAGCAAGATATCAACTGCATTACAGAATTTATTTATTTATGAATAATCTTTGAGGTTTGAGAGCAACAAAGCTTTAGGTCTAAATTGTCTTTCATAGATCCTTGCGTACAATGGTGTACAAGGGAAATCTTTTAGAAGGATCAATTGACATCTTAGCTATTAAGGAGTTTTGATTGTTTGGATAAAACTATGCTTCTACGATTTTTCTTCCTTAACAATTTACTCATAATCATGGTCAATCTATATGCATTACTCATTTCATAGAGTCTGCATGGAAAACTGAAATTTCTGAAATGCAAGGTAAAAACGGAATTGCTCACCCAACAGTACTAACATCAATAGACCAGGCACACATATTAATAATCATATCATAGAAACAATGGAATTCAATTAGATATGAAGGCAGCTCCATTGATTTTTTTGAACTAGACTCATGACAACAAACATTTGATGTTGCTAACATCATGCTGACGGTTTCCCATTTATCTAATTTATTCACTACATCCCTGAAGCATACCAACACATTATCATAGTGGCAAATATATTTGAATATTCTATCTTACCAAGGATTAAAATGCTGTAAAAAATTAAATCAAAAATCATAACATTTTCCATTTAAAATGTTGATTTTGGTATAATATGAAATGAGAGAATTCAATTAATTCCTCCCATTTTTATGTTTTCTAATAAGCACCGTATTGGGTAAAATAGTGCTGCTGGGCAGGAGTTGCAAATATTTTTTAATGCAAAAGGATCAACAGAAATCCAGTCAACAATATTTTTTTAATAGGACAAGACCATTCGGTCCTTCAAACCCATGCAAGAGCAACCCCATTTTCCCCACCCCCTAAACTAATTCTCCCTGCAACTTTCCTTCAACTCCCCCTATAATCAACCACTCACTGGTACACGAGTAAATTATAGCAACCAACTGGCCTTCCAATACACATCTGTGGTTTGAGAGGGGAAACTGGAATACCCAGAGGAAGCCCATGTAGTCAAAGATTGAATGTGCAAACTTCACACACAGATAACACTGGAAGTTACAATTGAACAAAGATCGCTAGAGCTGTGAAGCAACAGCTTTACCAGCAATGTGACCAATTATGCTGTCTAAAATACTATAAGAACTAATTTACCATTGGTCCAATTACAATGGCTTGAATATATTAAAAACACAAGAATTTTTTAATGTAACATTATATACACCTGCAAACAATAACTAAATACCTCTACTTACTTTAGTTGCTTGCTGTATAATACTGTCCCAGACCTGATTCGGTAGCATCATGTATTTTTCTATTAAATGTTCTTGCACTGTCTGATCTGTCTGAGCACCAATCATATAACCAACAGCTTCATAAAAAGTGTGAACCTATTGGTAATAGAAATAAATTTACTTTAAGCAAATTCTGCAAAAGTGGTAGAACAAGAAATAAGAGTAATAAAGAATTACATCTTCACTCATACGATGAATGCACCTTAAACTAGTGTGCTCACCATCCAGAATAAAGTAACACACTGGCAGATTATATACAGTTTTGTACATGCACCTCAAAGATACATGAAGACTGCTGCTTGAACAATCCAACAAAATGCACTGCAGGAACCCATCACAGCTCATTTAACACCTTCCAAACCTGCAACCTCTATCAACTAAACGGACAAATGCATCAAACAGATACAACATCAACTTCTTCTTCCTTCGTGTGGCATGCACAGCCTAAAATTGTTGAACAACTTCTTCTATTTGATCTTCCATTTGTGCACGTCGAGTTGATTGCATTAGTCGAACCAGGGCGGACCATGTGAAGGTTGCAATCTTCCACCCCTTACAACATCAACAAGTAAGCTTCATAATCACTCCTCATATCAACTTGGTAAAAGCAGCACTGTTTCTTCATTATCACGGCAGTAGAATATTACGCCTTCAAGGTACTTCATGGTAGGTTGATAGAGAGGATCAAGTCACATGGAATCCACCGAGTTGGCAAGCTGAATTCAAAACTGGCTTGGTCACAGATGACAGAGGGAAGTGAGGAAGGGTCTGACAGAGGTCTATGACCAGTGTTGCTCTGCAAAATCAGTGCTGCAATCTCATTTGTGATTTTGGACAAAAAACATAGGTGGTCCGATTAACAAGTTAGCAGTAGACACAAAAAAATGGTAGAATTGCAGATAGGAAGGTTGTCAAACGATATAGCTAATGGAGATCAGTTAAAATTTTGGGAAAACAAATGGCGGATGGAGTTTAATCCGAGCAAATGTGAGGTGTTGCACTTTAAGTGATCAAATACAAAAAGGAAGTACAAGAAATGGCAAGATCTGCAGGAGCATTGACGTACAGAGGGTTCTTAGGGTAGAAGTCCATTGCTCCCAGAAAGATGCAATGCAAATGGATAGGGAGGCAGAAGTGGTGTATAATATACTTGCCTTTAGGGTGCAGAGTATGAAAGGGTGCTGGGCATGAAAGTCAGGAACTCGTATTGCGGCTGTACATCACACTTGCCTTCATCGCCGGGGCATTGAGTATAAACAATAGCAACTCATGTTGCAGCTGTGCTTTGTAGAGGGTGAAGTGATTCACCAGCATGCGAATTGTAGATTAGGTACAAGGAGAGATTGGACAAACCTGGATTGAGTATTTTTACGAAGGAAGCCAACGGACAATTTGATAGTAGCATGTAAAATTATGACCTTTTTATGAGGTTGCATAAGCTGCTTTTTTTTTTTTTTTATAAATAGTCAGCCAGTCTGCCCACCTCCCCACACCCCAGGATGGAAATGTCAAATACTAGAGGGTGTAGTTTTAGGATGAGAAGTTCAAAGAAAATTTACAAGTTTTCGATTTACACCAGAGGGTAGCAAGTGCCTGAAATGGATTTCCAGGGAAGGTGTGGAAACAAATACAATAGCTCTGTTTTTCACATTTAGACAGCCCTGAACAGTCAGAAGAGAGGAAAATTGAGTTTGTGCAGGTAGATGGAATTAGATTTGATTGACATAATGGTCAAGCCAGACATCTTAGGTCTGTAGTAGTTCTGCAGTACAGTTCCACATTTTATGTGCTTACAGGGGAAACTCGCAGCGTTCTTCTTACCTGTTGTGGTTGAAGATCACAAATTATTGTATTAATATTATTCAGAATTTCATCAATGAATGGCATTACTTCTCCAACTTGCACCTGAACAAAGTGTCGACGACATTTTTGAGCAATTTTAATGAAAGTATCACATGCCATATCTTGAACTCCATCATGAGTTTCTATGGTCGAATAATAAAGTTTTTAATAATTATAGATACAGTTAACAAATGTAATGTCACATTTGCTCAAAGCTACACAAATGTCAGAAAGGGGCCTAGAAAGTCAATTACATTTCAGAGATTAACTCATTTGGCATACAAGTAGGAAAAACGATGCTACAAGGATCTTGAGGGGCATGGATAGTCATGAGTTTCAAATTCTACTCTTAGGTGAAATAAAACATTACATAGGCTCATGCGAATACATGCATGGAAGTGCCACAATGGATTTTTTCTTCTGGTGGGAAATAGTTTATCCCTGCAGTCCAAGTGAATGTCTATTGTAACATTCCTACTGTTGCTGTTTAAAATTACATATTTACCTGTAAAAGGCTTTACTTCAGATGAATTTTTATTATTGCCTGAATATAAGATTAATCAAAACTACACATTTTAAATGTAATGATTTTAAATATTGTGAAAATAGATCTCAATATTTATTAGTAAATAACTTCTTTTTATATAGATAAAAAATAATGAAACACCATTATCAATCACAAATTTTTGTGGTATATTCACAATAATTATTTCCAAACCTGTAATTGAAAAGCATGATGTTGCAGCACATTAAGAATGGTCAAATGGACAATAGGATATTTTGAATTTTTATGTAGGATCTTATGTATTATTAAACAGTAGGTAAAAAGAAGTTTAACAGGCTGAATAAATCAGTTGCGCTTTTGACCTCCAATTAAAAATCAAACTCTTAACTAATTTTAAATTAAAAATATGCTCTTATCCCCTTTGAAATACAAACTTACCATGCATAAACTCAAACAGTTTGTTAACCACTGTTTTTAAAAACTTCCAGTGAGCTCTCAAGAAACGTGGGTACTGTCCCACGATATACATGATATTTGATGCAATAATGGCTTTGTTGTCTTTCCCCCTCTTCTGTTCACACAGTCCCAAAAGATCCTAGTTAAAACAATACATACATTACAATTGAAACTGGATCAGGAATTTCAGAAAAGGTTGTGAATGGTAAACCCCCCCGAAATAGTGACAATTGTTAAACATGCATTATTTTTGTTTTATTTCAAATACTGGTGGTGTAGCTTTGGGCGGCACGGTGGGCAGCAGTAGTGCTGCTGCCTTACAGCACCAGAGACCCAGACTCAATCCTGATTATGGGTACATCCTCCCCGTGACCGTATGGGTTTTCTCCGAGTGCTCCAGTTTCCTCCCACACTCCAAAGGCGTACAGGTTTGTAGATTACTTGGCGCCAGTAAAATTGAAAATTGTCCCTAGTGTGTGTGGGATAGCACTAATGTACAGAGATTGCTGGTCAGCACAAAATTTGGAGGGCCGAAGGGCCTGTTTCCGCTCTATCTCTAAATAGGCAGCATATATTTTTAATTTGTAAAAGTCTGATGTGATCATGCCAATCACGTTTTAATTTGTCTTTACTTCTCACTAATCACCAAGTGTGTTTTTTTTTTTTAAAGTATTCAAAGAATTAAAAAATTAACCTGAAAAAAGTTAGCTAAGAAGTGGTTCACTGAAGGAAAGCACTGGTGAGTAATTGAAAGCTTATTTTTTATTTCAAATTGCTTTTAATTGTCTGAACAATATTAAATCACAGCATATTTCACATGAGACTGGCACTTGGTTTACTGCATTCAAGAAAGTCACCAAGGTTAATCCCAGCTCTCAGTCTAAAACTGGAGAGGTCACAGCACATTAAGTACTTTTTAAAGGCAATGTCTCAGAGTCTACCATAGCTTCAGATACAACATTTGAAACCCCACCCTCATTAGGATGGATCTTTCTCAAATCCATTCTAATTTTTTTATTGCATTTATGTTAAGTGTCTCCCTGTTCCACCGATTCAATATTGCACACCAGTGGGGTTTTAATGTTTTGACCTTAACAAATGATCAGAACATCAAAAGTTCAAACTGGATACAAAATTCACGTGGTAATATACATGTTGATTGCAACCTTCAGTTAACTCATGATGTAAAAAAGATGCAGTTCAGTTAATCAGTTACAACCGTTGCTTCATAAATCTATGGTGAGAGTTATTTGTTGAATCTATATCATTACAAATGAGGATCTTTACTGAACCACAATCAGCCAACTTTATGGAGTTGAAAGGGTCCTGATATTGCAATGACTTGCCCGAGTTCGTGTGACCCTGAGCCTATGGCATTTTCAACTACGATCTTAAGGTTTCAAACAAGCTCAATTACAAACTATTACCATGAGAATGCAAACAAGTCAGATATCCAGAATTCAGACAGAATGTCCGAGACAGAAAGATGGACAAATAGCAAGAAAGAGTTCCAATAACCGTGGTTCCATGGCTCAAGTTCTCGCTCACCAACATCCCAATACAATGGGAGGCACTCTTGGATATCAAGGCAATGGTGATGTATTGGGTTACCACAGTAAGGGGAGGAGGGAGGAGTGAGTAAAGGGGGTAAAGTGATCCATCAACATTATGCAGGCATAACAGAATTGGTCCGTGATCTAACATACAACTGCATGGCACAGATGGCAAACAAAGGGACTCAGAGTAGACATTTTGAGAGCATCAGTAGGCAGAAGTTTGTTAATGTGTATAGTTATGAAATGAATTTTTTTTTAATGTTGGAAATAGTTATGAAATGAATTTTTTTTAAATAAGGACTTAGGATGGGCAAATGACAGTATATTCGTACTACCTGTTGATGCAAAGAAACTCACAGTATCGCAGTATAAAAAACCCATGTTCAATCCTGAGCTTGGGGGTGCTGTCTGTGTGTAGTTTGTGCATTTGTCTCGTGACAACATGGCTTTCCTCCAGGCACTCCAGTTTCCTCCCACACCCTGAAGACATCTGGGTTTGTACGTTAATTAGTATCTGTAACATTGTCTCAAATGTGTAGGAAGTGGATGAGAAAGTGGCATAACAGAGCGAGTGTGAACGGGTGATCAATCATCGGCAAGGACTCGGTGAGTCCTGTGGCACTTTGGTGTTGGACAGGGACAGCCAAGGCAGCGGGGCGATTTTGTCCAAGGCGCACTGACCTTCCTTCCCACCTCCTCTGCCCCTTCCCTCCCCCCTCTCTCTCGTACGCCCCCTCCACCCCTCTTATCCTGGGACCCCTCCTCTCCATCCCGCACTGATCTCCATTCCCTCCACTAATCAGTCCTCACTGACATCCCCTGTGCTCCCCTCCCCATCTACCCCTCCCACAATCTATTCATCATCCTACCCACCTCGACCCAAAACGTTGCCCATTTCCTTCGCTCCATAGACGCTGCCTCACCCGCTGAATTTCTCCAGCATTTTTGTCTACCCCCATTCATCCTGTACCGATCACCCCCATTCAGCACCATTGACATCCTCCATGCTCTCCACTCACAATATTATATACTCCAACTAACACGTACTAATTCACCTGCCTCAATCCATCCATTCCACACCAACGCCATCTATCCACCCCGCATTGATTCACACACCCCCTGACCCTATTGTGCTTCATGGGCTTCAGAGTGAAAAAACATTAACTATGGCTGATAACGGAATGCGATCAAATGTGTTTTAATTCAATGTTATTATTTGTTTTGACACCTTTAAACATATGTAGTGTGCATGGTTAAGCATATATGTTACCATGGTCCAGGATTTATTGACACAGGTTGATCATATGCGGAATAATCCAACCACATTTTTGTTTGGAAGTGGAAAGAACTAATAGAAATTGCATTAATTGCAATGTGTAAAAAGAGTTGAGATATTGTATTATAATTTTGCTGCATGTAATTGTGGTATATATCATGTATTGATTGGTGAATTTGTTTAGTTTATGAGTTTTTTGAAGCAGAAATAATATGTGAATGTAGACAAAAGTGCTGGAGAAACTCAGCGGAAGCGGCAGCATCTATGGAGCGAAGGAAATAGGCAACATTTTGGGCCGAACCACTTCTTCAGACTGATGGGTTTCAGCCTGAAACATTGCCCATTTCCTTCGCTCCATAGATGCTGCTGCACCCGCTGAGTTTCTCCAGCACTTGTGTCTACCTTTGATTTTCCAGCATCTGCAGTTTCTTCTTGAACATAATATGTGAATGCTTCATTGAGCATAATTCCGACTGGTAACTACGCACTTCGACCGAGCACATTATCGCACGCGTCATGCAAACCATCTTAAATCACCACCTAAACTGTCATTTGGCAACCTAAAAAGCTGTCACGGTTGCCCAGCTGGCAACAGGGAAAAAAAGTTAAGCGAGAGCCCTGTTGAAGCATTGGCTCAAGAGACTTTAGTGACACCGAGGTAAACGGTAGGATAAGGGAAGGTCTTTTCTCTCGGCAGTTGATCTTACAGCGCCAGGCATGGGGCTGATCCCGACTGCGGGTGTTCGGCTATCTGAAGTTTGTACGTTCTCCCCATAACTTGCATGAGTTTTCTTCGAGATCTTCAGTTTCCTCCTACACTTCAATGGCGTACAGGTTTGTAGGTTAATTGGCTTTGTATTAATGTAAAATTGTCACTAGTGTGTGTAGGATAGTGTTAATGCAATAAACCACAGACTCGGTGGGCCGAAGGATCTGTTTCCACTCTGTATCTCTAAACTAAAGGAATGTGTGGCTGAGGAGTTCAGATTTTTGGGCCATTGGGATCTCTTCTGGGCAAAAGGTGACCTGTAACAAGAGGGACATTGCAAATGAACTAGAGGGAGACACCAATATCCTGGTGAGCAGGTGCTCACTTGAGAGCTTAAACTCAATTGGAAGAGGGACGGAATCCAATGCAGTAGCAAGTGGGAGACTGAAAGTCAATGCAAGTTTAGTAAACTGGATTGGCAGGAACACAGCATGTAGAGAGTAAAAACGGTCAGATTAAATGGCATTTATTTCAATGCAAGAGGCCCGACAGGCAAAACAAATGAACTCAGGGCAAGGATAAGTACGTGCGACTAGGACACATCGACATTGCAGAAATCTGGCAAAGAGAGACATGACTGGCAGCCTATTGTTCCAGGGCACAACTACAACACACAAAATAGAGGTTGGGGTAGGAGGACAGGAGTTGCTCTATTCATTCAGGAGAACATCACAGTAATAATGCAAGATGACATTACAGAAGAATCACCCAATGAGACCATATGGGTAGAGCTGAGAAACAAAGAGTCACCATCCATTGTCAAAAAACATTGCCCCTTGGGTCCCTATTAAATGTTTTCCTTCTTACCTTAAACCCATGTCCTCTGGCTCTAGATTCGTACGCTGGGTAAAATACCGTGCATCTTCCCTATCTATTCCCCTCATGACTTGATACACATCTATAGGATCACTCCTCCTCCTCCTCCACTCCTAGCTTGCCCAACCTCTCCCTAAAGCCCATCCCTATAGTCCTGGCAACATGCTCGTTAATCTTCTCTACACTCCTTCCAGCTTAACAACACCTTCCTATAGGAGGGTGACCAAAACTAAACACAATACGCCAAATGGAGCCTCACCAACTGTATATAACTCTGGTATAACTGTATTATAACATCCTAACTTCTATACTCAGCACCCTGGGTGATGAGACCAATGTGCCAAAGCCTTCTTGATCACAAAAATCTGTGACACCACTTTCAAAGAACTATGTACCTGCACTTTTGATAATCATCTTCTCTATCTGCGATACCACCCACTTTAATGTCATTTGCAAACTTACTAATCCTGCCTTGTACATTCTCACTCAAATAGCTGATATCCTTTTAAAAGTTTTGGTCAATTAGGATCATACTTGGGGAAATTAGAAAGGCATAAGGGGGGGGGGCATGAGATAGCTCCGGCAGATCAAGGAGAATCAAAATATTATAAATATATTAAGAATAAAAGGGCAACTAGAGACATAATAGGGCCTCCCAGAACCTAAAGTAGTCATCTATGTGTGCAGCCACAGAAGGGTAAGGTCCTCAATCAAGTATTGTCTGTTTTTACTGCAAAGAAAGTAATGAAGACGAAGGAACTTGGGAAAGTTAATGGCAACACCTCAAGAACAGTCTGTATTACAGGTGAAGACGGCATGCTGGATGTCCCAAGATGTATGATGGTGGACAATGCTCCCTGGCCTGATTAGGCACATCAAAAGACTGAGAACCTGGAAAGGAAATTGCAAGATCCATGGTTGAGGTGTACGAACCATTGACAGACATGGGTGAGATACCTGAAGACTGCAGGGCGGCTAATGTTGTGTTCTATTTAAGAAGGGCTACAAATAAAAACCTGGGAATTAAACACCACTAAACCTAACATCAGTGGTCGGAATGTTACTGGATGGACAGGACGTACATGCATTTAGATGGACAGGGGTTGATTAGGGATTGTCAGCATGGTTTTAAGTGGACAGTTGTTTTTTTTGACTGGAGGCCTACAACTAGTGGTGTGCCTCATGAATTGGGACTAGGTCCAGTGCGGTTTGTCACCTATATCGACAATTTGGATGATAATGTACAAGTTATGATTAGTAAATTTGTAGATTACACTAAACAGTGGTATTGTAGATCGTGAAGATGAATATCAAGAATTAGTGGGATGTTGATCAGCTAGGCAATAGCTGACGGCTTTTAATTCAATTAAGCGCAAGCTATTGCATTTTGTGATCGCTGGGTAGTGTTTAGTGTAGTGCAGAGGCATCTCGGACTAGATACAGTTCCTGAAAATGGCCAGGACTCGAGGCGTGAGGTATAGGCAAGTGAACAGCTGTATGCATAGGTAGAAAGAGGCAAAGCAGGTGTATAAAACCATGAGGGGAACAGATGGAGTGAACATGCGTATTTTTCCACATGGTAGGAGAATCAGGAGCGAAGCAGCATGGGATTACGGCGAGGGGGGAAAGATAGGAATCTGAGGAGAGACGTTCTCACAGAGGGTAGTGGATATATGGAACTAGTTGCCAGAGAAAGTAGTAGAGGTAGCACCCCTAAACAATAAAAAGACAACTGGATAGATGAATAAGAAACCTGGATAGATGAATAAGTTACCTGGATAAGAAACGTTTAGAGTGATACAGGGCAAGTGCAGGCAAATGGAAATAGCTTGGTCAGGGTATCTTAATCGGCATAGACAAGTTCGATTCAAAGCCCAGTTTTCATGCTGTATGACTTGATGAAGTGTAGATGTTATTCGGAATATCAGTTATGAAGTCATATCAGCAATTGTCAATTCACTTACTTTGATAACCGTTACCAGAAATCTCTTCTCATCTTCCTCATGCATAGCTCCACTAATGGAACCAATTGCCCAACAGAGGGTGTTCAGATTTTTCCATGACCACTCAGTACCATTCACCTGGTTGTGAAGCTTGTCTGTCATAATACGCTCAGTATCAGCATAATCCAAATGAGTAAGGTACACTAAAAGAAAAAAAAATCAAGAACATACCAATTTAATTATATACAGCTGATATCATTTAACTTCAAAATCTCCATTTCCACATCTAATATTTTAAAAATAATTTACAGGAACAATAGTTCACCCAGGTTTTGGGTTTTTAATAATAAGAACCACTCTGAACCTGAAAGCACTCTGTCCAAAAAGATAACATCCTTCCAATGGTAGAAATCACCTCTGTGCTCAGTACTATTCTATCCAGAGCTTTCCACTGCCATATGTCATGTACATTACTCACTTATATTATGCTCCCCACAATATGAAACCCAACCTTCCAGCAGTCTTCTATACATGAAATGGCCAGATAAATGACAGATAGAGTTTGATCCAAGCAAGTTCGAGGTGCTGTTTGGGAGGTTGAATGTAAGGGGGGAATTTACAATTAATGCCATGACTCTTAACAACATGGATACGCAGATGGAATCTTGGGGTCCAGAACTCCCTGAAAGCGGCAACACACATAGAATGGTAATATGGCAATGAAGGCATTTACTGCCTATCCTGTTTGGCTTTAAAGAACTGATGTGAGCAATTAATATAGTAAAGGTACTCCCATGATGTGGTATTTTGACATATTATTTCAGTATTTTAAACCACTGCCAATGAAACAACCATGGTACATTTCCAAGTCTGGGTAAAGCAGCAGTTCTTAACCTGGAGGTCGTTTGGAGTTTTTCCGGGGGGTCATGAAGTGGTCATAAATAACATATCAATTTGTTGAGCCCATTTTTAAGAACCTAACAAAGATACATACCACACACAGTATTTTGTTTGCGTATGCAGATACGTATACGCACACGAAGTGGGCGTGTTGTGAACCATATCTGCCAAGAAGCGCGCGTCTAGTGAAGCATTTCTCAATTTCAGCTTCACAAGCATTGTTCAAAAATCCGTGGTCAAGCTGCAATGTGGTTTCTGTGCCAAGGTTTTGAGCCATGAGAGCATGAAGCCCGGCAAACTGAAGATCCATTTGGAGTCCTGTCACAGCGACCTGGCGGGGAAGGGCGTGGGCTATTTCAAACGAAAAGCCGCACTCAAGCGTTCCTGCATCAATTCGACGATTCACTGCGCTCATCAAAATGAAGCAGCACTGGAGGCTTCATAGCAGATTGCTTATCAAACACCAAGAAACCTCACACCATCGGTGAAGGAAGTATCAAACCACGGTCGAAGCAGCGAAGTTGGTGCTGGGGGAACAGCAGTCAAAAAAGTTCAGGCAGATTTCCCTTTCGAATGACACAGTAAAACGTCGAATCTCAGATATGAGTAACGATATTCTGCTGCAAGTAGTGAGCGCTGTGAAGAGCAGTCCAGTGTATTCACTGCAACTGGACGAGTCAACAGATGTTGCCTCATGTTCCCAACTGCTGGTCTATGTTTGTTACCTCGACGGAGAACCCATGAAGGAGGAGTACCTGCTCTCGGAGCCATTGGCCACTACCACTCGGTGAGAAGATATGTTCAAAATGCTGGAATCCTTCCTCATCAAACATGACCTTGGCTGGGAACGATTTGTCGGGGTGTGTACAGGTGGGGCACCTTCTATGGTTGGATGCAGATCCAGCTTCAAAACCTTTGTGAAGGATGTCGCTCCCCATGTCTCCTTCACCCAGCGCATGATGCATCGCCATGCTTTAGCAATGAAGACTCTCCCTCCTGGTCTTCGAGTAGTGCTTTCACATGTGGTGAAGATTGTGAACCACATCCGAGGGAGTGCAACAAACTCAAGAATCTTCAGAGTGATGTGTGAAGAAATGGGTGCCGATTTCACTGTTCTGATATTCCACACTGAGTTGCGCTGGCTTTTGCGTGGTAAAGTTCTCAATCGTGCGATTCAACTTCGAGGGGAAATAGCGCTGTTCTTGGAGAGAGGGTGTACCGAGAAGGAGAATCAGCTTCACGAACAGACGCAGGATGAACTGTTCGTGATGAAGGTTGCTTACTTGACTGACTTCTTCGGCGAGGTGAATTCCTTGAACCCATCACTTCAAGGGAACCTCCCAATGTTACACACGGCTCGTGACAAAGTGGCAGCGTTCAGGAGGAACCTTTACCAGAGAAGAGTCCAAGATAGTTGTAAAGAACAGGCGCATACACAGATGAATCTTTACTACAACTTTATTAATTATACACACACATCACTGCCCTAGCTGTACTTGGTCTGTCACGGACACTAGAGAGAGAGAGAGAGAGAGCTATGGGTGGGAAGGTCACAATTATACTAGATGATGGGGGAGTGGTTAGCAAGGGCTGCGTCACTACTGTTAAAGGTGTACACACATATCATCTACATCCTTCCTCTATAAAAACAAAACAATGAGCAGTGACAGGGCGACCACGTCTCATGTGCTAATGGAGAGTAAACAGCAGTAATACAGGAACTCAAAATCACACGTAATCACACATAACGATCTGGCGGCTTGACAAGGCGACCAGACCAGGTTCGAACCTCGCCATCACATCCTCCCCCAACGGGAACGAGAAGGACCGGTACCCGGGCAGGAGGGGAGCCCGACAGGAGAACCCCGGGGTGACGGAGGCAGCGGAGAGGATGGAGAGGGGGGAGACGAGAAGGCCGGAGAACCAGGGAGCACAGCGGGAGGATGCACCGGAGAGGGCCGAGGGGCTCAGATCACAGCTCATCCCGGAGGCCATAGACCAAAATGTCCCGGGTCAAAGTTTCAGGGGTTAAAGCATCCAGGCTGCAGCGGCGAGCCAGGTGCCGCAACGCAGTCAAAATGTCAGTTGCCAGCGCAGACCAGGGGAGGTCGGGAGCAGGCTGCTGCAAGAGGGGCTGCCGCTGCTGTTGCGGGGCGAGGCTGTTACAAGTAGGGCAGGAGGAAACCCTATCCCGGAAATAACGAGCCATATCAGGCCAGTAGAACTGGCTCTGAGTGATGGAAAGAGTGGCTTCGGCCCCGGGATGGCCACGGTGAGCAGTTTCAAAGTATTGTTCTTGAAGTGCTGCGGGCACCACCACCTTGTGCCCCTTCACAATCACACCGTCACGCAGCACCAGCTCGTCACGAACCAGGAAATAAGGCACCGCTGCAGCCGGCAGGGAAGAACGGCGGTCTGGCCAGCCCTGGATTTGAGAATGTCAAAAGCCTTCTGGTGTTGCGGGAACCAGGCCCAGGCAGTGTCCTTTTTACCAGGTCTCTCAGAGGTGCGCTCAGCTCGCTTAGGTCAGGCATGAACTTTCCCAGGTAGTTGACCATGCCCAAGAAACGCTGGAGGCCCGGCACGTCAGCAGGTGCAGGCATCTCGGATATAGCGGCCGTCTTCTGCGGGTCAGGCTTCAGCCCCGATGCTTTGAAGACGTGTCCCACGTGGGTGACCTCAGGGACACGAAACCGGCATTTCTTTGGGTTAAGCTTCAGGTTGACTTCCAGAGCTCGTTCCAGGACCTGGCGGAGGTTATAGTCATGCTCAGCGACATCCTTCCCGTAGACTAGGATGTCGTCGACAATGATGGCACACGGGAGCCTGGCAAACAGTTGTTTCATTGTCCTTTGGAATGCCTCACTGGCAGAGTTGATCCCGAACGGCATGCGGAGAAAACGAAACCTGCCAAAGGGTGTGCTGAACGTTGTCAGGTATGAAAACCGTTTGTCAAGTGGTATCTGCCAGAACGAGCTCTTGGCGTCGAGAACCGAAAACACAGTGGCTGGACCGACTTATGCAGCAACATCTTCAACGGTTCGCATGGGGTAATGCGGGCGCTTGATGGCCAAGTTCAGGTCCTTTGGGTTGATACAGATTCGTAGTTCACTTTTATCCTTCTTTGCAGCAACGACCATGGTAGAGACCCACCGGGTGGGCTCACTCACCTACTTCAGGATGCCCATGGTCACCATTTCACGAAGTGTAAACTCGACTTTGTCTTTCATCGCGAAGGACACCCGGTGCGGTGGGCGGATGACGGGTTCGATATCCGGATTGAGGGCGATTATGTAGCTGCAGGGAAGCTTCCCCAGCTTGGCGTCGAAACGTTCAGGGTATTCGGCCAGCGGGTCCAGGGGTGACTGCACTAAGCGAATGTCACGGTGGAAGTTCACCAATCCGAGGTCTTGGCAGGCCCGAATGCCTAGCAGGGGATCACATTTATTGTCCAGCAGAAAGAAGAAGAGGGGCCGAGAGGCCTTCAGTATCTTGCAGTGGAGAGTGGCCTTCCCCACAGGAACGAGCACGCCTCCCCCATAGGCACACAAAACAGAGCGGCTGGTGGTAACGAGCTCATTATTTCTTATCTTCGTGAAAAAGCTTGTTGACATAATGTTGGCAGCAGCCCCCGTGTCGACTTTAGCAGAGAAGGTGGTGCCATTCACAGCGACTCGCACGGTCGGGTCAGTTTATCAATGCAGGTGCATTTCGCAGCGAAAACACACTCAGCTCGCTCTGGGAAGAGCTCGAATCAGACAGGGGGAGTTCTTCTTGCTGGCGATGGGAACCAGACACCGTATCAGCACGTGTCAGGTAGTTAGAGGGCTTCTGCTGTGGCTGTGTAGGCTTCCCACGGGAACGACACGCCGCCGAGAAATGGTTTTGCTTGTGGCAGAAATTACAGGTCTTTCCCAGCGCAGGACAAACATTAAAACGATGCGAAGCAAAGTTGCAATTCGGGGTCTGGACCCGGGCGCAGGGCTTACCCTCTGTCGCTGTGGAGCAGAGTACTGGCGGCCGGCGAAACTGGCAGCGTGGACCTCATGATCGGGCGGCGACACGGCGGGGGAGACAGCCTCTGCCAGGCGAGAGGCATGCAATGCCTCGTTAAAAGTCAGATCAGGCTTACGAAGGAGCTCAGATCGCAGCTTCTCATCCCGGAGGCCATAGACCAAAATGTCCCGGGTTAAAGTTTCAGGGGTTAAAGCATCCAGGCTGCAGCGGCGAGCCAGGTGCCGCAACGCAGTGACAAAATTGTCGAGCGATTCCCCAGGGTTTTGGCGGCGGCCGAAAAGTTTGAAACGCTCCAGGATACAGTTAGTAGGGATGTCACACAACTCAGTAAACTTTGCAAGAAAACATACCGGGTCCTGAGCGTTCTCATTGACCCCGTAGACGACCAACTCAGATCGTTCCAGAGCCTCGGGACCGGCCAAGTTGAGCAGGAGAGAAGCTTTAACCGCAGGGGCAACCGCAGGGTGAGCGATGGTAACGTGCTGCTCAAAGTCACGTCTGAAAACGCTCCAGCGGTGAGCGATGTCAGCATCAAATGATCAGGATGTCAGTTTTACGACAAGCAGGAGCCATCGCGACACTGGGAGGGGGTACTGGGACTAAAGAAACAAAAACCGATAGACAGGAGACGCAGGATAGAAAACTTCTGACACCATATAAAGAACAGGCGCATACACAGATGGATCTTTACTACAACTTTATTATTTATACGCACACATCACTGCCCTAGCTGTACGTGGTCGGTCACAGACACTAGAGAGATATGGGTGGGAAGGTCACAATTATACTAGATGATGGGGGAGTGGTTAGCAAGGGCTGCGTCACTACTGTTAAAGGTGTACACACATATCATCTACAACGGTGACACGACTATATTCCCTGAGATGACGACTCTCCTGGATGCTACGCCAGATGAATGCCACTTCCACGAGGAGATCTCAGCCCACCTTCTGGCATTTAGTGAAGCCATCGAACATTACTTCCCCAGATTGGACGACTGCTCTCGCGATGAGTGGATCATCCGACCCTTTTCCGTTGAAGATGGTGTCATCAGCGATACTGACGTGGCAGGGAAGGTTGAATTTTACCAAATTTGTGTAGATGCGCAGCTCAAGAGCGACTTCATGGAACAAGAGCTCGTCACGTTTTGGCTGAAAGTGAAGGACTATCCTGTTCTTTCGAAGAGGGCCCTGACCCCATTGGTCCAGTCCCATTCAACCTATCACGTGAGGCTGGATTCTCAACCATGGTAACTCTGAAAACGAAGGCACGCAATAGGCTTGTGATCAACGCTGATGTGAGATGTAGCTTATCGAGCATTCGTCCTTGTTTTGATCGCCTGATGGCTGTGAAGCAATTTCAGCCATCCCATTGACTGAGTATTGGCAGACATGTTTTATTAAATCAGGATTTTTTTTCCTTCAATTTTTGTTTCAGGGGGGTCACGGTACTGACCAAGAATGTCTGATAGGGCCATGGGGCCAAAAAGGTTAAGAACCACTGGGGTAAAGTGTCATATACACATGGATTTTTTCCACATGGCAGCCAGCCATATATTTTTCTATGGAGTGCTGCAGTAAATTTTGTGGATGATTCTTATTTGCTATACATTGTTACTATGGCTTCTAAGCAATAGTGGAAGTGAAATGACATGTTTAGGATGCATAATCAGGTGGAAATCTCACATCTCACTCTTGTTTTGTAGACAGTCAAAAGGTTTTGAGAACCAATATAGTAGGATTTACATCCTTCAACCTACTCTTATGATTGGTCCAGTTCTGTTCAATGGTGCCTCCATTTCAAGAATATAAGTGCAACATGAGAGAAAAAAAGGCAATGCCACTGAACTGAACTGCAACATCATCTCATGATGGAGATGCCATCAGCCCAGCACTTTAGCAGTACAAAGAGCTTCTTAGTATTGGACACTATGCCCAAATATTACTTGGGTCTTATTGTAAATAACAATAAACTACAAACAAGCTGCAGACAACGTTGAATAATGAACTGTCAAAAGAAAACATTCCAACTTCTGTCAGAAAATATAATGGAAAAGACATCTGAAGAAAAACTGACATTGAAGGAAACTTTGGGCCATTGTGCACTGAATAAGACTGCAGTTAATGAAAAGCTTGCACTTATCTGGCTATACAAAAGGTAGACAAAAAATGCCGGAGAAACTCAGCGGGTGAGGCAGTATCTATGGAAAGAAGGAGGGAGAATGATCAGATTGGGAATTGGGGGGGATGGAGGAGTTGAAGTGCTGAACGTCCGGGCGACCAGGTTGGTTAACACGGGCTGAGCTGAGATGTTCAGCGAAGCGATCGACCTGCTTGCGCTTGGTCTCACCAATGTAGGGAAGTTGACAATTAGAACAGTGGATGCAGTAGATGAGGTTAGGAGGTGGTGCAGGTGAGCATCTGCCTCACCTGGAAAGACTGATTGGGTTCTTGGAAGGAGTCTGGGGGGAGGTATATGGACTACTGTCTCCGCCTACTTCCTTTCTTTCCTCCCCCGACATCAGTCTGAAGAAGAGTCTTGACCCGAAACATTGTCCATTCTGTCTCTCAATTGGTTCTGCCTCGCCCAGGGAATTTCTCCAGCATTTTTGTCTACCTTTAATTGTTCAGCATCTGCAGTTCTTTTTTTAAACACCCTGGCTATACAGTATTGTCTCCCATTCTGCTTCTTGCCAGGACCCCATTGCATTCACTCAGTATCTGTTTCGGTCGCGTGTGCTGACAAAACCATTTCCAATGGTACCAACCAAGTTGTAAAGGAGACAAGTATAATATGGGGAAAAAGTGAATTTTTCCTTTCCTTCTACTCTTCAGCTTTCCCATTTAAAGCATTAATGTTATTTCCAACACCACACTACACCAGACAACTCACTCTTCCCTGCCAGCATTCAAACAGGACAATTTCCTGCACAAGACTTAATCCATTCTTCCTTCTCTATCAATACATGTACCAGCCCATACAATTAAGAGTGCGACATCTATCTGTTCACCTCTTCCCTCATTGCACGTGAAAAATTAGTTTTGTTTTTATTGATATTGAGGATACTATGTTTTGTCTCACAGTGTAGCCTCAACAATGGGGAAACTAAATGCAGATTGACGAGCCCATTGCAGAATTTCCATTCAGTGTGCAAAGATGATGCCACTCCTTCAATTGCAGAAAATTGTCCCTTGGAATGCTTGTAGGGTAGAGGGAGTTTTCTGATGTAGTTTAGCATTAGAAATGACATTAATGCTTTGAATGGAAAGGCTGAGAGGTAGAAGGAAAGGATTACAGCCTACTGTTTAGGATGGAAAGAGAAATGAGAAACAGAACGGGAAAATAGGAGACTTTAATTCGAAATTTAATTAGCCCTTTCGAACATCATCAGAATGGCACCTTACAGCCTTCAGGTGTCATTGCATTTAATAATTACAGCTAACTGGATATTTTAGGGTTGCACTTCACATTTCCTGCATTTAGATTTGATTCCTTTTCTCTTTTGGCTGCTCAAATTTTGTCTCCTCAGATTTCTACCTCCACTCACTCGCTGTTACTACCATCTTTCAACTATCATCACCAATGTCACCTCACTTTCTCAGTCTCCTCATCAGCAACCTCCAATTTGGTTCTCTGCCCTACCTTCTTACTCTGCAATTTAAAATATCCAAAATGCATAACTTTTCTCAATTCTGGTGAATGGTCATCAACATGAAATCTATTCCTCTAACCAGACTAGCTGAGTATTCCCAGCTTTTATATTATAAGATATTACCAGAGCTACGGTTTAAAAACGCCTCCTCAAAAAAATTGCTCCGCAGGATGCGGTAACTGAATCAAGGTATTCAAATAAATCAGTCATAATAAATCAGGGCTCTCGCTTAACTTTTATCCCCCCCCGTTGCCAGCCGGGCAACCTCGGCAGCTTTTTAGGTTGCCAAATGACAGTTTAGGTGGTCATTTAAAACGGCTTGCATGACGCGTGCGATAATGTGCTCGGACGAAGTGCATAGTTACCAGTCGGAATTATTGTCAATGAAACATTCACACATTATTTCTGTTTCAAATAAAGTCACAAACTACACATATTCACCAATCAAGACATGATATATACCACAATGACACGCAGCAAAATTACAATACAGTATCTCATCTCTTTTTACACGTTGCAATGAATGAAATTTCTATTATCTCTTTCCACTGCCAAACAAAAATATGGTTGTCACCGTATGATCAACCTCTGTGAGACCAAGCGCAGGCTTGGCGATCGCTTCGCACAACAACTCCACTCAGTTCGCAATAACCAACCTGATCTCCCGGTGGCTCAGCACTTCAACTCCCTCTCCCATTCCAAATCCGACCTTTCTGTCCTGGGCCTCCGCCATGGCCAGAGTGAGGCCCACCGCAAATTGGAGGAACAGCACCTCATATTTTGCTTGGGTAGTTTACACCCCAGCGGTTGAACATTGGCTTCTCCAATTTCAGGTAGTCCTTGCTTTCTCCCTCCTTCCCAGCTCGCTCACAGCTTACTGTCTCCGCCTCTTCCTTTCTTCCCCCCCCCCCCCCCCCCTTCCGACAACAGTCTGAAGAAGGGTCTCAACCCGAAACATCGCCCATTTCCTTTGCTCCAAAGATACTACCTCACCTGCTGAGTTTCCCCAGCATTTTTGTCTACCTATTCACATAAGTTCTGTTATCCCACTTTCCTCACCCACTCCCCGCACATTAGGGGCAATTCTACAAAACCAATGTGTCTTTGGGATGTGGGAGGAAACCCACACGCTTGCAGGGAGAATGTGCAAATTCAACACGGACAGTGCCCGAGAACAGGATCGACCACAGATCTCTGGCGTGTGAGGCAGCAAGTCCACCAGCTGTGCCACTATATTTTATTTTCCAAGACAAAGAATTATACATTGATAACTTTGGTTACTTAAAAAAAGAAACTATCCATTTTCAGTCTTAAATCTAAGTGACGCTATGTCCCCCTTTACAGCTATTGTATGTTTTAATTCAGTTCAAGGCTATTGGGGCAGTACATTGGCCATAAATTTGCTGCCTAAAATTGCCAGAGACCCAGAATTGATTCTGAATATTAGTGCTGTCTGTATGTGGTTTTGTTTTCTCGTTTATAACATTGTTTACAGAGAACTATGTTTACATATTCTGTTGTGCTGCTGCAAGTAAGGATTTCATTATTCTAACTGGGACGTGAGAGAATAAAACACTCTTGACTTACGTCGCTGATGTGTGGGATAAAACTAGAGTACGGGTGATCGGTAGTCGGCGTGGACTCGGTGGGTCGAAGGGCTGTTTCCACGCTGTATCGTTAAATTAAACTAAAAACACTAAAACCAGAGGAAATGTAAAGAAGGGTTTCTACCCAAAACGTCACCCAATGTTTTCTATCCAGAGATGCTGGTTGCTCCATGGAGTCCCCCCGCACAATTAAAGCATGGAATAGTCTTCACCCTACTATAGGTACCAACCAGACGCAACTAAATTTAAGATTTATTTTTCCCAAGAACTCTTTTTTGCTTAAGTCCAAGTCAAGAGTCAAGAGACTTTCATTGTCATATGTCCCAGATAGGGCAATCAAATTCTTGCTTGTTGCAGCACAACAGAATATGTAAACATAATACAGAACAGGAGATAAAAGTTCAGTGTGTCTATATAATATAGACCATAAATAAACAGATAAAATGCAATAGGCTGTTATTTTCCATAAACTGAAAGTGATTCCCGAGCTTTCTGCTGATAGTTTACGTAACAGAAGCTTAGAATTTTTCTAACACATAACCAGTAAAATAACCTCCAAAAGATAAATGTTTCATGAAATAAATGACTTCATGCAGCTAAAAACATCTTAACAAAATATGTTACCTGAAATGACTCTTTGCCTAGCACTGTGTGCAAACAGCACAGAAAAAGTAATTTTGGCTGCAGCCATCTTCTGCTTCAGTAAGGGAAGCTGGACACATTGCCCTTGGAAACAGCGGTTGATTGGACGTCAGGAGACCAATTTGTTGATTGGACAGGAATTTTAAGGGAAGCTGGTCGGTGGTTGGACGCAACCCCCTTAGAGACAGCGGTTGATTGGCCGCCAAATAATCGGGCACAAAAAATGGAAAAATAGGAAAACAAAAAAATCAGAATTCCGATTTAAATCGGAAGAATATCATGGCTGGTGGAGAATGGAAGGAAAAAAAATCTTACCAAGTGTTTCCCTCATATTTTTATACAAGTTGATGGAATCTGTATCTTTCATAAACTCTCGCACAACCTCTCCTTGGTCATTTTCCACCACTAATACCTCTTCCGGCTTGGCCATACGACTGACCATTAGAAGACGAACCTTTGAGAAAGAAACGTCAATATTTACAACAAGTTCTCAATATTGAAATTAAAGTAACCACTATGCTTGTCAATCACATAAAACAATCTGCAGATCAAACAATATTGATGATTTGATCCATGTCTGGTTTTGCTGCTGATGACCCGACCCCCAATTCAAGTCAGGTTTTCCACACCACCATCTTGCGGCATGCGGGCAGCCATGATGTTTTTTAAACTTACGATTCGGAGCCTACAGTACTCACCTCAATGGTCTCTGTATGTATTCAAATTAAAGTACTTGTTATGATATACAATGACTCTGCATCATAAGTACTTTGCACATGATGTCAGAAGTGGGATCAGGACTTTCTTTCTGCGCCTGCAAAAGGACCGCTAATCGGATGACGAAGACCCCTGTAAAGCCTGCAGACAAACTCTCTTTGAAACCTGTGCTGGTTGAGGCATTGCCTGCTACGAGACTCCCGTTGGAGGCCGTGCCTGTGACGACATCTCCTCTGAGGAGCAAGCTGAAGGCCTGTACAGTACACGTGCAGGACGGGTTGGCAAGCCAGTGGCTAGATACGGGGATTATGTATCGATGCAGATCTTGGACTCTAATTAACTCTAACCGACGTTACTTATATATCTTGCAGTGTATCCTCCATTGCTTTTACTGTAATTGATAGTTAATCTTTATAGCTTTATATACATATTACTCCTGCATGCTTTAGGTTTGCTCTTTGGGCAAAAGCCCAAGGGGAATGTAGATCAAACAGTATTGCTGATTTGACCCGTGTCTGGTTGTGCTGCTGATGACCTGATCCATAATCCATGTCAGGTTTACCACACCACCAAATTGTGGCATGCGGGCAGCCAAGATGCCTTTTAGTTTTTAAACTTACAATTCAGAGTCAATAGTACTCATCTCGATGGTCTCTGTATGTATTCTAATTAAAGTACTTGTTATGATATAATGACTCTGTATCACAAGTACTTCGCACACAATTTTCAACATATCTTAAGTTATAAATGAGCTATTTATTTTACAGTATGTTTTTGAAATGTAAGATGATAGACATGCAGTGTGGAAACAACCCCTTCTGCTCACCGAGTCCGCACCAACCAGCAATCACCCAGTACACTAGCACTATCCTACGCACTAGGAACAATTTACACTTCATATTAACATGCAAACATGTTTGACTGGAGTGTGGGACAAAACCGGAGCAAAAATACGTGGCTACACGGCGAACGTACAAACTCCGCACCGACAGACAGGATCGAACCCGGGTCTCTTGCTCTGTAAGTCAAGTCAAGTCAAGTCAATTTGTCACAAACACATACAAGATGTGCAGTGAAATGAAAGTGGCAATGCAGGCAAAAAACTGCAGAAAAGATCAGAACAGAATAAGTATTTACATATTAGAAAAAACCCAGCAATTTTAAATTGACACAATACAACAGTAAATTAGTCCCTGGTGAGATAAGAGCTTACAGTCCTAATGGCCTGTGGGAAGAAACTCCGTCTCATCCTCTCTGTTTTCGAAGTATGACAGCGGAGGCGTTTGCCTGACCATAGCAACTGGAACAGTCTGTTGCTGGGGTCGTAGGGGTCCCCCATAATGATGCTGGCTCTGCACCTTCTGATGTATAGGTTCTGCAGGGGGGCGAGTGTAGTTCCCATAGTGTGTTCGGCCGAACGCATTACTCTCTGCAGAGCCTTCTTGTCCTGGGCAGGGCAGTTCGCAAACCAGATTGTGATGTTGCCGGACAAGATGCTTTCTACAGCCCCAGAGTAGAAGCATTGAAGGATCCTCAGAGAGACTCTGAATTTCCTCAGCTGCCCGAGGTGGTAAAGACGCTGCCATGCCTTACTCACCAGTACGCCAGCATGTGATGCCCATGTCATAGCAATGCTACAAAATTTTGAGATTTTAAAAATCAAGTCTGCAATCTATCCCATCAGATAAAGCATAAAAATAAATTTAATTTGACACCCAATTCACTTCCATATCTTCAGTATTAAAAAGGTTATGACCATTTTCATACTCGGAAATTAGCATCTTGTTCCCCATTGCCTTTCCATTGACTTAACCCAGACGCTATGATCTAGGATCGTCAAAAGCCCATAACTTTCTTAAAAAATTAAGAGAACTGAATGAAATTTTCAGTTATTACAGATTGAAGCATTCTGAAACAAATACGAAACAATCTTACTTGGATGACCTGAAATTAAAGCATATAATTAGTTAGTTACCTAATTGGAGCCAATTACAAAATTCAATTACTAGATCTAAACATCTATCAATTTAAGAGAAGATAAACATTTTTAAATTGCCTAAGTGTCCAAATAACATTAACACAATAATTCATAATATAACATTAATTTAAATTCGAAATTTCATGAATTTATAGGCCAAATAGTAGGAATTTAGTGTTTAATTCCCGTTAATTAATGGCCATTTAAATCAACGCGAGAGGGTTTTAGTGGAACACGGTGAATAAGAACGTTGCGGTTTGCGGTGAATTTAACGCACAGTCGGCAGGAAATACACTGCCGGGCCGCATATTTTTTTGTCCCCTTTTCGCAAAATGAAATTTTGATTAAAGGCTTCCTAAGAAGCATGTTTTTATGTAAAAATAAACTGTGTACTTTATTATATCCTCTACGTTAAATCCTTCCCGTTGTCGGTGCTCACGGCTTTAGAAGATGATTTTTAAATTACTCTAGCTAATAAATGATCTAGTGCAGTTTAAAAATACCTTCATAAAACAAATGTCGGAGCGATTTCTCTTCAGCAACGAAATCCCGAGATGGATCGATTTGCCCTGTCTGGAGAAAAACGGCACTTTAAACCCGCCCCCCCTCTGAAAGGCGCACACACGGGGAGCGGAAGAACTGCAGTGCCGCACAAGGTAAGTTTTGTAACATACCTACATGTCAGATCCTCTGTGATGTGGACTCCCAGGTATTTAAAGCAGCTCACCCTGTCTACAGTAGCCCCGATTATCTCCAGTGGCGTATACGTCCTCAGATGTTGTGCCCTTCTAAAGTCCACAATCAGCTCCTTAGTTTTTGTGACATTCAAGAGGAGGTTGTTGGCCTGACACCAGAGTGCCAGATCAGCCACCTCTTCACGGTAGGCATTCTCATTGTTATCGGAGATCAGGCCCACCACCACAGTGTCATCAGCAAACTTGATCATAGAGTTGGAGCTGAACCTGGCCACACAGTCATGTGTGTACAGGGAGTACAGTAGGGGGCTGAGGAACCAACCCTGGGGGGGGGGGGGGGGGGGGAGATCCTGTGTTCAGGGTGAGGGTCTTTGATGTATTTCTTCCCATCTTGACTACCTGGGCAAGGCAGCAACTCTACTGCTGTGCCAACCCAGACCTTATTCATAGGAAGTAGATAAACTGAGTGTTGTCCATTCATTGAAAAACTAGGGAAACAATGTAACCTGAACCAAAGGAATTATATATACATTAAAATATTCTAAACATCTCTTCGCAGAAAACCAGCCAAACTATTTAATGCCCACCTTGGATAATACTGGCAAATAAAGTTGTCTTCTTGGAGGCACATCAAAATGCTGACTTCCAGAAAGCACAGGTGCTGCAGGTGCAGAGAAGGGACTTTCCCTATAGAGCTCAGAAGCCAAGTGATTCCAATACTCCAAACAAATTTTGAAAATCTCGGTTTCTTCCACTTCAGAGACCAGCAGCATGTAATGAAGGGCCTGCGAATTCATAGATTTATCCCAAGTCATTCTTTTCACGGCTCAGCACATGTACAATGGTAAAGTAACAAATAAAATAATGGTAAAATATTTTAAGTTCATTAACACACACATGCTTTAAATCCTTTCCAAATGGAGATATCAAAGACAGTGTCGTACGATAGTACAGCCTCCACTTGTCTGTACAAACGCATTTCTAATAAGGTCACAATATTATGCTCCTATTATGCACAAGAGTCTTCCAGTAACCAAATCAATATTCACCATGAGAAAAGAGCCCAAATGATATGCAATATCCAAAATATTTGTAGTAACAAGGAACTACAGATGCTGGTTAGCCAAAGACAGACAAAATGCTGGAGTAACCAGCATGTTTCAGGTCAGGTAGAATCTCTAGAGAAAACAAATAGGCGACATTTTGGGTCAGGCACTTCCTCAGGCTGATTGTGTGGGGGGACCTCAGAAAGGAAAGAGGATGTAAGCAGGACAAAACATGGCCGATAAAAGAACATAGATCAGGTTTTTTTTTTTTTTTTTTTTTTTTTTTTATAAAATAGACGGATTGTTGGACAAAGGCCAGATTAAAAAGAACAGGTGTGAACCTAAAAGGATAGAGTCAGGAATTGTGAAGCAGGAGGAAGGAATGTAGGTGGTTGGGGGGGGGGGGGGGGGGGGGGGACACGACGGCCTTTGTAGAAGTTACCCAAAAATGAATAATTCAACGCTCATACAGATGGGTTACAAGCTACTCAAGCGGAATGCGAGGCTCTATTCCTCCAGTTTGCATGTGGCCTCACTCTGGCAATAGACGAGAGGTGCACACAAACTCATCGGAACTTCCATTGCTGAAAGGGATGATGCAGTGGTTCAAGGCAAAAGTTTACCACCATATTCAGGATACAGAACATAAATGACAGCCACACTGGCGAAATTTAATTGTAGATTTCAAAACAAATTACGTTCTTACCTCCATGAGAGTTTCCCTTAAATTCAATCTTTTTTCAACGAGCTGTCCATGTTCTTTTAAGAAAGTACAAAGAAAGAGACTCAAGTTCTGGATGAAGTTCTGCTCATCATCCTTGCCATTTGCATATGCCATTCGTATATTGGTATTTAAGGGAAGCATCTATAATAGCAAAAGTAGATATGTCCACCACCTCTGGTCATAATTTATTCTATACAATAGTTACATCAATAACAACTCAAAATTGATTAGTTATATTCAGTGTATAAAATTGGAAAATTAAATACTCAAATTGGTTTTGATACTCGAATAAAGTACTGGAATCTTACCAAAGGCAGCAATACATGTATATGTATAAAAAAGGCAGTAAGACATAAAAGTAACTGAGGAATTTCTACACTGGCACAATATACTACTCACTAGCACAAGAGACTGCAGTTGTAGTAATATGGAGCTAAAAACAAACTGCTATAGGAACTCATAAGGACAGTGAGGCAGCTGAGGTTTGAGTAGCGTCCCTGCATCCGAACTGATGTGTAGAGGGGAGGTGGCCAGTATAAAAAGGAGAGAGGAAGGTGAACGACATGGGCCGACAGGTGATAGGTGTAGGTGAGGTGGCAAACAAAAGATGGAGCCAAATGGGAGAGGGTGGGTTGGAGACAATGGTTGGTGAATGATAGGTAGAGACCAATAAGGAGAGTGATAAAGGGAGCACGTGGCATGGGGGTGATGGGCAAAGTAAGAAGAGGGGGTAGAGACAGAAAGTGGAACGTAATATGTGGAGGCATAAGACGCTGCAGTACAGATGGTGAGAAGTGAAATCAGATAAGGGAGGCATGATGCGCAGATGGAACCAGTTGATGGAGGGAATAGAAAACAAAGTGCATGGCTGACAGTAAGATGGAATCATGAGAGGAACAAAATTGAATAATTGGGAAGGGGTACTGGGAGAACCTGGATGGATCAGAAGGAGAGAAAGAACTACGGAGTGTACAATGATACTCAAAACAGGAAGGAAAAAAAATCAACATTCATACCATTGGGTTGTAGTCTAAGCAGACAAAATATGAGGTGTTGTACTTCTAGCTTGCGGTTGACTTCAACCTGACAGTGGAGAAAGCCGAAGACACTCGGGTTGGTGCGGGAATAGGAAGAGACGACCAGTTAAAGTAGCATACAACTGGCAGCTCAAGTTAGCCATTGTGGACAGAGTGCAAATGTTTTGCTAAATGATCGCCGCCTATTCTTGGTCTTTCCCATGTACAGGAAACCACATGGTGAGCAACAAGTGTAGTAAATAAGGTTGAAGATGCATTGTAATTTTTGCCTGACCTGAAAGAGTTTAGATCTCTGATGGCAGTGATGGAGGACTATTAAAACAAACATGATCCCAATGGAAGATACTGCTTCCTGGCTTATCCCAACCATCGCTTTATACTGGCCGTCTTCCCTCCCACTCTTCAGTTCTGATGGGAGTCGTGACCAGAAATCTCAACATTTTCACCCCCCACAACAAATGCTGCCCGACCTGCAAAGTTCTTCCAACAGTTTACTTTTTGTTTAATTTCCCAAGGGGTCTAGACTAGATGTAGAAACCTACCCATGGTAGCCAGGGAAAGAACCAAGGGAGGGTGGTTGGCTGGCAAGGGATGAGCAGGCAAAGGAGTAATGGAGTGGTTCCTATGCAAAGCAGAAATGGTCATGGTAGAGGTGCGTTGGAAGCGAAGATGTGACTGAGATCCTGTTGGAGCTGTCAGAAGCAGCGATGGATGAAATACCAAATGTAGGGGGGAGAGTGGGGGGGGGGGGGAAGGAGAGAGTGGGGGGGGAGGAGAGAGTGGGGGTAATATCATCAGGTAATTCATGTCTGTAAACTGAATTTTTGCACGCCAGATGCAAATTATTTCAACGAGGTTCAATTCAAATAAACATTGTCTTCCCCTGTGGAATGTACAATGGTACAGAATCAGAATGTCCCATGTCAAAAGACAATTTTTGATAGCTTTAAAAGTATCGATGACTGTTATAATGTTTGACATAGATTTGCTTTGTCAAGTTTCCAAAGCAAATCTCTTTAGTTACCACTGTGTACCAGCAGTGTTCATAAAGGCAATGTACCTGTTTGATTGCTGCAGGGAGATTACTTGTGAACAGTTTGCTATCCAAAAAAATGCGTTTCCAATTAATTAGTCGCCAACCCAATTCAATTATTCCTTATGTTTGCATTTCTGTAGCTAACTTTCCTGTCTTGAAAAATTATTGGGAGAGTTTGCAGTCAGGTCACCCATAATCCGGGTGCCCCTGTACATGCAAAATTATGCAGTATGTATACAATTGGCCGTCAGAGATTTATAGAGAACTAGACCAGGCGCAGACCTGCTGGGTCTGTTCCTCCATCGCGCGGTTGCGGGGAGAAGAGAGCCGGGGGGGGGGGGGGGGGGGAGATGAAGGAGAGAGTTTGGGGGGGGGGGGGGGGGAGGAGAGAGTCGGGGGGAGGAGAGAGTCGGGGGGGAGGAGAGAGTCGGGGGGGAGGAGAGAGTCGGGGGGAGGAGAGAGTCGGGGGGAGGAGAGAGTCGGGGGGAGGAGAGAGTGGGGGGGGAGGAGAGAGTGGGGGGGGAGGAGAGAGTGGGGGGGGAGGAGAGAGTGGGGGGGGAGGAGAGAGTGGGGGGGGAGGAGAGAGTGGGGGGGAGGAGAGAGTGGGGGGGAGGAGAGAGTGGGGGGGAGGAGAGAGTGGGGGGGGAGGAGAGAGTGGGGGGGAGGAGAGAGTGGGGGGGGGAGGAGAGAGTGGGGGGGGGAGGAGAGAGTGGGGGGGGGAGGAGAGAGTGGGGGGGGAGGAGAGAGTGGGGGGGAGGAGAGAGTGGGGGGGAGGAGAGAGTGGGGGGGAGGAGAGAGTGGGGGGGAGGAGAGAGTGGGGGGGGAGGAGAGAGTGGGGGGGGAGGAGAGAGTGGGGGGGGAGGAGAGAGTGGGGGGGGAGGAGAGAGTGGGGGGGGAGGAGAGAGTGGGGGGGGAGGAGAGAGTGGGGGGGGAGGAGAGAGTGGGGGGGGAGGAGAGAGTGGGGGGGGAGGAGAGAGTGGGGGGGGAGGAGAGAGTGGGGGGGGAGGAGAGAGTGGGGGGGGAGGAGAGAGTGGGGGGGGAGGAGAGAGTGGGGGGGGAGGAGAGAGTGGGGGGGGAGGAGAGAGTGGGGGGGGAGGAGAGAGTGGGGGGGGAGGAGAGAGTGGGGGGGGAGGAGAGAGTGGGGGGGGAGGAGAGAGTGGGGGGGGAGGAGAGAGTGGGGGGGGAGGAGAGAGTGGGGGGGGAGGAGAGAGTGGGGGGGGAGGAGAGAGTGGGGGGGGAGGAGAGAGTGGGGGGGGAGGAGAGAGTGGGGGGGGAGGAGAGAGTGGGGGGGGAGGAGAGAGTGGGGGGGGAGGAGAGAGTGGGGGGGGAGGAGAGAGTGGGGGGGGAGGAGAGAGTGGGGGGGAGGAGAGAGTGGGGGGGAGGAGAGAGTGGGGGGGAGGAGAGAGTGGGGGGGAGGAGAGAGTGGGGGGGGAGGAGAGAGTGGGGGGGGAGGAGAGAGTGGGGGGGAGGAGAGAGTGGGGGGGAGGAGAGAGTGGGGGGGAGGAGAGAGTGGGGGGGAGGAGAGAGTGGGGGGGGAGGAGAGAGTGGGGGGGGAGGAGAGAGTGGGGGGGGAGGAGAGAGTGGGGGGGGAGGAGAGAGTGGGGGGGGAGGAGAGAGTGGGGGGGGAGGAGAGAGTGGGGGGGGAGGAGAGAGTGGGGGGGGAGGAGAGAGTGGGGGGGGAGGAGAGAGTGGGGGGGGAGGAGAGAGTGGGGGGGAGGAGAGAGTGGGGGGGAGGAGAGAGTGGGGGGGGAGGAGAGAGTGGGGGGGGAGGAGAGAGTGGGGGGGAGGAGAGAGTGGGGGGGAGGAGAGAGTGGGGGGGAGGAGAGAGTGGGGGGGGGAGGAGAGAGTGGGGGGGGAGGAGAGAGTGGGGGGGGAGGAGAGAGTGGGGGGAGGAGAGTGGGGGGGGAGGAGAGAGTGGGGGGGGAGGAGAGAGTGGGGGGGGAGGAGAGAGTGGGGGGGAGGAGAGAGTGGGGGGGGAGGAGAGAGTGGGGGGGGAGGAGAGAGTGGGGGGGGAGGAGAGAGTGGGGGGGGGAGGAGAGAGTGGGGGGGGGAGGAGAGAGTGGGGGGGGGAGGAGAGAGTGGGGGGGGAGGAGAGTGTGGGGGGGGAGGAGAGAGTGGGGGGGAGGAGAGAGTGGGGGGGGAGGAGAGAGTGGGGGGGGAGGAGAGAGTGGGGGGGGAGGAGAGAGTGGGGGGGAGGAGAGAGTGGGGGGGAGGAGAGAGTGGGGGGGGAGGAGAGAGTGGGGGGGGAGGAGAGAGTGGGGGGGGAGGAGAGAGTGGGGGGGGAGGAGAGAGTGGGGGGGAGGAGAGAGTGGGGGGGAGGAGAGAGTGGGGGGGGAGGAGAGAGTGGGGGGGAGGAGAGAGTGGGGGGGGAGGAGAGAGTGGGGGGGGAGGAGAGAGTGGGGGGGGAGGAGAGAGTGGGGGGGAGGAGAGAGTGGGGGGGAGGAGAGAGTCGGGGGGGAGGAGAGAGTCGGGGGGGAGGAGAGAGTCGGGGGGGAGGAGAGAGTCGGGGGGGAGGAGAGAGTCGGGGGGGAGGAGAGAGTCGGGGGGGAGGAGAGAGTCGGGGGGGAGGAGAGAGTCGGGGGGGAGGAGAGAGTCGGGGGGGAGGAGAGAGTCGGGGGGGAGGAGAGAGTCGGGGGGGAGGAGAGAGTCGGGGGGGAGGAGAGAGTCGGGGGGGAGGAGAGAGTCGGGGGGGAGGAGAGAGTCGGGGGGGAGGAGAGAGTCGGGGGGGAGGAGAGAGTCGGGGGGGAGGAGAGAGTCGGGGGGGAGGAGAGAGTCGGGGGGGAGGAGAGAGTCGGGGGGGAGGAGAGAGTCGGGGGGGAGGAGAGAGTCGGGGGGGAGGAGAGAGTCGGGGGGGAGGAGAGAGTCGGGGGGGAGGAGAGAGTCGGGGGGGAGGAGAGAGTCGGGGGGGAGGAGAGAGTCGGGGGGGAGGAGAGAGTCGGGGGGGAGGAGAGAGTCGGGGGGGAGGAGAGAGTCGGGGGGGAGGAGAGAGTCGGGGGGGAGGAGAGAGTCGGGGGGGAGGAGAGAGTCGGGGGGGAGGAGAGAGTCGGGGGGGAGGAGAGAGTCGGGGGGGAGGAGAGAGTCGGGGGGGAGGAGAGAGTCGGGGGGGAGGAGAGAGTCGGGGGGGAGGAGAGAGTCGGGGGGGAGGAGTCGGGGGGGAGGAGTCGGGGGGGAGGAGAGAGTCGGGGGGGAGGAGAGAGTCGGGGGGGAGGAGAGAGTCGGGGGGGAGGAGAGAGTCGGGGGGGAGGAGAGAGTCGGGGGGGAGGAGAGAGTCGGGGGGGAGGAGAGAGTCGGGGGGGAGGAGAGAGTCGGGGGGGAGGAGAGAGTCGGGGGGGAGGAGAGAGTCGGGGGGGAGGAGAGAGTCGGGGGGGAGGAGAGAGTCGGGGGGGAGGAGAGAGTCGGGGGGGAGGAGAGAGTCGGGGGGGAGGAGAGAGTCGGGGGGGAGGAGAGAGTCGGGGGGGAGGAGAGAGTCGGGGGGGAGGAGAGAGTCGGGGGGGAGGAGAGAGTCGGGGGGGAGGAGAGAGTCGGGGGGGAGGAGAGAGTCGGGGGGGAGGAGAGAGTCGGGGGGGAGGAGAGAGTCGGGGGGGGAGGAGAGAGTGGGGAGTGCCACGAGCAAGCAGTTTGATTTTTTTTTAAAACAGTCCGTTTTGCGAACAATTATATTGAAAATGTGGAGAAAAATGACCAAATTATACTTTCACAAAGGATCAAATTGAATATACCTGCTTCAGCTGTATCATTGTTAAGGTGAAGAGAGTAACAAACTGTTCTTCATACTGGCTAACACTTACTCCAGCTATCTCTGTTAGGCACTTCAGAGTAAGATTTCTGAACATGGGTACATTGAGAAACTAAAAAGAGAGAAATATATTAGCTATGCCAATTTCTCATCTGAAAAATTCTGCGTATCCTGATTCCATGAAGATGTACATACTTTATATACTAGCGTGCTAATTAGTTTAGTTTCAAAGATATATCCAAGCGGAATCCAGTTTAAGAACCTCAGCAATGTTTCTAAGGTTGCTTGAACAAGAGGTGCATTTTGAGAGTTTTCCTGCAAGCAAACAAAAAAAGTTATGAAATCTGAATTAATTAAAATGAAAATGGGCATGGTTAAAAACAAAAAGTTAAAAATATTGTTTACCATAACAAATTGGCACAGCTGGAATATCTGAGAGAATTCATTGCACATGCTATAAAGAAACAAGAAATCACTGATCAAGCACATGGAATAATTTTTTTAATTTAATGAAATGTAATTTCCGAGATATACCTGTCCTTTAGATGTTTTGCTTTAACTTGGGTCATTTGCCCACTGGAGAAATCAAACACTTCCTCACTCAACAATTTGAGAATAATCATGTTGTTCTGACATAGGCTCTCGCTGGTTCTGCTTGCTCCTACGATGTCACTGATGAATGTAGGCCAGTGTTTTGGCCATTCCTGTTTGAGTATCTGTAAATATCACAAATAACAAATATTGTCCAAAATCATATTTACATTTGCCAACATCTAAGGCAGTAATGAGTTTTTTGAGACCAGTGGCCAGAATGAGCATTCATAAGATTCACCTCAACCCCTCCACATTAATAACTCAGATCAAGGTGTTGATTGCCTAAAAGTTCAAATACTTAACCAATAAAGCTATGCAAAATTTAAATCAACTGTAAATGATTCACTTCTGCTGGGATGTTAACCTCCAATCCACCTTAGATGTTCGCAATTAATTCAGAGATTTGTTTAAAAAACTAAAATATTCAGCATCCGTTAATAACTGCTCTTTTCTACCAAAAAAGGTATCACATTCATGGTCAGCATTAATTTACTCGTTGGCCTTTAGACACAATAATTACCGTGCAAATAAAGGCAGAAAGGTGTATTCACAATCAGTTGCAAAGTACCAAATATTATTTAATAAATAAATTGTTTAACTGTTTAAGTCCATTGTTCAGTTAGATTTGAGCTGACTTGACTTGTTAATACACATTAGGGTTACCAAGTCTCCAAACATCAAAGATGCCACCTGTACTTTAGACCCAATTCTTCCCATTTCTGAACTAATTTCAAACTGAAGCAAGCACCAAACTATTTTGACACTAACTATGAAAAGATTCAATAGGAAATATATGTAGCACAAATAGACAATGCAGCACAAATAGACAATGTTCACAAATGTATGCAGCACAAATAGACAATGTTAACTAAAGACTTCAACCCTGTCAGCTGTGATAGAACTCCCAAGACAATTTTAGAAATCATTATACCACACTTAAATAATTGTCTAACCTACTCTCAAATCATCCAATCTCACCTTGCTGGAGACGCTTTTTTTTTTCCGGATCATATCTCCGGTCGCTCTGCGGCCTAACATCAAGGCGTGGCGGCCCTGCTCGAGACTGACTTTGAGCCCCACCGCGGGGCCATGGACCTACCATCGGAGTCGGCGATCCCTTAGCTGGGATCGACTTTCCATCTGCGGACTACAAGTTTCACCATCAAGGAGCTCTCAATCTCAGGTAGAGACCGATGTTGGGAAGCGCCAAAGTCACAAGAGGTTCGACCAGCTCCAACACGGGGTCCCATCGCCCAGTGCGGGGGAGCTGAGATCCCCTTGATGCGGGAGCTTGATCGCCCAGACCCGAAGGGCCCGACCGCCAGCTACGGGAGCCAAGATCGTCCCGTCAACATAAGGCGGGAGGCCTCCGACCGCAGGAGAGCAAAGGATGGAAGAGATTTAACTTTTTTTTCACCTGCCATTACAGTGAGAAACATGGGAGAGTCACTGTGGTGGATGTTTATGTTAAAATGTATTTTGTGTAGTGAAAACCCCATAATATATAGTGGAATACACATTTGGAAACAATTAAAGACACTAAAATTGGATAATTTACCACTACTTCTTCCCATTGTGAACAACCCAACATTTAAACCCTCAACGATGGATAAAGGTTTTTTACAACGGAAAAATCACGGAATTACAAAGATGGGTCATCTTTACAGGAAAGGTACATTCCTCTCATTTCAGGAGCTACAACAAATTTATGGACTTTACTCAAATGACCACTTTAGATACCTGCAACTTAGAGACTATGCTAAATCAAATACACAGGACTATAGAAATAGAAAGACAGAAATTCTTGATGAATGTTTGAACAAACACCCTAACACTGAAAAATTGATATCTTATATTTATAATATCCTATTAGATAATGATGCACCCATAACGGAAATATATAGGCAATCATGGGAAAATGAACTAGGCCAACCAATAAGGCAAGATATTTGGGACGAAAGCTTACAACATATACATCACTGTTCATTAAATGCTAGACATTCTTTAATACAATTTAAAGTATTACATAGATTGCACTATTCAAAAACAAAATTAAATAGAATTTTCCCCAAGCACATCTCCTATTTGTGAAAAATGTCAGCACTCAGAGGCTAACTTAACGCACACATTTGTAAGTTGTATAAAAATCAATAATTTTTGGACGGAAATTTTAAAGATAATTTCGGAAGTTATCAACATCCAATTGGACCGAGATTCAAAACTAATAATATTAGGAATACTAGAACAAAATCAAATATTTACAAGAAGCCAAAGACTATATCGACTATAGTTTAATAATTGGGAAAAAATTAATATTAAAATTTTGGAAAGGCCCTATAACCCCAATTAAAATTTGGATTATGGAAATGTCGGAGACCCTACATTTGGAAAGATTAAGGTTTGTCTTAATGGACAACAAGAACTATTTACTAGAATATGGGCTCCATTCATTGACTATTTGAAGGGGCAAACCGGTTTGGCACGAGAACCTGACTGAAAACAGAATCAAGGATTAGATTTTATAATTCACGGACATATCTCCAATTATGTATAATTAGTCAATTATTCCATTCTCTTTTAATTTTTTGGTTTCTTTTCTCTCCCCCTCTATTATTTTCTATCTATATAAAAATAAAAAAATATAAAGTACAATTATACAATTGATAATATAAACAATATTAACAATGTATGACTACTACAGACAAAATGTTTTTTTTATTATGTATTTACTTCTAATTTAAAAAAATGTCTTTTGTGTTTTGATGCTTTTTATTGGTATGACTGTGGCAAATCAAATTCCTCGTATGTGGTGCGAAACATACTTGGATAACAAAGTATGATAATGATCCAAGACCTTACCTGAACCAGAATCATATTCAGCTTCCCAATGTAAACTTTCTCCTTCTAAAACAAAAAGTAGTAATTCAGTAAATAAATTGAATGCAGAATTTTGAGACACCATACATTGTTTAGCTTGATATGAAAACGTACCTCAATGTTTACAGGATCAGATGAAGTCTTAATAATCAATCCAACAACATATTTTTTAATTCCTATGCACAACAGAAAATAAAAACAAAAATTACTTAACAATAAAATGAATGAGCATTGATTACATTGACTGATGAATGAATGATTACATTGACTTAAAAATAACTTCATCCAAAATATTGTTTTTATTAGCTCTCACAGAAGAGTGCAAATAAAGCACATATGCAGCTGTACTGGGTGAAGGTTGATTGCAGGTAGCGAGTCAACCAAAAGGGGATTCTCGAGCTGGACCTCACCAATTCCCAGCTAAAAATTCTCAGTCCAAGGTAGCATGACAAATGTATGAAGATTATATTATGAACCTTCACATCAAGTAGCACGAAATTTGGTTGGTTTTCCAATTGTGTTTTTTAGTCTTTTAGAGTCAGCGCCATACAGCGTGTAAATAGTCCAACTTGCCCATCCTGACCTACACTAGTCCCACCTGTCTGCATTTGGCCCATATCCATCTAAACCTATGTTTCTTAAACGTTGCGATAGTACCTGCCTCAACTATCTCCCCACTGGCAGCTTGTTCCATACTCACCACCCTTTGTGTAAAGGTCACTCCTCAGATCCATATTAAATCTTTCCCCCTCACTTTAAACCCATGTCCTCTGGTTCTCAATTCCCCAACTCCGGACAAAAGACTCGATTCCTCCTATGATTTTTTACACCTCATTCCTACAATACGGAGACCAAAACTGTAGACAATACACTAACTGTGGCCATTTATAACTGCAACATGACCTCCAAAATTCTATACTCAATACTCTATATTTCTATACTTGATTACAAGCATGTTAAATGCATTCAACTCAAAACAGCTCTGGCAGCATATAACTGAGCAACCAGGAGAACAGTGGACCACTAAAAACAGCAGCTGAAGCATACACATAAACTTATGGAGACACTGACATTGGAAATGCTGGAATCTTGAGCAAAAATACTCAGCGAGTCAACATCTGATCTCCACCACAACCCTGTCTTTTAGGTTGGCTTCTACTTGATTCCCTATAAAATATTTTTTTAACAAACTCATGCAGATGTTTCTTTACTGAAACCATCCCAAATATCATTTAATTTCATCCCTATTTTTGTATTAAAAGCTTTCCCACAAGATTAACTAGCTTGTAGGTGTTCCGTATGCCCTTGCAACCCTTTGTAAAAAAAAGTTGCTATTTTCTCACTCTCTCACAGCAGCCCAACTTCTAGACACTGAAAGTTTATGGTTAATCTTTCTGGAATAGAAACACAGAAAATACGTGCAGGAATAGGCCATTTAATATGATCATGGCTGATCATCCAAAATCAGTACCCCGTTCCTGCTTTTCCCCCACATCCCTCGACTCCCTTAGCCCTAAGAGCTAAATCTAACTCTCTTGAAAACATCCAGTGAATTGCCCTCTGGTGCCTTCTGTGGCAGAGAATTCCACAGATTCACAACTCTGTGTGAAAAAGTTTTTCCTCACCTCAGCCCTAAATTCTTAAACTGTGACCCCTGGTTCTGGACTCCCCCAAAACCAGGAATTTTTTTCCTGCATCTACCCTGTCCAATCCTCTAAGAATTTTAGATGTTTCTATAAGATCCCCTCTCAATCTAAGTTCCAGTAAATACAAGCCCAGTCGACCCATTCTTTCATCATACATCAGCCCTGCCATCCTGGGAATTAACCTGGTGAATCTACGCCAAAATTGCAAGCAATACTCCAGGTGGTGCCTCACCAGGGCCCTGTATAACTGCAGTAGGACCTCCTTGCTCCTGAACTCAAATCCTCTCGAAATGAAGGCCAATTAGTCCCACCATTGGCTTACTTCACTGCCTGCTGTACCTGCATGCTTACTTTCAGTGACTTATGTACAAGCCAGGTCCCATTGCACATCCCCGTCTCCTAATCTGACATCATTCAGATAATTATCTGCCTCCCTGTTATTGCCACCAAAATGGATAACCTCACAATTATCCACATACAGTGCCCTCCATAATGTTTGGGACAAAGACACACAATTCATTTATTTGCCTTTGTACTCCACAATTTGACATTTGTAATAGGAAAAAAAATCGCATGTGGTTAAAGTGTACATAGTCAGATTTCATTAAAGGCCATTTTTATACATTTTGGTTTCACTATGTAGAAATTACAGCTGTGTTTATACATAGTCCCCCGTCCCCCCATTTCAGGGAACCATAATGTTTGGGACACATGGCTTCACAGGACGTTGTAATTGCTCATATGTGTTTAATTGCCCCCTTAATGCAGGTACAAGAGAGCTCTCAACACCTAGTCTGTCCTCCAGTCCTTCCATCACCTTTGGAAACTTTTATTGCTGTTTATCAACACGAGGACTAAAGTTGCGCCACTGAAAGTCAAAGAAGCCATTATGAGACTGAGAAACAAGAATAAAACTGTTAGAGACATCAGCCAAACCGTAGGCTTACCAAAATCAACTGTTTGGAACATCATTAAGAAAGAGAGCACTGGTGAGCTTACTAATCGCAAAGGGACTGGCAGGTCACGGAAGACCTCCACAGCTGATATCAGAAGAACTCTCTCTATACTAACAAAAAATCCCCAAACACCTGACAGATCAGAAACACTCTTCAGGAGTCAGGTGTGGATTTGTCAATGACCACTGTCCACAGAAGGCTTCATGAACAGAAATACAGCAGCTCTACTGCAAGATGCAAACCACTGGTTAGCGCCAAAATAGGATGGCCAGATTAGTTTGCCAAGAAGTACTTAGAGCAACCACAGTTCTGGAAAAAGGTCTTGTGGACAGATGAGACAAAGATTAACTTATATCAGACTGATGGCAAGAGCAAAGTATGGAGGAGAGAAGGAACTGCCCAAGATCCAAAGCATACCACCTCATCTGTGAAACAGTGGTGGGGGTGTTATGGCCTGGGGATGTATAGTTGCTGAAGGTACTGGCTCACTTATCCTCATTAATGATACAACTGCTGATTGTAGTAGCATAATGAATTCTGAAGGCTATAGACACATCCTATCTGCTCAAGTTCAAAGAAATGCCTCAAAACTCATTGGCCGGCGGTTCATTCTTCAGCAAGACAATGATCCCAATTATGAAGAAGGGTCTCGCCTATTCCTTCTGTTCATAGATGTTGCCTCACCAGCTGAGATTCTCCAGCATTTTGTGTCTACCAATGATCCCATTCATACTGCTAAAGCCACAAAGGAGTTGTTCAAAGCTAAAAAATGTTCAATTCTTGAGTGGCAAAGTCAATCACCCGATCTGAATCCAATTGAACATGCCTTTTATATGCTGAAGAAAAACCTGGTGGACTAGCCCCCAAAACAAGCATAAGCTAAAGATGGCTGCAATATAGGCCTGGCAGAGCATCACCAGAGAAGACACCCAGCAACTGGTGATGTCCATGAATTGCAGACTTCAACCAGTCATTGTATGCAAAGGATATGCAACAAAATACTAAACATGACTACTTTCATTTACATGACATTGCTGTGTCCCAAACATTATGGTGCCCTGAAATGGGAGGGACTATGTATAAACACTGCTGTAATTTCCACATGGTGAAATCAAAATGTATAATGTGCACTTTATCCACATGTGATTTGTCTATTACAAATCTCAAATTGTGGAGTACAGAGGCAAATAAATAAATGATGGGTCTTTGTCCCAAACATTAGGGATGGCACTGTATCTCCATCCTACCTCCCTGGGTAAACAACAATGCATCCCACCCAAACCAGAGGCTCATGCTTAGCCAGTCTTCCTAGTAATTTAATTCATTCCCTATTCATTTGCTTCTACCTCCCCTTCTACTGATATTGTGTCAGCATCTTTTTCACAGGCAAAGACTGATATAAAGTATTCTATTTTGCATTCTAAAAAAATAGCCTTTTATTTTTTGGGGGAAGGAGTAACCTGTATAAAAAGGACGGGTTGCACTTGAACCCGAGGGGGACCAGTATCCAGGCGGGGAAATTTGCAAAGGCTACTGGGGAGACTTTAAACTAGAACGGTTGGGGGGGGGAGGGAGTCAAATAAAGAAAGCTAGTAGACAGTGTCTGAGGCAGGAGGCAGAGAAGGGAAGCACTCAGACCCAACATGTAGGGGGAAAGAAGAAAAAAAATAATGAACAGAGAAGAAGAGGTGGTGGGTTTCTTAAATGTGTGAGCAGAGAGAAAGAGGGGTATAAAATGAGGGTAGAAGCAATTGGTAGCAAGGTGAAAAGTATAAGTGGCAGGCAGACAAATCCAGGGCAAAATTCAAAAAGGGCCGCTTTTCAACACAATTGTATAAGGAGTAAGAGTATTGTAAAAACAAGCCTGAAGGCTTTGTGTCTCAATGCAAGGAGAATTCGTAATAAGGTGGATGAGTTTAAGATGCAGATAGCTATTAATGACTAAGATATAGTTGGGATCACGGAGACATGGCGAGCAAGGCTGGGAGCTGAACATCAAGGGATATTCAATATTCAGGAGGGATAATCAGAAAGGTAAAGGAGGTGGGGTAGCGTTGCTGGGTTAGAGAGGAGATTAACGCAATAGAAAGGAAGGACATTAGCTTGGAGGATGTGGAATCGATATGGGTAGAGCTGCGAAACACTAAGGGACAGAAAACGCTAGTGGGAGTTGTGTACAGGCCACCTAACAGTAATAGTGGAGTTGGGGATGACATCAAACAGGAAATTAGAAATGCGTGCAACAAAGGTAAAACAGTTATAATGGGTGACTTCAATCTACATAGAGATTGGGCGAATCAAATTGGCAGGGCACTGAGGAAGAGGATTTCTTGGAATGTATGCGGGATAGTTTTCAAAACCAGCATGTAGAGGAACCAACGAGAGAGCAGGCTATTCTAGAGTGGGTATTGAGGAATGAGGAAGGATTAGTTAGCAGCCTTGTTGTGCGTGAAACCTTGGGCAAGAGTGACCATAATATGGTTGAGTTCTTCATTAGGATGGAGAGTGACATAAATAATTCAGAAACAAGGGTTCTGAACTTAAAGAAAGGTAACTTTGAAGGTAAGAGACGTGAATTGGCCAAGATAAACTGGCAATTGATTCTTAAAGGGTTGACAGTGGATGTGCAATGGAAGGCATTTAAAGACTGCATGGATGAACTACAACCATTGTTCATCCCAGTTTGGCAAAAGAATAAATCAGGGAAGGTGGTGCACCCGTGCATAACAAGGGAAATCAGGGATAGTATCAAAACAAAAGATGAAACATACAAATTAGCCAGAAAAAACAACCTACCAGAGGACTGGGAGAAATTCAGAGTCCAGCAGAGGAGGACAAAGGGCTTAATTAGGAAAGGGAAAATAGATTATGAAAGAAAACTGGCACTGCAAATTTTTTTATAGATATGTGAAGAGAAAGAGATTAGTTAAAACAAATGTAGGTCCCTTGCAGTCAGAAATAGGTGAATTGATCATGGGGAACAAGGACATGGCAGACCAATTGAATAACTACTTTGGTTCCGTCTTCACTAAGGAAGACATAAATAATCTGCCGGAAATAGCAGGGAACCGGGGGTAAAATAAGATGGAGGTACTGAGTGAAATCCAGCTTAGCCGGGAAGTGGTGTTGGGTAAATTGAATGGATTAAAGGCCGATAAATCCCCAGGGCCAGATAGGCTGCATCCCAGAGTACTCAAGGAAGTAGCCACAGAAATAGTGGATGCATTAGTGATAATTTTTCAAAACTCTTTAGATTCTGGAGTAGTTCCTGAGGATTGGATGGTAGTTAATGTAACCCCACTTTTTAAAAAGGGAGGGAGAGAGAAAACGGGGAATTACAGACCAATTAGTCTAACATCGGTAGTGCGGAAAATGCTGGAGTCAGTTATTAAAGATGGGATAGCAGCACATTTGGAAAGCGGTGAAATCATTGGACAAAGTCAGCATGGATTTATGAAAGGTAAATCATGTCTGACGAACCTTATAGTATTTTTCGATGATGTAACTAGTAGTGGACAAGAGAGAACCCGTGGATGTGTTATATCTGGACTCAGAAGGCTTTCGACAAGGTCCCACATAAGAGATTAGTATACAAACTTAAAGCACACGGTATTGGGGGTTCAGTATTGATGTGGATAGAGAACTGGCTGGCAGACAGGAAGCAAAGGGTAAGAGTAAACGGGTCCTTTTCAGAATGGCAGGCTGGTGGGGTTAAGCAAGGCTCAGTGCTGGGACCCCAGCTATGTACAATATATATTAATGATTTGGACGAGGGAATTGAATGCAACATCTCCAAGTTTGCAGATGACATGAAGCTGGGGGGCAGTGTTAGGTGTGAGGATGATGCTAGGAGGCTGCAAGGTGACTTGGATAGGCTGGGTAAGTGGGCAAATGCATGGCAGATGCAGCATAATATGGATAAATGCGAGGTTATCCACTTTGGTGGCAAAAACAGGAGGGTAGACTATTATCTGAATGGTGGCCGATTAGGAAATGGGGAGATGCAACGAGACCTGGGTGCCATGGTACACCAGTCATTGAAAGTAGGCATGCAGGTGCAGCAAGCAGTGAAGAAAACAAATGGTATGTTAGCGTTCATAGCAAAAGGATTTGAGTATAGGAGCAGGGAGGTTCTACTGCAGTTGTACAGGGTTTTGGTGAGACCACACCTGGAGTATTACATACAGTTTTGGTCTCCAAATCTGAGGAAAGACATTCTTGCCATAGAGGGGGTACAGAGAAGGTTCACCAGACTGATTCCTGGGATGTCAGGGCTTTCATATGAGGAAAGACTGGATATACTCGGCATGTACGCGCTAGAATTTAGAAGATTGAGGGGGGATCTTATGCTCTTTAAATGCCATTCATCATTTTGTTTTATTTGTCTAACTGGATTCCATTTCATCTTCGCAAGATTCCATCACATCTCATTGAAGTTACACATTCTCCCAAATTAGAAATTCTACTTGAATGCCTAAATCTCATAAATTCAATCATTGCACCCAAATAGCTCACCCCATTCTCTAAAAGATCGATCATTGCCTCCTTCCTTGTTAGACCAGAGTGCCAGATCTTCTGAACATTTCAGAGGAGGAACATTCATCTCCAAATACTGGACATATTACCAACAACAAAGTCTTCGAACGTCATGACTAGCACTTTATATATTTCTATAATCCCCTGCAGATTTGCTCCTGCATCATCGTTTAATTATTTGGTGACCTATAAAGGAACTCCCACTTAGTACAAGCTTCCTTCTTATCACTGATGGTTAAGATCCTTTTATAAAGTTCCTCAGAAAGATCCTTGGTGCAATCCAATAAAACCACCTTTAATAACTACCACCCAATTTCCATCCCAATCTTAAGTGCCAATTCCTGTTCTTTCTTTGAGCTGCTTCATTACATTGAGCGTCATATCACACAGAATTTGCATCCGCCTCCAACGTTAATCACCACATATTGTTTATATAGATGCATTATGAACTACTTTCTGTATTCCTGTGTCTGTCAGTATCTACGACTTCCTTCACTATTACTATCCAATGCACTCTCATTCCTTTGTGCACCATAATACTATTTCCATAAGCTGGTGTCATTTGTTGATGTCAAAATTTCCCCATCTGCAAAGCCTCCCTACTCATATCTAATGCCAGTTGCAATTTGTCTATTCTCAAACTGCTCCTAATGCTCAAGAATCTATTACTCTCTTCCTGCACCATAACTTTACACTTTACATGAATCTCGCCAATCTTCCCATTTACATTCTCATTAACACGCAGAACTGGAGGAATCCCAGATCACTGAATTACTTCTTCCCAAGCTCATGACACTGTCAATTCTGCCCTCCACTATGACTGGTGCATTATTAACTTTGTGCCCCTCCCATGCATTTCACTGTCCCTTGGTGGCATGTCTCGAAATGTACTACAAAGGTGTTGCCAATTGTGCCAATCGCTATACGGAGATATGTACATCTCAAAGGTTTTCTGCACATCCTGCCCATTCAGATAGCCTACTTACCATTTTGAAGCTGACTGTGGGATGGCCACATTCTGGAAGCTATGATGCAGGAAAAACTCAGCTTCTCATATTCCTGTGCAACTCTACACTGAATTTAAGCTTGAAAATCCTAACCTTGTTCAAACGGGTAGAGAAAACGATGCTCCCACAGGATGGTCTTCAGCTGTCCTACATCATTCCTTTTAGATTGAACTTTTTTCCCTTTGCACTTAACCTTTGCTGTGAGAAGAGCACCACCTCATTCTTACTCTCATAAAATTTCCTTGTTCAGAAATACCTTTTAATCGGAGTATATATGAAATAGAGGTTCACATTACTCATGATCGCCAGGGATCAGAGTGTATTCCTCTTCCCAAGTACTTGTTTGTGTCGGATGCAGGGAAAAGGTAAAGATCAACTTTCAAAATGGTATGCATCAAGCTTGGGAGACATTAATTCTGATCACTCACCTTCACATTGATTTCTTGGGAGAATCTTCCATCTAGTTTTTATTACATTTTCCAAGATCTGCAGTGCGTAATACTGAAATGAGATGACATGGCAACATGAGAATCAGAAAATGGTCATGCTAATATTCAAGACTATAAGACATTCTCATAAAATGCTTGCCTGCTACTTCTCGTGCAAGCAATATCCGCTCTTAAGTTATTAAAATCCAAGGCACAAAATCTAATCTACCACAGTACTTTACAAGTGAGAATTAAGATTTCATGCAATTGCTGTTTTCACTTGCACAAAACTACAAATTGTTACATAATTGAACTGTCAAGCAGTCCTGCTGTTGATCAGGGCTTGCACCAGTTAATAATGCATCAAGTCTAGCTCAACAGTGTGAGACCTACAGTATGGCTTTTTCAACAGTTAGTGAACATGTTTTCTTGTATCTACCTGGTGTTGCTCTTCAGGAACAGCAAGACAGCCCACAGACTCATTTGCAGTGTAGCTTCCAATTTCCCCGTCACCCTCATCAATTTAGGATCCATTAATGTTTGTAATAATTAAAAGTTACACCCTATTTCAACTATAGGGATCAGGTGTTTAGTAAAAAAGAAAAAAAACAAGAAATAGCACACTGCAAGTAAAACAATAATGTTTTAGACTTGAGCATCACAAGAACACGCCTTTCTTAGATTCCAAATTAATAATATTCTGTAAGTAAATTACTGAATAAATTTACAAAGCCAAGAAAGAAATTAGGACTAAGATTAAAAGGTTGACAATATAGCAGTTCACCAACATGCATAACTATGGGAACACAGTAATTTTTACACTTTTATTCCTCCACACCATTAATACACAAGCCAAATGGTCAAGAGGAATATAGGTTTCATGCAGTTTCTACAGCAGGATAGCCAGATATCCAGAACCACCAATGATAAGGGGGAGATTTAATAATTATTATTTTAAGAAAAAGCTTAGCACAGCAATTTTGCAGTGAATATTGGCAGATAAATATAGATATAAAATTTGTACATTCGAGATTGTGATAATGTGACATGTGAGGAAAATCTTCAAATTTGTCATAAAGCCGCTAAAGAGCAACCAACCAAATCTATAGTAGCATGGACAGCAGCTATTAAGCTTTGTATGTTTGGGAAAAGGAAATCCATGAGTGCTAAAGTTGCATAACTCAGAAACAATCTATTTGTGCGCAAAATAATAAGAGCAATAGAAAACAAGACTGATCCCTACAGGAGAAATAATTTACATTACATTTTATTTTTTCCCTCAGCCTGTTTATTATACTCTTAACCCATCCCCTTATAACAAAGTCATAGATGAACAGAATTCAGTTAAAGGGAATCAAAAGGGTAGACCTTGTGGAGGCCTGCCGCCAAAGCCTAGCTGTGTCAGTTGCACAGGAAGACACCCCTTTTCTTCCTATTACAATCAACATAATGGAACATTATGATTAATGTCAAATAACATTAACAGTTTGAATAAAAAAATACTAAAATAGTGATTGCATAAAACGGTTGTAAAGCCAAATGTCAGCGCATAAAATTTAGCACCAATGATTTCAAATTTAGGTATGCAAGAGATTCTTTACCTTCAGTTTTCTCTGTTCCTCTAATCATCTCATTTGTCACAAGATACAATTTTGAGTTTTACAAATACTGTTGACAAATCAGCTTAAAAATTAGTAATAACTGTCAGTAACAAAACAATGCAACAGGCACGAAAACAAGACAAACACCTTCACTAAGATTAGGTCAAAAATTTGAGGAAGTACTGTGCAGATGATATTCCATCTCAATAACAAGTTCTCAAAATCTAATCACAGCAATTACTACAGATTCCAGAATAAAATTAGCAAAATAACGCCAGTAAATTTAAAGAGTTAGAAATACTTGGACTGGATATTTACAAGTAGGCATTATAAACATGCTTGCAAAGAGTGCCTAAATAGACTAACTCACTCAAGGTTTACCTTGCTACTTACTGAAAATTGGTGCCGGTGCTTCAAAAAGGAAGCGTTCAGGAACCAAAGGTCAAATATAATTCCAAGTTTAACTGCACTGGGCCAATTAGCAGGATGTTTGATCAACGAAGATATTTAAAATATCATACCCACTACCCTTAAACCTTAATACAGACAGAATGCGTTTAACAATATGTAAGCAAACTGCTCATGATTTTCATTTCATACCAGTATGATCAATTTGCTCTGCTTAGAAGTTAAAATGATAAAGATGGATCTAAAGTACAAATGTTTCCACCCCTCCCTCGTGTTTCAAATCATACCAACAGTTGCCCTATTGCCATGTAAACATCCCAAAACACCTCCAAAACCAGTCGTGAAACAGTATAAGTTTGTCATAGTGTTAATTCAAGATTCAGATTTCAAAGATTTCTTCTCCTGATCATTTCACTTACTTTAGTATTCATATTTTGTGAAAACTCCAGAATAGTGTCAACTCTTGTCCATGCATCAGGGTGCTCTTTTAAATGAGTTAAAACCTCTTGAGCCATTCTTTGCTATCAGGAAAAGTAATCTTGTGATTATTTGGAATCAAGCACCACTCCAAAAAAAAACATTTATAAACAGCAATTAAATCATTGCTAGTTACTGTATAGCAATCTAAAGATAATCTAAGCAAAATAAATTAGAACAAAATTGACATATCTTTTCAATAGCAATGTTTATTTTTATTACTGCAAGCTAAAGATATTATGGCTATATTATAATATTGACGGTATCGTTGCACCAGTGTCAAAAGAAGTAACTGTTTGTCAATTTCAATGACCACCCATGGTTAAAGTGTTTTTGAGACAATGTTCTGATCACCGTGGGAAGGTTAAATGCAAGACAGCTTTTTCTGTTTAGGAAGGAACTGCAGATGCTGGTTTAAATCATAGACAGACACAAAATGCTGGACTAACTCAGCGGGACAGGAAACATCTCTGGAGAGTAGGAATGGTAACGTTTCAGGTCGAGACCCTTCTTCAGATAAGAAAATGTACTGATAAGGACAGGTAAGGTGTGAAAACAGGACAAAGGGAATGGAGATCAAGGAAAATATAGAATAGTTAGTTGGGAGAAGATAACAACAAAGCAAATAGAGAAAAATGCAGAAGGAGACAGTAAGTGTGGTCGGAGAACTGGGAAGGGGACGGAGAGAGGGGGAAAGCAAGGGCGACTTGAAGTTAGAGAAGTCAATGTTCATACCGATATGGTGAACCTCATATTTTGCTTGGGCAACTTACATCCTGCTTCTACTTAGGCTAGATGACAACTTCTTTAAGAAAATTTCCAGATACTGGAAAAGTCGTGAACAGTTTGATTATTGGTAACATATGTATTTCAAGAATTGATTCTGTACCGTCACCAGAGCTTTCTGTGCAAAATAAGTAAACTCCAATCATAATATCTTGCGACATTACTCCTTGCTTACAGTAATGACATGCATAACATTCCAAACTTAGATATTTTCCAAACATTGTAGTGCTATTTCTAAGTGCTCCAAAGTTACCTAATATCAAATCAATAAGTTTAGATTAGTTTAGTAATACAACGTGGAAACAGGCCCTTTAGCCCACATTCGCAATGACATCCCACACATTAGTTCTATGTTATCCGAGTTTTGCATCCACACACTAGGGGCAATTTTCAGAAGCCAATTAACCAACAAACCTGCAGATATTTGTAATGTGGGAGGAAGATAGAGCATCTGGAGAAACCTTGCATGGTCACAGAGAACATGCAAACTCCATACAGATGACACCCATCAAGACCGAACCCAGGTCTCTGGTCCTGCAAGGGAACAACTAGGACAATCTGCATGTTTGTATCTTTGGCAGGCCATGTCTTATGTATTTGACTGAGTTTTTTTGAAGAGCTGACAATCAATAGGAGATGTTGCCTACATTAATTTTATTCAGAGATTTGATAAAGTCCCATATGTTAGGCTGATCTAGAAGATTAAGTTGCATGAGATCCACAGCGACCTGGTTGTCTGAATTCATAGAAGACAGAGGGCTGTGGTGGAAAGGTGTTATTCTGGCTGTAGGAATGTGAGCAGTGGAGTTCTGCAGCAATTTGTGCTGGGACCACCATTGTTTTTGAAGGGAGACCCGATAGAAGTACACAAAATTATGCAATGCATAGATAGGTCAGAATCTTTTGTCAGGATGGCAATATCAAGTGAGAGGGTCAAGAGAATGTAGAAAGCGCGATTAGTAAATTTACAGATGACATTAAAGTGGATGGTATAGTAGAAAGCAAAGATTATCAAATATTACAGCAAGATCGTGACAAATGTTGGACAGCAGTTGGACAAATGGACCGAAGAGTTTAATGCACTTGTGAAGTGCTGCCTTTTTGGCATACCAAAGCAGGCCAGGACATACACAATGAATGGCAGGACTCTGGGGAACATTGTAGAGCAGAATGATCTAGGAGTGCCGGTACATAGTTCCTTAAAACAGAGAGGAGACTTTGGGCACATCAGCCTTCATCACTCAAGATACTACTAGATGTTGCCTGAAATCGAGGACCTGGGCTATATGGTGAAGCTGGGCAGGCTAGGATGTTATTTCTTGGCACGCAGGAGGATAAGGGGTAGACAAGATCATGAGGTGAATACAGAGTATTTTACCCAGATGAGGGGAATCAAAACCTAGAGGACACAGAGGGAAAATTTTTTAATAGGAAACCGATGGGCGATTTTTCAGAGGGTGGAGCGTATTTGGAACAAGCAGCAAGAGGCTGGTACTATAACTATCATACGACTGATATCACCTTTCAAAAAATAAATGTGACTGTTTCGTCTGCGTGCAGCTTTCTTGAAGCAAAAATACATCAAAATGTAAATTTTACATTTATTGCCAAGAATATTACAAAATACTTTTCCAAGTAAAGCTGGAGATAGTTATATTTTTAACATAAAACATAATCTCCTCTGCCTGCACGTGATCTTTATCCCTCTATATCCTGCATATCCATATCCCCATCTGCTTCCAACACCACTTATCAGAGCAGGTTCAAAGCAACCACCGTGTAAAAATAATTAGCACCACACTCAACTCCTTTACACATTACAACCCCCCCCCCCCCCCATGTTTGACATTAAGATCAGGAAAAGGTTCTGTCTGTTTTTATCTATGCCCCAATTTTATATACGTATATAAGCTCAGCCAACGACACCTCAGAGAAAACAATCCAAGTTTGACCAACTTCTCCAAATAGCCAATATCCTCAAATCCAGGCAGCATTCTGGTAAACCTCTTCTGCATGCTCTGCAAAGCACCACCATATCGTTCCAAAAAAAAGGCAACGAAAACTGCACACAATACTACAAATGCAGACTAACTAAAGTACTATAACATTAGTTCCTGGCGCTCAGAGCCCCGGCTGACAAAGGTAAATATATCAAACATCTTCTTTCTTTCCTTATAAATGTAGGAAAAAAAAGACAAAAAGAAAAAGAAAAAAGGAAAGAGCAAAACCCCCCTAAACTAAAAAAAAGTCTTCTTTCCACCCTTGTCTACTTGTGTTGCCACTTTTAGGGAGCCATTGACCTGGACCCCAAGAGCTGTCTCCACATCAATACTGTTAACTACCGTATTTCCCGGCAATGAAGACGCTATTTTTTCACCCTAAAATAAGGCCTGAAAATCTACCTGCGTTTTGGAGGCCGACGGTTAGATTGTTAGCCAAGAAAGATAGACTTGGGAGACAAATTGGTAAGCAATCTCCTACTGAAGTTAAAAACTACCATTGTAATATAGTGAATATATTAAAGAAATGTAAAGATGATACCAAAACAGCAGTCCAATACATTGTAGTGAAGACAATTTTAGACAGGAAAGAGGCACCAACGGACTGATTAAATGGACACAAAAGTTACAAATGGAATTAAACACATTAAGAGAGAACACAAGCAAAGGATCAGAAGACAAAATAAATCACAGGACCAGTCCCTTCAGTCCATGTGGGCAAGACATCCAAGAACCCCAACAAAAAAAATTGCCTCACACATCTCCTTTACATATTCTCCCTGTCACGTCTGCCCTCTAGTATTTGACATATATTTGAAGCTGAAATAATATGTGAATGTAGACAAAAGTGCTGGAGAAACTCAGTGGATGCAGCAGCATCTATGGAGCGAAAAAAATAGACAAAGTTTCGGGCCGAAACCCTTCTTCAGACTGATGGGTTTCGGCCTAAAACGTTGCCTATTTCCTTCGCTCCATAGATGCTGCTGAACCCGCTGAGTTTCTCCAGCACTTTTGTCTACCTTTGATATTCCAGCATCTGCAGTTCCTTCTTGAACATAATATGTGAATGCTTCATTGAAGATAATTCCGACTAGTAACTACGTACTTCGTTCGAGCACATTATCGTACGCGTCATGCAAACCGTCTTCAATGACCACCGAAACTGTCATTTGGCAACCTAAAAAGCTGTCAAGATTGCCCGGCTGGCAACAGGGAAAAAAAGTTAAGCAAGAGCCCTGGACATAGGAATTAAATATAACATCTCCAAGTTTGCAGATGACACAAAGCTTGGTGGCAGTGTGAGCTGCGAGGATGCTAGAAGGCTGGTGGGTGACTTGGATAGGTTGGGTATAAGTAGATAAATGAAGAAAACAAATGGCATGTTGACCTTCACAGCAACAGGGTTTGAGTAAAGGAGCAAGGAGGTCCTAGTGCAGTTGCACAGGGCCCTGGTGAGACCACACCTGGAGTATTGTGTGCAGTTTTGGTCTCCTTATTTGAGGAAGGACGTTCTTGCCTTTGAGGGGGTGCAGCATAGGTTCATCAGGCTAATTCCCAGGATGGCAGAATTGACATATGATGAAAGAATGAATCGACTCGGCATATATTCACTGGAATTGAGAAGGATGAGGGAGGATCTTACATATACAATTCTTAAGGGATTGGACGGGCTATATGCAGGAAAAATGTTCCCAGTGTTGGGAACCAGGGGGTCAGTTTAAGAATAAGGGGCAAGCCATTTAGGACCGAGATGAAGAAAAACATTTTCACCCAGAGAGTTGTTAATCTGTGGAATTCTCTACCACAGAAGGCAGCGGAGGCCAATTCATTGGATATATTCAAGAGAATAAGATATAGCTCTATGGGCTAACAGAATCAAGGGATATGGGGAGAAAGCAGGTACTGATTTTGGATGATCAGCCATGATCATATTGAATGGCAGTGCTGGCTCGAAGGGCCTACTCCTGCATCTATTTTCTATGGTACAACTTTATTTATCCCAGGAGAGAAATTAAACTGCCAACAGTCATAAAACACAAAATACATGAAATTAAAGTGATGAGTGGAAAGGATTGGGGATGTGCAAAGATTGGGGAGGGGGGAGAGAGGAGAGTCAGTCTTCCCCACGCCAGAAAAGGGGGGGGGGGGGGGGTAGAGAAAAGAGTTGGACAGTTTTCCCCACCCCACCCATATACTTCCTTCTGGCTTGTCCCATCCCCATCATTTTGCTCCCTATTACAATTAATCAGAAGAGAGGTCCCAATGGGAAACGTCTATGCACGTCTTCACAGATGCTGCATGACCCACTGAGTTACTCCAGCACTGTGTTTTTCTATTCTGAGATGGTTGAGCCAATTCAGAAGCTAGTGCGAATTGAGAGTGCAGATCTTGAACCAATGGAATTGGGTCCAGGACAAGACAAAGCTTACAATGATTTAATGAAAGCCTTAATTAGCACACCAGCATTTGGGCTCGCCAACTAAGCAGAAGTCCTTTCAGATATATAATGTTGTAGATGCTGAAAGCTCTAATGCATAAATACAGAGGACGACTAGAGACCAGAGGGATATCATCATTCAACAAAAAGCAACCCAGTAACTGTAGCAATGCAGTTTTGTGGCTGTCATTGATTGCAGCTCATGGCCTTAATAGACAATAGGTGCAGGAGTAGGCTATTCTGCCCTTCAAGCCAGCACCACCATTCAATGTGCTCATGGCTGATCATCCCCAATCAGTACCCCGTTCCTGCCTTCTCCCCATATCCTCTGACTCCGCTATCTTTAAAAGCCCTATCTAGCTCTCTCTTGCAAGCATCACGAGAACATTCATCCACCGCCCTCTGAGGCAGAGAATTCCACAGACTCACAACTCTCTGTGAGAAAAAGCGTTTCCTCATCTCCGTTTTAAATGGCTTACGCCTTATTCTTAAACTGTGGCCCCTGGTTCTGTACTCCCGCAGCATCGGGAACATGTTTCCTGTCTCTAGCGTGTCCAAACCCTTAACAATCTTATATGTTTCAATAAGATCCCCTCTCATCCTTCTAAACTCCAGAGTGTACAAGCCCAGCCACTCCATTCTCTCAGCATATGAAGCTTAGAAGGAGAGCTGTGATGAATGTGGATATAATTTTGCCAGTTGTGATGAATGTGGATATAATTTTGAGAACTAAATACACCATTGTGCATTTTGTAAACACTGGGAAACTAAGAACTAAATCAGATAGCCATGGGACTAGATGGGAAGTGATTCTGTTGCTTCAGGAACTTTCTGACTAAACTTACGATCTTTTGTCATCCAAGATACCCGACCTTTGCCACCCTTATTATTCACCGTCACAGGAACCCTTTGAATCTGTACTCCAATTCGTCTAATTGAGAGTATAATCTTTTAAAGGGTTCTCATGTGAAATTTAAATTTAAACTTGCTTTCCCCAGTTCCTGCCTAATACTTTTTCAAATAGCCTTCCCCGATTTTGCATTTTCACCCAAGAATCAATATTATCCATAACCATCTGAAAATTGACTGAATTATGTTCACAATGATGAATTTTGTATTGACAATGGTGTTACCAAAGAATGTAATTTAGGAGTAAGGCATTAGGCTTGATTTTTATTTTAGAAACAATGGAAACTCCTGGGTAATGCAAGTGAGATACATAGGATTACAAGAACCTACACAATGCAAAGAGAAAAAGACACGAGGATAAAAAAAGAGGTATGGATATGCTAATTAGTACATGACCATCAAATGAGCTCTCTCTCTACAATAAATTTCCAATATCATTCCAATGCTGATATTAACCAATAATTATCTGTGCAGTTTAAAACATCCCAGTTTTAAAAGAGCAATACCATTGCTTTCTCATAAATATCCTGATAATTCAGCAATCCACATGCACTTGCCCAAATCACTATGAACAAGTACAATACATTTAAAGTGATATTGTATTATTCTGTATTTAAATTTGATTGTTACCTGTGCCCCTTCTCCATGGTATAGACAATTTACCACATTGTCCAAAAGGTTTATATCAAGCTTCTGAGTGAAGTCCAGCAGCTGACGAGCTGCGTGGTCCGCTAAAATAGTCATTATGGCTGGCATAGATTACTGCAAGAAAAAACGATGTAATTCCTAAATAAATTAAAAAGAAAGATAAAGTTAGAACTTTCAGTTAAGTACACAGGAGCCAGTCATTGCATAAATCCAAGTAGTCAAGTTGACAACATTATCAACCTCTAAATCAAAGTAGTACCTGTCATCATTGCCTTGTCAGTTGCATCACTGCAGACTCACTCTGCATTAACATACAAAATTCATGTTTAAATTTACCGCTTATTTTAGATGCAAATCTGATAGGACTGATAATTGCACTGTTATGAGATGAGTAAAATCATTTTCTTTCGGAGTACTTCAGAACACAGGAGAGTAGATGTAACATGCAACAAAGTTAAAGTCACAATTTGCCTCCTCCCTGCTTAGGTATTATAGAATATCTGCTTATCTTTTTAACAAGTAAATTAGAATTCACTTGTGATCAAACTAGAAAAACTCTTTAAAATCTGGAAATTGCCAAGTTATGAAATCCATGGAAAACCACCTGATTGTTCCAGCTACATCTGACATGATACCCTGACTTTACACTAAGCTGAATCTTCAGTATAATGACAAAAGTATGGAGGAACAAGAAGATATCGACTCCTGTCACTATGCTGCAACTCTTACTACAAAATACACTCTGGATGTCAGACAATGACAGGACTGGGCTCAGATGTGATACACCACAGTGAAATCGCCTGCCAACACTCACTGTCTAGGTTGGTACTGAACAGCAACCACTTAGGCAAGATACCAGAGGATGCCCAACGATATGGAACAGTACCCCCAGTACGAGTCAACATCTTCAGGGAAGTAGTAAACTGGAAAACACGTTGGCAAATGTACACAATTTAAATTGTAATGCACAAAATTGAGTCAATACAAAAATATTACAATTTATAGCAATTAAATGGGCTGTAAAATGATCTGCACTCAGAATGGGAAGGGGGAAATTTACAATGAAATGCCTTTATTGTTGTACAGATTAAACAATCTGAGATACCAAACCATCACTTGCATCCACAAAATGTGAACATACCAATGAATACATTAGAAAGCTGGGGATTACTCAGTACACTTGTTATATTTCAACAGAAAGTGTTGGTGAAAAAACAAAATCAGTGTCAGTATTTGTGGCGAGATAAGCGGCAAAGGGTGACAGACCCAAAACATTAATAATTTCTCATTCCATCCATGCTGCCTGAATAGTCGTGTTTCAAGACTGTTTTTATTCCAGATTTCCTGCATTTAGTTTTTTTTTGCAACATTTCAATCCTTTCTATAGCTTGTTTGTGTATCAACTCGGAACCAAATTGTTTCCTGGTATGTCAACTGCAACATTTGCAGAGCTGAAATCCAAGTTTCCGCTGTGTGTAACAAATATCAGTTAAAAAATGCCTCCACACGTGCTGCAGTCCCGCCAGTTTCACTGCGTGGCTATTAAAGATATTCACATTGACATTAAAAAAAACCTCACAGACCTACTAATAAAAGTTTCCACATACCCATTCACCAAGCTCTCCACTAGTCTTGCTTTTACCCTGACAACAAAACTCAACAGTGTGCCATCCTTCGAACATTAGAAAGTTGACTATGCGTAATGTTTGCAATTTATTAAAAAGTTGACACACACAAAAATAATATTGGCTGGGGGTTGTTTGTGAAGCACGAGTACCATCCATTGACTTGGGTGTGGGGGGACCAAGACAAGTCATCACGAGTCTCGGTGTAGTGATGCCGCCGTCAGCCCCGGCCGTTGCTTCTGGAATGTTCCACGCCAGGCGGGGTAGACTCGGCGAGGCGGGACGGGATTTAAATATCCACACGAGCGGGGGCTCGGGAAGGGAGAAGCGGTAGGTCGGTCGCCCCGATCTTGTTGTTGTTCTTGTTGCTGCTCCTGTCCACCCCCCCTCACATATACACACAGCGGCTCCGTGCGGCGGACGCGGGCCGTGCAGACCGACCGACCGTCCGTCCGCCCCTCCCTCCATCCCTACCTCCCTCCCTCCCTCCCGCTCAAAGCAGCGCCTGGCCTCAGCCAGGCCTCGGCGCCGCTGCACCCGTCGCGCATATATAGACATATATCCGACAACTTATGGACACTCACCCCAAAACGGTATTTCGGTTAAACACACCGCAGGCCTCCTCCACTTGTAAATGAACGAGCTCCACCACGTACCCGGCCGAGCGATGCCTCCCTCTCACAGGATCTTACCCCTTGCGCGCAGGAGTTTGTGGTGAACCGATGGGGGGAAAGGGGGGCAAGAGTAGTGGTGATGGTGGGGAGGGGGGGGGGGAGCAAATGGCGGGAATTTAAAAAAAATACACGCACGCAAGGTCGACTCTTCCCTTCCTCGCCTTCGTTTTAGTCCAGACTCCAGTTTAAAAACAACAAAGACAGTACTTGCGCTCAGTCGGTCGCGATTTAGAACACTCACTCTCCTCTGCCGCTGCTGCAAACTGTGTTATAAGCTGCGCACGTTAATAGTTACCACCAGCTGGCAAACGCTGGCATCAACCGCCGTGACATTTGCTGGTATTTCTTTTCCTCAGAAGGATTTTTTTTTTTATCTCCTCCGATTCATTCTCCGCGGCCGTTTCGGTAGCGGGCTGTGTTGGACTAACAACCTCCAAACCTTCTCCGGCACAGCTAGTAACCGGTTGTGACCGGTTCAGACTGGGAGATTCCATCTCGGTTTAGTTTTCTGCCGATAGGGCGTCAGCCTCGCAGGCCCGGCCCGCCCGCCCGCCGCTGCCGCCCCCGCCCCGCGTCACCTCACGTCACGTCGGGCACGTCGACACACGTTACGTCCAGTCTGAAGAAGGGTCCCGACCCGAAACGTTACCCTTTGAGTCACTCCAGCATTTTGTGTCTGTCCTCACGTTATGTTAGTCGCATCACGTCGTGTCCCACCCAGACTGGCTGTGCCAGGTTGCTCACACCCCACCTCCTCCTCTCTCCCCTCCTTCTCCCACCCTCTTCCCCCTTTCTCCAACTCTCTTTACTCTTCTCCATTCTCCCCCCACCCCCTTCTCCCCCACCTCCATCCTTCTCACCACCCCCTTCTCCCCCCACCTCCATCATTCTCCCCCCACCTCCATCCTTCTCCCCACCCATTCTCCCCCCACCTCCATCCTTCTCCCCCCACCTCCATCCTTCTCCCCCCACTTCCATCCTTCTTCCCCCACCGCCATCCTTCTCCCCCCACCCCATCCTTCTCCCCCCACCTCCATCCTTCTCCCCCCACCTCCATCCTTCTCCCCCCACCTCCATCCTTCTCCCCCCACCTCCATCCTTGCCCTCACCTCCATCCTTCTCCCCCCCACCTCCATCCTTCTCTCCACCCATTCTCCCCCCACACCCCACCTTCATTCCTCACACCCCACCTCCATCCTTCTCCCCCCAACTCCATCCTCCCACCCCCATCCTCCCCCCAACTCCATCCTTCCACCCCCATCCTCCCCCAACATACTTCTTGCCCCCACCCATGTGCTGATTGAATGGGCAGAGCACTTCATCTCCCTCCCCTAATCCCTCTTCTCTCTACCCCCCTCCCTGGGCAAAGTACAACTCATTTTCTGTACTAAATAGAGGTCAACATACAGTGCCCTCCATAATGTTTGGGACAAAGACCCATCATTTATTTATTTGCGCCTGTACTCCACAATTTGAGATTTGTAATAGAAAAAATCATGTTGTTAAACTGCACATTGTCAGATTTTTTTTTTTTTTTTTTTTTTTTTTTTTTTTTTTATTAGAAGTATAAGTACAAGTGTAAGTACAAATATAAGTACATATAAGAACAACGTTCTTGTTAAAGAGATAGGTAATAATTACCATATTTTCTTATATATACTTCTAAACATTTTATTGTAGTTTTTTTAGTGAAAAGTAGGAAAGTGTGAAAAATGGTTAACATAAAAATAGTTATAAAGTAACCAAAAGAGAAAAGTAAATAAAATAACAGTGGTATATTCTACAAACAGAATTTATATAATAATATATCCGTGATCAATAATGTATTATTCTTCGTTCAATCCTTTGTTCAGGTCTCGATCAGGTCCACAAACAGAGTCATATTGGTCCCTTAAGATATTCAAGGAATGGAGACCAAATCAGATTAAATTGGTCCAACTTGCCTAAAAGTGCAAGTCTTATTCTTTCCAAGTGTAAAGTCTCAGCCATTCCTGAAATCCACAATTTGATTGTAGGGGGTATGGGGCCTTTCCAAAATTGTAAAATTAATTTTTTACCAATTATTAAACTATAATCTATGAAAGTTCTTTGTGCTGTCGTGAGTAATTGATCCCTTTCTAAAATTCCCAATATTATTAATTTTGAGTCTGGAACTAAATTCTTATTTACAACATTCGAGATTACCTTAAATATTTTCAACCAAAAATTCGTAATTTTTATACAAGTTGTAAAAGAATGTGTTAAATTAGCTTCTGGGTATTGGCATTTGTCACATATAGGAGATACATTAGAAAACATTCTATGTAATTTAGATTTTGAAAAATGCAATCTATGTAAAACTTTGAATTGTATCAGAGAGTGTCTAGAATTTAATGAACAATTATGTATATATCGTAAACTTTCCTCCCAGATATCGGGTTCGATTGTTTCACCTATTTCATTTTCCCATAGTTGTCTGTACTTTTCCGTATTGGGTATATCATTTTCTAATAAAATATTATAAATGTATGATATTAATTTTTCCGTGTTTGGGTGTTTATTCAAGCATTCATCTAGAATTCCCGTCTTTCTCTTTTTATATTCATGTGCAGTTGTTTTAATGTAGTTAGTTATTTGTAGATATCTGAAGTAATGTTTAGAGTGTAGTCCATATATTTCCTGTATTTCTTTAAATGAAAGATACAGATTGTCCCTGTAGAGGTCACTGATCTTATTAATCCCTTTATTTTTCCATTGTAAGAATCCTAAATTTTCCAGGGATGGTTTAAAACTTACATTATTAGCAATGGGAAGAACTAATGGGATATCTTCTAGTTTTAACGTTCTTTTTAACTGTCTCCAAATATTAATTTCACTATTAATTATTGGGTTTTCACGATAAATTTTCTTAGATATTTTAATTTTAGAAAATAATATGGAACTGATTTCATACGGTAAGCAGTCTTCCTTTTCCATAAGTAACCAGTTTGGATTTTCATCCAGTTCAACCCACCAAAAGTTCATATTCTTAATACTAACTGACCAGTAATAATATATAAAATTAGGTAAAGTTAAACCTCCATTAATTTTCGATTTACATAAATATTTTTTATTTATTCTATGGCTTTTATAGTCCCAAATAAAATTAGTGACTATAGAGTCAACCTTTTTAAAAAAATTCTTAGAAAGATATATCGGGATCATTTGAAATAAATATAATAATTGTGGGAGAAAAATCATTTTTATCGCATTAATTCTACCTATCATTGAGATAGGTAGTGTTCTCCAATATAAAATATTCTTAGATAATTTATTTAGTATAGGTAAAAAATTATATTTAAATAAAGAATCATATTTTTTTGTAACGTGAATTCCTAAATACTTAATCTGTTCATTAACAATTTTAAAAGGAAATTGTTTTAATGTAGTTAAATTATCTTGTGTTAATGGCATAAGTTCGCTTTTATTCCAATTGATTCTGTATCCAGAAAACAAGCCGAATTGAGTTATTAAATTCAATAAATTAGGTATGCTAATTTCTGGTTTTTTAATATATAATAATACGTCATCTGCATATAGAGAAATTTTATTTCTTGTTTCGCTAGTTTCATATCCAAAAATTTCGGGGTGTAATCTTACCCGAATGGCTAATGGCTCTATAGCCAACGCAAATAACAATGGTGATAGGGGACAACCTTGTCTGCATCCTCGAAATAAATTAAATTTGGTAGATATCATTTGGTTGGTTAAGATTTTAGCAGTTGGATTTGTATATAGTAATTTGATCCATTTTATAAACTTGTCTCCCAAATTTAACTTTTCCATAACCGCAAATAAATATGGCCATTCAACTTGGTCAAAAGCTTTCTCTGCATCTAACGATATTATTACTAAGTCTTTATTATAACTCCTTTTCGAGTATATAATATTAAACAATCGTCTCAGGTTATATGATGAGTATCGTTTAGGTATAAATCCTGTTTGATCCGGGTGTATTATTTTATTAATCACTACACTTAATCTTTTAGCTAATATTTTAGTTAATATCTTTTGATCCGTATTTAAGAGAGCAATAGCTCTATATGATCCCGGATCATCTAGGTCTTTATCCATTTTTGGTATGAGTGTTATAATGGATTCGTTTAGTGTTTCTGGTAACCTCTGTTGCGCATATATATATTCGTAAAGTGTCTTCAAATAAGGTGTTATCAGATCCGTGTATGATTTATAAAATTCCGAACCAATACCATCTGGTCCTGGAGTTTTCCCGTTTTTTAATGATATAATAGAATCCTCAATTTCTTTAACTGTTAATTCAGCATTTAATAGTTTTGCATCATCTACACCCAATCCTATTAGATTACAGTCATTTAAGAATGTATTAATTCCTATCTGATTTTCAGTCGTTTTGGAAGAATATAAATCTTTATAATATTGTAAAAATCTCTCATTAATATCTTTATTCTGTGTTAGGAATTCACCATTTTCTGATTTAATCCGATGTATTATTTTTTCTCCCTGTATTTTTCGTAATTGGCGAGCCAGTAATTTTTGTGGTTTGTCCCCAAATTCAAATTGTATTTGTTTTGTGTATTGATATAATTTAACCACTTGGTCAGCATATATCTTATTTAATTTATATTTTAATGCAGTAATTTTATTATGTGTTATCATTGTAGGGTTGAGGGCATTTTCTATATCTAATTGTTTTATCTCCGTTTCCAGAATATTTTGTTCCTTCCGCTTTTCTTTGTTGTGAAATGCTTGTGAAGATATCATAATTCCACGAGTAAAAGCTTTAAAAGTTTCCCATAGTAGGGATGGAGATATTTCTGGTTTATCGTTTATTTCAAAAAAAGTCTTAATCTGCTTTATAATATATTCATTGGTTGACTTATCCTTCAAAATTTGTGGATTAAGTCTCCATTGTCCTCGTATTTTCATGTTATCATTAAATTTAATATTAAATGTTAATGGAGCGTGATCTGAAATAATGATACTGTGGTATTTAGAGTTATAGATGTATGGAATAAACTTTATATCTACAAGGAAATAGTCAATTCTAGAATATGTTTTATGTACCGAGGAGTAAAATGAATAATCTCGTCCTGATGGGTGTTCCATTCTCCAAACATCTCTAACTTTACTAGTGTCAATGTATGCATTTATTAAATCACTGGAGTGTGATTTAAGTTTCCTCTGTCCTGACGATCTATCTAAATAAGGATCTAAAGTACAATTTAAATCTCCTCCAATTATTAAATTATGTTGTGCATGATCAGGAATTGTATTAAATATTTTCTTTAAAAAAATTGGACTGTCAAAATTTGGGCCATATATATTGACTAATATTACTTTTTGGGCATATAATTCACCCGTTACAATAATAAATCTTCCATCTTTATCAATTATAGTTGATGTATGTTTGAATAAAGTACCTTTACGTATCAGTATTGCTACGCCTCTAGATTTATGAGTAAAAGAGGAATGATATATTTTGTCAATCCATTTAGCCTTTAATCTATGCTCGGCATCTTTTTTTAGATGCGTCTCTTGAAGGAACGCAACGTCGATTTTAAGTGCTTGCAAATGTGCCAATACTTTACCCCTTTTAATAGGTTCATTAAGACCTTTAACATTCCAACTGCCAAAGATTATTCCCTCATTCCCCAAATTCTTTTTTAAGTCCTGCATTTTATTTAAGGTGGTCTATAATGGTTCACATGTCTCAGCTCGACATACCCGACCTTACCCCCGAACTCCGGATGGACGAATTTCAAGATTTTCAAATATATCGCACGGATATATCTTTTGTGATTACGAGTCCACTGTGATGTAAAAAAATAAAAACATGAGAAAATGTAAAAAAACAGAAGATAGAAAAAAGGGTTAGTAAATAGTGAAAAGTAAGGAAAAACTACAGCTATAGTAGGTGCAGTTAGTGAAAGCCATACTAGCATGGCTAGCCATCTACAGACTTCCAGTGTAGATGATGTTAACTCGCCAGCTCCATAAGTCCTTAAAGTTATTGTCTTACAAAAGGTATTTTAACGGGAATATATAATTCTAAAATGTTTCATCAATCCTATAACATATTTAAATGCAAAAATCAAGGAAATCTTAACTATTATTGGTATAATCAAATGTATGATCTTAGGAAATATATTTACTAATTACTATTTGTTTTAATTTTATGTAGATTAGTATTAATTATTGATGAGTAAATTATATGTATGTGGGAAGTAATAAGAAAGTTACTTATACCTAAGCCTTAGTGATTAGTATTTATTATTGTTTTAGTTGGTAACAGTACTACCGGTTAGGTTTTAGTATATTAGTATTTTATTGTATGTTAATTATTTCTATTAGTATTGTTATTATTCTAATTAATAATATCCATAAGAGAAAGTCCAGTCCACTCTTTGGTGTAGGGAACAGGTCCTCTCATTTCTTCATCTTTCTTGATTGTAGCCAGTCTATAACCAGTCCATAATCTGGTAATCCTTTAAACCAGATGTAAATATACAGTTATTCATTAATATAGTTCAAAGGTGAAGTATTATTCAGTCTTCTTCTTGATTCTTAATCCCCTGCGCAAAGTCAAGTGCATTTTGTGGGTTCTTGAAGAAATGATCTTGATTGTCATAGGTCACCCTCAAAGTGGCGGGGTATCTCAAAGTATACCTTACATCCTTCAATTCTCTCAGAATTCTTTTAGTCTCCCTGAATGCGTTTCGTTTCTTGGCAACTTCAGCAGGGTAATCTCGGTAAATACTGATTCGTGCTCCTTCAAAAGTAAGATTTTTACTTCTTACAATCTTACCCATCATTTCTTCCAGTTCATAATCATTCTGTACTTTTAAAATCATTTGTCTTGGCGGAGCACCAGGTCCTTTAAAACGCCTCTTTACTCTGTGAGCACGAGCTAATAAGGGTTTCTGATCCAAGGCTAAAACTTGTTGCAGTAAATCTGCTGTAAATCCTCGTGGGTTATTCCGCTCCATGCCTTCCGGAATGCCCACAATTCTTAGGTTCGACCTTCTTTGGTAGCCTTCCAACTCCGTGCATTTTTCTGTTATCTTGTCCAGAAGTTCAGATAAGCGTTTTATGTCTCTGTCTGAATTCCGAGCCGATGATTCAGCTAAGTCTTTAATAATGCTTATATCTGTCGAATGTAAATTCAATGCTTCTTCAACCTCAGACAGTTTGTCTTTCACCAGAGTTTCGATTTTAATTTTCATCTGTTTGTTCTGCTCTTTTAACTTATCCGTTATCTCTCTTTTCAATGCTTGAGCAGATTCAGTGATTTCAGTCTTCAAGTCTTTTATTTCAGTTTTCAAGTCTTTCACATCTTCATTAATCTTTTCGACTTCCTCCTTAATATTCAACTTTTTCATATCTTTCTTTAAATTCAATAATTCGGTTTTAATGCCTCCCATCTCTTTTTCAATAAGAGTTTTCAATCCTTCCATCTCCAGTTTCATTTTAAATTCTTCAGCTCCAGAAGGCTTTTTCCCTGCAATGTCTTCCTGGGATCGGGTTCTACCCGAGATCGAGGCTTCAGAACGGCCTACCGGATCCCGAGTGGTCGGTAGCCGGGTTTTCAGTTTTTCTTCTGGGGTTCGATGCATGCTGTCGCAGGGCTGAAAACGTCACTCAGCAATTCCGTATTAATCAGTACTGAGATTTCAGATGACAGGTAAATCTTTTTCAGCGTTTTTTACCCCGTTTTCTTCAACCTTCTTATGGAGCTGGCTGGGAGGGCGTCTTCACCTCATGATGGCGCCACCGGAAGTCTCCACATTGTCAGATTTTAATAAAGGCCATTTTTATAAATTTTGGTTTCATTATATAGAAATTACAGCAATGTTTATACATAGTTCCCCCATTTCAGGGCTCCATAATGTTTGGGACACAGCAATGTCATGTAAATTAAAGTAGTCAAATTTAGTATTTTGTTGAATATCCTTTACATGTAATGACTGCTTGAAGTCTGCGATTCGTGGCTATCACCGTTTCTGGGTGTCTTCTCTGGTGATGCTCTGCCAGGTCTGTATTGCAGCCATCTTTAGTTTATGCTTGTTTTGGGGGCTGGTACCCTTCAGTTTTCTCTTCAGCTTACAGATGGTGATGAGTCAGAGTATAGAAGTGAGATCGACCGGCTGACCAAATGGTGCCAGCACACCAACCTGGATCTCAATATCAGCAAAACCAAAGAACCGATTGTGGACTTTGGCAGAGGAAGGCTGAGGACCCACAATCCTGTTTATATCAATGGGATGATGGTGGAGAGAGTCAAAAACTTTAAATATCTTGGGCGTGCATCTTTCCTGGACCCAGCATACTGATGCAATCATAAAGAAAGCACAGCAGCGCCTCTACTTCCTGAGAAGATAACGGAGATTCGGTATGTCAAAGAGGATTCCCTTGAACTTCTAAGTGTGCACAGTAGAGAGCATACTGACCGGTTGCATCCTGGCCTGGTTCGGCAACTTGAACATCCAGGAGCAGAAAAGACGGCAAAAATTTGTAAACGTTGCCCAGGCCATCACCTGCTCTGACCTCCCCACCATCGAAGGGATTTATCGTAGTCGCTCCCTCAATACCTGCCACTGCCATCGGGAAGAAGGTACAGGAGCCTGAGAACTGTAACATCCAGGTTCAGGAACAGCTTCTTCCCTACAGCTATCAGGCTATTAAACATTACAACCTCATAAGCTCTGAACTACAATAGACTATTATTATTATTGTACTGTTATTGTATGTTCTTTTTTTTCTTCAAGTTGTTATATTATTTATTATGATTACATATTCTGTTGTGCTGCAGCAAGTAAGAATTTCATTGTTCTATCTGGAACATATGACAATAAAACACTCTTCACTCTTGCTCAATTGGGTTCAGATTGGGTGATTGAACTTGACCACTCAAGAATTGACAATTTTTTAGCTTTGAAAAACGTCTTTGTTGGTTTAGCAGTATGTTTGGGATCATCTTGCTGTAGAATGAACCGTCGGCGAATATGTTTTGAGGCATTTGTTTGAACTTAAGCAGATAGAATAGGAATAATACAGAAGGTGCAGGATCAGTCCATTCCTAGGGGGAAGAAAGATTCCAAGGGGAGTAAGGGGCAACTGTGGCTGACAAGGGACGTCACAGTTTAAGGATAAGGGGGAAGTCTTTTAGGACTGAGATGAGAAAATCATTTTTCACACAGAGTGGTGAATCTGTGGAATTCTCTGCCGCAGGAGGTAGTTGAGGCCAGTTAATTGGCTATATTTAAGAGGGAGTTAGATGTGGCCCTTGTGGCTAAAGGGATCAGGGGGAATGGAGAGAAGGCAGGTACAGGATACTGAGTTGGATGATCAGCCATGATCATATTGAATGGCGGTGTAGGCTCGAAGGGCCGAATGGCCTACTGCACCTATTTTGTATGTCAGGGACATTATAAAAATAAAAGAGAAGTACAACGTAGCAAAGATGAGTGGGAAGCAAGAGAATTGGGTAATGTTTAAAGAGCAACAGAGATAACTAAAAAGACAATATGGGGAGAAAAGATGAGGTACGAAGATAAGCTAGCCAAGAATATAAAGGAGGATAGTAAAAGCTTCTTTAGGTATGTGAAGAGGAAAAAATTAGTTAAGACCAAAGTTGGACCCTCGAAGACCGAAAAAGGTGAATTTATTATGGGGAACAAGGAAATGGCAGACTTGAACAGGTACTTTGGATCCATCTTCACTAAGGGGGACACAAACAATCTTCCTGATATAGTAGTGGCCAGAGGATCTGGGGTGATGGAGGAACTGAAGTAAATCCATATTAGGCAGGAAATGGTGTTGGGTAGACTGATGGGACTGAAGGCTGATAAATCCCCAGGGCCTGATGGTCTGCATCCCAAGGTACTTAAGGAAGTGGCTCTAGAAATCGTGGATGTATTGGTGGTAAATTTTCCAATGTTCTATAGACTCAAGATCAGTTCCTGTGGATTGGAGAGTAGCTAATGTTATCCCACATTTTAAGAAAGGCGAGAGAGAGAAAACAGGGAATTATAGACCAGTTGTGACATCGGTGGTGGGGAAGATGCCAGAGTCAATTATAAAACATGAAACAGCGGCGCATTTGGATAGCAGTAACAGGATCTGTCCGAGTCAGCATGGATTTACAAAGGGGAAATCATGCTTGACTAATCTTCTGGAATTTTTTGAGGATGTAACTAGGAAAAATTGATAAGGGAGAGCCAGTGGGTGTAGTGTACCTGGACTTTCAGAAAGCATTTGATAAGGTCCCACATCGGAGATTAGTGAGCAAAATTAGGGCACATGGTTTTGGGGGTAGAGTGCTGACATGGATAGAACATTGGTTGGCAGACAGGAAACAAAGAGTAGGGATTAACGGGTCCCTTTCAGAATGGCAGGCAGTGACTAGTGGGGTACAGCAAGGCTCGATGCTGGGACTGCAGCTATTTACAATATACATCAATGATTTGGATGAAGGGATTCAAAGTAACATTATCAAATTTGCAGATGACAAAAAAAGCTGGGTGGCAGTGTGAACTGTGAGGAGGCTGCTATGATAATGACTTGGACAGGTTGGGGGAGTGGGCAGATTAGATGCATGGCAGATGAAGTTTAATGTGGATACATGTGAGGTTATCCACTTTGGTATCAAAAACAGGAAGGCAGATTACTATCTAAATGGCACCAAGTTGGGAAAAGGGGAAGTACAAGGGGATCTGGGGGTCCTTGTTCATCAGTCTACGAAAGTACGCATACAGGTACAGCAGGCAGTGAAGAAAGCTAATGGCATGTTGGCCTTTATAACAAGAGTCGAGTATAGGAGGAAAGAGGCCCTTCTGCAGTTGTACAGGGCCCTAGCGAGACCACACCTGGAGTATTGTGTGCAGTTTTGGTCCCCTAATTTGAGGAAGGACATTCTTACTATTGAGGGATTGCAGCGTGGGTTTACAAGGTTAATTCCCGGAATGGCGGGACTGTTATATGCTGAGAGAATGGAGCGGCTGGGCTTGTACACTCTGGAGTTTAGAAGGATGAGAGGGGTTCTTATTGAAACACGTAAGTTTGTTAGGAGTTTGGACACCCTAGAGGCAGGAAACATGTTCCCGATGTTGGGGGAGTTCAGAACCAGGGGCCACAGTTTAAGAATAAGGGGTAAGCCATTTAGAATGGAGACGAGGAAACACTTCTTCTCAGAGGGCGGTGGAGGCCGGTTCTCTGGATACTTTCAAGGGAGAGCTAGATAGGGTTCTTAAAGATAGCGGAGTCAAGGGATATGGGGAGAAGGCAGGAACGGGGTACTGATTGGGCATGATCAGCCACGATCACATTGAATGGCGGTGCTGGCTCAAAGGGCCGAATGGCCTACTCCTGCACCTATTGTCTATTGTCTCTATACACTTCAGGATTCATTATGTTACTACCATCAGCAGTTGTATCATCAATGAAAATATGTGAGCCAGCACCTTCAGCAGCATACATGCCCAGGCCATAACACCCCCACCACTGTGTTTCATGGATGAGGTGGTATGCTTTGGATCTTTTATGCAGTGCCCTTCTCCATTATTTGCTCTTCCCATCACTCTGATATGTTAAACTTCATCTCATCTGTCCACAAGACCCTTTTCCAGAACTGTGGTTGCTCTTTTAAGTACTTCTTGGCAAACTGTAACCTGGCCATCCTATTTTGGCGGGTAACCAGTGGTTTGCATCTTTCAGTGGAGCCTCTTTATTTCTGTTCATGAAGTCTTCTGTGGACAATGGTCATTAACAAATCCACACCTGACTCCTGATGAGCGTTTCTGATCTGTTGGACAGGTGTTTGGGGATTTTTCCTTATTATAGAGAGAATTCTTCTGTCAACATCTGTGGAGGTCTTCCTTGGCCTGCCAGTCCCTTTGCGATTAGTAGGCTCACCAGTGCTTTATTTCTTCTTAATGATGTTCCATACAGTTGATTTTGGTAAACCTAAGGTTTGGCTGATGTCTCTAACAGTTTTATTCTTGTTTCTCCATCTCATAATGGTGTCTTTGACTTTCATTGGCATGACTCATGTTGGTCATCATATTGATAAACAGCAATAAAAGTTTCCAAAGGTGATGGAAAGTCTGGAGGAAAGACTAGGTGCTCGAGAGCTCTCTTGTACCTGCATTAAGGAGGCAATTAAACACACCTGAACATTTACAAACACCTGTGAAGCCATTTGTCCCAAACATTATGGTGCCCTGAAATGGGGGGACTATATATAAACACAGCTGTAATTTCTACATGGTGAAACCAAAATGTATAAAAAAGGCCTTTAATAAAATCTGACAATGTGCATTTTAACCACATGTGATTTTTTTTCCTATTACAAATCTCAAATTGTGAAGTACAGAGGCAAATAAATAATTATGGGTCTTTGTCCCAAACATTATGGAGGGCACTGTATATGCCATATTAATTAAATGGCCACAGGTTTGAACATAACAAATTAGTGAAATATTGCAATAAATAGGGAAAAGTTTATACACAAAAATTTACATTTGTTTTTCCTTAACAAGTGCACTTTGTTTATTTTAAAGAATAAAAGAAAATGTGTACCTCTGGGAGGAAAATAGACAGATGTGTTCCACATAATGTTATTGCAATGTCAAAGTTAACTGTTTATATATCTGTAGGTTGATTTATTTAAGAACATTTATCTTGCTTTAAAAACAGTATCACAACCTACCAGTTAATAACTTAAATAGAAATATGGAACTGCAGATAAAAGTTTTCAAAAAAAGACGCAAGGTGCTGGCTCCTTAGATGCTGCTGCACCTGCTGAGTTTCTCCAGCTTTTTGTGTAACCCTGGAGTAACTCAGAGGGTCAGGCAGCATCTCTCGTGAGCACAGAGAGGCACCATTTCAGGTCGGAATCCTTCTTCAGGCTGATTATAGATGGGTGAAAGCTAGAAGAGAAGTGGATCCGGGACAAAACCTTGCAAGTGATAAGTGGATACAGGTGGGGGGGGGGGGAATTGATTGCCATATGATTGGACAAAGGCATTCATTGGAAAAGATGAAAGGTAGTGAGTTTAGAGATACAGCCTGAAATCAGACCATTCAACCATCAATCACCTATTCTCATTAGTGCTATGTTATTCTGATTGTATGCATCCTTGTCACCTTCCCCTCAGCAAACAATGAACCATTCTACATTTCCTTATCATCGTCTGCTTTATCTGTTATTCTCATATCTTACCCTTCCATATCCCTAGTCTCCCACTGACACTCAGGCTGAAGGGATTCATCCTGAAACGTCACCCATTCCTTCTTTCCAGAGACGTTGACTGACCCACAGAGTTACTCCAGCATTTTGTGTCTATCTTCAGAGTAAACCAGCATCTGCAGTTCCTTCATACACACAAATGTCACTACACTTTCTTTTCCCTCCAATTTGTTCTTATAGTAGCAATGTTACAACATTTTGAGTTTAAAAATCAAGTCTGCAATTTATCCCATCAGATAAAGCATAAAAAGAAGTTTAATTTGCCACCTAATTCACTTTCATATCTTCAGTATTAAAAAAAGTTATGGCCATTTTCATACTCTGGAATTAGCATCTTATTCCCTATTGCTTTTCCATTGACTTAACTCAAAAGCTGTGATCAAGGACAGTCAAAAGCCCATAACTTTCTTAAAAATTAAGAGAATTGAATGACATTTTCAGTTATTATAGATTTAAGCATTCTGAAACAAATATGAGACAATCTTACTTAGATGATCTGAAATTAAAGCATACAATTAGTTATTACATAATTGTAGCTAATTACAAAATTCAATTACTAGATCTAAACATCTATCAATTTCTTAAGAAAAGGTTAACATTTTTAAATAGGCTAAGTGTCCAAATAACATTCACACAAGAATTCACAATATAACATGGTTTTTAAATCTCATTGTCATGAATTTATAGGCCAAATGGAAGAAATTTAGTGTTTAATTCCCGTAAATTAATGGCCATTTAGATCATCGCGAGTGGGATTTTGTGGAACGCGATCGTTTGGAACGTTGCATTTGCGGTGAATTTAAACCACATGTCGGCAGGAAAAATACTGCTGGTTCGGATGGGGCCAAAGTCACCTTCTCGCAAGGTGAAATTTTGAATTAAGGCATCCTAAGAAGCACTTTTTAATGTAAAAATAAACGGCGTACCTTGCTTTGTCCCGTACGTGAGATCCGTCCCGTTGTCGGCTTTCACGGCTTCAGAAGATGATTTTTAATTTACTCTACCAATTAAATTATCCAGCGCAGTTTAAAAAAACCTTCAGAGAACGAATGTCGGAGCGATTTTTCTTCAACAACTAAACAGCCTGACAAACATCGATTTGAATAGTCTGGAGAAAATGGCATTTTAAAACTGCCCCCCTCTCAAAGGCGTCAAAGTCGCGCACACGGACAGTGACAGTACTGCAGCGTCGCTGAAGGTAAGTTTTGTAACATATCTACTTATAGTACTACAACTCACAAACCTGATCACCTGACAACAATTTGTTGACTGAATCTGGCTTTCAAGTGAGACCCAATCACTCTCTTAATTACGGCTCAGATCAGGACATCACACAAAGAACATTTCTGAGAACAATGGTGAGTTTTTCAAACATCAGTTTATTCAAGGCCCAAACAATATATATTGGGAAACACTCTGAGAGAACCCAAAGTGCTTCACTGACCCACAGCACTTACAACCTTTATATACTCTGAGGCACAATGGTTACATGTGGAATTTAGTCACCAACATTTCCTTGTGGTCTTTCATCCTTGTTTTCTTTTCCCTACAGGTACTATAACCTATTCCCTGTTATTTAGAAAACCATTCACCAATTTTTCAGACAAATTGGTGCAAAAAGTGATTTATTTTATACCATGATCAGTTTTATTGTCCTCAGCCTGGTTTACCACATCTTATGTTTAACTTTATTCTCCAGCTCGCTGTACCTTGCAATCTAAACACTTCCTAAATCTAGTTATTGCCATTACTATCATGACCTTTAAGGTTAGCCTTTTTTCCCCACAGTGCTTCTTCAAAATGTAAGCTCGTGGGTTAAACATTTTACAAAGTTCATTTTCATAATTTTTTTAATGTTCCTTTTCAATTAAATAGTAAAAGTCACATAGTTGCTTTGTAACTGAATTCAACTGTTTAATCGAGAAAGAACACAACAAAAGAAAAGCATTAGATTGCCAGTGAGAGAGCTTGACTTTGTGCTTCATATTTTGGTCAGTTTCAAGCTCTTACATTTCATCTGAGACATAGGTTATGGGAAAAGAAGAGGAAAACCTAGTTCATAAAACCACATCACCTGTTATTGGAATATTATATTTAATTGATTCAATCTATAAAGTTCTGGGGCAAACAAGATAATGTCCATTACGCTGAGAAGTAAAATGTGACGGATTAAAAAAAGTGAAGGGTCAATGGAATAATTCATATAAAAATGAATAAGGAAACGTTAATTTACAGTTTCTTTAATTTCTGTACAGGTGTCAATTGTTTCTGATTTACATAGATAATTACTGAATGTTTGGTAAACCTGCTTTTTGAAGATCCCTTCCTCCCTTTTTTCTCCTTCCAAATCCAGCCCAATAATGCTTCAGTCTCTCCATTTTCTCACCCAATTTCCCATTTTCCTCTATTACCCATCCCTTACACTTACTGACACAGGTGACTTGAACAATGGTTACAATCATTTGGACACTCACAACAGAGATGAGAAGAAATGTCTTCACCCAGAGGCTGGCAAATCTTTGGAATATTCTAAACATAAGGCTGAAGAGGCTCAGTCATTGAGTCTGTTTCAAACAGAAATATATTCTTTGATGTAAAATAAGTCAAGTAGTTTGGGGATTGTGCTGTGATTTTATTGAATTGCAGTGCAAGCATGAGGGGCTGAATGGACAACTAAGTTTCTGTTTTATGTTCATATGTTCCCTTTTCTCTGTTCCAACCTCTCATCTTCCCTCCTTTTCTCTCACTCACTTCTCCCTTCTCTCACTATGACGCTTTCTCCCATTTTGATTTCCCTTTCCATTCTCACTCTTACCCCACCCTCCCCCATTCACTACTTTTTTCCAGCCTCTCTTAAAAATCAATTCAAAAAAATTGATGTTGGATTTGAATTTACATTAGACCAAAATACCAAAACATAGGATTTTCATAGCTCAGAATAAAAAGTTACTTATGATTAATATATTTGATCACAATTAGTTATTTTGACTCAAAAATGTTAACTTTGCTTCAAATGGTTCTATATGATTGCAAAGAGATTCAGTATGATTTACTATGAGGAAAAAGTATGCCATCTTTCAGAGGATTTGAGATTTGATTTTTTTTTCTCCTATCAGTTATAGTAAATAGATTCAATGTTTCATTTCCTTCATTGCTATCAATTCTGCCCCCAAAATCTTGTGAAATCAAAAACATATCGCTATTCATGTATACTTAATTGTTAATAATTGATTTATATACCTAACACTTTATATTTGCCAATATGCTTACTGTGCACCATTCAAAATTTAACACAAGAGGTACTTGTGGAATATAATTCAGTTGGATTAAGTGATTCAATAAGCACAAACACATTTCTGGAGGAAAACATTTCCAGTTGGGTCCCCTCTTCAGACTGATGACATGGAGGAACTTGACACACTGCGTTCCTGCTGCTGTTTGTTGTTTTGCTCAAGAAGTCACCTGTAATCTCCTGCATCCACAAACACATTTTTGATGTTTTTTGTAAATTAACATTGCAATGAATTACTTAGCAATACAAATTCACAAATGTTCAGAGTCAAGACTGCTTTTTTAAAATCATATAACAGAACAATGAAACTCATACTTGCAGCACCACATAGATATGTAAACACGGTGGTCTGTAAAACCATTCTAAACAATAAATAAAAATCAGCATATGACAGTTGTAGCGAAGAAGTTGCTCCTGAACCTGGATGTTGCAGTTTTCAGGTTCCTATAACTTCTTCTCGATGGCAGGAGTGAAATGAGAGTGTGGTCAGGGTGGTGTGGGTCTCTGACAATGCTGGCTGCCTTTTTGAGGTAGCAACTCCTGTAGATCCCTTAGATGGTGGGGAGATCAGTACCTATGATGGACTGGGCAGTGTTCACAACTTTTTGCAATGTTCTTCGTTCCTGGGTATTCGAGTTGCCAAATCAAGCCGTGATGCAACCAGTCAATATGTTCTCTACCGTACACATGTAGAAGTTCAAGAGAATATCCACTGACATACTGAATCTCCTCAATCTTCTAAGGAAGTAGATGAGGGTGAAATTAAGGCAAACACATCATTTTTAAGTTTATTTTATCCCATCGATTTAATCTCAATAATGTGATGCTATAAGTGTTGAGGGCCCAGGGAAACTTAATGAAGTGCTACCAGAGGCAAATGGGGAGACATTTTGCGAGTAGCTGCTCTCAAAACTGTCTTCTATCATTATTTTTACTTATTATCCAGCATGGGAAAGTCACACTGCCACTTGTTCAAGTCACCTGTGGCAGTGTCGAAAGCCTGATGTCAAACAAGTGTACCAATCCAAAACTTCACCTATCCATGTTATCCAGATATGCTGCCTGACCTGCTGAGTTACTCCAGCACTAATTCTAAGGAAGTCTTGGAAATACTGATCTTCATTAGTCCCAACACTACTGGCACAGCTGTGAGTATAAGCAAGCCACAGAGGAGTTGCAGTTGCTTTGAGGAGGGGAGCCGTCCAGGTATGGCTGAAATGACTGCAATCCTGGACCCCTGCTACACACTTCTAGATGGTGTATAATCACACATGAATAAACTTGAAGAACTTACAGCAGAACTGTTGTTTCAAATGGAGATCAGGGACTGTTGTGCCCTATTTCACTGAAACATGATTCAACCCTGAGTCACCTGCCCCTGCTACACAATCCCTCTCCCCTGACATCAGTCTGAAGAAGGGTCTCGACCCGAAATGTCACCCATTCCTTCTTTCCAGAGATGCTGCCTGTCCCGCTGAGTTACTCCAGCAGTTTGTGTTTACCTCCTGCTACACAATTTCTCTATTTACCATATGGACTGTATGGAATCCTCAAGCAAGCGGAAACGGTGATGGCATCTCTTTTTGGTCACTGTTTTGTGGTGCATTGATGCGATGGTCTGTTCCTGTGATTACGAACACCTGATTGTAAAATGTAATCCCTTTTATCTACTGAGGAAATTGACCTCCATCATCTTGTCGGCTGCCTAATAGCGAATTGTGGATGCAGCCCAGTCCATCACAAACCAACCGCCCTTCTATTTTTCTTTAGTTTAGCTTAGATATACAGCGTGGAAACAGGCCCTTCAGCCCACCGAGTCTGCACCGATCAGCTTGAGACCATCGATTCCTGCACATTAACACTATCCTACACACACTAGGGACAATTTACATACATACACCAAGCCAATTAATCTACATACCTGTACTTCTTTGGAATGTGGGAGGAAACCAAAGATCTCGGAGAAAACCCATGCGGTAATGGGGAGACCGTACAAACAGACTTAATTTATACCTCACACTGCCTCGGTAAGGCCAGCAGCATAATCAAGGACGAGTTGCACCTTGGCCACTCCCTCTTCTCCTGGACCATCAAGTCTGCACAGATCAACGATCCCCATACATTAACACTACATTTACATTTATACCAAGCCAATTAATCTACAAACCTGTGCATCTTTGGAGTGTGCGAGGAAACCGAAGATCTCGGAGAACACCCATGCAGGTCACGGGGAGAACGTACAAACTCCGTACAGACAGCACCCGTAGACAGGGTCAAACCCGGGTCTCTGGCTCTGTAAGGCAGCAATTCTACCGCTGCGCCACTGCGCTCTCTTTTCCCTCATGATGGATTCAGCAAAGGGTTCTGTACAGCACACAAATAAGACGGGAGTGTGGGCACTCAGCCCGACTCCAGGTCTGCTGGAAATACTATCCATTTCCCATTCATTGTTTTGGACACTATAAATTTTGGTGTGGAGCAGTTGGATGCAGTTCCTGATTCCCTCTCCAGAGGCCATTTAGGAGAGCACATCCATCATGTACGTAGTGATATCCTGAGGAAAACTTTCTATGGACCAAGCTGACCAGGCAGGTGTCCACCTTCCTGTCCTACATGTAGGCGATGTTATCACTGAGCAGGAGGCTACCTGAGGGCAGGATGTTCTGTGAGGCAGTGCTGTCTTTAGCCTCTCTGACATGCAGACTGGATTAGAAGGAGTTTAATTTAGTTTAGAGATACAGTGCGGAATCAGGCCCTTCGGCCCATTGAGTCTGCGCTGACCAGCGATCCCCATACACTAGCACTATCCTCCACACAAGGGACAATTTACAATCTTTTACCGAAGCCCGTTAACCTACAAACCTGTATGTTTTGAGAATGTGGGAGGAAACCGGAGCATCCGGAGAAAACCCATGCAGGTTACGGGGAGAAAGTACAAACTCTGCACAGACAGCAACCAGATCTCTGGCGCTGTAAGGCAGCAACTCTACCGCTGGCCACCGTGCCGTTGTAAATCTGCTATTCCTCAATGTGTCAGTCTATCAGAATGTTACCTAGCCATTCTCTTTTTTTAAATTTCAAAAACAGACTATGTACTTTTGTCATGGTCTCAGCAGTGATCATTTTCTCTGCTCTTCAATCTTCTTGAGATGAGCAGAGAACAATTGTAGGTCGTAGCACGCCACTGCATTGGCGAGGTCATTTTGATAATATGTAGGCCACTGGTGCACACTATTTCAGGGTTGATCAAACTTAATTTAATTTGGGTTACTTAATTTATGCTTATTATTTCATTACTGATTGCTATTTGTTTATAACTAACACATATTGCAAGAATGATCTGCTGTTCCTCAATATATCTGCCTATGAGGATGTTACCAAGCCTTTCTTTTAAAAAAAAAAAATTTTACGCAATGAACAAATACACTTAGAAATACACAAAAAATAAACACCACTTAACTAAAATAGAACAAAAAACGTACAGAAAACTACAGTCTTATCAGGATCTGATTTTCATCGGGAATGTAAATCAGACAGTAAGAGCCGAGCTGTGTAGGAAGGAACTGCAAGATGCTGGTTTACACCAAATATAGACACAAAAAGCTTAAGCAACACAGCGGGACAGGCAGCATCTGGGTGACGTTTCATGTCGAGACCCTTCTTCAGACTGAGAGTCAGGGAAGAGGGAAACTAGAGATATGGAAGGGTAAGGACAGATCAAAGCAGACGATGAGCTGGAGGAAGCACAGAGGGGGAACAGCGAGAGAAGGTGTTGCAGAAGAGAGAACTTCAAAGTAGGTATACCTTGAGATTTCAGTGGAGCAGACAAAATGTGTAAAAAGGAACTGCAGATGTTGGTTTACATCGAAGGTAGACACAAAATGCTTGAGTAACTCAGCGGGACAGGCAACATCTCTAGAGAGGAGGAATGAACTACCAGCTCTGCCAGATTAACACGCATAGTACAAGGAAGGACATTTACTCTAATGCAATCAGCTTCAACTATAAATTGCCCATGTTGAAAGCATTACATCCTTTCATTACTTAGCAGATCATATTGCCATGATAATGAATGATGCAGGCCATATTAAAGGATAAACATTTTTTCACTGCCATCAATCCTGTGAATACTGACTGGTTAACGAATCACATATCAAATTGTTCTTGTAATTTTGATTTACTATTTGTATTGTTTTATAACTCACTTGTCAAATGTGCCCAATGGCCACATTCTTGGTTAGCAAAGTCTGATAAAGGCAACATCAAAACACCTTTGTACATTTCGGCTACTGTAAACACTTTGCAGCCTATTGAAATACACATTTCAACTTGTAGTTGTAATAAACAGATGCAGTTTAGACAAATAGTCCTAATTGCCTCCCAAAACTCAGATTAACTTGGACACTGCTTTTTACACAGCTTCACACCACGTTATGGAAAAAATTAACATTTTGCTTGGATCAAATATTTTAACTACTTTGGTTCTGTGTTGGGAATGTTAGGAAGAGCTTTAACATTGATTTGGTAAATTGGGAGAGAGGCTCTATTGAGGTAAAGTGCTGTGTGGAGGGCCAGTGTGTGCCTTTGGATCAGGAGTCTTTGGCGAGGAGGCTGAGGCAAGGAGGCCAATAGAGAGGCGGATGGGAGGATAAAGTAGAGCCCGCTCTTGTGTGCGAATCGTGTTTTTTTTTCTCTTGGTTCAGACGTAGTGCTGATGGCAAGTAAATTGGTACAATGCTCCTCCTGCGGGATGTGGGACGTCAGGGAAACTGCTGGTATCTCCGATGACTACACCTGTGCTACACATTGTGTCCAGATGCGGCTCCGTAAAGACAGTGTTAGGAACAGGAGCTGCAGCTGGAAGATGTCAGGACCATCTGGGAGAATAAGAGCTCCATGGATAAGATTTATAGGGAGGTAGGGATTCCCCAAGGTCCTGGAAGAGAGAAGGTGTGTGACCACGAGGAAGGGTAATAGACAGGGAGTGCAGTTGAACCCCTGCGTGGTCATCCCCTTTCAAACAGGTACACCCTTTTGGATGCTGTCAGGGAGGGATTTGACACATCAGGATTGAGCAGCAGTACCAGGCAGGAACGTGGCACCAATCCTGGCTCTGAGGCACAGCAGGGAAGGGTAATGTCAGGCAGAGCCCTGGTGGTTGGTAGGTGACTCTTTAGCTAGGGGCACAGATAGATTCTGTGGCGGCAGTTGATGCTCCAGAATAGTGTGTTGCCTCCCTGGTGACAGGTTCCAGGATGTCTAGAAACAGCTGCATGACATTCTCAAGGGGGGGGGGGGTGAGACACCAGAAGTTGTTGTGCATGTTGGCATAAATTACACTGGCAGGAGAAGGAGTGAGGTATGGCAAAATTAGCATAGGGAGTTAGGTAAAAGGCTAAAAAGCAGGACCTCCAGGCTAGTGATCTCAGGTTTATTTCCAGTCCCACATGCTAGTGAGGATAGTAACAGGAAGATAGCGCAGATGAATGTGGAGCTGAGGAATTGGTACATGGGACAGGGATTCAGATTTTTGAACCATTGGGATCTCTCTGTGGCAGAAGCGACCTATACAAGTGGGATGATTTGCATCTGAACTAGAGGGGCTCCAATATCCTGGCAGGCAGGTCTGCTAGTGCTACACATTTTAAATTATATTAGCAGGGGCATGAGATCTTATGCAAGACTGAGACAGATGAGAGGTTGGAAATCGTTATAGATGGTGACGAAAGGAAATTCAATGGACAGAACGCCGCAAGCATGAGAGAACGAGAAAGGACAGTAGGTTTGAATTGCACTTATTTTAATGCGAGAGACTTGATTGATAAGGCAGATGAACTCGCGTGCATAGATATGGGTGCTTGGGACGTTGCAACCATTACGGAAACCTGGTTAAGCGAGGGACAGGATTGGCAGCTTAATTTTCCAGGGTACGGATGCTGCAGGAGAGACGGGGTAAAAGAGAAGGGGGTGTCGCTTTATTGATTGAAGAGGATGCTTTGGCAGTGGCTTCTCCGTGGATTGTCACCTTGTCGTGGTGGAGAAGCTTGTGTGGACCTGAGATCCCGAGAGCGATGCCGTCTGGAGTTATGCTTCTGGTAGGGCCACCCATGGCGGTAAGGTTGAGGGGGAGCGTCACAACGGCTGGGAAGGCGGATGAAGGCTGCAGCAGAAAAGGGTCTCCGGTCATCTTGGACTCCATGCCACTGAATCCTCACCCAGATCTGTCAAGGACTGTAGGGTGGCTGTCTATGCACCAGTCTCCCCACGTTAAACAAAGTCATGTACAGGCGTCCTCCTTATAGGGAATAGCACCCTGGAGACACCCATGGTCAGCCATGACCGAAGGGGGCCTAAGAAAATGGCAGTGGCCAGAGGTGACATTACTGATGGTTCGTGCAGTGAAGCTATATTTGCGGAGCTGAGAAATAAGAAAAGGATGATCATCTTGTTGGGGGTGTACTACAATAGGCATCAGGATTAGAAGAGCAAATATGTCAGGAGATTGCAGGCAGCTGAATGACTAATAAGGTTGTGGTGGATAATTTTATGTTTCCCATTATTGACTGGGACTGTCATAGTGCAACAAGTTTAGATGGGGCAGAATTTATCAAATATGTTCAAAAAGGTGTCCTCTGGCAATATGGAGAGAGCCCTACACTGGAGATGGAAATGTTTAATCTAGTATAGGAAATTGGGAGGGGCAAGTGGATGAAGTGTTCGTGGATGAGCCTTTTGGGACCAGCGACCACTGTTCTATTAGGTATAAGATAGTTATGGATAAAGACGGGGCAGGCCCATGAGTTAAAATTCTAAACTGGGGCAATGGCAACTTTGAAGGTATTTTACTTCGGAGTCACGTGAATGACTACGTGAAGAAGCCCTGCCTGGCGCTTGATCGGCATTACGTCGACGCTGTCGGTAAGGAACAGGCCTGCAGGTAAGTAAACTATTTTTACTTCCAGGGCATTTCAAACTCCGTGAGGCTGGTGGGTAAAGACCAGGAGGAGTTTAAAAATAAAAATGGAGAAAGCTCCTAAAAAATCGCGGGTAAAACGTGCGTCCCCAGGAGGAGAAGAAAAACAGGCAGGACAGCAGATTATTACGGAGCCGGTTCCGATACCAGTGGCCGTTGAAATACCCATTAGTAAGCCTTTGGTTGCTCCACAAGCAGAAGCCACGGAGGAAAATCCAGTGCCTAAAAAATGTTAAAGAAAATCTGAGAGGGCCGTGGTTTCTGGTGAATCTGATAATGAAAGTCCTCCAGATAGAAAAGCATTATGGCTTAGAATGGATTAAATGGAAAATGATCCAGACAAAAATCAACCTAAAAATCAACCAGGGTCTATAAAACCCAGAATATTCCCAGGCAGCCCCTGAGGGGGTTCCATATCATGAATATGATGCCAGTTTGAATTGGGAATTTGAAACTCCAGAGCCCGGGATTGGGCTGGAGGAAGTCTCCTTGAGCAAAGTCTCAGGAGTACCAGGGTTGCATGAGACTGATCCTGAAGGTGGTGATTTCGGTCATGAGTACCCACCACAATACAAAAATATTGCTCCAGGTGTGTCTGATGTGGCACAAAGTTTTCTATACCTGGAGGAGGCGGTGGGGACATGAAAGAAAACCTGGCGGCCAACATAAATTATTTGGTCTCTCACCAGCTTCAAGAAGCTGTTATGGTTGATACAGCAGAATTATTATACCTCACTGAAGGTACCTACGGTAAATTCGGCTATTTGGACGCCAATGTCATCAATGATGCGGGCTCAGGAAATATGATTTCGGCTGGGATCACTGCTTTTGGAAGGCAAGTGGAAGATTGTGGACTGACCAAAGTTCAGAAGGATATGTTGGCATTGTTCTGCAACTCAATATTTGAGATTAATTGTATGAGGAAGATTGCCATTGGGCTATTTTACATCCAAGATTTGCAGGTTTGTGCAGATCAAGCAATGTTCAAGCTCCTGGTTATTTATTCGGAGAAAATCTGTTTAAATAAATAAAGAGATTGATAAAGAGGCAAAGACTATTGACCTCATGAAACCCTTCGTTTTGGCCAAAGAAGGGCCGGTCAAACGAGAAGGGGATTTTGATTTGGAGCTGGAACAAGCCAAGGCAGGAGTATGGTAAGGAAATATTACCAACCAGCACAGCCGAATGTTCACCCATATGTTGGGAGAAGGAGACCACCACGTCCGGTTGGAGAGGTACAAAAACTTTATCCTATTACAGAAGAATCTTTGGATGAACCTCAGATTGGTGGTAGTCTACAATTGTTTTATGATAAATGGGACTGTATAACATCTGACCGTGTTATATTGGATACTGTCTTAGGATCTACCATTGATTTTGTAGAAGGTATTGATCCACCAGGCAGAATAAGCCTAATCGTATTTGGTGTTTCCTGTATTTGAAAAAATTCAAATTGATAAGAAGTTAAGAATTGGTGTAAAAAAGGAGTTATCGAGAAATCAAGTGAGGATCC